>CM052701.1:15757263-15838847 GCA_028551405.1 Uromys caudimaculatus
TTTCTTTGTTTTGTGTATTTGGTGTTTTCACCATAATGTGACAGTACAAATTTCTTTTCTAGTCCAATCTGTTTGGAGTTCTGTAAGCTACTTGTATATTTATGTTCATTTCTTTCTTTAGGTTAGGGAAGTTTTCTTTTATAATTTTGTTGAAGATATTTGCTGGTCCTTTAAGTTTGGAATCTTCACTCTCTTCTATACCTATAATCCTTAGGTTCTGTCTTCTCATTGTGTCCTGGATTTCATGGATGTTTTGGGTTAGAAAGTTTTTGCATTTTGCATTTTCTATTACTGTTGTGTCGATGTTATCTATGGTATTTTCTGCTGCTGAGATTCTCTTTTCTATCTCTTGTATTCTGTTGGAGATGCTTGCATCCATAACTCCTGATCTCTTTCCTAGGTTTTCTAACTCCAAGGTTGTCTCCTTTTGTGATTTCTTTATTGTTTGTATTTCTATTTTTAGCTCCTGGATAGTTTTGTGCATTTCCTTTGTCTGTTTGATTGTGTTTTCTTGAAATTCTGCCTGTTTGATTGTGTTTTCCTATAATTCTTTAATGGCTTTTTGTGTTTCCTCTTTAAGGGCTTCTATTCTCTTGTGTTTCTTTAAGGGCATTATTTCTTTCTTTCTTAAAGTCTTCTATCATCATCATGAGAAATGATTTTAAATCTGAGTCTTGCTTTTCTGGTGTGTTGGGGTATCCAGGGCTTGCTGTGGTGGGAGAGCTGGGTTCTGATGGTGCCAGGTACTCTTGGTTTCTGTTCCTTATGTTCTTATCCGTGCCTTTTGCTATCTTGTTAACTCTGATGTTAGCTGATCTTACTCTGTCTGGTTGTGGCTTGTCCCTCCTGCAAGCCTCTGTGTCAATACTCCTTGAAGACCAGCTCTCTCTGAGAGGTGTTTGGGTTTGGAGAGCTGTGTCACAGGGTCAGCTCTGGGGTGCAGACAGAAATCAGAAGAATCTTGTCCCCAGCTGTCCCTTGGTTCCTATGTCCTGATGACTCTGCAAGGGTCCCTCTTGATCCATTGAGTTTGAATAGAAGTGGTGGTTTTGCCTGTGCTCAAAGGTGTGTCAGCACTCCTGGGATACCAGCTCTCTTCTGGAGCCCTGAGGTCCCCAGGCACAGACCCCTGGTGGCCCAGGCAGAGATCTCCACCCACAGATGGAAACCGGAAGGTTCAGAGGTTTCCTGCCTACAGTTCTCAGGCCCTGTATCCCGACGGTTCTGGGTGGGTCTTGGTGAGCAGTGTTGCTCCCCTTAACCCCACTCAAGGCTTTTCCATGCTCCTGGGAGGGTAGTTTTCTCCTGGCGCTCGTTGGCTATGGACTCCTGGTCATCTCAGTCCCTTTCATTTCTCCTTTTAAGAACTGTCCAGTTGCATGCTCCAGTTCTCAGTTGGATTGTTTGTTTTCTTGGTGTTTGGATTTTCAAGGTTATTTTACATTCTAGACACTGACCCTCTGTTGGATGTATAAGTGCTAAAGATTTTTTTTTTTTTTTGCCTCATTCTGTTGGCTGCCTCTTCGTTTGAATGATGGTGTTATTTGTTGTTCAGAAGCAGTTTAGTTTCATGAAGTCCTATTTGTCAGTTGTTTGTCTTAATGTCTGCATTACCACAGCCCCTTTCACGAAGTCCTTTCCTGTGCCTGTAAATTGAAGCATATTCCCTACTTTCTCTTTTGTTGGATTGAGGGTATCAGGTCTTAAGCTGAAGTTCTTGGTCCATTTGGAGCTGCATTTGATGTAGGCGGAGGGACAAGGATTTCCTTTCATTTTTTCCACATGTAGATATCCAGTTTTATCAGCATTATTTGTTGAAGATTCTGTATTTTCTCCAGTGTGTATTGTTGGTTTATTTGTCAAAACTCATGTAGCTATATGGGTGTGGGCTTATATCTGGGTCCTAAATTTTATTTCATTGAACAGTGTGTGCTTTTCATGCCAGTACTATGGTGTTTTTATTACTAGAGCTCTGTGGTATAACTTGAAATCAGAAATAGTGATTCCTCTGGCAGTGTTTCATTGTTAAGGATTGTTTGGCCTATCCTGGGTCTTTTGTGTTTCTGTATGAATTTTTCAAATAAATTTTCTGAAAAATTGGGTTAGAATGTTGATGGAGATTGAATTTACATCTGTAAATTGCTTTTGGTAGGATGGCCATGTCCACAATATTAATCCTAACCCACGAGCATGAGAGGTCTTTCTATATTCTGGGATCTTCTTTAATTTCTTTCTTCAATGTATTAAAGTTTTCATTGTAAGACTTTCAATTGCCTGGCTAGATGTATTCCAAGTTTTGTTGTTGTTTTGTTTGTTTGTTTGTCTTGAGGCTATTGTGACTGGTATTGTTTTTCTGATTTCCTTCTCAGTATATTTATCATTGGAATATACGAAGGCTCAGGTAAATTGATGGGCTTGAAATAACCATTCTGACAGAAGTAACAGACTCAGAAAAAATGATGCATGTTTTCTCTCCTTTGCAGATGCTTTGGATCTTTGGAGATGTGTACTT
Source organism: Uromys caudimaculatus (assembly GCA_028551405.1). NCBI lineage: Eukaryota > Metazoa > Chordata > Mammalia > Rodentia > Muridae > Uromys > Uromys caudimaculatus. The sequence continues at coordinate 15,759,776 of CM052701.1, forward strand.
AAACTAGAGCACCCACAGAAGGCAGGAAACCAGTGAGGGACTATGGGGAAGCAGATTTCAGGAAAAGTAAGAAAAGTAGAACCCAGGTGATATGAAGGGGAGCAAGGAATCACTGACCAGGAAAAGGTAAATAGCATGGGTTATGGGAGGGCAGGGCGAGGAGGGAATCAGTAACATTAAAGGCTTTTGAACATGTCGTAGAAAGATCTGACTGTTGAATCTTCCTAACACACACACATGCACGCACGCACGCACGCATGCACGCACACACACATGGTTTAAAATGGAATTAGCCTATGATGAGGGAACAATCCCTTCCTTCCCATGACACCATGAACTATCAAATGACAATGTCAGTGCCAGATCTTGGTTACCTCTTTTTGAATTGTTCGTTGGTGGAACCTCATAGACCTCCTCTACCCCAAACAGTGTTGATGATCTAGGTTTCTCTTCAGAGCTTGACAGTATGATCCTGTTATTGAAAACACCACAGACTTAGGTCATAGAACGTACTGAAATCAAGCTGATACTGATCTGGAAGTGCACACACTCCTTTACATTGCTGCAAAGTTCCTTTCCTACGTCCAGGGGAGAAAAGCCGTCTTTTACTGAGCTGTGGGTTACGATGATGACTGGCTCAGCAAAATGTACTCATTGGTACAGTGGTAGCAGGGGTATCATGACAGTAATTGTTGGTATCAGGAACTAGCTTTGCAGATTGTCTCCGAACCCAGTGACATCACCCATAGGTGACACCCCCCCCCGCATGTCTGTTGCCATGGCAACCACATTACAGTCCCAGAGTCCACTTCCCACCTTTACCTGCAAGCAGTTACATCACAGCCTAAATAAAAGGCAGACTTTTTCTGACCTTCACCCCCTTTCTTCTCTCTCTTTTCCCCTTTATCTCCATCACCCCTTCTTTGCCCCTGCCCCCACAATAAACCTCTGTCACGTGGAACTGCATTGGCCTAGTGTGGTCTGTCCAGACACGAGCCTCGATTCTAACACAACAGTAATCAGTCATTGTCTGATTGGATTTATAGCCTACTCCAAATAATGGAACCTTTGCTTGGTATTGTGAACTCCATCAAAAATCAGTGCATCTTTTAGCCCTCATCAGAGAAGCTTCTTACTGCAGTAGATGGTGATTGGTCTAGAGACCCACAACTAGTCAATGTGCAAAGAATAAGTCTATGGAGTGCTAAACTCTAAATGGGGTGTCTATATCATACTTTCCACTGAGGACCAGAATATTATAAGGGGAGAGAGATGAGAGAGAGAGAGAGAGAGAGAGAGAGAGAGAGAGAGAGAGAGGCTGTAGCAGAACAGTATTTGCCAGACTTGACAGCACGCTTGCAAACATCACGCACAGAAACTGGGACCACATGCATAATACTTGTACAACATCAAGCCAAATAAAATCTCAGCATGGATAGGGGACAGCCTTATGCAGTACTAACCCTATCTGATGTGAGAGGCTAACTGTGCTCCAGATTGTCCCACACATGCACAAACAAGCAGCATTAAATGGACTTAGTGGATATTACACGCACACAAGCATACATACACACACACACACACACACACACACACACACACACACACACATAGAAAGGGAGAGAGAGAGAGAGAGAGAGAGAGAGAGAGAGAGAGAGAGAGAGAACATGAATTTGGGAGGACAAAGTGAAGAAGGTGGTAGAGGAGGAATTAGAGGGGAGGGAATGTAGGTCGATTTGATCCGAGCATGTTATACACATGCATAAATATTAAGTAAAATATTTTTAAAAGCTTCTGCACAGCAAAGGAAACAAGCATCAGATTGAAGAAACTGTCTGAGAATGATAAATAAAAAACCCACCAACTACGCATAAGGCAGAGATTAATGTCCGGGATAGAGAAAGATGGTAAAGATCAAACAAAACCCTAAACCACCCAGTTAACAAATGCACTAATGAACTGAACAGACCATTCTCAAAAGAAACACAAATGACCAACGGATACTTTTTAAATGTTCTACATCCCTAGCCATCAGGGAAATGCTTGTCTTGAGATTCTACCTCACCCCAGCCAGAGTGGAATGCAAATCAGCTTGGAAATCCTATCAAAAACCTGAAAATAAGCCCGGGAGAGCTGGATCAACCATTAAAAATCAAAACAAAAGCCTAAAAATAGAACTATGGACCCAGCTATGCCTTAGGACTGCTGGACATCAGTGTTTGTGACTGACGTACTGTCAATAGCTAGCTCACGCCACTGGCTTAGACAGTCACTCATCAACAGATGAATGGATAAGAAAATATGCTATGTGCATACAATGCAGTATCATACAGGGAAGACGAGAAACGAAAGCATCCCACTTGTAGGAAATCTGATGCAACTGGAAATCGTTAACAGTAATCAAAGTCAGTCAGAAAAACAAACTTGCCCTCATCTGTGAAACTTACACGCACATGTGCACATGCTTGTGTGTATGCATGTAAATATCTATATATGTGCGTTCTGAGGTTAGGAAATTAGGAAGGCGGCTGTCAGAGTACAGGAAGAACACTTACGGGAGGGGAGGGAAGGAAAGGATAACGCAGCACACACCAAAGGGGAGCAGAAAGAGTCTAACTAGGGGCGACCAGGGACGCGTAACTTTGTCTTCTAACTTAAAAATTAACAAACGCTAGCAGAGTTTTAACAGTTTTGCATACAAATATTGTCTTTTTATTTTTAAATGTATGCATATGTATGGTATATGGTGTGTATATTTGTGGTGTGTGTGTCTGTGTATAACGTATGTATGTGTATCTTTGGTATGTGGATGGTATGTGTATATGTTTTCAGGCTTTGCCCACCTGTGCATGCTACAGTTATGGAGGCCAGAGATTAGCGTGACCGTCTTGCTCCGTTACTGTTTATTTTATTTCTCTTTGTAACAGGGCTCATCGCTGACCCTAGATCCCACTGACTGACCGGAAGGGCTGGTGAGGGAGCTCCTGGGACCCTCCTATTCAAATATGTAATACTATTTCTCAGTGCTGGGATTACAGCTGCTCTCGGCCTTTTATGTGTATTCTGAGAATCCTAACTCCTAGCCTCATGCTTGCTCAGCAAGTACTTTATCTACTAAGCCATCTCTCCAGTTTTCTTGTTTTTCTTAAATAATTTTTAAAGTTATAATATAATGGCACCACTTCCTGTTTCTCCCTCCAGATCCTCTCATCTTCTCTCTCTTTTTCTCCTCTCTTTCAAATTCATGGCCCCATTTCTCTCTTTCAGGCCACTTTTTCTTCAATTACTATCTCTATGTATATAAATATAACTTTCCTAGTTCATACGATATTACACATATATATTTTTTTCAGGGCCGATTGTTTGGTATTGGGCAACTGGTTGGTATGCTCTTCCCTGGGGAAAAGTATTTCTCTCACTCTCAGAAGCCACACTTCTGATGTCTTCTTATTTTTAACAGATACGTGGTGCTTATGCATATTTATGATGTACAGTGTGATAATCTGCTACGTGCAGACGAACTACAGTGATAAGATGAGGCAGTCAGCACCTCCTTCTCCCCGAACGTTAGACGTTTCATTGTACCGAGAACCCGGGCTTCTCTTCTTGTTCTCTATAAAACACACAGGAAATGATGGAGAGCTAAGCTGTAGAACACCAGGCCATATCCTTGCTGTCTAACTGTAGTTTAGGAGCTCAGACTTTTGAGAAACAACAAACCAATACGTAAGATGCGAAACTAAACCTCACTGGCTTCCAGATCTGGCACCATCGCGTGTTAGTGTGACTTCTGCCAACATTTAAAATCTCCGCAGAGCCCGGTTTCTTCATCTTTGCCAAGGGAATAATAAATCTTACTTCAAAAGAGTTGTCGTGATGTTTGAAAGCTCTATGGATCATTTAGGCTGGCTAAGTGCTCTTCATTTTTGAACAGTCCATTGTGATTTTCATGTTTTTCTTGGCTCCCTCCCTCCTCTGTATCCCTTCTTCTCTTTCCCTCCTCTCCTTCCCCCCCTTCTTCCCTCCATTTTTATTGTCTGTCTCCTATGAGCTTAGGACAGTGCTTTGTGCTGTGGTATGACAATAAGCCAGGCTTCATTCTTTCTCCCCTTGAGTTCACAGTTTTGGTAGAAGGGCATTCAACAAACAAACACTGGTGTAGATAGCATTGGGCAGCATAAAAACTCAAGCAAGATAAGATAGGAGTGAAGGGTATTGAAAAGTTCCTGGTTTGAGCTCAGAGATTAGTGAGAAAGAGAGTCAGTAAACAAGCCAAGGGGTAATTAAAACAATTTATGGGGGGTGGCAAGTGCTGTGAAGGAAGTAAATGTAGTTGTGTGAGACCACAGATGGGCTGAGAGAATTAAATATTAAAAGTGTATGGGAAGTGCTTTGATGATGGTAAATGGTGCACGGTCGAAGGCCCCTTCTTTCCCTGAATGCTCCCTTTCCTGGATGTTCTCTTCCCTGAGTGGACCGTTCCAGTAGCACTTACACACACCCAAGTCAGTTTGTCTTAGAACGCACAATTCTGCTCCCAGCTCTGCACCTTCTTCCTCTGTGATCTCACCATAGGTCCTCAGGAAAGCCTGCCTAAGATGTTGCCCATGGTTCTATCATCTCAATGAATTCCACTTGGTTTAGCTTGACGATTCTACCCTAGAGAAGTTCTAGCAATTACTCTTACTAAGTCACTGACTGGGAACCTCCCTGGCCAGCACAACCCTTGAGTTCTTAGCTCTCCAGTCACTTATTGGATATCATGCTCTCTCTAGTTTCCAAAGCATCACCAGATAGTATGAGTGCCCATCCCCCACACCAGTCACTCCTTCCTACGATGACGGTCCTGTTGGCTGTCCTGAGAGTCTATCCTGCATGTATTAAAACATTTCCATCTCTATGACCAATACTTGAAAGAAACCGTTTGAAGGAGGCATGGCTTATTTGACTCATGCTTTCGGAGGTTTCATGCTACGGTCACTTGGCTCTATTGCTTCTGGACATCTGCAGGGTGTGTTAAGCATTATGGTGGGGGCATGTGGTGGAGAAAAGTACTTAGCCTCACAGTGGGCAGAAGATAGAGAGCTAGAGACAGGAAGGGGTCTGGGACAAGGGAATATTCCCTTAGAATAGGCTTCACCTCTTAATAACGCCACCAATGAATTAATCCACTGATGAAGTGGAGTATCCATGATTCAGTCACCACTCGGTGGCTGGATCTAGTAGCTGGGGAGCAAATCTTTATAACACACAGCCTCTGGAGGAGGAGCTTGGATCCAAATGGCAGCACTGACTCTTGGTTTTTTTCAGCATTATTCTAAGGGAATGGTCAACTCCCCTCATCTATGCCCTCAGCCTGGTTTGTGCACTTGAATCCCCGATCCCATTGCCAGCCCTTCTTGGATACTTCCACTAGGATTCCCACGGCCACCTCCTGAATTGAACATATAGATTAGTTTGCCTTCTTCCACCACAGACTCTGCCTTTCCTGTCTCTCCATCCTGGTGAGTTATCTCCATTCACCTTTCCAAGCCAGAGCTTCAGAATTCTTGCTTCCCCTTTGGCTGTAGACCTGGCCCACCGATCAGTCTCAGATCTGCTTGGCCTCAGATCTGCTGTCTACCTCTTACCGTTTGCTCTGTCCATCTTCATAGCACAGGCCTCCGTATGCCTGGACAGTTACGTAGGGTAGTCACGGTTCCCATGTCTTCACCTGGATCTCCTTCAGTGAGCCTGTACACAGCAACCAGTCATTTTACAATGCAAATCTGGCGGTTTTCATTCTCTTCTTACCAGTGCTGTGCTGCTCTTCATTGCCCACAGGTTTAAAAAACGATGCTCTTTTGCATTCCTTGCACCTGCAGACTTAGCCACTGCCTCTCTCTTGACCTCACCTTTCCTCTGTCTTCCCTCATGCGCTCTCCAGCCACATAAACCTTTCCCCAGGCCTTTGGCAATGCCAAGCTCTCACTTTTCCTGGAACTTTTCCCATCCTCTTGGTATTCTCTTTTCAGCTGGCTGAACAGAGAGGGCACGGTGCATGAGCTACTCCATCCTTTCTAGGTGAGAACTTTGAAGTCCGGAGAGGAAGAGGGATTTTCTAACAGTCAGTGTGTGTCTTGTGCTGAGATCAATCTCACTTCCTCCTCACCTTTAGCCACAATGTAAAGAAAATGCTACCAGCTAAGACCTTCCCCTGGAGATTTTGGCTCATTTTGCTGCTGGCATTGGAAACATGAGCAAGTGGGGAAGGGCTGGAAACAATGCTCAGCTCCATTGCCTTCGCCTCAGCTTTCTGAGACTTAGGTCCTCAGGGTGTCCTAATTTTTCCCAGTACCTTCCAGATCTCTCAATTTTGCTCTAGCTTCCCGCCCTTCCCCCCCACCCCGGCTCGAATATGGCTCATCTACAGATGCTGCTGTTTGCCTCCTCTAACCTGAAACAGTTTAAGTGTCACAGTAACTGTCAACACATCTGTCTGGGAATAAATATGCTAGTATATGAGACTTCCAGTGCTCAGACAGAGTGTTAAGTTTCAGTATAGGGCTAAGTCAGGCCAGAATCTGTTGATGAATGGACATTTGGCTGCTGACTGAGCTGAGCAGGCCATGATCTAGACCCTCATTCTGACCATATGACTAAGCCCTCATCCTGGCTGTGGAACAGACCATAAGGAGAGATCCAGGTCCAACTATGATCTTGCTTCCAGAATTGGCTTTATCTCTGGTTATATGCTGAGCCTTGACCCTCATCCAAGAATGAGCCTTGACTCTGGCCACTGGGTGAACCCTGATTCCAGAGTAAGCTGTGCCCTTACTTCCACACAGAAGCCTGATCTTGCTTTTAGATTCATCTCTAATACTAGTCCCACAGTGAGCTCTGTTATTACTTCCAGAACAAACTTTGACCTTGGCTCCAATATGTTCCCTGGGCATAGACTGAATCCTACTTGGTTACCAGCTTAATTCTGTGTCTGTCGGTTCAAGGTAAGAGTAGAGCTCATAGGCTCAGAGTGGCTTTTCCCAAACAGAATGTGCCTCTTGAGTTGCCTTGCTAGGTTTGGGGGTTCATGAACCTCGGAAGAGACAGGCACAAATGGTTGATGTAGAACCATGCTTGTCAGAGCTCCCCAACTGGTTCAGTTCCCAAATAATGCTGAGTTCATTCCTGCCGATACCTGTCAAGCTGAGATGGAGAGCATTCCAGGGAGAAGGGGCCTTAATGACTCTTCAAGGGTTTGGGGTCTAATGAAGCACACATCGGAGAACGATTTAATCTTCCCCTCATAAAATCTGTACAACAAGGAGATCAACTTCAGAATCCAAATTCATTCTGACATCGAAATGCAAGCCCAAGACAGTTTCAGATCCTGAGAACTGTCTGGGGCTAATCGCTGTGGCCTCTGGAGAGTCAGAAGAGGGCAAGGGAGGGTTTGTGTGGCAGAGGGGATCTGGGGATGTGCTAGGGCACCTCTCTAGGCTCTGCAGGGAGCTGACTGTAAGTTGTCACAGTGGAGAATAAGCTAGAGTAAGATGAGGAGGTGATAGGAAAGGTTGTGTGGTGGCAGCTGGTGTTTCCTCCACCGTGGTCTTCCTTCCCCTTCAAGAGGACAAATAGCAAACAGACCAAGTGGAGGCTGCTACTGGGAGACTCAGGTGTGCAGAGGCAGGCCACCACCCTTGGACCTGGCTCTCCAGCTCCTTGAGGTTAGAAGTGAGTGCTTGATTAGTTGGTTCCTCTTTCTGTCTCCTATGGCTTGCTGATGTCTGGGGTCTCACAGCCTAGCTCACCAGGGAGCAGCATCAGGAGTGCGCACTCTCTCGCTCTCTCTCTCTCTCTCCGGATGTTGAGTCTTGCCCACATTCTCAGATACAGATCATGTGTTCTGCTGTACAAACATACAGAGGACATTGTAGGGGAAATGATCAGGCCTTTGAATAAATAGAGCCCAGTTATTCATTTCAAAAGAAGACAGATTTCATAATAATTAGATGGTAAAAAACTGGAAATGATGAGAAGCAAACTGAATCAAGCCCTGGTTGATGCATAATATAATCATTTATTCCAAATTTAGGTCAATAATGTACTGTGCATCCAGGAAAGCGAAGATAAAGTAATAGGATCCGCTTCGGTTTTTCTTTTTTCTTTTCTGTTAGAAGACAACTTTCTTAAGTAAGACACAGAACCTTAAAGGAAAAGATGAACAGATTTTATTACAGAAAATAAATTTAAGTGTAAACAACTTGCACTCGCATGCAGGGAAACAGCCAATGTTAGAAGTAAAGGAAGACCAAGAGAGAATATTTGTAGCATATACAGCAAAGAGTTAAACTGCCAGGTACACCAAGAGTTTCTGCAGCTCTGCCAGAGAAAGGAAACATTCTGCAGTAAAGCGGGCAAAGAGGAGGACCTGTTGGTTTCTAGACAGGAGATGCTGGATTATAATGGTGGCCCTGGAGGCCTACTGCTCAGATCTGTCTTTAGAAGAACCTCTGACCCACAGAAGAGATGGTTGGCAGCAGGAAACTTAAGCATCTGGACCATCGTAAAGATCACGGCAAGCCCTGCTTTCTGTAGACTGTGCACAGATAGACCAAGGTCTGGGATGTTTCACACTGGTCTGGCTGACTGTATTGGGGAGTCCACACTGGTCTGGTGGAAACTTTCTCAGAATTGCACTGTGGTCTTGAGACAGGAGAGAAAGACAAGGGAAACTATGGGGATATGGGAAGACTAGGAGCCCCTCCCTCCAGGGTCTGGTCTGGTTGCAGCCTCTCATGGAGAAGCAAGAAGCCACCCCAGCACAGTAACAAACATTTGCTATGAAGGTTACCAACATACAGCTAACATTCATTTTATATATATAGATTCAGGAATGATTGTATATGATTTTAGGTTAGGACCTTGTCTTAGTCAGGGTTTCTATTCCTGCACAAACATCATGACTAAGATGCAAGTTGGGGAGGAAAGGGTTTATTAAGCTTACACTTCCATGCTGCTGTTCATCACGAAAGGAAGTCAGGACTGGAACCCAAGCAGGTCAGGAAGCAGGAGCTGATGCAGAAACCATGGAGGGATGCTTCTTACTGACTTGCTTGCTTTGGCTTGCTCAGCTGGCTTTCTTATAGAGCCCAAGACTACCAGCCCACAGATGGCACCACCCACAAGGGGCCCTCCCCCCTTGATCACTAATTGAGAAAATGCCTTACACCTGGATCTCATGGAGGCATTTTCTCAATGGAAACTCCTTTCTCTGTGATAACTCCAGCTTGTGTCAAGTTGACACATAAAACCAGCCAGTACAGACCTATTCTTTTTCTTTGGACTTTCTGGGGATCCCAAATAAGACTACTAACTTGATTTACAGTAAGAATACTTTCTTGTATCCATATTGTGCTGGCTAATTTTATGTCGATATAACATAGGCTAGAGTCATCTGAGAGGAGAGAACCCCAATAGAGAAAATGTTTCCAAATGAGTAGACAAGCCTGTAGAACACTTTCCTCATTAGTGATTGATGTGGGAGGGCCCAGCCCATTGGGGTGGCGGTCCTGGGTTTTATAAGAAAGCAGACTTAGTAAGCCAGTAATTAGCACCCCTCTATGGCATGTGCTTCTGCTCTTGCCTCCAGGTTTCTGCTCTGTTGGAATTTCTGTCCTATCTTTCTTCCGGGATGTACTATGGTTGTGGCAGCAGAAGCCCAAATAAACCTTTTCTTTTCCAATTTGCTTTTGGTCACGGTGTTTCATTATCGCGCTACGAACCCAAACCAAGCCACCTGTGACCTACAGCTTATCAACTACAATCCTGTGGGGTGCTCTTCATGACCTACCCTGTCATCGCATTTAGGCTTCTTGACCGCCTACCAAAGGTAAGAGCTTCGGATGTACCAGCATCCTGTATATATGGCTACTGTAATGGAAGGGCGGTATGGCTCTGAGATGCCCATAACTATCTTGTTGGTGTGCCTCAGCCCCCCTTTTTCACGAGCATCCCTCTTTCTCTTCTCACTCTTGTGCTTAAAGTCTGTATTAAAGCATCTCCACTAAAACCCCAACTTGGCTTCAATTTGAAACTCTTTTCTGAGGCCAATCCATGAATCCTGGTTTTGCTGGAGTACAGGTCACTGAATAGATTACAAGAACTCCCCAGGCTGCTGAGGGTAATGGCATGGAGCTGTGCCTCTGACCCTGTCCCTATTGACAGTCTGAGGACCCCACTCAATGTCTCCTTGCCCAAATGTTAGAAATGCATCTTGGTCTCCAGCCTCCCCCAGTCCTCACGGCCCCTCCCTAGTGTGCCATTGGTATTCTTCCCTAGCAGAACTCTGGATTGTAGAATCACACACCTTGGCCATCTCTTCCTCAGAGGGTCTAAACTGACTACAACGAGAGCCTCAAATGAAAAGCCGCCCAGCCCCGATCCTAATGAAGGAGAGATGAATTCAAGTGTGATACTGTTTCCCATGTTTCCAATTGACAAACATTCTCAAAAGGTCACTAATAGCTCATGTAGCGAGGAGGTACAAAATGAATCTTATATTGTGCTGATGCCAAGGACATAAAGTATACATATTCATTAACTCGGTGTCTCACATCCAGGAATCTGTTCTGGAGGATATATGCATGTATATGTATAGAAATATGTTCGTTGAGACATTGTTTATATTAGTAAGAGGCTAGAAAACGGATTGAATATTTCCTAATAAAGAACAGCTGCCTCAGGGAGGGAACACCCACACAATGTATTTTGCAGATGTTTCAAACAATAAGGTCAAGGTATATGACATGAAAAGATGTCTGATGTCAAGTGAAAAAAAATAGAGGCTGAAGAATATGTCGAGTTTAAAAAAAAAAATCCCTGGATGTGTTTGTATGCACACAGATTTGTGAATGAGCACAAACACACAGGGAGATACTAAATTGCTAAAATTATTTATCTTCCTGGAGGAGAATGAGATTGGGCTGACTTATTCGTGGGAGCCCTCCCTTTGTTTCTTTCTTTATTGTTGAGATGTTTCACTGTGAGCACAGATTATTGTTTTTAATTAAAATCAGCAATAGGTAGAAATAAGAAAAAAAAACCCCAGAGGGTCACCACTAAAATGAGCATTGACCCCTTGAGGAGGCAATGCCCAAGTTCTAGTCTTTCTAATCACAATGTTTGGACTCCGCAGGGAATAACTGCAGTGGCAGGTAATAGTGTAAGAAAATTGCTCTCATTCTCATCTTTAAATTTTAAATTATCCTTTAACATTATTTTTGCAAAAATGTTAGCGGGAAGTGACACTACTCACCTTTGCCTCTGGCGTGATTAACTACATCTGACTCCAGTGTTTAGTTTTGTTCCTTTTGGAGGCAGGGTTTTTTTATATAGCCCAGGCTAACCTTGAACTCACAAGCCTTTTCTTGCCTCAGACTCTCTTGTGCCCCAAATGTCTTTTTTTTTTCTTTTAAACTATTTAAAAAATTTCATCTCACCACCACTGTCTAGTTGAAGGCCATGTATACTGTCATGGAAGTTGCTGTGTGTCACACCAAGTCATCTGGTCCCAGTTTTACCACTTGTATTGGAAGAGGTCTGGTTAAATGGCTTAGTCGTATGACTAAAGTTTCAGGATTCTAAGACCAGTGGCAGAGTGTCATCTTGACACATCTGGGCAGCTGAGAAGTAAGAGAAACCTACCCATGTCCTCAGCCTAGTCTTGAACCAGCTCTTGTAACTACCCCCCCCCCCCCAGGGTCCGCTGGGAGGCATTGGCTTGGTGAGCATGCCACTGGGTCTATGACCTTCCTCCTCTGTCTGCCTAGACTCTGCCCACGAGTTAAGATCTGTAAGTGATGCTTTCGTGATCCCCTCCAATTAACCAGTTTAGAATATCATTCCATTTTCTCTGGAGATCATATGGTGTAGGAGCCAAAACTGTCACGTTGTTCTGTTCCCAATATGATTAAGCACTTCGCATGATATCCTGGAGGAGGAGGAAGAGACACCGATTCGATACAACTCCACGCTCCTAAATCCAAGATTAACTGAAAATACCAGGGTCCCCCAAATGCTAAACTTCTAAATACCTCCCTTAAATGTAGACTTCTTAACAAAGAGAGCTTTGTCCCCAGTTCTCACTATGATCTGTGAAGATAGGGGGGCATATGATGACCATGTGACAAGTTGCTGTTATCATGCCACAGGATGATGAATATAACCCCAGGCAGCCTGGACCCTGCAGTTATTTTCCTTCCTGTGAAGGTTGGAATATGTTGAGCCAGTTTTTCTGACGCCTGATTCCCTTGTACTCTTCCTAAGCCCATTTTTCATTTCTAAATACTCCCATCTCGGAGTTTTCCTTTGACAGATGGGAAGGCTTAATACATTAATTCGTGTTGTGTTTCTCTAGGTTCCTGTAACAGTGTCTGTTCTTAGGTTTTTTTTTTTTCTTAGCAAGAGAGGCTTGTACTGTTGAGTTTAGCAATAGAAGTTGTTGGGTGTGGAGACATATGTTATTCCCAGCACTAGGCAGGTGGATTTCTGTGAGTTGGATACCAGTTAGCCCCACAAAGGGTGTTAAGGGCTAGTTAGGACTGCATAGTGAGACCTTGTCTCAAAAAAAGAGGCATATGTTTACTAGATAGAGCTATTTTATTTATGTATTCTAAAACTTATGTAGCTGCTGTGATGGTCATGGGAGCACACGGAGAGGGAGACAGACCTTTCACATGTGAAGTGGGAGATGCCATTCTGGAAACGTGATTGATATGCTACTGGGTTCTGTGAGGAAGAAAAAAAATGTTGGGATAAGAGCATGTCAGAAAGGATGTCTATGGGGGACTTCTTAGGCCCACGTATTGGGGCTCACCATCTGGCAGGCAGCCTCCTTACCAAATGGACAACAGCTTTATCAACAGGCATTGGGCATGGACCTACAACTGGTGGGCACTTCTAGAGTTGGTTATTAAGCTGGATAGTTTTAACTGTCAACTTGACACACCTTGAATCATCTGGAAAGAGAACCTCAACTGAGGGATTTTCAACAATGTGTTGGCCTGGGGGCATGTCTGTGGGGGGTCGTCTAATTGTTAATTGGTGTGAGAAGAATTAGCCCACTGTGGGAGGTACCATTCCCTGGGGTTTGAATCCTGAAAAGTATAAGAGAGGAGAAAGCAAGCAAACAGGTGAGGATCCATGTGTTTATTCTCTGTCTTGGCTGTGGGTGTGGTGTTCAAGGCTCCCACCATGACATCCAGGCAATAGTGGAGTGTAACCTTTAATGAGAGACAACTAAATGTTTCCTCTTTGTTGCTTTTTGTCAGGATACTGTCACAGCAACAGAAATGAAAGTAGGACATAAATATTAACATGAAAGAGCCTTGAGACCTTCCCATGGTCCCGGGGGAACAGGGGACAGAAGGGTGGTCAGAAAGCTGATTTAGAGGAAATAAAATTGTGACATTTCTTACTTTTCTGAGAACATGGCATAAAGTTGGCACCCACTACTATTTATCCCTTAATAGTTGCAGTGAGCCTCTTGTATTGTGGCCGGTCCCTGCCCTCGTCCCTGCTTTACCCTTGCATCTTCCTGAAGCCCTTTATCATGCTCTGCCTTCCTACTCTTGCCTCCTAACTCTCCCAAGGCTCTCCATGGTCAAAGCGAAGCAAGTTGCCCAGAACTGTACCCACACCACCCAGTCACAGTGCTGAGTTCTATGTCAGATGGGTGTTCTACAAATGCTTGCAGAATGCAGAAGGATGGGTGGGTAACACCACAGGGCCACACTGGTGGTGACAAAGATGAACCCGGACGTGGAAATCTGGGTCTATTTGTTCAAAAGCACAGTAGTGACCTGGTTTAATCACAGGAGACTGGCCAGGAAGCTGCCTGTGCATCTGTGAAATGAGCCATTTTCTGCCAACCCATGTGCAGGGGCCGGTGTGGTTTGATCAATTAACCCCACCCCCTGTCCTCCATCTGTTCCTGGCTCTGGCAGTGGCGAGTGCAGGAGGTAATATCTATCCTGTGAGTGTGGTGTGTGTGCACAGTAATTGATGCATTTCTGGGATCTGGGTGAGAAAGGAGAGGAGAGAGGGAGAGAGGAGGGAGGGAGGAGGTGTGTGTGGGGAGAGAGATAGCTGAAATCAATCACAGGGCTGTTCACCCCTGGGGTACTCCCAGTGGCAAGCTCTTATGGTCCTCTTGCTAGGGACACTTTCAGGCTACTTGCCAAGGACTGCAGGGAGGTCTTGTCTATTCTCGACATAGCTCTCCCTCCTGACAGAGAAACGAGTTCTGGTTGTGCCCGAGGCTACCCAGACACCAGTTGACTGGTAAAAACAAGCCGTTTTTAAAGGCGATGTCTGGCAGTGTGTACACTGGTCTCCATCTGACTTATTTTTTAAACATGATAACAAAGTAAAGTAAGACTATTGGGTACCCAAGTGTGCCACAGAGGCCATGTTATTGATAGCTGGTTAAGTGTGGCCTCTGGACTCACAGTGCTTGGGGGATCCGCTTGCTAACTATAAACTCTTGGGCTTTCTTTCTCTGAGACTCATTTTCTTCATCTGTAAGGTGGGGCTAGCAATGCATACCTGCAGACACTGTGGAGGGCTTACCAACAGTACAAAGGGTGGCGTTTGGTTTTGCACTGGATTTGATGTTAGAGAAGCATCTGCCTCGGAACAGAGGATCTATCTGGAAATGAGCAGTCTCCATTCACATCTACTCTTAGACTGGCAAAACCTCGCATTCTGACCCTGAGAAGGTATGCACTAAATGAGTGTGTTAGGAAAGGCAAAGGAAAGTGAGGTGGGCATAAGCCATGGACCCAGAGAGGGCTGGGTTAGCAGCCATAGCTCTCAGCCAGACTGAACACAGAGCTAGGGCAAGATGCAGAACAAGGTACCAGAGACCAGCAAGATATATTGTGGGGAGAGGGGTAATCTTGGCATCTCTTGTGACTCTGACACACCCAGAGTGGGATTTGTGGGTAGCAACCCCAAGCCAATTTAGAGAGTTCATTTAGCCACCAGAGAGCTCACATGACCAGACTCTGGTGGGTAACAGGACAGGTTTGAGGCAGGCCAAGCCCAGGTGACTACCAAGTGACCATCAAGCCACAGGCTGATGATTGAAGTGACCACCAAGATGACCTGTGAGGGCTTCTGGGAGCTGACATTGCTTTTGGAGCCACATAAAACTGGGTGTAGTCCAGCTGCTCCCTTTGAGCCTGGGGAAACTTGTATAACTGCATCAAAGCTCAGCTTCCTCATCTGTGAAAAGGGTTCTCTGCACAGGAGGCTGTGTGGTTCAGCTGCAGAGACACACGTGGAAGACCCGGTGCAGTGCAGTGTATAGTTAACATCTAGAAAACAGCTGGTCTCTCCCCTCCAGCCCTCAGGGAATCATTGAAAAAGCAACAACACCCTCTTGTTCTCAGTAGAAGCAAAATACTCTGCAGATGTCTTCGTTAGGCAGGAGTGAGCGATTGACCATCAAATTCAGTGTGGAAATTCCATGATCATTTTTGGATATGCGGAGTGTTAAGGTTCCCACAGCCTCCTTGGCTTTAGGGAAATGCAGCACCAGTTTCCGACAGTCCCTGTGATTACTCTTCAGTGAATCAAGCTGAGGCTTGTCTTGGTGCCTGAGATCAGTGTGGGCTTCACTGCCTCTCACCTCCTATACCTACATTTGAAGGCAGGGCCTAATTATGATTTACGGCGCTGTCTAGTAGAGGGTGACCTGCTCGCCTGGGGAAGAAGGGTGGAGGAGGCCCCTTTCTCTGTCAGATAGCAGCAAGGAAATTCAAAGATGGCTTTGGATTCTGGTGATCGCAGACCCTGATTATTAAAAAATAAATAACGTCTTGGAATGCTTACTAATGCCAAACAGCTGAAATGATTCCTGAGGTACCAGTGAGATGCATCCTCCTCTAGAGTTTTCTAAAGAAGTGATTTCTAGTGGAGGAGGAACCCATAGTCTGTGTGTTAGGGAATCTTTTCATTCTGGACGGGAACAAGAGGGAGCCCAGGCAGGTGTGGGTGGGGCTATGTGTGTACAGAGGTTAGTAGTCCTTCCAGAGCTAACGGACTATTTAGGTATGTATGTATTTTGGGGGGAGGTGAGTGGTATTGTGACTAGTATTTATTTTACTCTTTGTTTTGAATCAGTACTTAAAGTAACAGGATTCTTTTCTTCCTTTATTCCCCCCGCCCTTTTACTCGTTTTAATTCTTTGGCCATATAATGTATTGTATTTAGATCTTCTCTCTTCTCTCTTGAATGTCTTCGTGGAGACTTTCAAACAACATCCCCCACTCAATTTTGTGCTCTTCCTTTTCTCCTCTGCCTCCTCCTCCCCTTCTTCCCCTGCCTCATCTTTCATAACCCACTGAGTTCATTACTCCTGCTCATCTGTACCCGGGTGTAGTGGTGTCATCCACTAAAACACGTAGCCTACCATGGGCCACACTGACAAAGAAAACTGACTCTCTTTTTTCCAGCCATCGACAGTTGCCAATAGCTCCTCAGTCATGTGTGTGTTCTGGAGAGCCCCTTCCTTCTCCCCGATGAGCTGGGCTTGCTCCTGTGCTAGGGTCCTTGACGTGGTTGGCTCAGCCCAACAAGACATCTGCACCCAGGGTTTCTTCCACTCTCCACAGAGGTTGAGTGACTCCTCTGATGTTTCAACCTTTGTTTGCTTGCTTTGTGTTTGTTTTTCAAGACAGGTTTCTCTGTGTAGCCCCGTCTGTCCTGAAATGAGCTCTGTAGACCAGACTGGCCTCAAACTCAGAGCACCATCAGCCTCTGCCTCTTGAGTTCTGGGATTAATGGCATGTACCGGCTACATTTCAACCTTTTCAGTGGAAAATCTAGGACCTGAATCCAGCCAAAAGATTACAGAGCCCGAGTATGGCTGGGTATTTAACTCACAAGCCAGCATCTGAATGGGTTTTTATATGTTATCTAGATTCTTTACTGCAGCCTTTATCTCTTCTTTAAACTCCTTTTTTTGATTAATTTGATGGGCTTGAGAGAATGGAGTTTCATGAACATTTTATATTCTATATTAGTAATATTAGTAATAGTAATAATTCAAATAACAGCAGATGTTCATTGGGTTTATAAATGTCACCTCTACCCCTAACATCTTATCAATAGTAAGTACTTAAGCTTCACATCAACCCTATGATGGTCTTCCTTACATCTCTGAGTATTCTTATTATATAGATGAGGAAATGGAGACATAGGGAGGTTAAAGCCATTTACCATCTTTCTGGAAGTTTCCATAAAAGACTTGCCTGCAAATAGCAGAGAATCTATTAATGGGTTAAAGATTTTTTTGTTTTTGTTTTCTGTTTTTTAAATTTCAAAATCTCATGTAACAAGAAGCTGGAAGGTCAGGAGTCTAGGGTTGGTGAGGCAGATCAAAGATGCCATCAAGGACTCGGGGCTGTGCTCCCATTCTTCCCGTCTTGGTATCCTGGAGCTTGTTGCCTGTGGTTCCAGGGTGGCTGCCTCTTCTTCTCATTTCATTTTTACCCTTTCGGACAGAAAGAAGGGCATCTGAAAGCAAAGTCATTTCTAGAAATGCTCAGTAGGTTTCCACTGCATTGGCTGGGATGACATCATGGCTCACCTTAAGTGGCAGGAGTAACGGGCAACCTAGGTCCCTCCCGGTTCCTTATAGTGGAGAAAGGCAAAGAAGAAAGGACTGGGCATGGGTATTGTTTGCTTCCTGCTGATCTACAGATTTTATCTCTCTAGGGTTTTTTTTTCACATTGGTGTTTTAAAGGCTCAAGGCCAATGGTTTTATGGAACACCTCTTATTATTTCCTCAGTGTTGCTTTAGTGTTTCAGTGTTCTTTATTGGGGTATAATTTACATACTATAAAATTTGCCATTCAAAAATGTTAATTTTGAGGTTGGGAAGATGGCTTAGTAAAGTGCTTGTTTTGCAAACTTGACTGTTTGAGTTTGAGCCCCAAGTATAAATGCAGCTGCTGTGGTCCATTCTTGTAATCCCTGCGATGGTGAGATGGGAGGCAGGGACAGGCACCTGGCAGGTCACTAGACAGCTAGCCTAGCCATTTGGTGAAGTTCCAGGGAGATGAGAGACCCTATCTCAAATGAAAAATGGATGGTACCTGATTAATAACAACCGAGGTTGTTCTCTGACCACGCCCACATGTGTGCACTCTCCTCCCCCGGTACCATTTCAGACACATACCTCTAAAGCATTCTCAACCTTCCCAGTGCTATGACCCTTTGATATAGTTCCTCATATTGTAGTGATTCCCAACCATAAAATTATTTCATTGCTATCTTATAACTGTAATTTTGCTACTCTTATGCATTGTAATGTAAATATCCTATATGTCGGATATCTGATATGCAATTCCCAATGGGATCACAACTCACAGGTTGAGAACCACAGCTCTAAAGACTTGAAAGTAGATTGTTGTACAGGGACCTACACACCAGTGTTCAGAAAAACACCGTTCACAATAATCCAAAGAGAAATAACCAAAATATTCATTTATAGCTGAGTGAACAAACAGAATATCCTAGATACCTATAGTGGCATAATTAGTCCACTTGGGCAGGAAAGGAAAGTCTGACAGCTGGTGTAACACAGGTGAACCTCGAAGACCTTGTGCTGAGTGCGATAAGGTAGCCAAAGAGTAAAGATATTATGTGACTCTGTTTATACAGAATACTAAGGCAGTCAGATTCAGAGAGATGGAAACAAGACTTGTGGTTGACAAGGGCAGGGAGGGATGTGGCATTGGAGTTGTTTAAGGGGTGCTTCAGTTTGAAAGTGATGGTTTTATGTGATTTTATGTGTCAATGAGCCATGAAGTATCCAGCTATTTGGCCAGGCACTTGTAGGTGTGTTGGTGAGGGAGAGATTAACACCAGGCTCAGTAGACTGAGTGGTGAATGTGGTCCTCCCTAAATGGGCAATGTAATCAATCAAAGGCCTGAATAGAACAAATTGATTCTCCCTCAAATAACAGGAAAGTCCCCTGGCAGGGAGTTTGTGGGAGATCATTTCCCCTGAATTTGGATGTTGGCTTTTATTTGGTCTTCAGCCTGCTGGCCTTTGGATTTCAACTGTATCATCTGCTCTCTTGGGCAGATGTTAGGACCTCCCTAGGTACATGAGCCAATTCCTTATAATAAATCACTGTATTATTATATATCTGTCTTCTCTCTCTCTCTCTCTCTCTCTCTCTCTCTCTCTCTCTCTCTCTCTCTCTCCCTATTGGCCTGTTTCTTTGTAGAATTCCGATTAACACAGGGAAGATCAGAACATTCTGGAGATGGAAGTGGTGAAGGTTGTACCATGTGAACACACTTAATAACACTGGACTATATGCTTGACACAGACTGCATGGTAATTTTAAGTTATGCACATTTGTCCACAATTTAAAAATCATGGTTAAGTTGCTTCAAAATTGTGCAATCATCACCGATAATCCCAGACTATGGTGATCACCCCAAAGAGCCCCATACCTGTTGGCAGTAACTCTTCACTACCTTCTCATCCTCAAGACCTAACAAGACACAAAAGACCACGCAGCACATGGTTGCATCTTATGAACTCTACAGAAGAGGCAGCAGCGACTGCTGATTGTAAAGAGGTCACTCATTTTTATTTGAAGCGATGGGAGTTGACGGAGGGGCTGGAAGTACACAGAGCAATCTTCATCTCCCTCTCCTCCTAAATTCCCATTTGTTCAGTAGTGTTTGCCTGGGGGAAACAGAAGTGAGCCAAGGGTGGGAATGAAATCATCGGTGGAACCAGGGTGGCCTTCTTCATCATATTTGAGTCAGTGATGAGTCCCGACTCTGTAATGCATCAGGAAGGATAGAGAGAATTGAGACTGATAAACCAGATGAAGGAAGAGAAGACTCAGGGAAAAGCATCAGAGCTGTGGCTGAGGTTGAAGGAAATATAGAACCATTAACAAAATGGAGCTCCTTGGCTGCTACTTTCTAGCTGTTGCACCAGGGGCAGATTAGCTCTCTGAGTATCTTCTTTCACCTTGGCAGAATGCATGTAATCAAAAATAGTAGGGTTAGTGAAAGAATGAATCGAGCTAGCTTTGAAATCCATCTTATTGTTTCATTCTATGACTGTAAAGGGTGGAGCTGTAACCTCTCACTTTCAAGGATGATACTGAATCTCTGTTGACTTCTAAGCCTCTGTGAGTTAGGCATGGAGACAGTCATATGAGGGAGAACCATCCATTTAAGAGGAAAATACCCAAAGAAGTGACTGTGAAACTTGTTTGGAAGAACCATACAGAACCAGGAGTCACTGAGAACTTAGTGGTTAACTCTGGAGTCTTAGGAAGTTGTACTGGGGCCCAAATCAAGCCAGGTCCATAGGCATGGACAAGTGTCCGCCACAGAAGGGAAACTCCATCATTAGAGAGCATGATTTCCAGTTGCCATGGTCTTCCCTGTTCTCTGCACCTGCATTCATGTGGGCATTTAAGTTTGTGACATGTGCTTGGTCTAAGTCTTTGTAGTTAGTGGATAATTGAGTTTCATCGTCAAAGATTGATCTCACAGGGCTTTAGGACATGGTAAGAACTTCAGAGAAGGGGTCTATGGTGTACATTTGTGTAATAGTGATAAGAAAACAGAGGAATGGCTACAGAAAATGTGGTACATTTACACAATGGAATACTACTCAGCCATTAAAAACAATGACTTCATGAAATTCGCAGGCAAATGGATGGAACTTGAAAATATCATCCTGAGTGAGGCAACTCAGTCACAAAAGAACATACACGGTATACATTCACTGATAAGTGGATATTAGCCCAAAAGTTCGGAATACCCAAGATTCAGTTCACAGATCATATGAAGAAGAAGGAAGGCCAAAGTGTGGATGCTTCAGTCCTTCTTCGATGGGGGAACGAAATACTCACAAGAGGAAATATGGAGACAAAGTGAGGATCAGAGACTGAAGGAAAAGCCATCCAGAGACTTTCCCACCTGGGGACCCATCCCATATACAGTTGCCAAACCCAGACGCTACTGTGGATGCCAGGAAGTGCTTGCTGATGGAAGCCTGATATGACTGTCTCCTGAGAGGCTCTGCCAGAGCCTGACAAATACAGAGGTGGATGCTCACAGGCAGCCATTGGATTGAGTGTGGGGTCCCTGATGGAGGATTTGGAGAAGGGACTGAAGGAGCTGAGGGGGTTTGCAGCCCCATGGGGGAGCAACAGTGTCAACGGAACCCCCAGAGCTCCCGGGGACTGGACCACCAACCAAACAGTACACATGGAGGGACCCATGGGTCTGGCTGCATAGGTGACAGAGGATGGCCTTGTTGGACATCAGTGGGAGGAGAGGCCTTTGGACCTGAGGGGGTTTGATGCCCCAGTGTAGGGGAATGCCAGGGCTGGAAGGCAGGAGTGGATAGGTAGGTGGGGGAGCACCCTCATAGAGGCAGGGGGAGGGAGGAATGGGATAGGGGGTTTCCAGAAGGGAGACCTGGAAAGGGGAAAACATTTGAAATGTAAATAAAGAAAATATCCAATAAAAGAAAGAAAAAAAGAAGAAATGAGGTCATGAGGTGGTTCAGACTAGATTTTTAAAGAAACTCAACTGTGGTCTTTCAGAAGACAGTAAAACTTTCACTAAATGCTGTTTAGAAGAACTGTGGAGACTGAAGTGTAAGAGGCTCTAGAGGCTCTAGGCCAACGAGGAGGCCACTTCATAGTTCAAGGGAAGGAACTGAGGCTGGATTGGTGATGGGAATGCATAGGAAACCAGGCAAGAGAACCTTAGAGAAGGCTCAGAGGTTGACGCATGGGATGAAGTCTGGAGATTGGCGTGTCTGAGAACTACATGGAGAAGCAAGGTTGTGTGGGTCAGGGCCTGACAGGAGAGTGGAGACTGCAAACTGAAACATCAGAATTAACGTATGGAGGGAGCTAGTTCACTGGAGACACTAGAAACCCTCCCGTACCCGAGCTTCCTCTAACAGAGCCTGTATAAAAAAAACCCTGCGATACATCAAGTTGAGAAAGGTGAATATCCTACACAGGCTGTGGGCCGTATGGTCTATCACTTCCGGGGCTCTCATGCTTAGGGGTGTTCTCATTTCTTCCAAACTTTTTTTGTTTTGTTTTGTTTTTCAAAACATGAGTTCTCTGTTTAGCCCTGGCTGTGCTGAAACTCACTCTGCTCACTCTGTAGACCAGGCTGACTTCAAATTCACAAAGATCCACCTGCCTCTGCTGCCTGAGTGCTGGGATTAAAGGCCTGTGCTCTCATGACCCTGCTTTTCCTTTCTTAATAAGCTGTCTCTAGTCTATGTATAGCCATTCGTTCTGTGTATGAGAAGTAACAGACTCTGTCCTCAGAGCACATGATATCCAGTCGCCATTGCTCTCCAATCCCACAGCCATGTGGGCATTTACACTGTGACATGTGCTTGGTCCAAGTCTTTGTTGTTAGGGGATATGAAGGTGGTACTGAGGCGTTGTGAACATAGCCCAAGGATGGGGACTTGGGTTGAGGTTCTGGGCATGGAGAGGAGTGGATAAACACCTCTTATGGCTACTCATAAAAAGTCATCATCTGGAGATAAAATGGCCCTGGAGGGAAAGCAGAGAATGTGGTTATCTAAGCTTTCCAGACTGGATAGAGAGTAGGATGGGAAACATGTGGAACATGTGGCGGGACAACGGGATGAATGGGATGAAGTAAGGAGTGGGACCAAGTCCCACTCCCCTCACATCTCAGCATACTGCCTTAGCTTTGTTCATTTCCCTGGGCCGTGCAGACAGGCGTGACCACATTCCTTTATGGCTCCTCAGATGTGATGAACCTATGTAAGCCCCAGCTCACTGGGAGCCCTGCTAGGAATTCTGGGGGCTCTTCTTTGTTTCAGCTAGCCCACTGGAGGTGCAGGACAAGCCAGCATCATTTGCAGCTCCCTGACACATGATTCGTGCAGATGCCAAGGACACAGGCATGGCCCTCAGGCTGAGCTTCTGCCTTTGCCTTCCCAGCCAGCACTACTCACCACCCTTGGGAGCAAACCCACTGCTTACAGTCGAGGGAGTTTTCTGTCTGTTCCTTTGTGCATGACCATGTCTCTTCCACCTGTCTGTTCAATTCTTCTACCGGAGCTGACTGGGCCCCTGCAGTTCACTCTCCTTCCTTCTTTCTTGTCTCCCTATTTTTTCATCCGAGTCTGAAGAAATCGCTCCGTCTGGCCTTCCAGACAGCTGCCTTGGGTCTTGGCAGCATCCTATCCATCGTTTGGATCATTTAGATACTAATTTAGGTATTTTGACGATCGTGTTTGCTTTTCCTGCTCAAAATATCTCTCGATTACATAGTTCTACTGCAGAGACGATGTTTGTATGGTTGAGTCTTACATTGCTTTATGGTAATGAATGGGTTTAGATTTCCAGAAAAGGTGCAAAGATGCTACTAAGGATTTCCATCCATCTTTCACCTAGTTCCTCTAGCATTCACAGCCTGCAGCGTGCTTTGGATCTTACCACACGCATTTGGGAAGGAGTTTTAAAGACACCTCGTGTTTGCAGGAATTATATAGAACTGGGTGTTGCTTTGGCCAGCAAATCTTCACTTATGGTAGGTGGTTTTAAAAAAAATTTATTTCTTATTATCATGTGTGTATGATGTGTGAGTATGGGTGCACTCATGCTACAGGGTGGGAGTCAAAGGTCAACTTTGTGGAGTCAGTTCTCACCTTCCACCTTTACATGGGCTCTGGGGATTGAACCCAGGTTCTCAAGCTTGTGTGCCAAGGACATTAGCTGCCAAACCATCTCACTGGTCTGAGTAGTTGATTTTAAACATGCTCTTTTATTATGCTTTGAGAGATTTATGTGTGTCCAAGACTGTCATGGGTTCTGTCAGATAATGTATTTCAGCTTTATTGTTTCTCTGAAATAGGCAAGTGATATCTTGGGGTGTGTGTGTGTGTGTGTGCGTGAGAGAGAGAGAGAGAGAGAGAGAGAGAGAGAGAGAGAGAGAGAGAGAGATGGAGAGAAAGGGAGACACACAGAGAATATCATTTGGGTGGAGGCATTTAAAGGAAAGAGTCCTCAGCCAATGGGTCCCTTGTCATGTTCATATCAGTTTGACTTTAGTGTAGGCTATAGCCATCATTCCCAAAGGGCCCAGTGCTCACTCTGCAAACCCACAACAGCAACGACTCTATATTGTTAGATTTACCAGTCCCCCTTCAGAATTGGCACCTTACTTTGTATTTCCTCAGAAGCAGATCCTGACATAGTTCAGGAGAAGATTTCACCTGCTACATAAGGAACAAGCGAGCAGGGAGGGAAGGGGCAGCCTGTACAAGGTACACAATCTAGCAAGTTCCTCTGTGGATGATGGGAGCTCACCACAACTGGAGAACTCTGGACCAGCATATAATGTGTGCCTCAGAGTTCTCCTACTTGGGAGGGGAGAGAGCAGCCATATTTACGCCCTGCTTCAGGGCATTGAGACTTCTGGTTGGCCTCACGTGGACAGAGTTGCCTGTGGTGGTGACAGACGGACTGTACTGATAACCCAAGTTCTGGAAGTTGAAGGCAAGGCTGGCATGCACGGGTATTGGTAGGTCCTGAGATGACCCCGTGAGCTCACTGTACCCACTCTGTATTTCCTTTGCATGTGTCTATAAGTGTTCGATACTTGACCATCTGAGACCTTGATTTACCTTTATATACAACTGCTGACACTGGAGCGTTTTCTCCCTTTGGTAGGGCTTGGAGAATATGTTTTGACAGAGATCTACTTTTCATACTCTCTGTTTTTGTTTGTTGTTTGTTTGAGACAGGGTTTTACTACATATCCCTGGATGGTGTGGAACTCACTATGTGGACTAGACTGGCTTTGAACTCATAGAGATCTGCCTGCCTCCACCTTCTGAGTGCTGAGATTAGAGGCATGCACAATTGCTGAGTAGGGTTTCCCTTTCCTTTTATTCTTTGGATTGTGGGACAGTGGACCATGCCAGGAAACTTGGTAAGGTAGAGCAGGTCTGAGGCCCTGGTACCCAGTAGACACTTCCCTGCTCCCTACTAGACTTGGCTTGGAACACATGTCCACACTCCCCATGTTGGTCATGGAACCTAGAATAGAGTTTTCCATGCTAATGAGGTATCTAGATACCCTGAGGGTTTAGACCATAAACTTCCCAGATGTTCCTTCTTGTAAAAGGTATTTAATCTCTGGGCCATCCTGAAGGAGGTGGTATGCACCCATTTTCCATGATGAACAGTCAATAAATGGTATGGATAGACATGGGCTGTCTCTTTTATTGTGAACTGTCATGGGGAGCATGGAGAAAGCCTTCGACTTCAGAGCCACTGCCTAAGTCTCTCACAGAAGGCCTCTCTGCGTTCCCAGACAATCACTGACAAACTAAGGACTTTCGCCGATGAGCTAAACCAGAGTTCCCCATTTCCCCAGCCCCAGGTTCATCATATCCTCAGCCCATGGGCCCCCAACAGTTCTGATCCTTCATTCTTGACTCCTTTGTGTGACACCCTAGCAGCGACTGGATGCCTGGAGTCAGGGAACCCCCAAGTTCAGTCTGCTACATCATAGACTGTGTTCTCCCATTCCCTGAGCAGTGTCTTGGCGCTTCCCTAAAGCCCAGTCTGCAAGTGCTCAGTGTTCTGCCTGCCCAAGCAGCGTGTCCCACATCTCAGTGGCAGCTCGAAGTGCGGACCCACAGTGGCTGGGGTAACAGTTAATCTAATATTCCATACATTATGTCCTAAGACATGCCACAGTGGTCTTGGCTTGCTGAGAGCCACTGTCTTTGCTTTCTAGCCTGGAGATAAGCTCTTTTGATTAGATATCTACATTTCTTGATTCATTTCTATTGGCAGATTGGAGGAAAGGCATTTGAACAGACAGGCCCAGATTGGCATTTTAAAATGGAGGTATGATTTATTCCCTAAAGATATTTCGACATATCATCTCAGGGGCACTTGAACTTATGTGTATTTAATTTAATAACTGTTTCAAAAAAATAGCAGGAAGAAGCAGTTGCGTTATTCACTTGGTTTTATGTTTCCCCAACATTAGCTTCCTGCACTTAAACTGACAAACCCTAGATAAACGCAATAATTCCTTCACATTTCACCATGATCAGCTCTTACTTCTAACAGCAACAATTGTGGTTCTCATTAACTTGTCCACTGCTGATCCTTGGAGTGTTTGAATCTTTAAGAAAAAACTGTAAGAGACTGTCATAGCTACTGTATGAGAATAATGAAGTAAAGAAATGAGCTATTGTGGTTTTCTCCTGGAGATAAGGTGGCTGCTTGGGAGTCGAGTTGAAATCCATCCCGCCTTCCTCCTTGCTCATGCTGTGTAATTTTGCATAAGCTATTTGTAGCTGAGGCTGGTTGGGTATGAGATGGGTGGGTAGGGGAAACTTGTAGAAAAGTTGAGAGAAGGCTATGATTATAGAAAGTCTGCAGCATGAACAAATGAAGCCGGGGTTTAAGAACTAGAGTTATGGAATGTTTCGCACGACTTTGACATCCTATACTGACCTGAGGTTACAATAAGGCACCCATGGGGGGTTTAGTTTCACACAAGAAGAGAACATTTCACTCCTTGACTGTCTTAGGAAAAGCCTAGTGTGTTCCTCTTCTTTCCTAGGCACCCAAGTGTGTCTGCATAGTGTGCTCTAGCTAATGAAGTACAAAGAGCCATGGCTGCCATTTCTGAGCCAAGTCTATAACATTTTCCATCTTTGTCCTCTACATTCATTCTGATGCTAAACCGAGAGGCATGGAAAGTTTGAGGTTGCCTAGTGAAGAGAGCTTCTATCTACCATAGGAAGGGAGCCTGGATCCCCGAGTCACTACTTGAAGGAGATCCATCTGTGGATTAAAACGTCTCTTTATGTGATGAGGAACACTGATACTGGGTTGAGTTGTTACATATAAATACTTTATAATAGCGTATGCTATCTCCAGGGTCTTGATGCCAGTAAAGAGGACCTAGGAAGGCTATCCTCCAGTCTTCTCAGAGTCAGCTGGGACTCTCAGAACAAGCACTGGTCTGAGAAGCAGATGGTAGGAGGGGATTTTAGAGCTGGGTTGCCCTACCCCACCAAGAGTAATGAAGACAGCATTCCTGATGTAAGAGAGGCACAGATAGCCCCTGTCTTCAGGTAGTAGCATGACACTTTGACCAGCAGTGAGCTGGGATATTTCATCGGAAGGGTAAGAGATAGGTGGGACAAGAGAATGAAGGAACACAGATTTTATCTAGAACTTAGAGTCAGACAGAGATTGCTAAGTAGATTGGGAAAAGATAAGGGAAAGCTTTGAGTGAGTGTTAGATCATTTAAAGCAGAGGGCTCCCTAGTGAAGAGGAAGGGAATTCCCATTTCCAGTGGACCAGAGGCAGAGAAGTCTGAGGCATTGAATCATAATAAATGCAGAAATGAAGGGAACTCTTTGGAAGCTCCAGGACATAGAAACCATCCAAGGAAAAAGCAGGGTCACAGCTCCAACTCCATTTCTGTGCTCACCCTGGAGCCTGCGCTCACTGAGTGTGCCATTGGCACAGATGGCCTAATGTACTGAATCTGGTTACAGACACAATACTTCAAGTGTCCATTGTGCATTCACCATGCACCTAGAAATTCATCCATTTGTACAAGTATGCATTCTTGCATCTGATATACACCTACCATTTGCACCCATTCTAAACACACTTATTGATGAGCATTTATGCGTACAACTCAGCACTGGACACTAGAGCTGATGAACAGCACAGAACCCAGGCCCATTTTCAGTGGTCGTACAGCCTTAGAGAAGGGACTGCAGTGTGGTCAGTGCATGCTAGGGGTAACTCGGGAAATCCCTGTAAATCTGGATCACAGAAGGGCCACACTGCCTATCTTTTCCAAGAAGAGGGTGGGAGCCTGGCTTTGAAGGGTGTATAACAGGTTTATAGGTAGGAAATAGAAGGTCAGTAGAGCTTCTGTCAAAACAGATAGCACCTTCAGAGGAAAAAGAAAAATACCCTCTTTTCAGAGGGATACAGGGGCTAGACAACAGACTAGGAGGCAGGGGTGTCATAGTATTCTGTTCAGATGGCCTTCAATACAAGGGTGAGGCCTGGGGCGATCCTTGGGGAGATGAGACAGGCAGCTGAACACAGCGTGAAGGAGGAATGTTGAGAGCAGGGAGCATGCTAGGAGCTGAATAGAAGGATTTTACACAAGTTGGATAAGATTAAGATGGGTCGGAGAGTGGGAGGTCACGGGATTTGTTCAGCTGATAGGGCTTGTTATGATTTGCATATGTTTGGCCCAGGGAGTGGCACTATTAGGAGGTGAGGCCTCATTGGAGTAGATGTGTCGCTGTGGGCGTGGGCGTTAAGACCCTCATCCTAGCTGCCTGGGAGTCAGTCTTCTCCTAGCAGCCTTCAGATGAAGATGTAGAACTCTCAGCTCCTCCTGCACCATGCCTGCCTGGATGCTGCCATGCTCCCGCCTTGATGATAATGGACTGAAACTCTGAACCTGTAAGCCAGCCCCAATCAAATGTTATCCTTAGAAGAGTTGCCTTGGTCATGGTGTCTGTTCACAGCAGCAAAACCTTAACTAAGACAGGGCTCATAGGATGCAGCTGTATCAGTGGAGGGAGAAGAGTGAGGAAGCTTCCTTTCATGGATCTGTCTTGGGAATTGATGAGAGAGTTTGATGATATCATGGTTCCAACTGTGAGAATGGAACACATTAGAATCAGCCCATTTGGGGAGGATGTTAGAGTGTAATCTGCTGCAAAGGTTTCATTTACTCAGCCTAAAGTGGGAAAGGGAGGGTGAAGAATCACCAAGACCTCAGCTAGCTCTGAACAGATCATGGGAGAGAAGATGGTAGAGAAGATGGGCCCCTTGTTTCTTTCCCCTAGACACAAGACCTGTGGGTTTCTTCTTCTTTTTTTTTCTTTTTTTGTGATGCAGTAATTTATTGAGGCCACGTAAAGAAGCATGGGGAACTTATGATAGCTTCACCACTAATATGCCATGCTGCAGCCAATTAGTTATTTTCCTCTTGCACTGTGCCAATTAGAATGTCGGGAGGAAAGGAGCCTTGTGAAGGTCTTCTAAAAGCTCAAGAGAGTCTTATGAAACTCTTGGGTCCCACGACACTGGCCTTTCCCACAGGAGGGAATGTTAACAGACCCAGTCTCATGCTTTCTTCTTGCAGGCCACTACTGCTAATTTGCTTAAAGACAGGTATGGTCATTATTGACGCAGAGGGAACAGCAACATTGCATAATCTGGGTGCAGTAACCCTGTCCATAGTTCTAGCACTCAGGAAAGAGAGTCAAAAGTGGGAGGCCAGGGCCAATTTAAACTTCACAGTAAATTCAAGTCCAACTTACAGCATCGGAAACCATTACCTCAAAAATAAGATGAAGAAAAAAAAAGTAGGCATATATGTATGGGATTTTTCCCTACTTGATTTTTAATTAATTTATTATTTTATTTATTTACATCCCAATATTGCCCCCTCCCAGTCCTTCATTGCAGACTGTTTTTATATCTTCTTCTCTCTCTCTCTCTCTCTCTCTCTCTCTCTCTCTCACACACACACACACACACACACACACACACACACACACTATCTGTCTATCTATCTATCTATCTATCTATCTATCTATCTATCTATCTATCTATCTACATATCTGTATATCATATATAAAACTAGGCTCTTAGGGCATCCAAGTCATTCTACAGATTCACTTTAATGTCCCACTGCCCATTTGATACATGAAGTTTTTTCTTCCATTCTGGGAATTGAATTTAGAACCTCACACATGGAAAACATTCACAGCCGAGACACAGCTTCTGTCCAAAATTTTTAAAGCTATCTTTTACTTTGAGACAAGGTTTTACTAAGATCCCTGAATTTGGCTTTGGAATTGAAATCCTTCTGCCTCAGCCTTTCAAGTAGCTGAGAACATAGGCATGGGCCACTTGCAACAGGGCACAAAAAATGTTGAACCACAGAGGACTGATAGCTTTTCTTTCACAACACCATTATGGAAGTTGGCCCACCACCCGATTCGGTTGGATCATCTGACAACCCCATTCTGCCATTCAAAGCACATGGGAGAAAGTGGATCCTAACAGTTGAAGGTGAAGTCTGAGGATTTTGAACAAGTTTTCAGCTCCTTTAGGAAGAGTCTTACTGCTGAAGTTTGAGGTGGGTGGGGAGAGCAGCCTAGGGGGCCTTTTAGATAAATGGATTTCTTCTGCAAAGATTTTTGTGAAGACCTGAGACTAGGTGTGTATGAGTGTGTGTGTGTGTGTGTGTGTGTGTGTGTGTGTGTATGTGTGTGTAATGC
This sequence comes from Uromys caudimaculatus, assembly GCA_028551405.1. NCBI lineage: Eukaryota > Metazoa > Chordata > Mammalia > Rodentia > Muridae > Uromys > Uromys caudimaculatus. Next base: position 15,790,178 of record CM052701.1, read on the forward strand.
ACATTCTTGTAATCTCACCTGCTGAAAGATGGTGGCAGGGAAATCAGAAGTTCAAGGTCGTGCTTGACTGCATCCTTGAGTGAGTTTGGGGCAAGCTTGTGCTACATGAGTCCCTGTCTTAACAACAACAACAACAACAACAACAACAACAACAACAACAACAGAGAGAGACAGAGACAGAGACAGAGACTGAGAGGGGGGAAAGGAAGGAGGAGCAGAGGGAGAGATGGGGGGGATGGGGGAGGGAAGGAAGAAAAGGGGGGAGAGGAGAGAGAGAGCTGGCACCACTAAGACAAAATCCCTAGGTGTTTTAGCTCATTTCGTTAAAGCTCGGAGCAAAGACTCAGGTCTCGTGTTGTTTGGGTCCAGTGTTGTTTCAGGCCAGCTCCACTGTTGCAGGCGTGGTGGGGTCTCTGCTTGTTTCCTCTTTACATACATGTACTGATATTTACATCTGAAGTCTGTGCCTGTCCTTGAGCCCCAGAGGCAAGCCTACCCCTGTCAGGCAGGGAACAAGTGATCCTGATTTTTGGAGTCCCTCTTGCCGCAGGTCTCTGATGTGTGGCAGGAATCCAGCCCTTAGAGGTCCATGGAGTCCAGAGACCAGTTGGAAGGACCAGGCTTCAGATTCTGTCTTTGGCACTGACCCCTCTGTGTGACTCCTGTTCTTCGATCCTCAGTTTCTTCAGCAGTAAAATAGGAACAATTTGTACATTTCATATTTGCATGAAGACTAAATGGCACACTTATAGAGGCTCTCCCTAGGAATGTGGGGTGCCTAGAGTATGTTGTGGGGTGGGCACAGGCTGGCCAGGTTCCAACAGCTGGGCTCTAGGATCCTTTGGGAAGTATTTTCCTGGACTCACAAGCCTGGCTTGAGCATGGCAAGTTGAACTGGAAAAGAGACCGTCACTGAGGGGTCCCCAGGCTTGGATCTCTGGAAAGAGAGCAGTACAGAGAGAATCAGAAAACCTCTACATTCCAAGTAGTGAGAGTCATTAGCTTTCATGCCAAAGGCTCCAGACATGAGGGGAGGGATGCTCTCCATGTGGACGTCAGAACCAGGGAACCCTTGGCCTGTGGCTGGTCTGTGACTAGCCTGGTCCTGGGAGAAGGAACTGTTTGGTAGAAAAGAGTCCTCTGTGGATATTCTGAAGTTGCCACTTCAAGGTGGGCTGGGGCACCCAAGGGGAGGAAGAGAGGGAAGGGAAGGTGGGTGAGAAAGGGGATTGACTGTGTTAGTCACTTTCTTGTTTAATAGAATACCTGACCAAAACAATTGAAGGAAGGGAGGGAGGGAGAAAGAAAGGAAGGGAGAGGAGGGAGGGAAGAGAGGGAAGGAGGGAGGGAGGAAGGCTTGCTTTGGACCATAGTTCCAGGTAGGCGCCATCATGGTTTGGAAGGCATGGTGGTTGGAGCAAGAGGCAGCTGGTCCCCTTGCATCCATCGTCAGGAAACGGAAAGAGGCAGATTCTGGTGTTAGACTTACTTTGCCTCTTCCTTTTCATTTAGTTCAGGATGATGCTGCCCACAACTAAGGGTGGCCTTTGTACCTGGCCCTCCCATCTAGCTAACCCTCACAGACATGCCTAGAGCTCATCTCCCAGGCCAGTCTAGATTCTGTCAAGTTGACAATACCATCACAGTCAATTTGACTATAGTATGTATGCATAATGTTTATTTATTATTTATTTATTTAATTTGTGTGCGTGTCTGCGTGCATGCACGCATGTGTTCACTCGAATGTGTGTGTGCGCATGCGTGTGTGCGTGCGCATGTATGTATGGAGGTCTGAGGATAACCTGCAGGAGTTGGTTCCCTACTTCCACTGGCTAGGTGGCAAGCACCTTTATTTATTGAGCCACCTCACAGGCCCTTTTTATTTATTTATCTTTAAACATTTGTTTACCTAAGATTTCCCCTCTGAAGTGCCATTCGGTGCCATTCCACACATTCTCAGTGTTTTATTATCACTGCCTAGTTTCAAGATACTTTCATCTTCATGTATGGAAACCCCATGAACCATGAACCCTACACCCGCCCAGCCCTGTCTCTCCCAGGACTCTGGCTACCACTCCTGTGCTTTCTGTTTCCCTGTGCCTGTATGCTCTACGCATGAGCAGTGTGTAGCCTTCCAGGTTCCCTCACCACGGTGCTGGAGAGATTCCTCCCTACCCAGCATGCATGTGTGCTTCATTTTAATCTCACATTGCATGGCAGGGGCTGTACTGGCTACACAGGTCCAAGTTCACCTCACTCTTTGTTCTTTTCATAGGATTCTTCCTACAGTTGGAATCTCAGTGTACTCTCTTTGAGTGCAGGAAGCCGAGCTCGAGAGTGGTGTAACTTTGTTTCCCTTGGATGGTGCGTGGCATTCTGGGATGCCACTAACCCTCGGTACTGCCAGGGGGCAGCATGTGCCCATGGAGCCTGCCTTTTGCCTTCAGCAGAGCCTTGTTTATGAAACCGTTGGGCTCTGAAAACATTCCTTCCCATCCCATCATGTTTCAGATGTTGTGCTCTGGCTCAACAAATTGTCTCGGCTTAATTTTGGCGAAATCATTGTCGGGAATTGCTGAAGCAGTTTAATTCTAAAGCACATATTTATATGGGGCTTCGAAACTCAGCCCTGCACATGATTACAGATGGAAGGGAGAGGAAGTTTAATCAGGATCAAGATGAGGTTTGAGCCCAGAGGGTTGCTGGGATGCGGCAGAGGCCAGCACTTGGTGGGTCTGGCTCAGAGCCGCTCTGACAGAACAGGGATTGGGGGCCAGGTCCTCCTACACCTTGACTGATGTACAAACTGGCTTTAAAGGGTCTGTGCTCACAGGCTCTGTGACTTGTGGGATACTGTGTCAGGACAGTAGCCTGGCTTGCTTCTGATGATAGTTTTTTTTTGCCTCTGAGAGATGGCTGTCTACCTCCAGTGAGTGTTTTGTCTCTTCTTCATCCAGGTGGTTGCCCTCAACTCAGACTGAAGGAGCAGGTGATGTCACACAGGTGCGTGGGAGGCAGTGGAATTCCTAGTCCAGAAGAAAGAAGGTGAGGAGACTCAGCTGAAGAGATCCACCTCCTCTCCTTCCCTTTCCCCACTGGTTCAGAATCAGAGGCTACGCATGAGCCATCTTCCCAGGAAAGTGTTGGTACGCCTTTCCTGCAGTACAGCCTTTCGGGGACAACTCAAACTATTTCAAAGTCAGGAAGAAAGGGCCCATGAAAGAGAAGGAAGCCCGGGGCTTCCTCTAAAGGCCTCTAGCTAGATTTGCTGTGTGGCCTTTGCAAGTCCCTGCCCCTTTCTGGGCCCCAGTGTTTTCACAAGTAAAGAGAGTGTCAGACTGACTTAGTTTCAGAAACAGACAGACAAGCGGCTTTTACATGCTAGATACCTTGCTAGACTTCTCACCTCCATGATGTAGCTGATCTCTCGAAATAGACTTTCAGCAAGGCTTTAGGACCCACCATTTTACTCTTGGGATGCTGGATAGCACAGATGTGGCAGGAACTTTACAACTTCTCTGAGGTCATGAGGCAGTTTGGCTCTGACCCTTGGGTCACATACCCAGTGCTCTAAAAGTGTGCACCCTGTAGAGGTCTTTGTACCCTGTCTACATGGCCCAACACCAGATTAGACATTGTGCTTCAAGTCACATGAATAATTGTTTAAAGTAGCTGTGGTGGCCATATCTTTCCTTTCTGACTTTCCTTGTTAGATTTGGCCCATTCAACCAATCTTGTAAGGTCACCTGACCATGGTGGCACAGAATGAAGCAGATTCTGGCTTTAAGGACTTGGCCACTGTCTGTGAAAGGCTCACCTTTGGGAGGCAATCCTTATCAGTAGATGGTGGTCAGTCTTTGATTTACAACTAGTCAAAGTACTAAAAAAAGTGTCTCTGGAATGGTCAGCCACAAATAAAATATCTGTATTTGACACACTTTCTGCAAGGGTCAGGGACCAATATGGAAGACAGGACAGAAAGACTGTGAAAACAGGCTAAAGAAGTCTGGACCAAAACTCTGTCTTCTGAACATGGCTCCTATGAACTTATAGCAGCTGTGGTTGTTTGCACTGCACAAGGTCAGTCAACATCCTTTGTGGAGGAGGGAGGAGGATCTCAGGAACCACAACTTTTAGTTTTTGAGCTACTGACAGCTGATTGCTTTGAGGGAGGGAGGGAGAGTCAGTTCTCTTTAAGGGTGTGGCCCCTGGTGGTCATCCATGCTTCAGTGGTGATCCCACACCTACGAGAAACAGATGCTGGGGAGATGGCTCAGAGGGTAAGGTATTTGTCACACAAGGGCAGACCTGAGTTCAGGTGCCCCAAATCTACCACAAGCTGGGGTGATAGTGTGCATCTGTAATGCCTGTCTTAGTTTGGGTTTTATTTTGTGAACAGACACCATGACCAAGGCAGCTCTTATAAAGGACAACATTTAATTGGGGCTGACTTACAATTTCAGAGCTTTAGTCTGTTATCATCACAGCAGGTAGCATGGCAGCATGCAAGCAGATATAGTGCTGGAGAAGGAGCTGTGAGTTCTGCATCTTGACCCAAAGGAGAAGCCAGGAGGAGACTTGAATCACATTGGCCAGACTTAAGCATATAATGAGACCTCAAAGCCCCTCCTCCACAGTGACACACTTCCTCTAACAAGGCTATGCCTCTTCCAATAAGGCCACACCTTCCAACAGTGCCACTTCCCACGGGCCAAGTGTATTCAAACCACCACAGTGCCTGTGCTAATTCCAGATGGGAGATAGGGACAGGAGAATCCACAGAAGCTCAAATGCTACAAAAGACCCTATCTTAAAAAAGCTGTAGGGTGAGGATCAACACCTGAGGTTGTGTTTTGACCTCTACACATGGTATATACGTTTGCCCTCTCACACAAGAGCATGCACGCACATATACATGCAACCTGTTTTGTGTGCATGTGTGCACGTGCGTGCGCGCGCGCGCACACACACACACACACACACACACACACACACACACCATATTCATGAGCATACACAAAAGACTGAAAAATAAACAAGAAAAACCCAGGGCTCCTGGGACCTTTTAAGGACATGCATGCTTCCAGTGACCAAAGTTTCACCCTGCAAAGGTCTATAGAATCTCAGAAGTGTCATAGTAGGACATCCAACATCTAGTACCCCATGTCATCTGAAACCCACAGTACATGTTAGAAGCATATTCAGGGACTGGAACTATGGCTGGGGTGGTAAAGTCTAGATTTTGGACCCTAGATCCTAGATAAAATTTCTGGGGGCAGAGCCAAGTGATTTCCTTGGACAAGTTGGCTAGTGAGACTAGCCAGACTCTTCAAGCTCTGGGTCCATAGAGAGACCATGCCTCAATAAATAAAAGATGAGAACAATTGGGGAAGACTCCTAGCAATGACCTGGTGCTTCCACAAACACTTGCATGCACACACACACACACACACACACACACACACACACACACACACACACGAGAACGTGTACACACACCCCCAAACCACAACAATCCTGTCACTTGTAACAATTCATTGTAGACAGATGAGTACTGAACTGTGGGAGGAGTGGGTCTGGGTGTGGGGTAGGTAGGTATAACTCATTATGGGCATCTTAAGGCTCTAGCCACAAGCATGAAGAGTCATCTCCATCAGTCTGCTCAGCAACCTTCAGCTTTATTGAAGCCTGCATTCTGTTTAATCTTTCATTTTTTTTTTTTTTCTGGCAACACAGCAAAAAAACCATTATTTCCTAATACCATCCAGTGCCGGCATCTTGGAGGATTTCAGGACAGATCCTAATAGCCAGTAATCTCTGCATTATAACAGTCAGATGCAAGAATCCTTGAAAGGCACTCGGCTCTCTGAGCTGAGGACCCGAAGCTGATTTTCTCTAAACATTTTATTACAAATACAAGTATTATTTGTATTCAGCACAGACAGAAGAGGGACTAAGCAGTTGCTCCACTTTATTGCAGCTGAAATCTGGTCCGACCTGGCAACCTTTTTTAGAATCACATTCTGCATACAGTGTGGGGAGGTGTGACAGTTTCTGTTTGCATCGAGGTGGTGCTGAGTATGGGAATGTGGCTGCCTGGATGGGCCAGGCACATGGCTCCCCAGGGAGCCAGCAGCCTGCAGGCTCACCTCACTCTGTGATGATGACAAAGATGAGGTTAAGAAAAAGCAATGATGTATGAGGCTTTATTTTCATGAAACACAAGGTATTCAAGGTCAAATATAGAAACGCTAGAGACGCAGCGCCAAGGAACTTCGATGAAAGAGAAAAACGTGGGTGCTCTTAGGGATGGAAAGCCCATGGTTCTTGTTGCAGGCATGTGCTATTCAAGGGCTCACTCAGACTGGACACTCTAAGCAGAATTTGCCATAGAAGCTTTTACGCAAACGTTTATATTCAGGGAGTGTTCTCAAAAGGAGCTTCGGGAGCACGGTTCTGAGAGTGAGAAGTGTCGGGAAGAGAATGAGATGAAGAAAGTCATTGCTACTAGAGTTTGACTTTAGCCTGCTTCTGTGGCCTACTCTGGAGTAATCCGCCATGAAGCAAAAGGAATGGACTCAGGCCCCATATGAGTCAGGCATTGGCTGTGGGCTGCCTCTCAAATAGAGATGCAACCTCTTGGGAATTATTAGACCCAAGTGTTTTTCTGGCCAAGGCAAGTCTCAAAAGAAATGGTTTGAAGTCAACAATTCCAGGAGACGCTGATGGGTGGCTGTGCTGGCCTCGTAGATGGGATCTGGGTGGGGCACTGACATTATCTCCATTAAGTAATTCAAGCAGTGACTCAGGACTTCATCACTCACCTCTGTCCTGAGCTCTTGTCTTCGACTCTCAGAGTGGAACAAGATGGCTACTGAAAGCTTAGACCTGAGCTTTCCATTCAGCTTGTGGAAGAAAAGAGAAATACTCACATGTTGGGTTTGCTAGATCAGGTCCCATATGCTTATGACACCTCTCTGGCATAGAAGATGGTAAGATGGGCCCCAATTAAGCCCCATGAATAAGCTTCTCCCCAAAGGGGATCCTTATGTTTCCAGAGAAGAAAGGAATACTGAGCAGGCAAAACAGCAGCAAGCTTCTGATGGGCTCTGAACTCCTATTTTAAGCCCAAAGGGCATTTTGGATGAAGGACACACTTATATACAGGATGCACGGTGTGCGGTGCTGATGGGAGGGGGAGATGACAGGAAGCAGAGAGAAAGACTAAGAGTGGGAAGGGACCCTGGGATGGACACCTTTATTCTGAACAGTGTAAGTTTGATTTGAGGGTCTTCTGATTTCATAGCATAGTCTTCTGCCTTAGAACGTCCCTCAAGAGCCTGCTCTCAGGCTATCAGTAAGGGTAGAGAGTATGTCTTTAAACCCACTCAGTAAGGATACACAGTACCTGTTTCAGGGACAAAAATACAGTAATGGGTACAGTGGTTGGAATGAGCACGGTTCCCACAGGCTCATATATTTGAGTACTTGGTCCCCAGTTGGTGGAGCTGTCTGGAAGAGAGTAGGAGGTATTTGAAGGGGTGTGTCACTGGGAACAGGCTCTGAAGGTTTAAAAGATACATGCTATGCCCAATGAGCTTTCTGCCTCCTGCTTGCCATGTGGGGTGCAAGCTCTCAGCTGTCCTTGCCACCACCCCTCCACTCTGGCATTGTGGACTCTAACCTTCTAGAATCATAAGCTCAACTAAACGCTATGTTTTATATGTTGCCTTCGTCATGGTGCTTTATCACAGCAATAGAAATGTAACTAGTATACTGGGGAATGACCACGTGACCCAAAGTGATGTTGGAACACCACTGTAACAGTTACAGTCTCTTTTAGTGTTGACCAAGCTTGGGCAGGCAGACCTGGATGGACTGGGATCAAAGTCAGTCCTGTCTTGAGGGGAATCTGTTCCTCTGTTAGGGGAAACTGAAAGGAGAATCCAGATGTGAGGGCGTGGCAGGACTACTACAGGGATATAACCGCTGCAATACCAAAGATCGCAGCTCCCCTCAAGAAACAAGTAGATTTCAACTCCTGCCCCTAGAGGGAGCTGAAGGGAAGGGAAGGAAGCCATATTGGTTTGACTTGTGCATGCTGCTCTAACAAATAACCCCCATAATGTTAATAACCCAGTGCAGGTATTTTCTCCATATAAAGACCAGGTTCCTCTCAGCTCGTGGCTCTACCATTTCTCTCTGGTCTGCATCCAGGTAGAAGAAAAAGAATATGGAAGAAAGTACATTTGCTTCTTCACTGCTTTCACCAAGTGTGATGCTTACAGGTCTGCTCCCATTTTATTGGGGAGAACTGGTCACATGACCTCACTTAACCTCAAGAGTAGCTAGGAAATGTAATGGCTGGGCTGAGCTGCTCAGTGATGGGGGAGTCTTGCTGCTGCTAGGGGAGTTCTCAGCTGAGGAACAAATCCTGTCTTTCTTTGTCTGTGGATGCTCAACAGTTTTTCTGATACTGCTCAGCCTCTGGCACTGTCAGAAAGGACTTGAGGTTATTTCCAACTGAACAGTCTGTGCAGTTGGACAGAGTGGTAAGGACATGGAGCCTGGCAAAGTACACAAGGAAAACAAACAAACACTCGAAATGACAGTTTCCTGCCAGTGGGACCTGGGTTCTGGGAAAGGCTCCTGAGTACACAGGGTTTGAGATAAATCCGGCTTCCCTCTGGCAGCCTCTGTTTGTGTGTGGCTGTGTTTGATCAGCTCGGTTTCTGTTTGGAATCAAGAACCTTCTTCTACCCATTTAGTCCTGGCTTCCCTGGATCTGCAGCGAATCTGTGTGTGAGCCCGAATCCCTAGCCTGAGGACATTCTCAAAGTAGCTCCTTGTGAGAATCTAAATATAGAAGCCTCCCTGCCAGGGTAGAGCATGGTGTGGGGTGAGGGAAGAAGCTCCCTTGCTGACTCTGGGCGCAGCATCCTTCACCCATGGCAGGAGATGGGGTTTGAGTGTTGGCTCCTTTACTTCTTTCCTGTGTGATCCTGATGGGTCACAAAAGCATCAGCAATGTTGTATCATCTATAAAATGGGTACAGCTGCTCTTACCAGGGCAAAAACAACCAGAAAGCATTTGTAATAACCCATAAAGTATTATTCCAACGTTACAGTCATGGGTTAGGTCACGGGGGTGGGGGTGGGGGAAGGCGGGTTGATGTGCAGGCTCTGGAGCAATATTGCCTGAATTCGTATCCTCACTACTTCCTGACATCCCACTTGATCAGCACACACAGATCTCTGCATCTCTCAACCTCATTTAGGAAATGAGATACTTATGGCACTTCTCTGAGAAAAGTGTTCAAGCCAGCCAATGTACCCACCAAGCTTAGCACATCGTTAGCGCACACTGTCGCTCTGGGCATGCCTTTGTCCCGTTAGCTTTGTCTACCTACAGAGTCCTTTCATCTCCATGAGGTGACTCCTCCCCACCCTTAGAGACTCAGCAATGGTGCCCACTCCTCTGTGAAACCTGCCCCAAGGCAGCAGATGGGGGTGGGAGAATAGAATTGAGGAATAGCTTTGGCTGTGGCCCTTGGAGAGTAGAAGTGGGGGGAGGGAGGTTGCACAGTCCCAGGGCTGCTGCTTACACAGTGCACACAGATATTCCCTCCAGTGGTTGTGTTACTTGGGGCGGACTCCCTAATATCACTGTGAGGACTCTCCTCCGGGATCTGAAGTTCCTGTAAGTCATCCCTTCTCTGAAGATGTGTCAGCAACGGTCTCATCTATCATACTAGCCGGGAGGTCATTGTCGGCAGGGAAGGTTTAGGCTGGGTTATATTTACTGCTCAACAGGCAGGCCCCTCTATCTTCTGCAGATAAGGAGATAGGTAGGTACTTGGGAGCTACTGACCCAGAGCCATATGCATGTCTGTCCAGAGAGGCTGAGCCAGGATCCAGACCCAGGGGTGTCTGGTTCAGATCTGGATCCCTCTCACCACCTCAGGGGCCCAATCCACGAAAACAGTAAGGAAGCTTGAGACGGTTCCAAGGAACATTCTAGCACTTGAGGTAGAAGCTGAAACAGCTTTTGTGAAATTGCTCGTTCCTGTCCACAGTCACATATGTGGTAAGTGAGGCGTGTGTGTGGAGAGGAGGGATGGGGGAGGGGAAGAGAAGGGAAAGGAGGTGCCAGGACAAACAGGCACAGAGATCAAGAGATGAGGAGACAGAGAGGGCTGTGCAGGACGGGAGCTGCCCATTGTCAAGCCCCACCTACCTCTCCTGCTTATTTTTAAGCACACGGAGTAACACACAAATAAAAGCGACAGTTACTCCAGCGCCCACTCCCACGTCCCCTTCTGCACGCGTTGCTGTCTGGAGAAGCTGTTTCCACACTGCTATTGTGGCAGGCACTGGATGGCAGGAGGGGGCCAAGCGATAGAACCTAGCGCTCTCTGAGTCGAATGTATGTAATATCTTCAAGGAAATCTTTTATTATGGAAAAATGTATGCAGTCTATGAAATGACAGTATAACCAGCCCTCATAAATGTACTGTGAAATTTCACAGTTACTGAGTAACTTTGCCTGTAACAGTTTGCAGAAAGGTTAGGAGTATGGCTTGTCTAGTATGCTTGGGGCCCTGGGTTTGATCCTTGGTACTAAATAAATGAAGGCATATACACACATGGACATACAGTCTCATTTAGTTATTATAATGGCACAATGGCCTCATCCTGTGACCACTATTATGATCCCGTTCATCAGAGGGCAAAAATGAGGCTCAGGGAGATGAAGCCACTTGCCTCCAGTGTCCCAGGGATGCCGACCTCTAGTATACTTGATTTTAATGGGAAGATGTTAAGGCCAGACCTTATATCTGGGTCCAGCCCATCACTTACACTCCTAGTAGGGCTTTGGGTCATTTCAGGACACTGGATAATATGAGAGATATTTGTGCCTTTCCTTAAAAAATGATCTAGACGCCAGCGTTCAAAAAATTATCCACAGATGGACGGTTTGAACATTTCCTGGGATAAATGCAAACTTTGCAGCCACTGGATCTCCTGAGTCAGAATGTCTGAGGGGTGTGTGTGTGTATGTGTGTGTGTGTGTGTGTGTGTGTGTGTGTGTGTAGGGTAGAGGTAAAACTTGGGGATCTTTCTTCCTTGGGGGAAGAGACAGGATTTCTCATTGGGACCTATAGCTTTGCTAAGTGGCTAGTGAACCCCATTGGAATGATAAGCATTGACCTGTAGTCATGCCTCAGTGAGGATGGGCCTCAGAGCCCCGTGCTTGCCTAACAACCATTTTAGTGCCCGAGCCATCTCTCCAGCCACTGTCTGTATTTTGACCAGTCTTCCAGATGGTGCTGGTCCAAAGCACTGGGCTGGAAGGCCCCAGAGCTCTTCCTTAGGTTCAGTCCCACTCTCAGGATTGGCCATCCTCTATGTATGTCTAGACACTGCATGCCTGTGCCCTGAGGACCACACTCACCCTCTGAAACAACATCTTTATGGGCTCGGCAGTAGCTGAGGTGTGCCCAGTAAATTGTTCTTCAGCCTAAGCTCCTAGTAGATTCTGCTTGTGTGTCTTGTGATCTCCCCAAGGCTGTAATTATTGACAGTCTTATAAACCAGGCCCCTAGGCTGATAGTCCATGCCACCATCCCAGGCCACTGTGATTTATACCCTCAAGTGTGAGGGGCAGCTCCTGTCTGACGCATACACCCACTGAATTTTACTTTTGCACCATAAAAATGGATAAATCTGCCACCCATAAAGCCTTATTTATTGCTTTGGGTTCATTATATATGCATGAAAACCCAACTAATTTAACTCGTTGGCAGGAACTTCCCACTGGAGGTTAGATCCAGGACTGGAAGTCAGGTGTAGGTGGGGGCAGCAGAGGTGATCTTGACAGGAGTGGAACCACAGCCAGATTGTGAGGGTCCCAAGGTACAAGGCTGGGCCTGTGTGACCGTACAAGCCACCAAGCCCCACACAGCCTCAGTTTCTCACTATGAAATGGGACACTTTTGCTTCTTGCCCACGACTGTATTGTAATGAAACCATCCTATGCTTCCTCCAGAGTAAAGTGACTGGCCTCTAAGGAAGGAGCACTTTCAGTTGCTATAGCACTCGGAAGGGAGAAAATGCTGCCGTGGTAGATGCTAGCCCTGGCTTTTTATCACTTGGGATTTTTATTTTATGCTTGTTAGAAGAGCTCTTTAAATTCATGAGAATGTAGACTCCATCATGTATTACACATAAGAACATATACGCTAAACAAATTGCTGGAAAGACTTTTAAATTTCTTCCTGGTTCAGAGTTCAAGTTCACTGTCTTGGTTTTGACTTGGCCATCAATGTCTGTGCTTCCCTCCACAGGCTTGTCCCTTCTGCCACCAAGAACATTCGCAGTGCCAGCATCTTTGCAAGCATTCTTAATTTTCACTCCTGACACACACACACACACACACACACACACACACACACACACACACACACACACACCACACACAACCCTCTGCCAGCTTCTCAGTCTGCAAATTTCAATGCTGAGATTCTTCCAGTTTACCAGGTGTCACCAATGGAGGCTTTGCAGGCAACTAGGGCACAGTTTCTCTCCTCAGCCAGCCTGTCGTTTGCTGGTTGCAGCATGGGGTTGCAGCTTTGTACAGGAGGAATCCTCAGCAAGCTTGAGGGCACCTAGTGAAGATACCAAGCTATGGTGCCTACCTGGCCTGGCTGGCAGACATACCCACATTTCAGAGAAAAATCAAATGTGATAGATGAGTCTAAGATGGAAAACTGGAAAAGAGATTTATCAATTGTTTATTATTTTCTTGCTTACTGCTTATTTGTTATTTAATTTGTTTTTTAAAAATTAGTGTGAAAAGTTGTGGGTTTCATTTAGTTCCTTATTTTTGGAGATTCTCCCCCTCCCTCCCATCCCCCTCACCCCTTCCCTGGCTTATGCTTGTCCTACCCCCAGTAGCCGATTGTTTTATTTTCATGTTGCATCTTTTCTCATCTCTTCCTTGAAATCTCGTTTCTCCTCCCCCTCCTGTGGTCTCCTTCCTGGTTTTGTTTTATATCACACACACACACACACACACACACACACACACACACACACACACACACACACACACAGAGAGAGAGAGAGAGAGAGAGAGAGAGAGAGAGAGAGAGAGAGAGAGAGAGAGAGAGGATGCACGTAGGAGAGAGAACATATGCTATTTATATTTGGTATCTGCGTTACTTCACTTAGTTCACTTAGAACTTTCCAGACTGATCAACTTTTCTGTAAAATCAATGCCTTTATTTTTCTTCACGACTCCATAAAATTCCCTTGTGCATGTGTGACACTTCTCTTTCTCATCTGTTGGTGGACATGCAGGCTGGTTCCGTCTCCTGGGTATTGTGCACAGTGCAGTCACACAGAAGAGATGCGGTATCTCTGTGGGGGAGATTTAGAGTGCTTTGGGTACACACTCGGGAGTAGTGAAGCTGGACAATATGGTAGTTCTCTTTTTAGGGTTCTTTTCTAGAAGCATGCATACTGGTTTCCACGGTGGCTGTACCAGTTTCCATCCCCACCCACAGAGAGGTGGTCCTCTTTCCCCACATCCTCTCCAGCATTTGTTACTGTTTCCTTTCTTGATGACAGTCAGAACGGAAATGGGAGGTATTTGGGAAGTCTGCTGTAGCAACAGCAGGTTCAGTGGTTTCGGTAACAGAATATTACCATTTCCCAGCTCTAGAGGAAGTTGACTTTTGGCTTGCAGATGGGCACCTTTTGGCTATGTTCTTGTGTGGCTCACTTCTAGGTGTGTCTGTGTCTCAATTTCCTTTTCTTCTGAGGACATTTTTCCTAGATTAGTGTCCTGCCCTAATAACCTCATTTCACTTAATTACCTCCTTAAGGATCTCACCTTCAAACAATAAAGTCCTGGGGGTTAGGTCTTCAATGTGGGAATGTAAGGGGAAGAGGTTTCAGGGCCATGACATTGGTGCTTTGCAAAAAGAGTCTCATTTCCACCAACAGTGGTCTCATTAGATAAGTGACAGGCTCCAATAGGTGAAGTTATGGATCAGATTTCCCAGCTAATGGTGAAGAGATGAATTTGAACTTCAGGGAAGAAATGTCTTGCTGTAGTCATTCTGTGAATTTCTTGGGCTGAGCTACGCTTTATGCAACCAGAGGGGTGTCAGGCATATTTATGCCTTTGCCCCAAGCTTCAGGGATGGAAGAGGGGAGAGAGATGACCTAGCTTCCTGCCCACTCTCCTCTGTCCATGTTAGAGTCATTCTCAGATCTTCTCCAGGTCCCTTGCAAACCATTTGAATGATGGCTGAAGAGGAAAGGTTGAGCGCACCATGTTACACTGCTGTGCTCATTTCTAAGCTCTGATGTATCAATGCCGTGGACCAGGATGGCTTAAAGCATCATTTTGGGGTAGTGTGAGATGGCTCAGCATGTAAAGTGTTTTGTGTACAAGTGTGAGCATTTGAGTTCAATCTCAGAATCCAGGTAAAGCTGGGTCATTCCAGTACACCCGCCATGAGATGGGAGGCAGAGACAAGACTCTCCAACCTTTGGGGCTTGCTTAGCCTGGGGTGTGCATGGGAAACACCAGGAGACATGTCTCAAAGAAGGTAGAAGGCAAGGACCAATACCCAAGTTTGCACTATGGCCTCTGCACATGCATTGTGGCACATGCATACCTGTATACACACATGCACATGCACATACACACACACACATACACACACACGCATGCATGAAAGCACACACACACAGATCTTTTAAAAAGCTGCATCATTCTGTCACAGTTTTTACGGCGAGAACAATGAACCAACCTGCTTACAGGACCATTCCATCTTGAAGGGGACCATGCTGGTTGCTTTTTGTCTGCTTGACAGAGTCATATGGGAAAGAATTTTAATTGAGAAGATGCCCCCATCAGAATATTCTTTAGGCAACCCTGTCAGGGGAAATTTCTTGATTGATGACTGGTGTTGGAGGCCCGAGCCAGCTGTGGACAGGTAGTCCTGGGAAGTATAGAAAAGCCGGCGGGGCAAGCCAAGAGGAGAAGTTCAGTAGGCAACACTTCTCCACAGCCTCTGCTTCAGTTCCTGCCCTCAGTTCCTGCCCTTACTTCCCTTCATGATGGGCCGTGAGACATAAGATGGAATAAACTCTTTTCTCCCTAAGTTGATTTTGCTCATGGTGTTTTTCACAGCAATAGAAGGAGAGTAAATGAAGGAGAGTCCTTGCTTTGGGGTGGCCTGAGGTTCTTGGTGTTTCTGGAGTTGCAGATGTGTTAATACAGTACCTGCCTCTGTTGTCCCATCAAGGTTCCTCAAGTACATTAGTGTCTCCCTTTCTCATAAGGTCGTCAGTCATATCAAACTCTGGTCCCAAGTGTGATGTCACCTTAACTCATTACATCTTCAAAGACTACTCCCAGATGATCTCACAGCGACAGGGATGTGGGGCCAGAACCTTGGCAACATTTTCAGGGCCACATTTTGTACAGCATGATGCTTAGCTGTTCAGTAGCATTAAGGACAAGGACTCCTAGGGACAGATCAGGGCAATTCAGGCAGAGCCAGCAGGCGATAGAGAGGTCCTGGGAGTGGCCACAGGGGCTGGGGATGAGGAGCAAGATCCAAGGGTGGAGAGGGTGGGGCTGAGGTAACTGTTGGGAGACAGGTATAACATGTTCTCTGAAGGGATGGCTTGGTCTGAACTGCTGTCCCCTGCTTGTGTGCCCTTCCTTTCTCTGTGCTCCTTGCTTCCTCTTACCCCTTTGAGCAGTGCCTTTGCTAAAAAAAGCAGGCCCAGGTTGGTCCAGGATAGTCAGTAAACAGCAGTATGTTTCTCTCCTTACTGATGAGACAGAATTCTTTGAAGACAGCAGGGGGCTCTGCTTTGAATCTGTGACATCAGAGTTTGAGTCTTTCATAATCCTTTGCGAGGGGGCTTCCAAAAATACTTTATCCTTAAGCAGTTTTCATTATGGATGTGAGGTGCTCAAATCTTAACTAATTCTCGCTCACTTAGATCCCAGTGGAGTGTTTTTTTTTTTCTTCCTCTTTTCTTTTTCTCTGCCGGCATCCTCTGATGTCAGGCCAAACAGAAATCTGCATGGAAGAATCGAGACCCACACTTCTGCTGGCATTATCAGAACATCGCTGGGGGTATATTAATAGCCTGGAGTCAAGGTACCAATGGTTATTTATATATGTCAGTGATGGCTAAAGTACACCCTCTGGTAATTATTCACAATTAACAGGCGCTTCTGCAAATGAGCAGGATCTGTTCTTCATCCACTGAGGCAGCAATTCCTTATCCAAAACTCACGTACCTGAGACTCTGGGTAACCAGCTCTTCTTCCCAGCTCCAGAGCAGAGCTAATTAGAGATTATAATCCTGACCTTCAGGCTCCTTCTCGAGCCTGAAGGGTACTTGAGTCATCCATAAAATATAATGTGTTCAGTAGAGTTTCAGTTGACAAGAATAATAGAGTTTAACATCAATGAATCCTAGGTACCTGTTAACTCTTGGCTAACTGGAGGTGAGATGGCTGTATTCTTAGAAGGAGCTCTGCCAGCTGCTCAGAAGACATTCCCTGTCCTTTCCTGATGCTCGATAGCAGTCTATGAGTTTATTATGTACAGATAATCTATGATTTGGTGAAAACAGGTTGGGTGGGTCTGGGTCCTTGAGGATTCTTACCTATGTGGTCGACTTCGTTCCATCAGGTCTTTCCTTCCTTTGCTTTTAGTGTTAGCTGTACTGACCCTGTACTTAAAGAAACAGACCCCTAATTTGGTTACTTTTGTCCATCTTACAGTTCTTCCTACCTCTGTTCCAAGCTACCATCTTTTATCACCTACAGATATCTAGAGCATCTTTGTTGAAGCCTGCCAAACATTCCCGCCAAGGGACCTTTCATAGGCTGTTCTTCCTGTGTGGATAGTCTTTTGTCAACATGGCTTCTTGGTTCATTTTATTCTTTTTTCTCTTTCCTTTCCTTTTCCTTCCTTCTTTACTTTCTTACTCTCTCTTTTTTCTTTCTCTCTCTTCTTTCTCTCCTTTTTCTCTCCTTCCTTCCTTCCTTCCTTCCTTCCTTCCTTCCTTCCTTCCTTCCTTCCTTCCTTCCTTCCCTCCCTTTTTCTTTGCTCTGGGATCAAATGTCACTCATGTCCTGATGACATAGCTAAAACACTTCCCCATGGTTCCTTTAATACTTCTTTATTCCACTTTGATACTGAACGGAATATGTAGTTTGCCTTATGAG
Source organism: Uromys caudimaculatus (assembly GCA_028551405.1). Lineage (NCBI taxonomy): Eukaryota > Metazoa > Chordata > Mammalia > Rodentia > Muridae > Uromys > Uromys caudimaculatus. Next base: position 15,807,450 of record CM052701.1, read on the forward strand.
AATTATCCCTGTTTATAAATATTTATTTGTTTGGCTTTTGTTAGCTGGAAAAGGGATGACAGTTCTCATGGAGGGAAATCTCATGTTTCAGTTCTGACCTAAGATTCCCTAGGGGTTAATCTTCCCATGGTATCAGTGTGGAGAGCTGGGAATCCATTGCGTTCTGGGGCAACCCTATGCACAGCTTCATCCTGTCTTACTTGTCCCATCTCCATCTTCCTTTCCTACTCAAAATGAAGCTCCATGGTGTGTGTGTGGGGGTGCAGGACAAAACTCCCCATCTTTTAAAACAGTGGTATTCAGCTCATGGTAGGCACTCAGCAAATAAATACTGAATAAATAAATTAATTAAAACTGTAAAGCTAGCGAGACAGCTTTGGTAAGATGTCTGATTACTAAAACAACCGTGGGGCAGATTCTGAGAATTTTCCAACCAGAGGGTACAGTACCTACACAAAATAAACAGCAAACCTTCACAGAGGCACGTGGATGCTCACAAATGAATGGAGAGGCATATCATGTTTTCAGATGGAGAGATTTAATATTTTAAAGAAAACAATTTTCCCTAAGTTAGTTCATAAATTGGATGCAATTTCAACCAAATGCCCTTAGGAATTTATCCTGTAAATTGACAAAAGTTATTCAAAAACTCATCTGGAAAGATAAATGGGAGAAACTCACCAAGGACTTTCTGCAAGAATAATAGCGAGAAAATTTCAACGTCTAGACTCTGATATGTATTATGAAGCTGTAATGATTAAGACAGTGTTATTACCAGTACAGGAGTATACAAAAATATCAATGAAATAGAAGAGTAAATTTAGAAAGAGGGAAAATTGGCGTATCAAAATTTACCATAAGAATTGGATTATAATCCCTGGAGTAAAATAAATATTCACAAACCTATACTGTTATAAATAAATAATTATGTTTATTGGGAGGGAAGGAACAGCATTCCCTTGCAGAGGAATTCCAGCCAGTGAGTGTGGAGGAATGTGGAGACAGGACCTCGAATATGGCAAATATCACCATGCTAATGACTTTTATTGTTGTCTACAAATAGAAACCAAGGTTAACACTTGAAAGTGAGTTGGGTAGCAGGGTATTTGCATAGTACCCTCAAGTTTCCCAACAAGATGTTCACTGATTGCTAAGAGAAGATGGGTAAGGACACAATGATGAACTTAGCAGCCAACACCTTCACCCAGTGATCAAGGTTAATACTGCATGAATGAGGTGACACACACACACACACACACACACACACACACACACACACACACACACACACTGCACCCAGAAGGTAGGATATCACTTGTATGATTTTCTTGTCCCAAATGCAAAACCCAAATCCAGAGAAAACATTAGGCAAAACCAAACTGACACATGTTCTACAAAATAGTTGGCCAGTATCCTCTCCAGTGTCATGGCCTGGGCAGGTAGGATTAGACATGACAAGCCAACACAGTGCAGGATCTTGGATGGGATCCTGGACCAGAGAAAGGATATCACTGAGAAAGTTGGCAAAAATCAAATCAAGTCCATAGATTAGAACAGTCTCAAGGTCAGTTTTGTGTTTTTATTTATTATACAATTAAAGGGAGTAAAAGGTATATAGGAATTCTCCTTTTCTCTCTTTCTTTGCTGGTTTTATGGACACCAAAAGTTCTTTCAAATTAAAAGCTGAAAAATAATTTGCTTTGAGGATAAGGTGGGAAATCAGGATAGGAAGATGAGCCAGTCAGTAAAGTGCTTGCTTTGCAGACATGCGGACCCGAGTTCGGGCCTTCAGAATTCATTTCTTTAGAGGCCAGACATTATAGTATGTGCTTGTAGTTCCAGTGTTGGGGAACCGAAGTCTGGTGGAATCTAGGAATTTTGGCCAGTCAGCCTGGCCTTCTTGGCAAGTTCTGGGTCCGTGAGAGACCCTGTCTTCAAAAAGCAAGATAGGTGGCACCTAAGAAATGGAACCTGAAATGGCTTTCACACATGTGGTCACACACAATCACGCATACCTGCACACACACATACACCTGCATATATGCATATGCCTGAGCACATGCAAGCACACATACACACATACACATACGAAGACTGGTGGTTGAGGAAATAGTGGGTTATTTAGTTAATGAGAGAGGAACAGTCAGCTAACCATTTGGAGAAATGTGTGATTTTATTATATTTTTAAAAGCATAATTTTTTACCACATACCAAAGTCAATTGCCTGGGATTAAATCTCCCTAAGCAAGAATGACAGAAAGAATGTTATGTACATTCTTCAAAACCAAACACGAGAAATCAAGGTTGAAATAGGCAGTGTTTGAAAATGAATCTTTTATTAATCTCAGTAATTACAAGTCAATGTCTATGCCACCAATGTTTACATTTAAAGTTTAATACATTTACACTTCTGTTAATTATATTTTCATAAATGAACCATTGTCTGTATTCTCTTAACTGCTCTTCCTTGGGGATATCCTTGTCAGTTTGCAGGGGGATGGTCAGAGAGGTCTAGGCTCAAATTTTGGCACCACTGAATTAGCTTGTGTCTCTTTAGACATAATTAATTGTGAAGGTTTGAATGAGAAGCCCCCCTACTGTCTTAGACATTTGAATATTTGACAGCCAGTTAGTGGTTCTGTTTGGGCACTTTAGGAGGCATGGCCTTGCTGGAGGAAGTATGTCACTGGGGGAGGGCTTTGGGGTTTCAAAACTTCCAGCCATTCCCAGTTCACTTTCTCTGCTGCTTGTGGTTTAAGATATGAGCTCCCAACTTCCTGTTTCTGTCTCCATGGCTACCTGCTGCCATGCATCCCCACTGTGATGGTGATGGACTCCCATACCCCTGGAACTGAAAACCCAAATAAATCCTTCCTTCTGGAAGTTGTCATGGTTGTGGAGTTTTATCCCAGCAACAGAAAAGTAATTAATGTATTAATTAACTGGATGAATCTTTCTTGGGTGACCTCCATCTGCGGTACTAAGATTTCTATTCTTTTATGCTTTTTATCTCCGTCTGTCCAGTTGTAAGCTGGAGACTGCAAGGTCTGCCTCTTAAAATGATTGGGAGACAGCACAATGGCAGAGTGGAAACTCTGCGGGAAGGTGCATTGTGGGTACTCATTCAATTTGGTGTTTCCTATTTCCATAAGTTAGGTAATCATTCCCTTGTGAGCGGCCATTCAAAATGACTCGAATAATAATTAAAAAACCTTTATGTGTATATGTAGTTCTTGAACCAAATCAGGTTGACATTTTACCCACTTAATTTTGTGCATGTGAGAGCATGTGCATGTGTGTGTGTGTGTGTGTGTGTGTGTGTGTGTGTGTGTGTGTGTGTGTGTGTGTATGTGTGTGTGTGTAGACCAAAGTGCAATACAGGTATTGCTCTTCCTCAAACACACATACCTTGTATGCTTTCTTTGAGATAGGGTCAACTGGCCTTGGGCTTCCCAATTAGGCTAGGTTGGCTGGCTAGCAAGTTCTCGGGATCTGCCTGTTTGTGCCTCCCCGTGGTTGGGATTATAAGAACACACTAGGCATGGCTTTTTCATGTGAGTTCTGGGTATTGAACTTGGGTCCTCATGCTTGTCGGTGGGCACTCTATGTATTGAGCTATCGACTCGGCCTTTTTGTGTTTTACAGTACTCACTGTGTGACTTTAAGGCTGTTACTCAAGCAGTCTGTGTTTTGTTTCCTTGCCTCAAAGTGGGGACAATAATAGGAACTGCCTCATATGGGGCTATGAAGATTAAATAAGTTTAGATTTGGAATGCTCAGGAGATGAAGCCTGGCACATATTCAGTACCATATAGAGGGTTGTGAAATAGAATACAAATCATACTGGCCTTTCAAAATAGATTATGAGAACAAAAAAAGCACTTTTACTTTCTGCTCTGAGACTGGGAAATGGTGCACTCATTTTCAGCTCTGCAAAGGCCGGGTCAGCCCCTGGGACTCAGCCCATGCCTTTGGCCCTGGGCCTAGAGATCAAAAGTCAGATTCATAAGAAAAATACAGCAGAGCAAGCGAGGGGGTATGTGTGATGGCACAGTGGTGCTGGAGGAGAAAGGGAAGGCTCCACAGTTGCTTTAGAATTGCAGTAAATACAAGGACAGTGGTTCCAGATGGATTTGCCAATGAATTATTAACCTTAACCCTTTGACATTATAGCTACAGAATAAATCATGTTGGGTTAAATAACACAGACTTGCTGATAACTAGGATGGGAGCAGAAGGCTACCTCTCTGTGGCAGAAAACAATTCCTTGTAGTTCACAAAGTGTTTCACAAAGATGCTACCAGATTGCTTTCCTGTGGTGAGGAGAAATTGGCCGGTGGTGGGAAAGTTCGTGGGAAGCTTTAGGGGACAACAGGACACATGAGATCCAGATCCAAGGTTAATATTCAGTCCATGTTCTCTGTGCAGTGAGCCTCCTGGAGTCTGTTCTGATTGTCCCTGTCCAGACCATATTAGCTATTTAATACTTTAAAATATAACTTCTGTTTGAGACCATGGTGACTCTGTCATAATGAGATTATCTCTATGCAGTGAGAGATAAGTAGTAGAAGCCTAAAACACACCAAAGGTAAAATCTATTTGCCTTGTCAGGTACCCTCCCCACAGCATCAGTTGCCAAGTAACCACTAGCGTTTGAACTTTGACCTATACTAGTAGCCATAACTTAACCTTTCTCTGTTGTTTGCACAGTTTGTTCAGTTGGAGGTAGGTGTTTAGTCTAGTTCAGTTCAGTGGGCAATTAGGATGCCTGTGTTACCTGGGAATTGTCTGAAGTGATGAGGACATTGTTGTGGGAAATATTAAAAAAAGAAGGAATGTATAGCATGTTCCCACGCTATGCCCTGGCTCTCTCATCCCTGGTGGGCTGGCCAGCCATGCACTGGCGAGCAATGGGCGACCTGCTTTTATCTCATGGAGCTCTGACTCAAAGCTCCATGGTCTCTCTACACAGCTCACTAGGTTCCTACTGGTGGGTCGCTACCATGCTAGCCCCATGCTTCAATACCCCCATGGCCTCTGTGGTACACATTAGGCAAACTCATACTTTGCTGCTGTACCTTTCTCTCTGGAACCCAGACGAGCTGCTGCATGAAGGAAAATGCAACACAAACTTAGCTCAGAAACAATAGTAACTCAATCTCTGGGTGCAAGAACTAGAACCCAATCTAGTAAGCCTTATCAAAATCTGATTCCTCTGGTGGTGAATCCTTGCGGATCTGCCATGATATCAGGAGATTCTAGCAGCTACATCTTACCTATCTGTTGTCCCCATTCCAAAAAGGACCCTCTCTCTCTCCTTCTCCTCCTCTCTTCCCCTCTCCAACCAGATGTCCCACCTATGTGCCCTTGATTGGCTCCTTTATTCATTAGGGTATTGGTTCACAAGAAGTCACATGAGTGTGTAACTCACTCCTTGTCTGAAGCCCCTCCCAGAAGGGCAGAATTAGCAGAATACAAACAGCCCCAGGGCTATCCACAACAGGACTTCACAGTATACCGTGGTCTTTCTGAAAATTATGAATTAAAAATTTCAAACTACATGCACCCGGATTGGATTTCCTGACTGAGAATGTGAGGAGTATAATGAAGGCAGTGTAGAAAACAGAGTTAGTTCCCTTTGTGTTATTGGAGAGAGAAGGATAATGCAAGAGAACCTGAGCTTCTGATGTAAAGAAAAAGGACAGAAGCAGCAAGAAATGAATCTTTGAAGAAGCTTTGCTTATGAACACAGGGACTCTGGAGGTATGCCAGAGCGCAGGGTTTGTCACCTTCCAAGAGACACATGTGGCCTGGGAGAGTTTCTGGAAAGAACTGATCACAATAAGGTTTTAGGAAACCCAACAAGGGTCAGTGTCATACCTGTGGGCAGCAGCTGGGAAGTTCTCCCCCTCATCCCCCAGGTCTGACGATGAAGAAAAAGAGGCAATGATTAGAACTCAAAGAATAGTTAAGTTTGATGTGGCTGAAAATCCTGTTCACAGAAGCAGTGCATGATGGGAACTGGCATGTAACTACCTCAGCCCACTCTCCTTTTCTGTGTATCTAAGGCACATTCTACACTTGTTTCTAGCAGTGCTTATAGCCACATGGCAGGTAGCCTACCACCAAAAAGGGAAGTGAGGCTTAAATCCCTGGAGAGAGGAGGATCTTGGGAAGAAATATTAGCCAGGAGTTTTGGCCAATTTATAGTTCTCTGTGAAGGAGAGAGCTGAGGCATAATGATCCTGTTACCCCAATCAGGCACCCCAGCAATTGCATCTCTTCCCTGGGGGCTTCCTCCAAAGCCTTGTTCCCCAGGAAGGCAAAGCGCTGGAGAATTAGCATTAATCCTTCATCAGGATGTATCCCAATGGCTTCTGACACTCCCGTGTGATATCTTTCCCTTAAACAAGGGAAGGGGTAGGGCTACTGAAACATTTTTGATGAATAAAACATGTCTGGAATAATGGGATTTTACTTGCAAGTCTCCATTGTAAGAAGACTGTGGCTCTCATCTTGGTCATGTTCTCTTTTGCTTCCTGAGCCAGTCATTCTGGGAGAAGTGGCTGTCAGTTGCTCCATAGAGGGACATGGATGTGAGGGGGCCTCTGGCCAATAGCCAGAGAGGCACGGAATCTAGTGACAATCTTTCAAGTGAGCTTGGAAGTGTATCTCCTCCCAGCTGAGCCTGTGACACTGCAGCCAGGGATGCCAGTTTGACTGCCACCTTCTAAGCCATGGACATTCAGCTATGCTCAGCCCAGACTTCTGATCCACAGGAATTGTGAGCTAAACATATGGGCATTATTTTTAAGTTGCTGACTTTTGGGGATCTTTTTAATCTTTTTTTTTTTTTTTTAGGTTTTTCAAGACAGGGTTTCTCTGTGTAGCCCTGGCTGTCCTGGAACTCATTCAGTAGACCAGGCTGGCCTCGAGACTTCTGGGGATCTTTATCCCACAGCAAGAGATCGTTCGAGTTCCATTTGTCTTTCCCGCTTTCTCCCTGGCATCTTCATTTGCCAACTCCACCATTTGCACTTGGCTCAAGGTCTGTTTCCCTGGGAAGCTCACAGTAAGAGAACACGTGAAGAAACAGACCCAAAGATGGGGAGGAACTTCCCAGGCGATAACAGAGACAGGACGTGGACCTGAAGTGTTGAATCTATTCTGTGAATGGCGTTAAGTCCCTCCTGGGAAATGTCTGAGAAGTAGAGAGTGGTCAGCAGCCCAAGCTCTGGGCTTGGCATCCGAGGACCTGGCTCTGGCGTAGCCCTGCTGCTTCTTCTGGCAGACTCAGGTGGTTAGTGCTCAAGGGAGGAAGTTTTCTCACCTGAGAATTACACAAACAGCTCAGACCTGGGGAAGATTAACGGAGTTTCAATAGGATGACTCGGAGTGGGTGCCTTCTTTCAACTGTGAATGACTATCATGGTGCCAAGTGGTTCTAGGTGCTCTGAACTGCTTAATCACAATGTGGTCTAACCCTTGGACCATATGCCGGGTTGTCACCATGCTGTGGATTCTAGAGCTCTCAGAGTGCTTTTTTCTTTGCTCTGAATGACTGCCGACACAGTCTCTTGAAAAGTAGATGAGCAAGTGGCCTCGCACACCAGTGTGTGCTCCGGCAGAAGCATTGTGTCCCAAGGTCCTTTAAAAATAATCCTATTCGAGATGTTTATATACAAACTGGGGAAAGAATGAGAGTATTATGCTCAGAGTGGAAAGTGATTATAAATAAAAAGGTACACCATTTATTGCCCATTCCCAAGGCTGCTCCGTGGGCCGTGGCAGTGAGAGCCAGGCTCAGGCAAGGTAGGAATAGCTAGATGGGTTTTTCTCGGGTTTTGTCGGGCCCCATTGTCAGATGGGGCATGCTGGGTAAACATGGGGCCTCGTGCTACAGATTTGGAGCCTGCCGCGTTCTAGGAGTTTCTCTGCAGCCTTGCTTATCTTCCATGTCAGTGGGGTCTGGCTACCTCCAGCAGAAGGAGGATCCACTTTAGAAAAATTGCTTTTTCTTTGTAATCAAGGCTTATAACATGTTTCAGTGACTGCTTTGAAATCACTTGTAATCATTGTTGAGAGCCTGCGGGGGCAGACTCGCGTGCAGTGTAATGCATCCACCCCTCCCACTCCAAACTCCCCATCCACAGTTACACCTCACAGGTAATCATGACTGTTGTCATTTGGATTTGTCTCCACATGGTTTCAAGGCTCCTTCACCCTCATTCCCCATTACTGCAGAAGCAAGGCCGGCTATGAGAGGTGAGGAGTGCCTATACTCCTGAACCCAGACTGTGTTCCAGACACAGTGTTGAAAACTCCCCCTTCGTGAGATCCCTGGATACCTACAAGAGTCCTGAGAGGTAAGAATTACCATTATATCCATTTGACAGATGAGAGGACTGAAGTTCAGAGAGGCCAGGTCATTTGGCTGATGTCACAGAGCATCTGCCTCTGTATGGGAGAAGGAATTCAAACTGCTGTTTCCTGTGGTGATTGTGCCTTTCATTAGTTATAATAATAAAGATTCCTGAGGAACTCTTTGCTATGTTGCCACCCCCTGGCTCTTACCGCCTCCCTCAGCATCCTAACAATGAGTGCACAGTCCACTAAGGAATGTGATCAATACCGAACACATTCCCACAGTTTACTTGCCTGCATGAGAGGCAGGCATTTCTTCCCCTCCGACCTAGGTATACGGATATAACTTGCTCTGATCAGTGGGATGGATGAGCTAAGACTTGAGGTATGAGTGCAGTTCACCTTGCCTTTGTGGGTTCCCACCTCTCACTGTAAGAAAAAAAAATGCGCTAGCAGCTGTAGGTCTAAGGAAGATGAGAGACACTTAAAGTGGACCTGGATCCAACTCGACCTGGGAGCTAAGCCTAGTAGAACCCAAATCATCTGGCCCCAGGGGATACTGCAGTTGAGTGGACAAGAAGACAATGCTTAACTGCTGTATGCTCGCATACTCATGCATGTTTGTTACGCAGCAAAAGCTGACTAATGCAAGAAGCATAATCCCAAAACACACAAAAAGAATCTTAGTTACGCCTCTGAGAACTATTCTGTCCACCCAAACATTCATTATACAGCTAGTGTGTGCCAGCATTTGCAGCTATCGTCTGCATAAATTTATTGCTGTCATAACAAAATCCCACACATGTAGCAGCTTAAAGTGACACACACACACACACACACACACACACACACACACACACACACACACACACCACCTCACAGTTCTCAGGATCTGATGTCTGCAGACAGCATGGTTCTGCTGAATCTCCACAGAAAACTTCTTAAGGCTGAAATCAAGGTGTCAGTCAATGGGTGGCTGTGATCCCTCCTGGGAGCTCTGGAGAGGTGAAGGGGTCAGGGTGAATCTACTTCTAAGTCCCTCCAGCTTGTCCTCAGAATTCAGCTCTTGCAAGGGGAGCACTGAGGTGGTTGTCCTCACTGGCTGTCAGCTGGGGGCCGGTCTTTGATGGTCCTCGAAGACCCTTCTAGTAACAGTGGTGGGGTTCTATGGATGCTTTAATCCTTTCAACTTCCCTTCTGCTGCAGCTCTCTAAGGTTGTTGTGCTTAGCAAGGTTGATATGGACGTAGCTCCAGGACAGCATTCTATAAGAGTTGGTCTACTATAATATACCAGTCTAGGAAATGAAGGCCTGGGGAGGGGGTTCTAGGGAAGGAAAACAACAGAGTAATGTGATAGAGATGAGGAAAGAGATGCCTGAGGCAGGGATGTTAACTTTGCTGGCCGTCACTGAGATTCTACGGTAGATGAAAGTTAAGCTTGGTTTCTCCATCAGGTCTACTAGAAGAGAAGCGGAAGTCCCACCCTGGCTTCAAGGTGCCTAATGCCGTGTTTGGCTATGTTGTGTCTTCCTGACATTCCAGCTCAGTGATTGTGTGGTCACAGCACTGGATCTGAACCCAAAGAGTTATTATGCTTAAATCAATTCTTTGTTCTCTAGCTCTGTTGTTATGAGAAAGGGTGAGCTCCAATTTCTTTACCTGAAAAGGCAGATATAATTTTTTTCCTGCCTACTTCCTAGACACCTTGGATATAGCAAAATGACATGAAGTAAGAATGCATGACAAACGGCTATGCGATGAAGACAACACATTTTCCTGATTGTATCCATCGGAGAGCTGGGATGGTGTCCTTGGGGAAAGGGTGATTCCCTTTACCTTGATGGAGAGGAGCTAGAATTACAACTCGCCGTTGTTTAAGGTGACACACCAGGGTCATATCTGAGACCTGGGGGAGACTTCCTCCCAGTCTCACCAGGCAGCCTTTACAAAGCTAGGCAAAGCTGACATCTGTTGGTCAGGACAGAACTGCCAACCCCTGTCTGTTTATCTCCACTTCAGGGAGCCTCAGACACTACCCTAAGATTAGTCTATAGACTGAGAGGATGTGGGAAATACACAGAGTTAAGGGAGTCAAATGTATCGAGTTAGAGAATAAATTGACAGCCACCAGGGCAGGAGGAAGAAGGAATTGGGGGATATAGCTCACCAAAGTTGTAACTATGCAGGATAAACAAGTCCGCAAGTGATGTGTAACCGGAGGAGGGCAATGGTGGAAATGCTTGATTGTATTTAAGATGTTGGCTAGAAGAGTTGGTTGAGGTGTTCTTGTCCCCTACAAGAAAAGGGTAATCATAGGAAATGATGGCTAGGTTGTTAACTTTCTCTACCAGCCAGCCATTTCACTCTGTGTGGCCATGAACATTATAGTGCCTACCTTAATCTGAGCAATAAAACAAATGAAGTAGACTAGAATGCCACAGCCTCTGTGCGGCTGTGTCCTGCTTGGTGGGCCGAAAAGAGCCCTAGAGAGGAGGCCAGGCAGGACACTGCCTCAGTTCATGGCTCTGGGCTTTGCTGCCTAGATCCCACGCTGCCTTCCCAGCTTGGTGACCTTGATTGTATTTGTCTCTGTTTACTCAACCATATCATAGACATAGTGGCGGTCACTACCCTATGTAGCTGATGAAACCGTCCAGCACAAGGGGGGCGATCCTGGGTTTGCTCTAGCTCTTTTGAGATCCCTTGCTCACTTGTCATTTGCAGGTTTTCCAGGATGTCCACGAATGACATGTCCCTTTCCCTTGAACAACTAATTCTTTCTGCCCAAGCATTCTTCTGATCACAGGAGGATGCTCAGCCTCTACATGGGGGGCATTTACAAGTTCTGTGTCATTCATGTTCTAGAAATGAGTCCCAGTCAACAGAGCCGGGAGCTGGCGAATAAACTTCCAGCTTCCCCACACTCTGCAGGATCATTCTCAGTGTGAGCATAGAGCTTCAAAGGGTCCCCAGTTTTCCGCAGGGGTGACTACTCATTCTGGTCCCTTTGTTGGCTTTTTCTTTTTTCTTTTTTGTCTCATTTCCTAGTGTACTTCCTAGGATTCCGTCACACAAAAACTCCCTGCTGTCACAACTTTGTTCCAAGATCTGGTTTGTAAAATCCCAACTGAGATGGGGCTTAGCACCAAGCACGGTATATGGTAAGTGCTCAGCAAACAGTATTTATGACTGCATTTTTGTAGTGTCAGCGCTTCCTCCCGGGTTCTTCATTCTGATGACAGGCATGCAACATGCAGTATTCTCTTGGTCTTTGCCAGCTTTGGAGAGTGTACAGTAGAGGAAGCCCAGTCAAGGGGATTTCCCTCCTGACCTCTGGTGTCTAAACTTACTTCCCAATGATTCCTGAAATCTCAGGAACCCAGACAGAAATGGTAAGAGAGTGGCCTTCCTGCTGGATGTGGCTCAGGCCCAAGAGCAAGAGACTTTTCTACAGCATGCCTTTGAGAAGGTGGCAGAGCCTTAGTCCCCTATTCTGTGCAGCCTCTGAAAGAACAACAGGGTTGCCCAAGTAATTAAACAAAGCTCTGCCTATGAAAACCCTCGTGTCTGGGTCTGAGAAAGGAGCCAATAAACAGTGATTTCTCTTTAGATTAACCTCCTTCCTCCATGTCTGAAGACCCAAAGCTTGGAAATGGACCTGTCAGAACGTTCAGACAGATGGAGTGAAGAGGGTCTCCGTTGGAACCTTGCTCTCACGGCAAGCTTCCCTGAGAAGTTTCTGGCAGTGGTAGGAACCACTGATCAATTATTTATCAGACCAACAATGTGCTCATAACACTGGGCAAAGATAAAAACAACACACATCTGGTTCTCAGGAAGCTCATGGCCAAAGGATGCTGCACAGCAGAATATGGTCTGAATGGAGGATGCTTACAGGACTGGGGGGAGGCTGATTTGGGAGCTTCAGGTCAAAAGACCCTGCCTTCTCTTTTTGATAGTTCAATAGCATAGTTATTTGTGTGCGAATGTGCACACGTGTGCGTGTGCATATGTGTGTGTATGCATGTGCGTGCCTGCGTGCGTACGTGTGTGTGTGTGTGTGTGTGTGTGTGTGTGTGTGTGTGTGTGTGTAGATTGGCATCAATTGTCTTCCTCTCTCACTCTCTACCTTGTACATTACGTCAGGCTCTCTCACTGAGTCCAGAGTTCACTGATTCAGCTAGGCTAGCCGGCTGGATAGCTTTGGGGGTCCCGTTCTCTGTCTCTAGAATCCTGACATTATAGATGGGTTGCTGCACCTGCCCAGCTTTATACGAGTGCTAGAGATCTGACCTCTGATCCTCATGCTTTTGAGATAAGCAATTTTTTTTGTCTCCCAAGCCTCAAGATAACCATTTTAATTATTAATATATCTAGATACTTACTCTGAGGCAGACACAGCATAGGTGGATTAACTCAGTAGGTCTCATGCTGGTTTGGACCCTGTGAGCAAGAACCAGCATAATTACTCCCATTTTTCAGGTGGGAAACTGAGTCTTGGACATAGGATGACGCTTGTCCAAAATAACAGCTGGTAGGCATACTGGGAATTGAAATTAGTCTGGGTCTGAGTGTTGCTTTTAATTACTTCCTATGCTACCCCATACTCAAATTCCACAGGGTTTCTGATCATCTATCTGGACTTTCAGGACCCCACTAGGGATATTTTTGAGTAACGAGTTAATGATAGTCATGGTGATTTAGCCATACTGAATTGTGTTGACTGGAGAGCTTTGGGTTGGGTGGGTGGCAGGGGATTTTAGTCAGTATATATCTGACCACAACTGGATGGTGGGGCCTATGGTAGCTTCCACATGGAAGGAGTCTATTCTGCTTGCACGGGGTGTTATTGGTAATTTATGTTTCCTTGCTATAGATGGTTTTGAACTTTTTATGGATTACAGATGGTAGACATCGGTTGGGACTTCCCCATCCCTGATATCCCGTTTATCTACTCAGCTGCTGTGGGCATCGGCTGCTAGTAGCTTTAACTCTCTCTCTTCTTAGGTTGCTGTACTTAGCAGATAAAAAAAACATTTAATCTGTCTGGAAACCCCACTTCTCCTGAGAACTATCTGACTGATGGCAGCAATTTATAGTTCCTAACTGACAGATGGGGAGCAGGAGAGTAGGCTCTTGCCACAGGAGGAGGAGAACTCCATGGTTCATACTCCAGCGCCTCCCACTGGCACGAGCTGGGGCTAACAGCACCCATCCCCCTCCTCTTCCTCTTTTGAGATAGGGTCTTATATAGCCCACTGTGGCTTGAAACTTGCTATGTATAGCTATGGATGGTCTTAAACTTTTGATCCCTTTGCCTCTACCTCCCGAATGAGTGCTGGGGCTCAGGTGTGTATGACCATGTGTGTTTTTTGTGTGGTGCTGAGGATGGAACACAGGACTTTGTGTATGCTGGGCAAGGACTCTACCAATTTAGCTACGTCCTTGTCCTCGTTCTCCACCCTCTTCTTTGATGTTTCCTTCCTCAAGAGTTCACATATCTCTGAATCTATGTCTCAGGCTCAGGTGTCTAAGGTCCCAAGATTCCCTTGGGAATGTGTTAAAATTCTAGGCCTTTTCCCCAAGGGAATAAGACACAGCTATACAGCTGCATTAGAAAGTAGTTTTTGGAATTTATTTTAAGGTTCCCCACACTTATCTGTCTAACATTCTTAGAGCTTGTAGCCAGAGACAGGCAACCCTTGGAATGGGATGAATGCTAGCAAGAAGTTAGCACTGCAAATTGTGATGCCTTTGTCCATTTAATTTCCACTGTTATTTGAGCCTGTGAGGAAATCAAAACCATACCAGGGAGAAGAAGCTGTCAACTGAATGTCATGATCAAAAACAGTAGCTGTTAAGACACAAAGAAATCCTAAGTGTGATCAAGTAATTTTCCTGTTTAAAACTCTTCAAAGACTTGTCATTAATTTCCCAAGACCCAAAGTTCTCAGTGATGTTCTCCTGCCCCCCATGGGCCTGCTGTCAGGTCAGCTTCACTATAAACTAATCTATTTGATATCCGTTCCATAGCTACCTTGGTGGCAGTGTTGAGTATATCTGAGAATGTGACTTCCTAGCTCAGGGCCTTTGCACATGCCACGTCCTTTTCCTGGGCTGCCCTTTCCAGCCATCTTGATCCTCTATGACTCAACCTCGTCCTCTGGGAAGTGGGTTCTCACTTTTTATATCAGAATGGTGCACCTTACCCCACACCACAGGCATCTTGCATGTCTCCCAGCCAGTTCCTTAGTGCTGTATAACAAATGTCCCCAACTTGGCCGCATAAAGCAAGCTTGGCAGCACCTCTAAGGTCTTGTGCATGGTTCTGGGAAGGTTTCAGTTCTTCCTCAGCATACCTCCTTTCCTTCCCAGCCTACTGAGTCTTCTCTCAACAAGACCTGCCGCAAAGCAGGTGATTCGGGAGGCAGAGGGAGAAGAGGAGGACAGAAGAGAGGGAAACACAGGCAAACAGGCTCAAGATGGGAGACTTGATTTTTTTCATAACCTAAATCTTGGCCATGTCATTCTGTTGTCACTCATTCTTAGACCTGTACTGCCCAGCCTGCACTCACAGGAAGTGCACCTTCCAGCCTGCACTCACAGGAAGTGTGCCACTCAACCCGCATTCACTGGAAGTGTGCCACCCAGCCAGCACACAGAGGAAGTACACTCCCCAGCCCACACTCGCAGGAAGGGGAACTGGGTTTTCTCCAAGGGAGGAGCATCATGGACGTTGGCTCTGTCCCTTTAAAACCATGGCATTGCTTCTTCCTGCTGCATCTTGACCTCTACCTCATGCGAGGATGGATTCCTACCAGCTTTGACTGTAGTCTTCAAAAAGGAAGAGTCTCTTTTTCTTCCCCCTTTTCTCACATCGCATCTCAGCACCCAACATAGAGTTAGCACTGAATAAATACCTACTTAATGAGCAAATGATCTTCATATTTCTTGTCAGCACAATTCAAGAAAAAAAAATCATTGGCAAGAGTCATAATCAGTTTTTAGAATGTCGTTGCATTTTGGTATGTGGGGAGGGGTCTTCCAAGCCAGCTTTTCCATTTGAGTTGGAAGATGAGGTGTGGGGTAAAGAGCCCTTGATTTTCCTCCTTTCATTCATTAAGCAACCATTTATTGAGCACTTATTATGTACTGGAAAGACGCCAGATTCTGAGGACACAGAGCTTAGCAGGATGCACAGCGGCTTTTATAAATGAAGACATCCACACATTAGCATCTAAGGCAGCCTGGTGCCTTTTGAATAATCTTCAAACACCAATGACAATAGGCAGCTGCATTAGAAACAGACCCCTTGATATCGAGTTTGCAGAAGTTGTTTTATCAGCCCAGCATGTTGCCCATGTGGAGTGTTGTATTTACATTTCATTTCCCAGTGCCTGTGCCAATACCCCCTCCCTCAGCTTTCATACTCTTGGTCACTGTTTGCCAAGGTATAAAAGGTTTTGTCAAAGGAGCTGGATGAAGATGGGGGAAGGAATGGTATTGTCCATGACTTCTGAAGATCTTAGGGTGGTTGGTGCTGGAGATAGTCTGCTAATGTCGTCAGGGCCTATGTGGAGAGTAAGGATAATATGGAGAAATGGAACTGGGAAAAAGTGAAATACAGAAAATAAGCAGTGGCTGAAATGAGTGTCATTTGAGAACAGCCCTGTCTGAGGCTCAGGTGGCATTAGCTTCGGTCCCACATTGCTACAGGGAGTCACATGCTCCTTTCCTGAGCCCCATGACTTTGTAAAATAAGTGCATCTGATCACCATAGTGGTTCTACAATGGTCCAGGTTTGTTATTAGTGTATCTTTATCATAGAGACTCCTGATACCAAACCCCCAGATACGTAAAACAGATTAAGATTTGAACCTCATTTCTCATGCAAACCTCTGTGTTTGCTAGCTCTGCAAAATTCCAGCTGATTCCACCCAAAGCCAGAGTCCATCTTGCTACCTCTGCAGAGGGTTGAACACAGCCCCTACAGCTGCCTTTAACCAATAACAGATAGGAGCTGGAGGCATTTACGCAGCAGTGCCCTTCTGGTGGCATGTCCAGAGGTGGGTGCTCCATGAGCTGAACAGGTTCTCTAGAAGGTTCTAGTTCTAGTTGTCACAGTGCTCGATTTGCTGATAACACACCTTTAAAATGATTTACTTTTTAGGGACTGGAGGGATGCTCAGGGGTTGGGAGAATTTCCTACCCTTCCAGAGGGTCTGAACTCAGTTCCCAGAATCCACTGGGGATGGCTGACAGCTAGTTCTCCACTTCTACCTTTCTGAGAGGTTGGGGCCTCAAACTCAGGATTTATATGGCAAGTGCTTATGCATGCTGAGCCATTTTACCATCTCCATAACGTATCAAATGGTTTCTTCTCTCTCCTTTCTTACTTCCCTATTGGTTCCTGGGCTCATTCTCCAAATACAGCTTGCACTTGGGTCTTTGTTACCAGATCATCTCCTCTCCTCTGGAGGGACCCAAAGGAAGACAGCCACTCTGAACAGAAAGCCTTCCCCTCTCCCATTCCTCACCTCACCTCTGCAGAACTCCCAGACCCCAAGTCAGTTTGCAAACTGGACTAGGAAAAAACATTCTCCATGTTGCCTTGCGGTCACAGCATCCTAGAGTTTTTCATGACTTTGCTTTTGAATGCAGCATACTAAATACCATTTTTTCTCTTTGGGCTTTACTTTATTTTTTTAAAATTAATTTATTTATTCACATACAACCCAATATTGGCCCTTCCTGTCCTCCCAGGACCCTCTGTCATAAGTACTTCCCCCCATTCCACCTTCCCTTTCTCCTTTGAGAAGGGGAAGCCCCTCTGGGTGTCACCCCTTCCACACCCTCCCCATCAAGTAGCTTCAAGCCTAGGCCCCTCTCCCACTGAGTCCAGACAAGGAGCAGGATCCCCATGGAAGGCAGGCGACAGGCTCACAGACACCCCTGCTCCAGTTGTTGGGGGACCCACAAGAAGACCAAGCTGCTCATGTGCAGCATATGTGTAGGGAGCTTAGGTCCAGCCTGGGCTCACTCTTTGGTTGATGATTCAGGCTCTGGAAACCCACAAGGGTTCAAGTTAATTGACTCTGTTGGCCTTCCTGTGGAGTTCCTGTCCTTTTTGGGTCCCCTAGTCCTTCTCTGAACTCTTCACAATAGCCACAGATAATATAAAATACCTTGGTGTAAATCTAACAAGCAAGTGAAAGACCTGTACAACAAGAACTTCAAGTCTCCGAAGAAAGAACTCGAGGAAGATATCAGAAGATGAAAAGATCTCCTATGTTCATGAATCTGTAGGATTAACATAGAGACAATGGCCATCTTACCAAAAGCAATCTACAGATTCAGTGCAGTCCTCATCAAAATTCCAACACAATTCTTCACAGATCTCAAAAGAACAATTCTCAACTACATATGGAAAAACAAAAAACGCAGGGTAGTGAAAACAATCCTGAACAACAAAAGAACTTCTGGAGGCATCACCATCCCTGGCTTTAAGCTGCACTACAGGGCAATAGTGATAAAAACTGCATGGTATTGGTATAGAAACACAGGGTTGATCAGTGGAAGCGAATCAAAGACCCACACACCCATGGACACTTGATTTTTGACAAAGAAGCCAAAATCACACAATGGAAAAAAGAAAGCATCTTCAACAAATGGTGCTGGACCAGCTAGGTGTTTGCATGGAGAAGAATGGAAATAGATCATTATTTATTACCCCACTCAAAATCAAGTCTAAGTGGATCAAAGATCTCAGCATAAAATCAGATACAGAAAGTGAGAAAAAACCTTGAACTTGTCAGTACAGGAGACAACTTCCTGAACAGAACACCAGTGGCTCAGGCACTAAGGTCAAGAATTAATAAATGGGACCTCATGAAACGGGAAAGCTTCTGTAAGTCAAAGGACATGGTCATTAGGACAAAAATGGCAGGCTACAGATTGGGAAAGGATCTTCACCAACACTATGTCTAACAGAGAGCTAATATCCAAAAGAAATGTTCAACATCCTTAGCCATCAGGGAAATGCAAATCAAAAGGACTCTGAGATTCCACCTTATACCCATCAGAATGACTAAGATCAAAAACTTAAAGGACAGCACATGCTGTCGAGGTTGTGGAGCAAGGGGAATACTCCTCCACTGCTGGTGGGAATGCTGACTTGTACAGCCACTCTCAAAACCAATTTGGGAGGTTCTAGAAGATTGGGAATAGTTCTGCTTCAAGATTCCACTATACCACTCCTGGGCATATACCCAAAAGATGCTCCACTATCCCACAAGGACACGTGTGCAACGATGTTCATAGCAGCTTTATTTATTCATAATAGCCAGAAACTGGAAACAACTTATATGTCCCTCAACTGAAGAATGGGTAAAGAAAATGTTCATTTATACAACGGAATACTACTCAGCTATCAAACACAAGGACATCTTGAATTTTGCAGGTAAATGGATGGAACTAGAAAATATCCTGAGTGAGGTAACCCAGACCCAGAAGGACATGCATGGAATGTACTCACTTATAAGTGGATATTAGCCATAAAGTACAGGATAATTATGCTATAATCAACAGACCCAAACAAACCAAACAACAAGGATAGGCCAAGGGAGGATGGTTGAGTCTTTCTCAGAAGTGGAAACAAAATAGATATCAGAGGTCGATGGAAGGAGGAAACTTGGTGGAAGAGGGAATGGGGGGGGGGGAAGAGGATCGGAGGGAGGGGGATCTTATGTAGGGAGAGCAGGGGAGAGAGAGAAGAGAGATTGGTGGGGGGAGCATTCTCTAGGATATTCCAGAGACCTGGAATGGAGGGAGGCCCCAGAGGGACAATGGGGGTGATTCCAGTTGAGACTCCCAGAAGTGGGGGATGTGGATCTATCAGTGGCCGCCTCCTGTAGCCAGGCAGGACTCCCAGTGGAGGGACAAGGGCAGCAACCCACCCACAAAACCTTCGACCCAAATGTGTCCTCCCTACAAGATATGTAGGGACAAAGATAGGGTATGACTAACCAATAACTGCCCAAATTTAGACCCATCCTACAGGCAAGAACAATCCCTGACACTATTAATGATACTCTGTTATGCTTCCAAATAGGAACCTAGCATACCTGTCCTCTGAGAGGCTCCACCCAGCATCCAAAGGAAAGAGGAACAGAGATTCACACACAAACATTAGATGGAGCTCGGAGAGTCTTATGGAAAGTAAATGCCACGTTCCACTATTGTGTTCAGGTGGACAGAGTTGGTGATTTTTTACAAACTCAGTGAGATTACACTTCCACTTTCTCCAAGAGTTATTGTGAGCTCACTCCTTTGCACATTTGCTTTATGGAGTAAGTAAATGAATCTATGCCAACTGACAGCTACACTGATCCCAAATTGGTTAGAGAGAAGGAAGCTTGAATAGTTTGGGGATGGGTGTCAACTCCACTTTGATGGGTGTTATTTTTTTCTGGTGCTTCTTCTAACCTTTCTATGGAGGGGAAAGGGAAAATCTGGACATCAGGATGTTTCTCCTCCCCAGCTTGAGGGGAGCACAAGAAGCAGCAAGTGGGGTATGCATGTGGGTACCTTATTCGAGTGTATTCATCCTGTTTTGGGGTACAGTAGCCTACTGACCTGGTATTTCTCTCTCTGTACCTATTAGCCCTTTGGCACCTCCCAGAGAATCAACACCCTCTGGGAGCTTCCTTCAGCCATC
Organism: Uromys caudimaculatus; assembly: GCA_028551405.1. Lineage (NCBI taxonomy): Eukaryota > Metazoa > Chordata > Mammalia > Rodentia > Muridae > Uromys > Uromys caudimaculatus. The sequence goes on from CM052701.1 coordinate 15,827,531, forward strand.
GGCTGATGAGACTGAGAGAGACACTTCACCACTCTTGCCTTCTCATGAAGCTCAGGTGTGTATGAGAGACACTGTTCTCCATAGCTCTTGGTTTTACATTCTTGTTGCCTGCAACATGCTTGGGGTCACCCCCAGTCTGGGCTATCTTTCTTCCTTTATCACGTACTACCTCTCTACTCATATATTTTGTTGTTGTTAGTGATCTCCAGGAAATTTCAGGTGCCTAAATCTTTGAGTTTGTAAAGATTCTGCTTTTGGGAGAATCAAAATAAACTATTTCCTAGACCTTGCTGTCCACGGTCTTCTGATTCCTGATCCATTCCTGGAAGCCACTTGTGTGTGTTAGAGATTCAAGAGCGAGAGTAACTGCAGATTTCAGCTACTGTCAGACTTGAGGGTAGCAAAAGCTGCCCTTGGGAGATCTTGGTGGGCTGGGAGCACAAGTTGAGGGTGCTTGTCCTCTCTTGATGAGCAGCTGTAGGACCATTTCCTTGGGGGGTCTTCTTCACTCCTCCTGCTTGGCTACCCTTTGATGGCTCACAGTCACCTGTGGATTGCTTAACACGGTCTCTTCCACCATTACATACCAGCTGTCTCTCCATGCTCATTTCCCGTTCCCTTTGTGCCTGTTTACTCTGACCAACTGTTTCTCTGCTCACAATGCTCTTCCATGCCTTTCCCTCAGTCAATTCCTATTGATCCTTAAGGAGCCAGTCCAAGGTTAAGCGCTTGTATGAAGCCTTCTCTGTCTTAGTCAGGGTTACTGTTGCTGTGATGAAACACCATGCCCAAAAGCAAGTCAGGGAGGAGAGGGTTTATTTGGCTTACACTTCCACATCACTGTTCATCACTGAGAGAAGTCAAGACAGGAACTCAAACAGGGCAGGAATCTGGAGTCAGGGGGCGATGCAGAGGCCACAGAGGGATGCTGCTTCCTGACTTGCTCCTCATGGCTTACTCAGCCTGCTTTCATATAGAGCCTAGGACCACCAGCCTAGGAGCGCTCTCATCCACAACATGGCTGGACCCTCCCACATCAATCACTAATTAAGAAAATGTCCTATAGGCTTGCCTATAGCCTGATTTTATGGAGACATTTTCTCAGTTGGGGTCTCTTCCTCTAAGAGCACTCTGACCTGTGTCAGATTGACATAAAGACTAGCTGGCACACCTTCCATCCCTACCCCAGACTGCTGTTGTTTTCATCCCCTCTCTGGCACGATCACACACAACCTGGAATAGTTTGTGAATACATTTTTCTGTCCACATTACCATAAATTCCTTGGAAAACAGGCTGATTCTTATTCACTGTTTGAATCCCCAGAGTCCTTTAAAGGTCCAGGCTCACACGCTTCTGCCTAAGGACTTCCCAAGAAACACAGCTTGAAATGGGCACGAGTTTGTAAGTAACAGTATTCCTAGGGAAAACCAGACAGAGGTGGGGATGGCTGCAGAACGGGAGGGGGCCAAGCCATGTGTGACTTCAGGACAAAGTCCCAAGGTGGGGGGGGGGGGCTTGAGTGCAACTCTGTAGGAATTCCTGCAGCTGGCAAGCAGCGTCTTTAGACCCCGGTGCACTGTCCATGGTCCTGTGGAAAGCTACTCTAGGGACACATAGATCCTCGGATTTTCACAGCTCTGTGGGAGCAGAGTGGCTCCAAAGCCCAAAGTCACCTGGCAGAGACAGTCTAAGACATGGGCTGCTGGAGGCTAAGGCCAGGGGCATGTTCCATCTTTAGAAGGCAGTTGCGAGCACCCACAAAGGTGACTTAACAGGCTGAGAGGCTCAGAATGAGTTCCAACTGCATCCACTAGAGGGCTCACTATACAGCTGACAACTGGACAGCCTGCACTGGCACTGAAACCCTGCAAAGGTGGACTTCAGCCTGGGCGGTGGCCTTGCCTTGACTGCTCAACCAGGCTAAGCTCAGAGGTCCCATCATTTGAACCATGTGGGAGTATGTGCTTGGTTCTGTGCAAGCTCTGTGCCAGTTTATAAACAGGATTTGAACACTTGTAGGTGTGCTGTCTTTGGGAATCCTGGAAAAATATGGAAGGATATGGAGGGATCTGATCTCTCTTTCTGTGTCTTTCTGTCTCTGTCTCTGCCTCTCTGTCCCCCTCTGTCTCTCTCTGTCTCTCAGGAAAAAAAGGACAACAACAAAATTAGGATCTCATTGTATTGCTTACACTGGCCTGGATCTTACTATGTAGACCAGGCTAACCTGGACTTGAACTCACAGAGATCCACCTGCCTCCCCTTCAGAGTGCTGGATCAAAGCTGTGAGTCTGCATGCTTGACTTGTGTTGTCTTTTGCCTTCTCTACTGCCGCTGACACCTCCTCCTCCTCCTCCTCTTCTTCCTCCTCCTCTTCCTCCTCCTCCTTCTCAAAATTTGGTGTGTGTGTGTGTGTGTGTGTGTGTGTGTGTAACATGCACATGTCACTGCACACATGTGGAGGTCATGGGGCAACCTTTGGATATCAGTTCTTACTTTTCTACCTTGTTTGAGAGAGTCACTGTGCCTCTGTGTGAGCCGAGTCACTTTGCCTCTGTGTGAGCCAGGTTAGCTGGCCTATGAGCTTTAGGCATCTCTAGCCTCTGTCTCCCATATCCTACAGGAGTGCTAGGACTATGGGTACCTGTATTCTGGGATGCTGAGTGCAGGCTAGCAGGTTTGTGTGAGCCAACTCCTCAACCTAACTCGTGTCTTCTTGACCTTTAACCGCCATGGTCTTATTCAGTGTTTGAGTCCCCGCTCTCTTCAATGTTCTCATCTGACAAATTGTGCTCATTTTAAAAGGTCCATCTCCCTAGGTGAATTTTTTACTTCTTTATATTTGTGGCATTTAATTTATTCTTCTTATTTATTTGCCATTGGCATCTTTGAAAACTGGCGTGTTCCTCTGTGCCAAGGCATGTAATGGTTGGCACCTTCTGACCACTCGACATTTTGATGGTTCCCTCTTGTGAACCACAAGAACTCCCTCCTTGAACTAAGTTAACACTGAGGCTTGTGTTGCTAAGGAGACATGAGTGACCTGTGTCACTTTCAGGTGAAAAGCTTTAAGGGCCATTGTGGGACTCTTCAGAGCCCCCTTTCCTGTTTTAGTGGTCATAAGCAAGCAGAGTTGGAGCCTGTGGTATCTACGGTCCCTGAGGGAAGACACCTGGAAGCAGAGGTCTTTGTACTTTTATACAGGCAAGTGACATGAGCAGGACACACATTTCTGCTGTTCAGAGCCTCTGTGATCCAGGGGTTGTTATCCAGCACAGACCAGCCTCTTTTGGAGACTATAGTACGGGACTCACCTCTGGGCCTCTCAGAATCTAGGTTTCTTGTATCAGAACTCCTGGATAAAGTGATGGATGAAGTCCGCTCAACAGTGTTCAGTTGGCTGGGATGCTGGGGAGCGGAAGATGGGCGTGGCCTAGGATAGGCGATCACATGAGGGATTGACTCAGATGCATTTGAGGCATTGGATGACTGCTGCATTTTTAATTGCTGATGGTCGATGGTGTAGTTCTAGTTGTGGATCCCAGAGACCCCCCTCTGTGGGCAATTGTTCCTCTTCCTGTATTCTTTCCTTCTTCCCTCCATCTCTCTCCCTTTGTTCCCCCTTCCTTCCATTCTAGCTTTAAAAAAAAAACCCTAGTTGTATCTGTTTGTCAACATGAAAGGCAGGAAGAAAGCAGAAGGATGATTTTGATTTGTATGAGGTATGAACAAAGAACAGCAAACCTTGCCATGGTGAGGAAATGGACTGAGGGAACACTGCTGTACTCTTTAAGTAAACATAGGCACTTCCCTCGGTTTCCAATATCCCAACAGCTCAAATTTCACCACAAAAGCAAAGTGGGTTCGATTTTAGGATGACAAAATAGGCCTGATATTAAACTTTTGCATCTTGCTCTTCTCAGTTTGGGGGTTATTTTCTACTATCATTATCTAAGATCTTAGAGATAGCTTTAAGGGAAGAAAGTTTTCTTTTTTCTTTCTTTTCATTAGTGCCAACAATCAATGGATCTCACAGACAGTTTCCTACAATAGACCTTTCTCTTGGTGCAGAGGAAAGAAAGCCCAGAGAAACTCAGTCTTCATCAATCTGTGATTCCGAAATTACTCAGACAGACATGAAACAGAGTAGGAAATTCAGAGAGAGAGAGAAGAGAGAGAGAGATAGAGATAGAGATAGATCAGCTGGAAAGAAAACATGGTGGATGGTCAGAGAACCATGTAAGTATTCATTTTGCTTCTGTGCTTGTTGGGAGAAGATGCTTGAATCAGAAGATGCCTGGAAGATGTAAAAGAAAAGACAAAGTGTTTATAATACAGAAATAAGGAGAGAAAGAAAGAAAGAAAGAAAGAAAGAAAGAAAGAGAAAGAAAGAAAGAAAGAAAGAAAGAAAGAAAGAAAGAAAGAAAGAAAGAAAGAAAGAAAGAAAGAAAGAACAGAAAAGACAGGGCAAATATCCTGAGTGCTAGTGGAACACTTCACATGGCCCCCTTGCCATAACAAACTCATTGACAAAGGCTGCCATTGACTGTGCTTTATCTTCTGTGTGCTACTCAGAGGGTGCATGCCAAGTGCATCCTACGTAAACAGGAGGTTTACTTCCTGACCCTGGAGATCAATTCTCTGTCAAAGAGCTGGCTGATGAATCACCACAAGACTGCCACTGCATTGAAAGTCACATCAAATGCCTGTTCAAGCACTCTTCGGAATTATGCACTGGAATCTCTAAGACAGGGCTGGAGGTGAAGCAGGGAAAGGGCACATTCACCCACCTGGCCCCGTAGTCTGTCTCCTAGAGGAAGGGAAATGCAGCCAGAGCTCTCTGTGGTAGTGTGGTTCTCTCAAAGTGGTGGGTTTACCACACAGACTTTGGAGCCTGAGTTTGTCTCTTTCCAGCCCTGTGATCCAACTTTTCTCTGGTTCCATTTCTTTTTTTGTTCTAAACTAAGGGTGTCAATAAAAACCTTCCTCCCTCATCGGGCAGTTTCTGGTTCTAGATTCTCTTGGGGCAAAGACCCTGAAGCATGGGTTTAAAGACAAATGGTCATCTTGGAGATGAAGACAGAACAGAGGATGCACTAAAGGAGACCAGAAAGAGAACGGTCATGAAATGGTGCAGCAGTCAGTAAGGTAATGAGTGACTGGAACGTACTCCTTCTGAAGCCATTGTGAGACTATGTGTTGTCTCTCAGTAACACACAACACTGGAGTGGGTTGTTTGTTCATGAGTCTCCACTCATCCTTAGCCAAAGGCTGCTTCCTTCATTAGAAATGAATGTGTGAGTGCACACCTGTGGCTATGCAACAGAGCAAGGGTATGCAGAGAGGAGGTGTTTCAGTGCCTGGTACCTAGGGATTGCCATGTAAGGTGAATGCTGGGAGGTAGAGAGAACCCATAGGCAAAGCAAAGCGGGGCTGACAGGTGGACACAGGGTGAAGGGCCACACAGAGGGCATCTCTGCGCAGCTAAGATTAAGGGAGCCTGTTACTCGGCTAAACGCAGACATTCCCTGGCGCAGAATGAGAACTTAAAAGGCAGAACTAGCACTGAGGGAAGTCCACTGTTCTCTGCAGTAACTTATTCTAGGCTGGATTTTCTTTGCGTTTTTAATTCTTTTCTTTGAGACAATGGAAACCCATTGAGACCTTGGTACTGTCCTGGTAGCTAGAAGTCTGAGTGGTTTCATGGAAGATAATTCTGTCAATGTGAATTGGATGGACTGAGAGTTTCCATCAGAGGAAATGTCACCTTGTGGCTGATGTAACAAATATCTGCTTATTGTTTAGACAAGCCATCACTGAACACGCCTTTCATTCAGTGCTGGAGCTCAGACTGGCCATGCTATGTTGTTGTAACAACCAGGCCCCGGGTCTTTGTGGATGAGTAGGAATCAACACCGTCTCTCCTCATCTCTTGTCTTCACTTAGCCCTGATTTTGCACTCACTGAGGACGGTGCGGTCAGGGTAGGATGGAGAATCATGGCTTTGTCAGTACAGAGACAGCATGGCTAAGCAAATCCTGCTGGCTTCATGCTTCCAAGTTCCTCTTCACCTGAAACAGCCTTCTCCCTTTCAAGTTTCTCTTGCCTCCAGATTTTTCTTGTTCTCTCGAGTCTAAAACAATGTTTTTGTATAACTTCCTGAATGTTTTGCACTCTTCCATGGTGGGCAACAGTCTGTCCTGTATTATGTCTAATAATGCCCATGTCAGATTTAATCACTCTTCCCTCAAATCCCTTGGATGACTCCAAAACACACAGGATACTCTCTTCTATCCTGGAAAGCCAACTGCAACTGAAGGACTGTGGGTCTTATGGTGTGAGTGGGGTGAGCAGAGGTTAGTTCCAATATGAGAAAGTCACTCACTTGTATCAATCAGGTGTTTGATAAATTCTCAGGGAATGAGAATGGCTTTTCTTCACCCCAAAGTCGACATTCGTAAAGGAACACACTCATTACCAGAGAAGCCCTGTCACACTCTGCCAGTCATCCCCCATGTTAACCCAACCTACATGCCTGCCTACTCCGTTTTGTACTTCAAATAGGACCAGTGCTCTTCCAACTTCAGGAACGACTTCTGGTTGTCATTGTCCCCAGGAGGGTAAAATCAATGAAGTTTATAGTTTAAGATAGTCCTTGGGCTGGAGAAAGCATGTGTTATCTCTCCAAAGCACCTGAGTTCTAGCACCCAGGTCTGGCAGCTCTCAAACACCTGTGACTTCAGCCTCTTTGGCACGCATGTATGTGTGTGCATACACACACATGCACACTCACACACACACATGCACGCATGCCCGTGTATGCATACACGCACATACACACATAGAGTACTACAGAATTATAGAACATCAGCTCCTGACAGATTTTCAGAGCCATATGTCCCCCCCCCCCAGTCCATTTCTATTCTTTAATACTTATGAGGGGAAGTCCTTCAGTCTAGGATGAAGGTCAATGATGCATCAGAATCCATGTCTCCTAAGATCCAGGACAGAGAAACACACCAGAGCACAGTCCTCACTACAATTCTGAATTCTCCCTTCTCCCTGCCATGGTAACCATTTTCATACGGTTTATCCTCCTTTGGCCTCTGATCCACGGACTAGATAATTAGTCAGGCTTTTGAATAATTAAAACTGTTAAAAATGCTTTTGTACCTACTAAAATTGCTCCTTACGAGTAAGGTAATTACTGCCTTATCGAGAAACTGATTCCACCGAACAGAATATTTTCCCGATGACATAAAATATTTCCACTCGAGGCTCGCCTCGTGCAGAAGTTGAGGACGGAGCGATTGTTATGCAGCCAGGACTTTTGAAGTTGAATAGCCCCAAATCTTTATAGCATCTTCTCTCTTCTAATGGGTGGATATATTGTGTTTTATTCCTGGCTTCCAGAGCCATCTGTAAATGTGATCATTCATTAAAATATTAGATTGACTTGTTGAAGGACTGGAGTAAGCTCTTTGGTCTTTTGGGGGCCATCTTCCCCATTAGTCATCCGGTTTTCTTAGTTTGTGTAAGACATGCTATCACTATGTTGTCTAGATTCACCTCCAACTCACCATCTTGCTGCCTCAACCTCCCAAGTTCTGGGACCACAGATGTACCCCTGAGGAGCAGAGGTAATGACAGTGTTTGCATTTCCCAAATGCCACTTGTTTCTTCCAGCTCCAGGCACCCTAGCTGTGACTTCATGTGGGATTCACATGGTTTCATGGAATCCTGGTGGATAGTCCCAGGAAGCAAAATGCAACAGAAGGATCATGGGGGTTGGGAGGGGCATGTCTAGTTCTAGCATGACAGTCACTCAGATTTCTTATGTCCTGGCTTTGTGTGTGTGTGTGTGTGTGTGTGTGTGTTGTAACATTGTAACACAGTTGCAAAGCTGGGAAAGTTAGAGAGCTACCCACAAAGCTTAAAGTATGTGTGTGAGTGTTCACAGGCTTTCTTTTGGTAGGATTTCACTCCATCCTCTGTCAGGTACAAAGGAATCAAAGTCTGTGGTGGGACCTGATCATGCAAATTAATAGCTTGTAGTTGTGAGTTTGTTAAAGACAATCCTAACCACTGTCAATAAAACGAGGGCTGGTTTATTTTCAAATATATTTTATGCAGTTGGAACAGCAAACACATTGGCTAGCTAGTGATCTCAGCTGTGGTTCTCCACTTGATCTGGGCTTCCTTAACTTTTCCTTTTGAGACAAGGTCTCACTATGTACTCCTGGCTGTCCTGAAACTCCCTCTGTAGACCAGGTTAGCCTCAAACTTACAGAGATCTCCCTGTCTCTGCCTCCCAAGTGTTGGGATCAAAGGCAGGTAACTACCATGCCCAGATGTCTATTTGTATTAACCACACAGTTGTCACGACTGCTGTGCCCTCCTCAGGTGGTCCCCTTCCATCTGCATACCCCATTTGTCCTACCTTTTAAGTATGTCTGGGATTCCATTGTCTTTGTGCCAGCATCCTTTACTTATCCCTGAATGAAGAACAAAGTATGACAAAGAAAGAAACTCACTCTTGTGTTTGGGTACTGTTAGGTAGTGACATACACAGGCCCAATGTGGAAGGGTAGTCCACCTCTACTATCAAACAGTAAATGTTCAGGACAGAGCAAGGTCAGGAAAGCAGAGTTCTTGGAGCTGTGAGTGTAGGAACAGGGCAACTGAGAAAGTTCTATGATACTATGTATCGTGGTTTAAGTAAGAATGTCCCCCATAGGCTAATACGTTTGAATGCTTAGTCATCAGGTAATGACACTCTTCGAAAAGGATTAGGAGGATTAGGAGGAGTGGCCTTGTTGGAGGAAGTGTATCCAACTAGGAGTGGGTTTTGAGGTTTCAAAGGTCCATGCTAGGCACAGTCTCTCTCCCTTGACCAGTGAATCAGGATGTAGTTCTCAGCTACTCCTGTACAACCATGCTCTCTGTGATGATGATAATGGACTAAGCCTCTGAAACTGTAAGCAAGCACCAATTAAATGCTTTCTTGTATAAGAATTGCCTTGGTCATGGCGTATCTTCGCAGCACTAGGGCAGTGTCTAAGACCCTATGTCTTCTCATTGCCTGCCCTCTGTGCTCATTTGAAGATGACCAGCATCTTCATGCCAAGAATGTCAAATTCTGAGGTTAAGAGCGTGTGTTATTCCTCCAATGGACCTGAGTTCTAGCACTCAGGTCTGGAAGCTCACAAACACCTGTAACTTCAGCCTCTTTGGGCACTAGCATGCACTCACGCTCACACGCATGTGCACACACATAGAATATCAGTTTCTGACAGAGTTCCAGAGCTATATGGCATACTCCCTACAGTTCATTTCTATCCTTTAGTACTAACAAGGGAAAGAGCATGATGTGTGTTAGGTGGTATGGGGAACTAGTATGATAGCCTATAATCTCAACACTCAGGAAACTGAGGCAGGAGTATTGTCAACTTCAAGCCAGCCTGGGCTATATATCAATACCCACCAAAGTTAGCAAACAAACAAACAAACAAACAAACAAACAAACGAACAAAAATTCTCTTGGTGTCTTAGGTTTTTATTGCTATATTAAGGTACCATGATCAAAAATAACTTGGGGAGGAAAGAATTTATTTCAGCTTACATCATAGTTCATCAATGAAGGAACTCAGAGCAAAAATCTGGAGGCAGGAACTGAAGCAGAAGTCATGGAGGAATGCTGCTTATCGTCTTACTCCCTGTGGCTTGCTTGGACTGTTTTCTTACATAACCCAGGACCACCTGCCCAGGGTCAGTACTACCCACAATGATCTAGGCTCTCCTACTTCAATCATTAATCAATAAAAGGCTCCAGTTCACAGGTCAATCGGCTGGTGGCATTTGCTCACTTGAGCTTCCCTCTTCTGAAATGACTCTAGCTTGTGTCAAGTTGATAAAACACTGCCACACAGGAAATCTGTCAGAGGTAAATCTGGTTGGCTGTGGTAGGGACCAAAGTAGCTAGAGCTGGAGTAGGGAGATAAATCAGACTATGGGATAAGACTGACTTATCCCATAAGTCTATGGGATAAAGCCTAGCATTAGCTAGCACTAAAGCAGGAACTCAGGCACTAGAGCAGAGATTCTCAGCCTAGGGTCATGACCCCTCTGGCAAATCTCTATCTCCAAAAATATTTACATTATGGTTCCTAACAGTAGCAAAATTACAATTGTGAAGTAGCAACGACATTATTTTATGGTTGGGGGTCACCACAGCATGAGGAACTGTATTGAAGAGTTGTAGCATTAGGAAGGTTGAGAACCACTGCACTAAAGTGAGACGGGGTCCTATTTCTAGACTGGGAAACCAGCTAAGAGTAGCCAGCAATCACACTGATCTATTAGCTGTCACAGTATCTTCCAAACAAGGCTCCTTAAATCCTTTGTGACCAAGGGCAGGGCTGACCACAGTATCTGGGGAAAGACTGAGGCCAGTGTGACCCAGTGGGGGCAGGTTGTCTTATGTGGGAAGATGTTTGTGGGATGGTCTGAAAGACAGTAGTTAAGAACATTTGCTTGAACTTCCGGTTTTCACCTGTGGGTGGAGAACTCTGCCTGGGCCACCAGGAGTCCATAGCCAATGAGCGCTGGAGAAAGATACCCTCCCAGGAGCTTGGAAAAGCCATGAGTGGGGTTAAGGGGAGCAACACCTCTCACCCAGACCCGCCCGTATCTGCCGGGATCCAGGGCCTGAGAACCCAGGGACGGAAAAACTCCGAACCTTCCGGTTTTCACCTGTGGGTGGAGACCTCTGCCTGGGCCACCAGGAGTCCATAGCCAACAAGCGCCGGAAAAGATACTCTCCCAGGAGCTTGGAAAAGCCGTGAGTGGGGTTAAGGGGAGCAAAACCTCTCACTCAGACCCTCCCGGACCCACCGGGATCCAGGGCCTGAGAACCCAGGGCCAGGAAACCTCTGAACCTTCCAGTTTCATCTGCGGGTGGAGACCTCTGCCTGGGCCACCAGGGGCCTGTGCCTGGGGACCTCAGCCTGGCCCACAAGGCTCCAGGAGAGAGTGGGTATCCCAGGAGTGCTGACACACCTTTGAGCACAGGCAAAACCACCACTTCTGTTCAAACTCACTGGATCAAGAGGGACCCTTGCAGAGCCTTCAGGGCATAGGAACCAAGGGACAGCTGGGGACAAGATCCTTCTCATTTCTTTCTGCACCCGCGAGTGGACCCTGTGTGACAGCTCTCCAAACCCAAACACCTCTCAGAGAGAGCTGGTCTTCAAGGAGTACTGACACAGAGGCCTGCAGGAGGGGCAAGCCACAACCAGACAGAGTAAGATCAGCTAACAT
>CM052701.1:15839347-15894666 GCA_028551405.1 Uromys caudimaculatus
TTAACAGTAACCGCCGGACTGAGTGTGAGGTCCCAGATGGAGGAGTTGGAGAAAGTTCTGAAGGAGCTGAGGGAATTTGCAGCCCCATGGAGGGAGCAAGAGCGTCAATGGGCCTGACTGCCTTCTCCCGGTCGTCCTGCAGTTCGGACCACCAACCAAAGAATACACATCTATGGACCCATGGTTTGGACCACATATGTGGCAGAGGATGACCTTGATGGCCATCGGGGAGAGAGGAGAGGCCCTTGGGCCTGAGGATGTTGGGGGTCCCAGTGGAGGGGATTGTCGAGGCAGGAATATGGGGATGGGTGGGCGGGTGGGTGGGAGGGGGAATTCCCTCATAAGGCGGGGATGGGGAGGGGATAGGGGGCTTCCAAGGAGGAGACCCAGAAAAGGGGAAACATTGGAAATGTAAATAAAGTATCAGAAAAAAAAAAAAAAAAAAAAAAAGAACATTTGCTCTGGAATAGGATACTCTATGGCTTTCGGCATGTGAAGATTGTTGCTCTGGGTTTTGGTTTTCATGTCTGAAATCTGAGGATAAGAATGCCTATCACGTAGACTTGTAAATACTTTATATGGTGTGAGACATATGACAAATGATCAATGAATGGTAGTTTTTAACTACAGCTATCATTATCAAGCTGGGCAAAAACACAGTTATGAGGGAGCTAGCGATGGTGACTTAGCCATTGATGATACCAAGAATAACAAGCAATGTATAATTTCTTCCTCTGGCTTCCACTAATATATGGCTATTTGACATGAGTGTTTAGGGCTGCTTAGATTGGCAGATACCTTGGTATACAGCTCAACAGGTTCACTGTTTTGAGTATCTTTCTCACAGAACCAGTCAGGATAATCCAGGTTATGCTGCAGTAACAAAGAACTCTCAAACTGCAGTGGCTTAGAGCACGAAGGTTTGTTTATTGGATCCTACCACATGGCTACTCGGGATTGCCAGGAAGCCCACAGTGTCTTTCTCATTCTGGGGCTGATGGGACAGTTCCTGGGTGAAACATGGCAAAAGCAAAGACAGGAATATCCAATTGCTGCTTATAAAGCTTCCATCTGGAAGAGTTTGATGGTCAAAGAAAACTCCTGGATCATGTCAAGGGGATAAGGAAGTATCTGTGAAGAACTGAAAATATTCACTGCACAGGAATAATGGCTACTTCACTCTCTTAATTTCCCCCATGTATTTCTCAGGGAGAATAGACTCACTCTGTTTGTGGAGAAGTACTCATGTCCCCTTCTCCCTGCAATTTCCCCCTGATTCTCAGAACAAATTTAAGCTCTGTGGCCATTTGGATACGCAATGATCAAGGTAGGCAAATCCCAGTGGTCCATCACTCAGCCTTGGTTCACGGGATGGCCATATGACCAAATGGGATTCTTCCTAGTAGTAGTGGAAGAGGAAAGCATGGGTTTTTTCTGAATATGGAGTTGGGAGGATGGATAGATGCCCTCAGCCATGCACTCTGTGCCTTGACAGTTAGGCAGAGCTGAAAGACACAGCTAATGAATAGAGCAGAGGCAGAGCCCCACTAAGGCTAACTGTTTTCCAAGGCTAGCTTTCCCACTACCCTTTGGGTTTGGCTTGGTCCCAGGCCTATCTATCTTCAAGCCCACGCTTTCTCTTTTCTCCTGCTTGGCTCCATATGCAGAGACGCTGGCCCCGGCTGCTGACTTTTCCCAGACTGCTTTCTCAGCTGGCTTCTGGTGCTTTGGCCAATGGAAGACCCTTGTTGGATGCAGAGGGGCAAGGGAGGGGAGAAGCAAGAATATCACCTCTTGTTGTCTCTGCCCTGAGTGACTTCTCCAGCAGCACAGGGGTAGCTCCGTTGATTCCAGCTTCTCCTGGCCACATCTGGCCAGGTGCTGGTCTCCATGCCTTAATACCTTCCTGGTCTCTCAGCCCTTCCTTAACTGCTTTTACCCTGGCATGTCTGGGTTACCTGCCAGTGCCCCCTGCCCATCTCTCACCTGCCTTGTCATCTGTCTACCTACTTTCCTGTACTGAATGGCCTCTGTTGTAAGGATCTGAAGCATGTCTATTCCACGGTTAGATCTTCACTCATCAGCTGCTGTTTGGTGAGAGAAGCCAACATATTTTCTCCTTGGCTTAAGCCTCTGTTGCTCACAGTACAGTGCATCTGGATGAGTGTAGTGAACAATGGAAACAAGAAGCCCATAGCCCTGAGCCCTGACTTGATGTCAGATCCTGTTTCCCTCATTACAGAGTCTTTGATGACTTCCACTCTATAGCTGGACAAACAGATGGACAGACATGGTGTTTTCTTGCTCTCAGTCAGGCTTTTAAGACTCTGTGTGTGTGTGTGTGTGTGTGTGTGTGTGTAAGTGTATGAGTCTGTATGTGTGTGTGTGTATGTGTGTGTGTATGTGTGTGTGTAAGTGTATGAGTCTGTATGTGTCTGTGATTGAATGTGTCTGAATATGTGTGTGTATGTGTAAGTCTATGTATGAGTTTGTATGTGTCTGTGATTGAGTGTGTCTGAGTGTGTGTGTGTGTGTGTGTGTGTGTGTGTGTGTGTGTGTGTGTGTGTGTGTGTGTGTGTTGAGTTCATTTGTGCCCAGGAGGCTCAGAAGAGGGCATCAAATTCCCTGGAGCTGGAGTTACAGGAGGATGCAAGGTTGGGTGCTGGGACTCAAACTTGGGTCCTCCAGAAGAGCAACAAGAGCTCTTAACCACTGAGCCATCTCCACAGCTCAGGTTTCTTTCCTTGAAGTGGAAATTGACTCAGGCAAGGATTCCCACAGGTGTGGCTCAGGAGTGACAAGTGGAGAAAGGACGTGCAGAATGAGGAAGGTAGGTGTGCACACAGCCCTGCGACATGGCCTCAATGCCGAGCGTGCTTCTCCCAGCCAGGATTGTCATGAAGGAAGCAAGCATGTGAGATGAGCTACAGGCATCTCTACTCACTGTGATCCAAGTCAAGCCCTCACTGCTAATTGCTACACATTTTGCTAAAGGTAATAAATAGGAATAATTCTTGTGTCCTTAGAGACCCAGGCGCCATTCAGTATTCATGGCAAATATATCACCGAGCTTCATAAGAGAATCATTTTAAAACAAAGCTTGGTCAGCTGTTTAATAATTTACTGATAGTGACAGCAGGGAGAATATCTAATAACCAGTGAGATTGGCTTTCAAATAGGAAATAAATTCCTGTGCGAAGAGTTAGAGGAGGGGAGAGAAGGGGGTGGGGTGGGGCACATGATTAGCCGTGAGGAACTATTTAACGCTTCTCGATTGCTGATTGTTTTTGGAAAGCTATCAGGATACAGACACGTGACTGTGAAGAGGCTGCGTAATTTCATGCATTTCATTTTAAGACATTGGTGGGAAACACTGATGGTCTTCGCACAGAAAACAAGGATTAGACAGATGGACTGGTCTCCTCTCAAATCCAGGCTCCAGAAGGAGAGACTTTGACTCCACCAGGCCCTGGGGTGGTATTGACCCTTGTCAATTTGGGGACCTTCTTTTGGTACTGGGTGCTTTCTGTGATCACAAGTAAACATCTCAGTTGTCTGTGGGGCAGGTGAGTATTGCTAAAATTCTTTTCCCAGGGGAGAGGCAATGTCCCAACAACCCAGGGCATGATATCACCAAGTTTCACCCCATGAGAAACAAGTTTATTGGGTTCTGTATAAAGCATAGGTAAGGGGTTATGCATATGAATGCGGGCAATCATAAGCAGATGGATCAGGAAGTTTAAACCAAGAACAGATATGGATCCCCAAGGCTGCATAGATAGAGTCCCTTTCCTCTGGTCTCTAGCCTGCTTTGAGGCCATGTGTACTTAGGGCTCTATTGCATACAAATGGTTGGGAGGGGCCAGAAGCCCCGGTGAGAGCCCAGTAACTCTGTCCTCTCCTCCTTCAGTGACAGAATGTCAGCAGTCCACAAGCCCAGCTGTGAGGATGTCTGCAAGCGGACACTGTGGTTCTCATAAAGATGATGGTTATTTGGGTCAGAGGATAGCGCGGTGCGTCACTGAAGGCTGAGACATCCAGAAAGCAAGGGCCAAGGAAAAATAAAATCAGTCCAGGCTCTGATGGCACATTCTCCTGCTCTGGGGAAAAGAGCGCCCACCACTTAGTGCAGAGGTTCTGTCTAAGTTGGATCTTACTTGTTTTTGCATATTGCTGGGCTCTATAGAAATGTCTGTAAAATGAAAAAGGGGTGGAGATACATGGACTCTGAGATCCCTTCTGATCGGACATGTCTGGCCCATGATTGGAAGATGCAATCCCAGTGACTTAAAGGTACAGGATCTGCTGAAAGGAAAATAAAACTTAAAACCGGCATCAGTCCTTATCCATTGAATGTCTTGTGCCTCAGTTCCCTTGCCTGTAAATGGGAACAGTAGGTGAATTACGGGAAGACCACTTGACTCAGAACAAGAACACAGAAACTCCTGACTACCAACAGCTCAGGATTGGAAGCAGAACCAACATAAAAAGCCCGGAGATGATCCATCTCTAGGTTTCAGCAGCAGTGATTATAGTGTTTTCAGTAAAGGAATATTACACATCCCTGCAAAGTTCGGTCCTTTACTCAGAGCACAGGGTACCCTGTCTTCAAGCCGGACACTGAGCATGCTACTCTGGAGGCAGGCTTGCAGATAAGCTAGCTCATCTCTGTTTCCAGGTGGTAGGGTTTTGTGTGTTTTTATATGCCAAGTTTACAACCTCAGTTCTTCACGTCCATTTTAACCACTTGCCTTTAGTTATGACCATTTTTTAAGCTTTACGAATAATGATTTGTCAACAGTATATGTGACAGGAGAATGGCTTGTCTCAATGTGTGGAGCCTGACCTGTGATCCTAGTTAGTCATCTCTATGTGCTTGAGAGTTCTCCACCTTTCTCTGAGCTGGGTCACATGGACAGGTGATAGATTCACTGCCAGCATTCTGGGTGAAATGTATTTCTACATAGCACAATAAAATAGTTCTTAACAAAAAATTGCTTCCTGGAACATAAGAATTGTACTTATTCTATTGAGTTCACTGTGGAGTCGCTGGCTGGTTGAAAACATATTTGAAAAGAGGAAAGGGAGGCTGTGTAGAAATCATATGGTCTTTGTGGGTTTGGAGTTTGGAATGAATATTAAATGGTGAAGAGGAGAAAGAAGGTGCAGACCTTGGCTGGCTGACTGTATTTTCACCATATACTACAGGGGTTTATGACTTGTGAGGTAAATCGACAGTACCGGACTGTGTTGGAAAAAAATATCCTCCCTGCTCCGGTCAGTCTTGTGGGCTTAGTCATTATAGAGGCTGTCTATGGTACCTAGAGGTGGATCATGACTTAGGTTGGCTGGCTATAGTGTGCCCTTCTCCCTCTCTTGGCAAATTCATCTGTTTAGGAAGTAGAGTGTGGACCAAATCAGCCAATTAGTGTCTTCATTGGGTCTGTATATTGAATAGAGTTTGAGAGAGTGGTCCATGAAGTCTCACTGTGTAAGTGTGTGTGTGTGTGTGTGTGTGTGTGTGTGTGTGTGTGTGTGTAGGTGTTGTTCCTCTGATGCTGTCCACAATTTTGTTGTTGTTGTTGTTGTTGTTGTTAGAGTCTCCCTGGGAACTCATCAAGGAGGCTAGGCTGGCTGGTCAGTAAGCTTTAGGGATCCATGTTTTTGCCTCCAATGCTGGCATGATAAGAATGTGCCATCACTTCTGGCCTTTCATTTTATTTTTAGTTATTATTATTATTATTATTATTATTATTATTATTATTATTATTATTATTGTGTATTGTGCACATGCACATGTGTGTGTACTTGAACACATGACACATGAGGACAAATTTGTGTGGAGTCAGTTCTTTCCACCTTTCTATGGGTTCTCCAGATCAGATTCAGGTCTCTGGGCTTGCAAGGCAAGTACCCTTACCCATGAGCCTTTGTGCCAGCCCCGACACTTGGTCTTGCTTTTCTACGTGTAGATTCTGAACATGGAACTCAAGTCCTTCACCATCGGAGATGCTGTTCCATCTCTGGGCGCTCTCATTTCATGATGAGGGTATCAATCTGTGAGGACTGTCTTCACAGAGGCCACTGTCGCTAACTACTCACACAGAAGGAGAGCTAAGACAGAGAGGAAAGGGAGAAGTAAAAGGTTGGGCAGGGGGAAGGGAGTAGAAACTCCACACTGGGAGAAGACTCTGGATCATGGGAAGGCAGGCTATCAAAGGCTCTGAGCCCCCCATCATGGCTGCTCTCTGAGGTACTTCTGGCAGTATGACCACAGTAAACTCTTTGCTGGGTTGGTGTCAACCTGAACAGCAGAGCCATCTTCTTGTGTCCTTTAATGAGAGTTCCCTGGGCCCAGCCTGACATATAGGACAAACATCCAGGCTGTTCCCTGAAGTCCTGGGTTTGTGACCATAAGGTGACCGAGTTATTACCAAGAGCACTTGTTTCCTAGGATTTGGGACATGTGGAAAGTGTCACCCTGGAACTTCTCATTGTGTTTACCTGAGACCATGACTATGGGTCCTTTCTGATGAGTTGGTTTCCTTGCAGATCTATAAATGGGCACGATACTCTTGTTTGGGAATAGCATCCTAAATGTATTTGATCTTGGCTAGTAAACTTAGCTGTGGCCATAAGCACCATTTATCCAGTGTTAGTTGGGGCTTTGGAACTTGGCTTTGGTGAGAGACACATCCTGAGATTCTCACATTCTGTAGAAATGAGAGAACTACAAATGAAATGAAGGGAAATTCAGACAGCCTAGCCCATGGACAATGCCCCATGTTGATCCTTGAAGGGGTTGGATGCCCAGATAAGGAATTTGACTCTGGCATACCAGAAACAGTGGGCTGCACAGGCAAAAGCCCAGAGGGAGGCGATGGGAATCTGTCTTGTGCAGCTTGGAGTAAAGGGCGTGTTTGAACAAGGGATGGAGTAAATAAAACCGGGGCATAGCCGAGCATCAGGGAAAGCCTTCAGTACATCCTGGAATGTTGGTCACATGCTTTTCAGATTTCCTAGCATTTGCCTAGGCTAACCAGTACCCCGAATGCTTCTCCTTCTCTACTTGATAAAGACTTCCCTGGGGGAGGCTGTTAGGGAGGGGAGGGCTCAGGGAGGCTGCCCAGCCACTGGAGGGTCCAGTTGGCTGTAGTTCAGGTTGTGGACTTCATGCTGTAGGCAGCAGGGCAGTAGTGTGAGTTCTAAGCTGATGAGTGACCACTTGTGGAGTGTCTTCTAAACTTACATCATGGTTGTGAGAAGGGTTGGGCAGGATTCAAACAGAAGCAACCAGGAGCTAAAGGTGGAGTTCAGTGGACAGACAGGAGTAACAGGTTCAGGTTTTATTGTGATGAGTCTCTATCCTTACCTGGAACCTTCTGGAATCCAGATTTGTATTCAGGGGCTTGTAGAAGGGCTGAGAATCCTGAGAGGCTTTAGGGCTCTAAAAAGGTATGTATCCAGGTGATGGTGGAGCACGCCTTTAATCCCAGAACTCAGGTAGCAGAGGCAGGCAGAGTTCTGACTTCAAGGCCAGCCTGGTCTACAGAGTGAGTTCCAGGATAACCAAGGCTTCCCAGAGAAACTGTCTTGAAAAACCAACCAAGCAACAGTCAATCAATAAAAAAAGTGCATATCCAATTGTGGCATACCAGGCTGCCATGTGAACTCTGGCTTTTTCTCCCTAATTTTATCAGGAAAGCCACCTGGTTGGAAGCAAGACCCAGCCATGAACACTACCCTGTCCCCAGTGTATTGTGTGCCTGAGCTGAGGATGGGGTCACCTGTGGGTGGGGACATTCCCCATTGTCCAGCAGTGTCCAGGCGAATGTGAATGGCAAGCCTCCACGGCTCATCTCTGTGTTTCCT
Source organism: Uromys caudimaculatus (assembly GCA_028551405.1). Classification (NCBI taxonomy): domain Eukaryota; kingdom Metazoa; phylum Chordata; class Mammalia; order Rodentia; family Muridae; genus Uromys; species Uromys caudimaculatus. Next base: position 15,847,220 of record CM052701.1, read on the forward strand.
TTTTAATTAAGAGAAGCAGCTGCTTCATAGACTCCCCTTGGGTGAGATGCAGAGATGCAGTCTGAGCTGTATATTCAGGATGTCCAGGTCTACTTGCCAATGGTCTGGACCACGTACTGATGTTTTGGCTCGGAGCGAAGGCAGCTGGCTGTTCGTGCTAAGCTGCCATCCAGGTGTCTAGGAGAGCTGGCCTAGGAGTCAAGTTTGAGGTAGGATAGTGAATCTCAGCCTTGGAGAAGGAAGAAAGGCCAGGGAATGATCTCCTGAGTGGGCCAGACCCTATGCTAGGTGTGTTGACATTCATTATGTACTTAATTCTCACATCAGCTCAGTGAGGTGAGGATAATCACTTCAATTTCACAGATGGGGAAACAGATTTGGAGGGAAAGTGCTGGGCTGAGATCTCCCGGGGGAGGGGGGGAGGGTGTCATTCAAATGCACCAAGGAGCCAGGTGGGGCAGGTCTGGGGTTGGCAGACAAAGGGAGGGGGTATGGAGTTGGGACTGCTCACCTAGAGCCCATCCAACCTCTCAAAGAAGTCTGAATATTTTTAGTTCAGGCTGCCTGCTCTCAGGGGGAAGAACCCTAGGCAGACATCACACCGCAGCAGGCTTAGTTGGGCATAGGGGAAATCTTTCTAGTTCACAGGGGCCTCCAGCTAAAATGGATTTCTTCATAAAGGCCTTCTCTTAGCAAGATGATTGGCTGATCCATGCCTTTACAGAACCAAATGGCCGGATCAGAAGGTCACACCTGAAGCATACTTATGCGTTCTAGGTTGCAGTTGGGTTATTTATATTTGGTCTTGACAGACAGCATTAATGCATATTAAAATCCCTACCATCAAAACACGACTCAGGCCAGAACTCCTGGCTCTGAGTTTGTACTGCGTGCACAGTGACTCTGCTAATAGAAAGGTTAACTTGTATTTCTGAATTATTGATGGTTGCTTGTTACTAATTTTTTTTTCCTCAGAAAGGAGGAAATTATTAATGAAGAGATCATTGCCAATGTGTCTGACATCTATTAATGGTTTCATCTTGCAACCAGATTAAAAGAGACAGCTGGTCCGTGAATTTATGTGTGGAGGCAGGCTCCAAATAAGCTGACAGCTCCTCGGGAGGGCGGGACCCGCAGGCGGTGGGGCCTGGGCATCCACGTGGGCATCTCTTGGTTGGCACAGCTTTGTGTTAAGGCTTCTCCCTACAGAAAGAGCAAGCAGTGTAGAGCCTCGCTTTTAACATTGTTTCAAAGTCTTCCATCACCCATGAAAGCCCAGGAGCATCCTAGCTTTGCCAGTTCCTGGCCTTTCCTTCAGGAGTGTGTTATAATGTGGGTTCTCAACCTGAGCTCCTATCTGAACACCTGGCAGGCTGTCTAATGCAAAGTTCCCAGGCTCTACCTCCAGTATTTCCATAGGGTTGGGGTGGGTCCTGAAAACTTGTATTGAAATGTGTTCATGCAGGGGGGGGGTTGGGGGGGAGGAAGGAGGGGGGGAGAGTTTCTCCTGGTCCAGATACCCCATTTGCAAGTGAGTTTTAGTTCAGTGGTTGTCAGATTGTCCTGTGAGACTTTTATCTTAAAAAGGACACACTTTGTCCATGAAGCTGAAGACATTAATGGCGTGGCTGCCTATGCAAACTAAGAGCAGCGAAAGATAATGTGCCAAATAAATGAATCTGTGTGCTAATAAAGTTTTATTAACAAAATCAAGCAGTGGGCCGGATATGAGTCATGGCCTATGGTTTGGTCACCTTGCTCTACAACAGTGTTAACAGATGATTTTACAAAAAAGTATCCATATGAAGTGTGTCAAGAACCATATATGGCTGTGACATAATAAAACTTTATAATAGACAATGGGTCAGATTTTTGAGAGGCGTGGCAACCTTGGGCCTGAGCAGTGTTAGTAGAGTTGTCTATAGCTGTGGCATTTGGCTGCTACTAACCATTTGTGGCTTCTGAGCACTTGAAATGTTGTTAGACACAGACTGAAATGATGAATTATAAGCTATTTAGCAAGTGTCTACTTGTGTCCCAGAAAGAAGAGTGCAGCTACCCACAGCATGTAAGGGGCCCGTAGCATCTCTTCACATGAGGCTTTTGTTTCTACTGAGTCTCCTTTTCCGTATATATGAGGGTAAGTCACGGGCCACACCCCTGGCCTTTCTACATAGGCAAATGAGGTGCTTTGCCCTCCAGTATCTTTTCCTGGTGGCTGACAGGCTGGGAAACACTGGGACAGGAGTCTGGAGATGAGGCCTGTCTCTCTGTGCTTTACTGTCCTCTCTTTGTGCGTGCTTCTTCCCGGAGGGCATAGGTCACACCTGTTGCTCAGGCCACAGCCTCAGCCTCTTGGATCCATGCTCACTGTGAGCACTGTAGGTGTAGCTCACTGTTAAGAGGGTATGCCAAGTTTTCCACTTCCTTGAAAACTGCCCAGATAAAGAAACCTGAAGTAAAAACATCTGACTACTCCTGTGTTGATCTCTACTAGGGTTGAAGGGAAGTCACTATGCAGATAGAAAAACTAAGGCTTCTAAAGGTAAGCATCCCACAGGGTAAAATTTGGCCCAGAGGATGAGAGAGAGGCCTGCTGGTTGAGCAGTACCAGGGGAGGAGGATCTTGGTGGAGTACCCACTCCCTCTAGCTACCACAGGACACGCCCTGGGCTCCACCCTCATTTAACACTGGTGCAGAGGCCTGCCCTGAGCTAGCAGCCAAGATGAAGGCTCCCACTGGGCAGGCAGATAGAGTCAAATGGCTGTGTCTCCTCTTTAACTAGATACTCCTCAGTTCTCTGGGCTGCTCATGCAGGAAGTAAGGAATTGACCCTGGAGCTCTCTGAACCCCAGCCCTCTGAGAAGCTGGTTCTAGCTGGTTCTGAGAGGATACTTAAGGCATTACAGATCTTGTGTGACCCACCTTCCTCCTTTCTCGAAGCTCCTTTGCCCTCAGTCCTGGGTGAAGTGTCCAGATGCATTGTGGGAACTGTCTTCTAGGACAGACAAGTGGAGCCATAGCATCTCTTTGGTGATGCACACAGGGGCCTTGACAACAGATTTGCTGACCAAATGTCTCAAAGAGAATCTTAAGTGAGTTTACCCGGGAAGTGAGGTAAGATGGCCCTTCCAGGCAGAGGGAGTGCTCTGGTGCAGAGTGGCAGTGAGGCCTGTCAGTAGGTGGAGCACAGGGCCTGAGAACTACAGCTCTGGGACAAATGCCAAGAGGGCTCTCACTGGTTTGGGACTCTGCACCTGGGCAAGCAAGACCTGATGCTGTGATCAGGTCACATTCTGCTAGTCGGTCACTAAGAAACAGAATTACTTTCCTTGGGGCCGTGTGATCCCCATTCAGATTTTGGAACTTTGGCTACAGTGATCCAACATCCTGTAGCATAGGGGCTGAGGGATGGCGTGTGCACAGAAGATGTCCGGAGAACTGCTGTCTTATATTTAGGATGCCCTAGAGAGGGAATGGATTAGCAGGTGCTCAAGAGAGCCCTGACAAGTTATACCAAACTGCTTAGTGGCTTAGAGACCTCCTACTTCTCTCCTGGGTCAGAATGCCCGCCCCCTCCCCCAGCCTCCTACTTCTCTCCTGGGTCAGAGCCCCCCACCCCCTCCCTCCTATTTCTTTCCTGGGTCAGAGTCTTCCACCCCCAGTCTCCCATCAGCCATGACAATCACAGCTGTGGGCTGGAGTCAGGTTTCTTCTCAGAGACTGCATACTAACTTACTTACCTAAGGCTAGGCCTGGATAGAGGTAGGATGGATCAATTGATAGTTTAGCTCTGAGCTGAAGGGATCTTCTAGTCCTATCCTTCCCAGGGGGCAATCATCCCGTGTCTCCAGAGAACAGCCAAGGCTATGACCCCCAGTCAAGTGCACTGTTAATATTAAAAAAATTTTAAGGGCCTCCAAGGTAGCTTACAAAAGGCTTAACTCCCAGGTTCCCCACATAGACCACAAACCCTATTCCCTGGAGTGAGGGCTAAGCAGCAGGATTTTTTTGGGGAGGAGAGGGGGGTTCTCTCCCCTGGGAGAGTGCTTTGACAGGGAAGTGTGGGAGGCGCTTGGTCATGCAATAGGCTGGACCCTGTGTTTATCTTGAGGAAAGTGGAGGCTGTGGAGGTGGTAGTAGGTAGTTCAGAGCCAGGTAGAAGCATTTGCCTGGAATTACAAGTGTGGGCTGGGAGAAATAAATGGGTAATAAAAATGTCCACCTCGGCAGACCTGGGGTACCAATGAGTCTCTGTGTACATTCTCTGCTAAGCAACTCCAACCCCAAGCCCCTGGTGCCCCACTTTTGGAGACCCTGGCTGTGTTCGATTCCATGTGATTCCTAAGGGCCTGTCCGATTCAGTCCTCTGGGACTCCAACCAGGGAGTGGAGTGGGAGGGCAGAGCACTTTGTTACACCGAGGGAGGGCTTTGGGCAGGTAGCAAAGTGTTTACAAAGTAGGAATCTCTTCAGTATCTTTGGGTGTCCTTATCCACGTCTGTCCTTTATATACGAGGCTCACATCCTTCCCCTGGTGGCCGTCGCTGGCTGCCATGAGATCCCTGAGCCCAGGCCTGTGGGCTGTGACAGGCACTGCCCAGTGATCTACGGCTTTGGGCTTCCAGCCCCAACCTGGTCTTTGTTCAGACAAGGAAAAATCAAGGGGGAAAGCTCTATGATTCTCTTTCCTAAGAGAGGGAGAACAGGGGAGGCAGTTAGAGAAGGGGGAGAGATCTCCCACCTGTGTGTGTAGGGCGGGGTTGGGGACAAGAGAAAGAGATGTGTTGTGATTAAGGTGGGGTGTGCTGGACCGCTGACTGATGATAGGGGATGAGGAAAGAGAAGGGAGAGAGAAGGAAAGAGAAAGGGAGAATATGAATATACGAGAGAATTTTAGGGTGTGCAGGAGACCCTTCACCAGCTGTCCCCAGCTATGCTTTGCTGCAATTCACAGCCCAGCAGCGTCCAGAGTTGATCGGGCCTCTCCCTCCCTCCGCCTGCCCGCACTGCCCCCCCCCCCCCAGTCACCTGTTCTCCCACCCTTACTTCAAAGGCGGTTCCAGGTTTCTCTCCTCCCCCATCGCCTCGTACCTGCGCCCCCGCAGGGTAGCCTGAAGACGATGCTCAGCTGGGTGGTGTGGCGCGGGGCGAAGAGGCGACTACCCCGCAGATCCTGTGGGTGCAAGAGCGATGTGTGTGCGCGCTTGAGTGCGCGAGCGGCCCCGAGCCGGCCAGCCCGGGGAGAGGGTGCGTGGGGGAGCCCGCGAGTGGCAGCCGCGGGCGGGCGTGTGCCAGGCGCGGGCGGGCGTGCGCGCGAGGGTGTGTGTGTGTGTTTGTGTGTGTGCGTGTGTGTGTGTGCGTGGCCGAGGCGGAGCGCCCGGGCGGGCGGGCGGCGGCGGCGGCGGCGTTAGGACTCTGGGGACACCGCCCCCCGGACCCCGCGTCCCGCCCCCGCCCAGCCTCGCGCCACAGTTCGCGCGGCGCCTGGGCTCAGAGCGCAGTGGCGCCGGCTCCCGCAGCCGGAGACGAGCCAGCCCCGGGAGCCCAGCGGCGCGCACTGCCTGCAGCCGCGCTGGCGATGCGGGGCCGCCCCGCGCCCGCCCGAGTCCCGGCCTCGGCGCCCTCGGGAAGGGGCTGAGCCGCCCGCCGCCCGAATGGGGAGCCTTGGCGCGCTCGCTCTCTGCCTGCTCCGGCTCCTGCTCCTGGGGCTGCAGCGGCCGCCGTTGCCCGGCGCCGGAGCGCAGAGCGCCGCAGGTGAGTGCGCCCGCCCCGCACCCCGGGCCCCCTCGCCCTCCCCAGGCCTGGGAGGAGGAGAAAGTTGGGTTCGGAGGCCAGGGGATGCCGGGACCCGGTGGGAGTCCCGTCCCAGCCTCCCGTAGCAGCGGCTGCGTCCAGGCGTGCCCAGTCCCGCGCCAGGTCCCCCCTGGTTCCTCGCCGCCTTACTTTCCTGCCGCTTCCCCCCACCCCCGGGCGGGAGTAACTTTCCGCGGCTGTTGCGAATTTTTCCACTTGCTGTCTCCCACTTGTCGGAAACTGTCACTCGAGTGTTTCGGGGTGGCGGGAGGAGGCGACGCTTCTCACCCAGCGCGGAGAACTGTCACCCGGGGAGCTTCCTGGGCTGCGCGCTCTTGGAGTGGGGAACACAGGTCCCTAGCAGGCCCAGGCTGCCAGGGCGGTGGCTTTTCTTTTCTCCCGGGAGACACTGAAGATCATCCGATGTTGTTCTAAACACTGTTCCCCTTAGCCAGCCCTTCGCCGCTGGGGCTTCCCATGGGAGTGTTCCTGTGAATGACCCACAGAGCAAAGCCCTCACCTCACCTCCTGGCTCTGTCCAGAGTAATGGGTACCCTACTAAGGCCCTTTAAGTGAGGTGGCTTTGATTAGCGAGCTAGTGGGCTTCTGCAAACTTCGGGACACTCATCTTTCCGCTTGCCCATAGGCAGGGAGCTAGTTCCCCAGAGTGTATCTAGTGTCTTAGTGGCGAATTGAGCTGAGGAGACCACTACCGAGGGTCTCTCTCATCACTAAAACCCCACTGGCAGGGCTTCCATCCGGGAGTCCCCCAAAGAGAGAAGGAGAGGAGGGGAGGGATATCTCCAAGTTCAAAATCACCTCGAAGTTTCTTAACACCTTTGGTTTCGGAGTGACCACACTGAGCTGATGTCGCAGGGTCGGGGGGCACGTTGAGGCATGTCAGCGGGACTTAGGAAAGGGTTCCATTTGGATTGCTAGGCAACAGCTGTGCTCACATAAGAAATCAGGGAGGAAGAAAGGGAAAGAAAGGCAGCGAGCCTGCTGGAAGTCTCTAATTTTGAGATGAAGAACCGCTGGAGTGAGATTCCGTTAGAAATGTCTTTGGTTTTCTTCCCTGACTTGATGTTAAAATGGAAAGTGGACCCAGGCTGTATGGAATGGACAGCTTGTTTTCATGACAGGGAAGTTGAGCGAGGAAGACACTCTTTTTGAGGTGTCTGAAGCTGAAAGGCTGGGACAAGGGGGAGAAAAGAGGCGGCCGCAGCATCAGTCTGAAGATGCTTCAAGGGCTTCTTGTTTTCCCCGCTTTGGGGTCTGCATTAGGTGTGCTGTGTCAAGAAGCTGGCAGGAGGATGCTTGGGGCAGTTCTGGGGACCTGGGTATGACTTATTCTGATTTTTCCTGTCTTCTAAGGCATGGCGGGGTATCCACACGTTAATAGTACTCACGTTCGCGCAGAAACCGGATCAAACACATCTCACAGACCTTTTTTGGGTAGCCGCTGTAAACCCAGAACCTGCTCCAGAAAGCTGTCCAGAGCTGAAACGCACGCCGGTTCTGCATGCTCCCGCAAGGTGGCGCTCGCCCACAGCTGTTAAATGCAAATCGAGCCGCTTTCATCTCAGGGATGAAACTTCGGTTCAATTTTTAAATGAGTAATGTGTTTATTCAGCAGCCTTTTGTTAAAACATTTAGAGAAGTGTGAGGAGGAAGCACCTTTTCTTTGTTTGCTGTTCGGAACACACGGGGAAGAGAAGCAATCCTGGAGTACAGTTTGGGAAGAAATCGACTGTGAAGGCGCCATATGTTTCCTTTGGTTCTACCTGGGCCCATAGCTTTTGCAAAGCTACAATAGCATATATTTAGCAAGCGGCAGCGTTGTTCCCTGGCTCCTAAAAGGGGTGGGATTAGCTTGTCTTGGTGACTTGGTGCGTTCTAAGCTCCGCTCATTTATAGAAATGGGGATCTTTTTTCTATACCTATCTCATTATCGCTCTACTTTAATGCTAAGTAGATCGTTTAAACTGGATTCTTTCGGGGCGTTCCTCATGAACATCTGTAATTGTCGACGCATTATTGATTCTCCAACTGTTGACTTGCTAAAGCGGACTTTTATTCTTATTTTATTCCTCACTGTGGTATTGTCGGAATCCAAATTTGCTATAAGTATGATTATAGCTTGGGTCTCTTTTGAAGTATCTTATTTTAAACTTTCTGCAAGTCTGAGTAAATAATGCATTTTAAAACTCAGTAGTGTGTTCTCCATATTCCTTTGATCTGAAGATTCCCTGGTTTCGGAAGCAATTTCAATTTGTAAGCTTACATGTAGGACATTGAGGGATGGTGGGCTTTGCTGTAACTGTTGGTCACAGTGTCCAAAAGTCAGAGTCAGAAGCTGGCATCAAAGGCAATTTCCTCCTCCCTCACTCTAGCATGTGTTTCATGAGACACCACATTTTTTATTTTATTTATTTATTTATTTATTTATTTATTTATTTATTTATTTATTTATTTTTGGCAAGGAATTATAGTAAAAGAGGAAAAAAATTCTTTGATAATAGTTGGTAAACAGAACACATGATTTGGGATGGGGGAAGGTGACGACTACCAGATATGGGGCTAATTAGCCTATTTATCAGTGAGTTTCAGTATTACACGTTTAAGCCAAATCTTGACAGGGACTGACTCCGGGTGGCAGTTGTAAGCAATGTAGTCATTTAACTCAATAATTGCTGCCAGATACCTCTGGGGAACTGTTCTTAGTACAGTTGAATTTTACTTTCTGTCCTGGATTGCTTGATTTGTTTCCTAATAACAGAAGAACAATTAATGTGAAAACCTGGCTTTGATTCTGTTCCAGCAGCAACAACAAACATGAAATAAATACAGACTGCCTTCTTGGGTTACAGTCTGTATCTTTCTCTTCCGTTTCAGTTCCTTCTTGTTTATCCTAAGCGCATTTCCACAGGCTTCATGCTGCCAGCTGAGATGGCTTCTCTTGTAGTAGTGTAACTGTCACCTTTCAGAGCCATGATCAGAGGAGATTACAGCATCGTTCTTTAAGCACGGATATTCCCATGACTCTCTGACTGCGTGTTGCTGTGGAAACAAGAGCATTGCTATGTAGGCAGTGGTCCTTGATAAATATTTATCGATGATGATGAAGAGATGGTGAAGTCTCGAAGCAGCCAGGATGGGGAAGGAGTATTGTGTTTGGGAGGCGGTGCGACTTGGAGAAAAGAGTCTGAGCACTGGAGCCCGACGTTCTTGGTTTGAATCCCACGTCTGCCTTTTGTACTAGCTGTGCCACATTGGACAGGCTGTTTATCTTCTCCGACCTCCAGCTCTTATCTGCAAAGTGAGGGTAATTAGAGCTGCCTCACTGAATTTTGTGAGGACTAAACCAGAAGATGCATGAGAGAGAGCAAGAGCGAGGGAGAGAGAGAGAGAGAGGGAGGAGGGGGTACTGGGGCTGCGCTCGGTGCTCATGTCAAGCTAAATGAAGCATTAACCAGGAGGTGGCTGGACTTTCATGATGCTTTTTAGTTTTCCATTCTTTATTCATTTATTTTTTTGGGGGGGGATCTTAATTCCCTGTTACTGTTTATTTAGAAAGAAAATTCAAATGAAAAGTCCCGGCAGATGACCGTAGTCAGTTTGGTTGTTCCGGGGTTTGTGAAAGGAATGTTTAATTTTAATCGCATTTTGACCTTTGAACAGGCGCAGATTTCAAAAGGTTACCAGGTTAAAGTCTTCGGGTTTATCACTGTCTCCTCTAACCACCTTTTCACATACACCCCTCCTTTGTGGTCAGGCTCTGTCCCTGTCTCTGCTCCTGCCTCTTACGAACCCTAGAAATAAAGTATGTGGTGAATCTGTGAAGCTGATGAATAAGCAAAGACTAAGACCAAAGTGGAGTAGGTTGTGGTATTCCAAGGAACAAATCTGAAAAGCTACGAGAACAAGCTGTGTCCAACAGGTGTGGTGGGTTTTACAAGTGTACACGAGAAGCAGGTTCAGGAGCCAGCACTACGGACGGCATGGGTAGGAGAAGGCAGTTAGCGTGTCTAATGGCATCTTAGAAAGTGGATTCAAATGGAGTGGGAGAGGAAGGAAGCCACAGGGACAGATGTAGCCAAAAGGGACAGTGGTAATTCCTGATCCATAGCAATGAGTTCAGGAGAACCAGGGTGACTGGGTGGGGTCATGAAATTAATATGGGTTTGCTGAGTGCTTTTGTTTGCTTGAGGAGAGGAGAGAGGAAGAGAGGAGAGGAGAGGGAAGGGGAGGAGACAGAGAGACAGACAGACAGAGATAGAGACAGAGAGAAAGAAAGGGGGAGGGAGGGGGAGAGGAGAATTTAATTTATTTGTTGTCTTTGGCTGAGAGTTGCAGGTTCTAAACACCATACAGAAGACCAAGGGACGATTCTGGATACAAGACACTGCCCCACCCCTACTGGGCAGGTTGAAAGTGAATCTCAATGTATGGGAATGAATGAGGCAGAGAGATGGAGGCACAAAATGTGAGCAGTCCCCAGATCTCAATGGGATTCACTTGGCCTTTCCTACACACACCAGGAAGGCTGCTCAGAAGCCCCATGGGATCCGTTTTCAGTAAGTCACTAATAAATACACACGAGTTTTCAGGGTGGTGGACCGGACGTTTCCCACACTGGAGTGTTGGATGAAGTCCGTGTCTCACTCACACGTCCAACCCCTGTGCACCAGTGGAGTGTTTGAAGGACAAAAAAGCAGCAGAGGCATTTTGGTGATTAGTTTGGCAATTTCTTTAAAACTCGAAACCTGCACCTGCCATAGGATGAAGCACGCGTGCTTTTAGGACCCTACCTGACCGAAATTAGCACACAAATCCAGAGGAAGATGGGAGCATGAATGTTCGCAGAAGTATTTGTAGTCACCCAAAATGGAAAGTAACCCATGCGTCCATCCCCTGGTGAATCCATCCGATTGGATATTGCTGCTAATAAAAGAGAACGGATTTCAGATATCTGCTAAGACATATATGAAGAATCATATGCTAAATTAAAGCGGCTAGATGTCTTTCATATTGTATGGGAGACTCAGAAAAGGCAAACCTATGGAGGCAGAGAACATTGGTTACCCGGGTTGGGCACAGGGCAGGGGCTCTCAGCAAGCTGACGGGAGAGGGCTTGTTGGAATGGTGGAAATGCTTGGCCACTGGGAGGGGGTCATGATTGTCTAACTCTTGGAATGGGCAGAACGTGCTAGAACGATAGACTTAGAGTGGGTGGGATGTTGTGGAAGTAAATCTTTAAACTGTTTACCTCAATCCGAGCTTTCACAAGGAGTACGCGGTATGATCTTGATGAAGCGTTTCTCTGCTTCCACATCTGTAAAGCGGGAATACCACCAGGCACCTGAGGGGAGTGACTTATCTCAATTCAGTTTCCAAAACACTTTGTTGCATGGGGTATTTGCAAGGCCTGTAGGTTTTTAGTCTCTTTAACCTGTGAATTAAATCTATAAATGAGTGGCCTCCCTACTCATCGCTTTGGCAATAGTTAAAATAAAATCTAAGGCTATCAAGTTTTGGCAAAGAACCTGAGTAATTAGATGGCTGTATGCATTGTTGAGTAGAGAAGGTTGAAGCTTGGAAATGTCGGCTGGCTGACAGTGCAGATGCCGGTGCTTTGTAGGTACCATGGTTTGGTGGCAGGATATGATATGGGCCTGGGGAAGAGTAGTGACCCAAGTACTGCCTTTCTTCCTAAGCCAAATATCTTAGGGTTTTACTGCTGTGAACAGACACCATGACCAAGGCAAGTCTTATAAGAACATTTAATTGGAGCTGGCTTACAGGTTCAGAGGTCAGTCCATTATCATCAAAGCAGGAACATGGCAGCATCCAGACAGGCATGGTACAGGCAGAGCTGAGACTTCTACATCTTCATCTGAAGGCTGCTAGCAGAATATTGGCTTCCAGGCAGCTAGGATGAGGGTCTTAAAGCTCACACCCAGTGACACACCTACTCCAACAAGGCCACACCTACTCCAACAGGGCCACACCTTCTAATAGTGCTACTCCCTGGGCCAAGCATATACACACTGTGACACCAAGGGTGTGGCAGTTTAGCAGAAGCATCTTATACTTCCCAGATAAACACAGGTGTAGTGCTTTTTGGTCCCTGGGTTTCCAGCCAAGATAAATAGCTGCACAGCTGAGAAACAAAGCTCTATATTGGTTTTCTGTCTACCCTTTTTAGGGGCTTCCATTAACTCCCTGGAAGAGAGAGAGAGAGAGAGAGAGAGAGAGAGAGAGAGAGAGAGAGAGAGAGAGAGAGAGAGAGAGAGAGAGAGAGAGAGTGTGTGTGTGTGTGTGTGTATGTGCATGCATGTTTTAGGGATCAAACACAGGCCTTGCACATACTAGGCAAGTGCTGTGCCACTGAACTATATCTCCAGCCCCTGGCTTTGGATGTAGGCTCTTGCTTTATAATTCAAGCTGGAGACCTTTCTCTTCTGCTTCCCCATGTACCACCATGCCTGACTTTCATACTGATCTTAAATCAGTGTAACCAATTTTGATCTTTTTTTTTGCCATCTTGAACCTTGTGCTCAGACAGGATTCAGAGCTCCTGCCCACCTGTCCCTGAGCAAGGCTCCTAGCTCCTGCTTCAGAGCATCCCCCAAGCTGCTTCCCAGAGCGCCCCAGACACCGCTGTATTCCCGTTTTGTCTCTTGGGTCTGTAAATGGTCATGAAAACAGAATCTGTTTCTGTGAGTCATCTCCGTTGCGTGGTAGGTGGTCATGTATTCATCTCAAAAGGGCAGTCCAGTTGTCTCTTTGTTACTGAGCAAAGATGAATGAATGAATGAATTCATAAGCAAACTCATATCAGCAAGCAGAAGAAATGGTTTAAAAGTAGCTGCAGTGGATGGTCTTGACTTCCTCAAATATTTACAATTTGGGCTGTGAATCTCCTCCACACCACATCCTTTCTCACTATCTGCAGACATCTTTGAGAGTTCTTATTTATTTATTTGTTTTTGACAGTAGGCTGGATCTTAGGTTAACTCCTAGGTATTCTGACTCAAACATACATCTGAGTGACATTTAAAGAGTCCTGGGGACATCAACAGGTGGGCTGCACATTTGTGCTTTTTGTTTGAACATTAGCCTAAAATGGGATAAATCAGAGACATCTGGTAAAGTCAGGAATGGAAAAGGAGAGCTAAACAGCACAGACCAGCCCTTGGGTTTTATAAAGTTGGTTTGAATGTGCGAACTTATTAATCTAATTAAAATGTTTGTCACATTGTCACACTTTGCGCTTACGTTAGTACAGCTTAGAAACTGCTGTTACAGTTTTCTTTCTCCTCAGGCGTCTAGGAACTGGTCCCTCCATGCATGTGAGTCTGGTGCTGGGGACCCCTGCCGGGGTTCACTGGGTGCCAACTTTCAGGAAAAAGAAAAGGGGAAAACTTCCAGTCTCACCGTAAAGGGAACAGCTTATCTCCCCCCCCCCCCCTTCGGCTGTGCCCCAGGCTGGATCTATTGTCTCAGTTTTTCTTTGTAGCAGGAAGCTGGTATGCTCAGCTGAGTCCTCTGGTCTGAGCCTCTCACTGGATTCCATCAAGGTGTTATGAGGGCATCCAGGATTGTGCTGAGGCCCTGCATCCCAGCTTTCCCACAAGGTTGCTGTGGGATTCAGCTACTCCCTGGGGACCTCAGGTTGCCCTCCATTTCTTCACACATGAGCCCTTCTCAGCATGGGGCAGCCTGAAGCTCAGCAGCTGACTTAGGCAGATTGAATGAGGAGAGCAGAGTGTCTTTTGTAACCTAATTTTTGAAAATGACATCTCATTGCTTTTACTGTCTTCCCTTTGATAGAGGTAAGAAACTAGAGAACCAATAGAATGTATTAGAATTTATATATATATATATATGTATATATGCATATTTTTTCTAGATATATTTATTTACATATATTCATCATGTTATAATTATATTTATCAGCAATTTATCAATGTTATCAACTATATGGTCATTTTATATCAAATTTCTAAAAATTAGTTGTTACATTATACTACATTAAAATTGTATCAGTACTAACAATAATGCTACTTCACATATTACAAATATGCTATTACTACATATTACACTATAGTATCCTATGTATACATATACAAATGTAATATTTGGAGATTTATCATAGGAATTGACTCTCGGAGTTATGGAGGCTGGCAGGTGTCATAATTTGCCATCTTCAAGCTGGAGACCAGGAAATGTCTCAAGAGGAGTGTTTTCAGACACCTCGAATGTACCCTTTCTGTGTCTCAGGAGTTGACTGGCTACCCTCCCCCCCAGCTTAGCACTGAACCCAGAACTAGGCAAGTGTTCTACCACTGAGCTAAATCCCCAGCCTTCCCTTTGTGATGCTGGAATTATAGAGCACTTTCTCATTGTGTCCCTGTTTTCTTCAGCCCTGCTAAATCTGGCTGTGAAAGGTTGGGACACTCCTTCTAATATAAGGTAGGTGAGCCACGATGGCTTTCGTGGAGTCTAGGTCAGGGATGGTGCATATGGCCACACGAAGCCTTTACAACTGTGCATACCATGCCTTGGTCAAGGGTGCTGCTCTGCCGTGCAACATCAGTGTGGAGTGAACCCCTTTCCCCATTTGCAGATGTTGAGCTCTGAATGTCTTAGCAGTTGGGAATTTATTCACTATACCTATCTTCTGGTTGATGTCCATTTACTATTTCTCCAGTTTCACCTATTGTGGTAGAGAGTGTGAGAATGGGTATGTGGCGAAGACATCAAGCCAAGACTCTAAACTGTCTCGAGTCAGAAGTAGGTTGAGGCTGGGAGGGAAGACTGGTTATTTTCCCAAAGCTTCGAGCCCTCAGGAAGCCAGGCGTGTTGCCAGCTGACACCACGTATCTCAGTGGGCTCTGCTTCAGGATGGTTATCATTCCCTAAACGGAATTGTGTGGAACAAAGCAGAGGCCACCTCTCTAGTGCTTTGATTGCATTGTCTTGAGGCCATTTATTTAGATTTACTCAGGAGCTATGGAACCTGCTGGAAGTGAGGGGACTTAGAGCTTTTAACTGTTGAGCGTACATCATCATGAAAAAACCCTTAACTGCGTCTAACTGTGGAAGCGCCCTTTGCTTCAAGCAGAAGTCCAATACATGTGTTCCTGTTAGACTCACCAATGGGACTTTATATCTTCTACCCAGAAGGTGTCTATTCCAGTAGTAAAGTATATTTCTGGGCTCCACCTTCTTGATCCTGTTTTTGGTAGACAAGAACGACTAAGTTGAGCAAATTCTAGACTTTCAAGGTCTCCACTATCTATAAAAAACTGTACATATATTTTAAGATGTTCATTAGTGAAAAACTATCTCCCAAGTCATTTTTAAAGTGAAGTAGATGAATTTAAGTTTCTCGTCTTTATTGTCTTTACCTTTCCCTGTATAAAAAACAATTATCAAATAATTAAATCCCTTTGCGTATAATCGCCGTATTGCTTTTTCTGACACATTTCTCAGTTCTGTTCCTGTTTTCTCCAACTTCAAAAGCCTTAACAGCTATCATTTATCCCAGAAGCAGTGCAGGCAGCCTGCTCCTTCAGGGACTCTAGAGTCCTACTTACCTCTGCCTGCCATGGCTTCCTTTCCAGATGTTGATCCAGGAGCATCCTTTTATGACCCAGAGGTTTTGGGCTCCAACCTCAGACATCTCTTTTTAGCTTTTCTGGATCATTCCTCCTATCTCTTACTTTATGTCACGTAGAAGAGTCTATGGATTTTGCCTTAGGCTCATTGCCTTGGGCTCTGACTTTTTCTTTTTCTTTTCTTTTATCATGTTAGTCCCAGCAGTGAAGTGGAGGACAGCAGATAAATTTCACTAGGCTCAGCTTCTTCTAGGACATTTCTCATGTTTCAGACATGTTTGACTCATTGTTGCCTGCTTGGACATGGTGGTTATCCATGGACATCTGGCCAATGAAGTGAGCTCCTTGTTGTCATCCTATAACAGAGGCCAGTGACATGGTTTTAGAGCAGTATGGCCATCTCTGTGTTGCTTGATTTATTAAGTCCCAAAGCATAATTTTCTAAAAGTAAAGTGCACGTGCAAGCTGAGACAGTGAAGCCTACCTTGGTCTGGCCTTCTCTGGCCTCAGACTTCACCGCCGACATGTGTAGCTATGCGTATGTGTAGCTATCAACACCAGGCGAGTCCTGCTTCTGCTCTAACTGCAGCCCATGTATTGCTCTGCCATTGCCTTTTTACAGTGGCATCTTGGAACCGAGCATTTACTTAAGGAATGTTATAGACAACAGGCTCTTCCAGTTTATGGGCCAAACTAAGCATCTACAAGGCCACATCCCCTCCCATGGGCAGAAAACAGAGCTGATCTTATGGGTGTAATTATCAGATAAGTAGTAATCATTGAAGAGTATCAAAATAGTTGAGGTGTTGGCAGCAGATGGGTGGTATTACCCCTTGGAAGAGGCGTGGGAGAAATGGATGCAGGATGCTGGCTAAGGGCATTTTGGCTTTATGTATAATACTCTATTTCTTTCTGAAAAGGGAAATATATCCAAAATAGATTTGTTAGAGACAAGTCGATAATTTTTGATAGGGGAGAAGACAGGTGTCAATTACACCTTTCTTTATCATAGTTCTAAACTGAAGTTAGTCTCTTAGGAGGAGATACTGGGGGGTGACTGATTAGAGAGATGACCCAGTGGCTAAGTGTATTTGCCACTCTTGCAGGGGACTCCAGTTTGGTTCCCCCAAACCCACACTGTGCAGCTTACAACCTCCTGTAACTTCAGTTCCAGGGATCTGATGCCCTCTTCTGGCCTCCAAGGACACCACGACACACACGCTCATATTAACACACAGTCACACATACTTATGCAAGAATAAGAATAAATCTTAAATAATGCTGTGGAGTTTAAGATTTGTTAGTAAAATGCAGTTGATAAGGACTTAGAATGCATTTACTATTTTCCTCAGTTGTCTTTTCAAAAATCAATTTGGATTTTTTTCTACACAGAAAGCCTCATTTGGGGTGCCAATGAGGATTTCTCAGGGGGGCCCAGGTCAACTGGACCCACTCAGGAGATAGGGAGAGGCTGTAGTTGACACACGGACATAGTTGAGTAGGAGCTTATGAGGGTCTGCAGAGGAGCTCGTGAGGTGCAACAGCTACCCCCCTCCTGTACCTAGCCCTCTCTCAGGAGTTCCTCGGAACAGATGTCACCTTTTAGATGGAACAGATGGAACAGCCTTTGGCTCTGGGTCATATGGCCCTAATAAGGCTTTTTGACTTACATCCTTGGTGTTGGAGGGTGCTGTAAAGCTGGATGGCTTTTGTATCTGTCAACAACCTGCTGATCTCTATGTTTTCCTTTTCTGGTGTGTGTCTGTGTGGGTGAATATACATGTGGAAACTAGTGGTCAATGTTGAACTTCTTCCCAAGTGGCCTTCCACCTTATTTACTGAGGCGGAGGTTCTCTTTGAACCTGAGCCTTACAGATTTAGCTAGACTAGCTGACCAGGAAGCTTCAGGGATCTGTGCGTCTCTACCCAAACCCCATCAATGTTTGTTTTCTGTGTGAGTGAATGTGTTTGCTTGTATGGATGCGTGTGTATCACTTTTGTGCGTGCTTATGAAGACCAGAAGAGGGTATTGGAGCCCCTGAAACTAGAGCTACAAATGGTTGAGAGCCTCCATATTGAATGCTGGGACCCCAGCCTGGGTCCTCTGGAAGGGCAGCAGTGTTCTTAGCTGCCATTTCTCCAGCCCCTCAACTTCCATGTTTTTAAAGGCCAGAGTTGTATGTCTCTGACTTTAGGGTTGACATAAAACTCAAATCACTTAAGGTCTTTGATAGAGGTTAAGCATATATTAAAAAAACAAAACAAAACTACCTTTGTTCTATTGAGCCATTTTATTATTTGATACTATCCATTTTCCTCCTCAGCGGGAGTGAGTTGTGAACTCCCAGGACCGGGACATGAAGCATCGTTTCCAGGGTTGCTCATTTCTAGCTGCATGCCCATCAGAACAGTCTAGATTAGGATGTGACAGGAGGGGTCCTGACTCTCTTGGATGTAGGCTGGTAACCCCCGAGGTATACAGAGGAAAAGAGCAGTTGGTGTCTGTTGGAACAGAAAGTAGAAAATACAAGATGTCAAAGCATTTGGTGAAATGATGGATGACAGCAGGATAATAATAGGGACCAGACTCAAAAGTTATGAAAAACACAGGTGCGCTGGGTGTCTCGGAGCAGGAAGGACTCAAAGGGAACGTCCCTGGAATGAGTGCACGAGGGGAAATGACTGCTAGACAGGAGGACTGATGGTCTTGCATACTTCAGGTACTTAAAATAAACCAGGCAGTTGTCAAGGGCTGTACTGATTGTCACTCACCCAGTCTTCTTAACAGTCTTAGGATGCGGGCACACTCTGAAGAACATAGCCATTAAGACTGAGCCTGAGGTCACACAGCTAGCAAGTGGTTGACTCAGGATTTGAGCCCAAGTGACTCAAGGCTGGGATATCTAATCTTAGCTATCAATTTACGTTCTTTTCTCATTTACTTTACACACCCAGTGTTTGAACTTCATCCCTAGGGGAGAAATTAGGTCCACTTGAAATTCCTGGATGGAAAATCTGCCTTTAGAAACTTCCATGGGACTATTTTGGGAATGAAATTTAGGTTACCATTTACACCTTATAATTCTATCTGGAAGACATGGTATTCACATATATCATGAAATTTGATTTCATGGAGATTCAAGGGTTGGGCCATAAATCAGCTCATGCTAATGTCTAGATTCTTAACTACAACGTGGTACTGAATGTTAGAAGAATTTCTTTTGGCAGTAAGAAGCATGGGGGGAAGGATGCTGTCTGTGCAGTAAGTCTTGTTTCTCACAAGAGACTCAACTTTTCTAGTCTCTTGTTTTTGTGAAAGATTTATTTATTTATTTTATGTACCTGAGTACTCTGTTTTCATGTACACCAGATGAGGGTTTCAGATCCCATTACAGATGGTTGTGAGCCATCATGTGGTTGCTGGGAATTGAACTCAGGTCCTCTGAAGCGCAGCCAGTGCTCTTAACTACTGAGCCACAAGAGAAGAATTTCATGGAGAGATCCCTCATACCCTGATTCTGATTTTGTTTTACTAGGTTCTATTAGAGGGCCCTGTGACTGAGGGCAGCTGTGTCCCCATACCCCAGGCTATGGTCTTTGGTCCTCTGTGGCTCCAGCAGACTCAGTAGTCTGGAGAACATTTTAGCTTGGGGAAGAGATTCCTCTTTCAGTTCAACAAGTCTGAAGCTGATGCTCACACTATCAGGTGGGGTTACCTTTGAGTTTAGATATATCTAGTGTTGAATGCTGCAGATTTTTTTTTCTGTAAGTCTCTAAATTCTGAGATGAGAGACCTGGAGAATTTTTTCTTCTATTTTTTTTCTGAAGATACCTGACCTCTCCTACCTTCTTGACTCTTGTGGTGTGAGACTGAACTGGCGATAAAGAATAGGCAGACCCCCTCCCCTCTCAGTTTCAGCTCTGTAAGCGTAGGGTTAAGGTATGGTCCCTAATATACCTCTGGACTCTGGGATGAGTCTTCTTTGTGGAGTCAGGTCATCTCCAGATGGTCCATCTGTTTTCTTAAGAAGAAACACATAGGTGTGTAAGGAGTGGGCTCGGCTCTGACTTTGGGCTCTAGGTAATGGTTGTTTCAATCATACACTAGGATCTTGAATGTTTTGAGTGCTCTGAAGACCTCTATCTGGCCGTCTGTGAGATGAGGCTAGTGGTGATGACCCATCAGTGGTGGTGGGGACAGATCACTGCAGTGATACAAGCAGAGTGCTCAGGAGAGGGCCAGGCTCATGGAAAGTGCTCAGTAAATGCTGTCCATTCTTGTTGCTATTATGAGTTCTGGGAACTCAGTTAGTGCCTGAAAGCACAAGAGGAACTTTTCTAGGTTGACCAGCTGTTTTCATTTGTCTTAGTTACTTTCCTCTTCCTGTGACAAAACACCATGACCAAGGCAGCTTATAAAAGAAAGCATCTAATTTGGGGCTCACAGTCTTTAGAGTGAGTCCATGGCCATTATCACAGAGAGCATTCCAGCAAGCAAGCAGGCATAAAGCTGCAGCACCAGCTGAGAGCTTATACCTTAACCGAACGTTGATGGTAGAGAGAGAGAGAATCAGGACTAACATGGGTTCTCAAAGCCCACCTTCAGTGACACACCTCCTCCTGGAAGGCCACGCCCCCTCCATGAAGGCCACACCTCTTCCTTATGGCCAAACAGTCAAATCTACTAAGGACTAAGCATTCAAAAATATGAGCCTATGGGGGGTGTGCTTGCTCAAACCACTACACCATTTGTCCAGGATAGAGGTATATTTCTCAAGATATAGTTTACCCTACAGACCCAGAAATTTTTTAATTTTTTTTTTTGTAGACAACTAAGGTCCATAGTGTCTTTGGCACTTTGGAAATGCTTGGCTTATTTATCTTGGTGTATTTTTGTTGTTGTTGTTTATTTGTTTGTTTGTAATTATTTTTATTAGAACTTATGCTCCACGAGGGTTGGGTTTTTATCCTGGTCAGGGGTGATTTCTTGTGCTGCCCACAATTCTAGACACAGTGCGAACTTACCGTGGGGGAATGAGTCATGATTTCAGACTTCAACTGAAGATGGTGTGTTCTGTCTTTTAGAGTAGCAATTGCTTTAGCTTACAGCTACCAGGCAGACATCCTCACCAGTGTGTCTGGTGATTTGAACAATAACTGATGATTTAAAGGAAGAATGCCTGCAAGCACCCCAGCATGTACCAGAAACCACGGCTCAATGTGCCTGGGTTACCCACTGTCCCATGTGCTCTTCAGGGAGTCCCTTTGAAGCCTCACCACCCTAACGGAGTACACTCAAAATTTCTTAGGTTATGTGGCCTACTCTGCCAGATGACTGTTCACTGGTCAAGCCTGGGCTTCAGTCTAGCTTGCATCTATTTCCAGGGCAGTGTTCTTTTCATTTCAACACTGTGCAAGATTCAAAAGAGATTTCTGGATTGTAAAGATCAAGTGCGTCGTAAAGGAATAGTTTGGCCTTAAATATATTTTATCTAAGGTCACCGAGGATGCTGTAAATGAAATAGACAATGGAGTCGGGGAGGGCAGACCTAAGTCTCGACTGAATGTTCTCTGGCAAGTTACTGTGCTTTTCTGAGCCTTGGTTTACCATGTGTCTACCAGTGATTCTACCAGTTGGCAGGGCATTGATGAGGTTTGTGATGATGAATATAAAATCATTGGTATAGCAGCAGCCATGGTGGTTATAGTATCTTATAGAGAATTGATAATTAATGCCCAAACTGTATGATGAATCTCAATTTCATGTGTGGCTCTGAGGTCACTGTTCTTTGTTAGGAAGACTTGCTAGACTCGACCTCACAAGGAACTCTGGAGACATTTTAATCCCCATCTAAACTGGAATGTTTGACGTCCTTCTTTCTCTCTCTCTCCGTTCTTGGGAAAAACAATTTATCCTTTTTCTGAGACCTTCATTTCTTCATCATAAAGTGTGGATAATTGTGCCTCTCCTATTGGATGATTGGGAGCCTAATTCGAAGGTGTCAAACAGTGTAAAACTGATGCTCATTCAGATATGTGTCTAAATTGGTAGGCACCAGGCCTGGTGCTTTTTGGGAATGGTAAGTGGTTACCAGATAACCCTTCACAACTCCTTTCTTATTTTATCCAGAGCCCTGCTGTTTAGGAGGCTTGCCTTCTCTCGCACCACGCAGAGCCTAGAAAATGGTCAAAGTGATGTTAAACATACACAGACATCTTGTCTCCTCTCCAAGGTAGAGCCCCAGACTCTCCCGGGTGGGAGAAGTTTTATGAAAACTTTTAACAAGTTTTTATCTGATTCCATGAGCTCAGAGGGTTTAATAGGAGGACGGCCTGCTTGCCAGGGAGGTAAGAAAAGGAACAACAGACTGATTGTTAGAGAAGAGGAAGGGAAACAAAATGACACAGCAGTGAAGTCTCAATAAACTCAGTAGCCAGAGCTGCAGGCTCTGTGGGCAGGGATTGCTGTGTCCTTTGAGCCCCCGAGACCCCACCTTATTGCTTTGCTGAAGATCTACTGGCAGTCATGACCATTTTAATGGCAGGGGAAGAAAACAGGTGTGAGCATTTAATACGCTAACTCATTTTTTTCTAACCTTGACTTATTGTTTTGCCTAATTCCCACAATTCTCTCCTAGAGTGCTTCACTTTCAGATGTTTCATCTCCTGCAGATCTTACTTTTCACAATGGCCGATAAGTCTCAGGGACAGACCAACCCAAAGCCATATAGGAAATGAAGGTTGGGGAAAGACTCTAAACCTGGGGTGCACACTATGGCCTCCTTGTGTCATGGAAGAGTTCAGGGAGTATGTGGATCCATTTTAATGACTTTCCTACACAGATTGAGTATCTCCTGTTTGGCATGATGTCTTCAAACTAGTGGCCTTGGATCCAAGTGTTTGGAGAGGTATGTGACTTAAAGGACGCACAGTGTAGCCTTTTTGCATAGTTCTATTGTCAGAGGCGAGCTTTCATGGGAGTAGCTTGACTGGGGGCATAGCAGATGAGCGAGTAGGAATGGAAGAGAATGCCCAATGGGGTGTTAGGTCAAAAAGGGAGGGCAGGGAGTCTGGGTGGCATCCAGCACTTGGTTAAGAGGGCTGGGCACATGCTTTTGGCTGTGTCACCTGGTATCTGTTTCCATGAACAACAATGCTTTTTTTTCCCCTTTCTTTAGCTTTAAAATGTTTTTTTTTTTCTTGAACTAACTCTTCAGAGGAGTAAGTTTATAGTTTGGGATCTCAGTTTAAAATAGCGTTTATTTTCCATGGGAAGTACACATAAACAATTCTTGATGTCCAGATAGCAAACAGTGAGGTTGCGACAGCTAGAGGACCCTTCCTAGAGGACACATCACAGTGACACCAAGAGTCTGTAACATCAAGGATCACAAGATTGGGATTGAAATGGTCTGGGGGAACCTCAGTGCAGACTGCATCCTGGTTGTAGTGCAAATCAGGCCGGACTCTGACATGACCTCAGCCTCCCAACTCAGAGATGTCTGTGAAACAGTTTGACGTTTCTCTTTGTCATTTGCTTCAAAGGGAAAGACTTGGCAGCTGATGCTTTTAGCAAGAAAGTATTACAGATTGGCTTAATGTAGAGATTCTTTTGACTAAGTCAATCTCCAATATATTTCAAATGTGCAAAGATTTTTTATTGAGAATTTTATACATACATATAATGTGTTTGGATCAAGTCCACTCTGTATTTTCTCTTCTCTAATTTTCTCTCATCCCCCAAACTACCTTTCCCTCCCAACCTTATGTAACCTCTTTTTTTTTTTTTTTTTTTTTTTTTTTTTTTTTTTTTTTTTTTTTTATCCAGTGAATCCACTCAGTGCTACCTGAATGGTGTAGGTGTGGGACCATCTTTTGGAGCCTAAGTGACCTTCCTGCAGCGGTATTCTTTCCTTTCCCAGAAGCCATCAGTTTCCAATAGCTTTTTAGCTAGGGAAGGAATAACATGAGCATCTACCCTTGTCTGTGCTGGGATTAGGTTGATCTTGTGCAGGTCTTGTGTGAGCAGCCACAGCAGCTTAAGCTGATGTGCACAATAGCTCTGTGCACAGCGAATAATCTTTCTTTCTTTCTTTCTTTCTTTCTTTCTTTCTTTCTTTCTTTCTTTCTTTCTTTCTTTCTTTCTTTCTTTTTTTTCTTTTGCAAGATCTCATGCAGCCCAGGATGACCTTGAACTTCTTACATAGCTGAGAATGACCTTGAACTCTTGGAGCTCCTGCCTACATGTCTAAGTACTGAGATTATACATATGAGCTGTTGCAATGGGTTTATATGGTGCTAGGGATTGTGCCCAGGGCTTTATGAGTTCTAGATAAGGAAAACAAATGCTTCATCCCCAGCCTTCTACGTGTGTGCAAACATTGGATGGTGCAGTAAGAGGTGTGGAAAGTTGATATCATGACTTCTAGATTGGATGACTTGAGAAATCCAAATTGAAACCACAGTTTCAACTCTGTATTCATTAACTGTCCCTGCATATCAATGTCTACAAAATTAGCCACTTATTGCTCATTTATCATCATCTCCCAGTTCCGAGAGCCAGTGATCTGAGAATAACTTACCTGGGTCTTTTGCTTTTGGGTCTCACAAGGCTTCATTCAAGCCAGGGCTGTGAGCTCATTGGAAGCTGCACCGGGAAGAAACTGCCTTCATGCTTAGGGAGTTGGTGGCTACACTAATTTCTTTTGCTGGTGTCTAGATTGAGACCCTTAGCTCCTTGGGGCTGTTAGCTGGAAGCCATCCTTAGTTCCTTGCCACAGGGATCTCTCCAACATAGTACTGGCTTTAAACTTCTGCTCTGAAGTAATAGAAAAGACACTCCATCACCTTTACCATGCTCTGCATGTTAGAAGCTAGCTCTTCGTCATCCTCCACATAAGCAAAGGGTATTAGACATATTGTGAGGGACTGAGGTAATTAATTGGAGCCTCCTTGGAACCTTCCTTCTGTAGATTCACACCTCAGAATTTCCTTCTAGCACCCTTTAGATCCTTGCTGCAAAATTTTTACTTCTTTAGGTACAAGAGAGGTTGCAATTTAACCAGAAAACTGAAGCAGGGGGATGGATTATCCTGACATACTTGCTGAAGTTACTTAGGTATCTCTCTTATAAAAGCTTTGAAATATGTCACTTCTTCTCTGCATCATTATAATCTGGAAGTAGACAGCATTTCCTAGAACAGAGGAAGGAATCGGGGTTCATAAACAAGCTTGAGTCTGCTCCCTTCTCACAAGGTCAAAAGCTGTTGGATTTTTAAAGACATCAACAGGCATTGAGAGGAAAGGTTTTGTTGCTTTGACACAGTGGCACTTCCTGTCTGCTGGGACAAGGATCAGCTGTGGCTGGGACCACCCATCTAAGCTGAATATCAAGATGTCAAGGTTATAACATAGGAAGGTACAAAGGTCAAACCAGGTTGCAGAGTGGGTGCTGGAACTCAGGGGACAGGAGGCAGAGTAGGGAGGGGTTAGCTAAGAGCTGAGTCTTTGTTTTTTCCCTCTCATACAGGGAAGAATTGTGAGAACTGTCCATTATTCATTCATGTCTCCCCTGCAGTGTTGAATCTGGACTTTACAAACCAATCAAAGCCATTGTGCTCTGATGTCTACCAACTACAAGGCCGGTTGTCCTCCCCCCCCCCCCCTTGTCTGCAGAGCTGTGATTGGAACCCTTTCAGTTTTCTCTTATATGATAAAGATGAGTCAAAATGGAAATGTGAAGGTACAGGTACTGGTACTGATATGTTTGAGGCAAAGGTGTGGAGCCTGTGAGATGTACAGAAAGTGTTGACGGTTTGGCTGTGATCGGTTACTGGTCAGATGACTTCAGTCGTGAAGGGAAATGAAATGAAATGCTGGAAAAACGCATCTTCCAAACATCATCTTCCCAAGGCCAAATTTAGCCATAGAGGGCCCGAGAATCAGCATTGGGCAAAAAGAACAACCTTCATCGAGTCAAACTTAGAGAAATCAGCAGATCCATAGAGCGTCCTACAGGAGGATGGCTTGCTTCAGACACCTTAATCAAGTGACACTGTTCTGCTCCCTATTGGCACATTGTAAAGGAAGTTGATGAGACCAACAGAACTGTCATACAACTGCCAATGTAATTTTTGAAAGAATAAATCAGACCAGAGCCTTCCCTTATTTTAAGTTGTTCTGCTCTGCACACTCAGAGTGCAGCCCAAACTGCTGCCTCCTGCCTGTTAGAGCTAGCTCCTGGCAAGGTCCCCCAACTCTGCTTCTGCCATTCACTTATTTGGTTGAGTTTAACTCAGGGGATAGCTGACTGCATCCCAGGGGCCCCGTCTGGCCCGTTGCTTGTTTTTTTTATTACATGCGAATGAAGAATAGTGTTTCAATCTTCAGGGGTTATGAAGATGATATGAACTTTGAATTTCAATGTCTGTAAAAAAAAAAAAAACCCACATTGGAACATTACAGCTCGTTGCCATTTACTTCTGTATCATCTGTGGCTGCTTTCATGTTAGGGCTGTGGAACTGAGTATCTGCAATGAAAACCAAATGGCCTGCAAGGTTAAAGTGACTATGGCCTGGCTGCTCATAAAGAAGAGCCGCTGGTCCCTGCTCTCACCGCAGTGGGTGTCTTGTCTTTTTCTTTCAGGACTGTGGGTACCTTACAGCTTTTACTCTAGGTTCTGAATAGTCACACTGCATCTTCATTTTAGATCTAAAATTACGTGTGTGTGTGTGTGTGTGTGCGTGCGCGCGCTATTGCCACATCTGCAGGTGCCCACAGAAGCCAGAAGAGGGACCCACTGGAACCAGTTGCAGGAGGTTGTGAGCTGCTCATCTTGGGTGCTGAGAACTAAACTCAGGTCCTGTGGAGGAATAGTACCAGTGGACCCATCTCTGTAGAGCCACCTCCCAGACCTCCCTCCTCCTTCTCCTCCTCCTCCTCCTCCTCCTCCTCCTCCTCCTCCTCCTCCTCCTCCTCCTCCTCCTCCTCCTCCTCCTTTTCCTCCTTCTCCTCCTCAGTAATTTTTATGCAGGTATGGCTCTTTTGTTTGCCGTTTCCATTTTCAGGTAATGTCCATTGGTTAGGACTACAGCTTATCTTGATGTCTTTCTCTTCTTACTGGCTTGTTTTTCCCATCTGAAAGTAAAATAGACAAAATTTCCTCTTTTGATTGCTGTCTAGAAAGTAGTTGGCTGTCGCTGTGCAGAGATGGAAGGCTTAAATTGCTGCTGCTTCAGTGTGTGTGTGTGTGTGTGTGTGTGTGTGTGTGTGTGTGGGCACAGTGCACTTGCCTCTAGTCAGGCATGTTTCTGGCAGCCCTGACATTTGGCTGTGCTTAAGGAAGGGGATGGATCACTGCCTGCACTGAGGCAGCATCTAGTGGGCCATCGTGAAAAGCCCTTTGGTGTAGTGGGAATCATACAGGCTGAACTTGTGTGGTGGGAGGGGAGGAGTAGAACAGAGCAGCCCCAGATGAGAATCCTAAGAGGGAGCATGGAAAATGGCCATGCACATCTGCCCATGCAGAAAGGTGAGGTACTGCTTTCCAGGGTTAGTGAAATTGCTTCAAGACATTAACTTCAGTGGCTCAGCCTGGGACAACCCAAGACAGCTTTTGACTCTGCAGGAGCCCATGGCTGCTCTAAGTCTTTTGTTCATGGTCAGGGAAAGATGGTTAGGAAGAGAACAAGAGATTTGGAGTCAGTGGCTGGCTCTGTCACCAGCAGATTCCGGGCTTGTGCCTTGATTTCCTTGTATGTCAAAGGGGTGTTGACAAGAGCCACTTCCAAAAGCTGATATGGGGATTGAGAGAGGCAGTGCCTAGATGAAGTGCAGAGCATGCATCCAATGCCAGCTGATGCCACCACCATCATGATCTAAGATATTGTCCTCTCATGCCCACAAATACTGTCCTAGGAAAGTTTCAACTGACATCAAATGTCATCTGTGGAGTAACCTAAGAGCCTCAGTATGTGTTTCTGTTTTATCAAGCACTGCTCCCTCCCTCCCCACGTGGCTGCATGGTTACTTAATTACATCTCCCTGCTTCCTGCCCTCCAGTTTCCAAAGCAAGAGTCACCATATTAGCATGGTAATGTGGCAGTAATAACCTACCACGTCTGTGTAAATAAGAAACATCTGTGCAATATTTATGACCCATAAAACATAGTTACACTCTCAAATGTTGTTCTAATCCCAAGTAGGTCTTTGTGATGGAGCCGTGATCTGAGGACCCTCCTGGGGCCTCCTGTTCAGCTTGCCGGGGTCTGTGCCAGCTGCCCAGATGGGACTGGGCAGTGCCACATGGCAGTTGGCAAGAGGCAGGCTCCTGAGAGGGATTTTATGTCCATCAGAGCAAAAAATGAGTTGCCATTTTGCAGGAAAAATGGGGTAAAGGTGCTTTTTAAATCAAGAGCAGCCAGCTTTTGGTTGTGGGCAGGGTTGGGATCTCTGGGCATGGTATAGAGAGTGTGAAAACTTGGCATTGTGTCCTGACAGCACGAACATTTGGTTTGTCCTGCCTGTGGTGAACTTTTGCAAAAGCATCCAGAAGACTTGGAATCCAAGTTGTAGCCCAATCTTAATAATTGTGCATAGAGCCACAGTGGGTGATTCTGAAATACCTGTCATGTTCTTTGGTCTTAATTCTCTCTCTGATTTCCTTACTGGTCTTCTCAGTGGATCATGTGCTTCTATAAGCTAACTTACAATTCATTTGTGTGTGTTTCTTCATGTTTATGAGGCATGTGTATATGCCCATGTGTGTGTACTGTACTTGTGTGTGTGTGTGTGCACATCCAGAGATTGATGTCAGGAGTCTTCCCCAGTTCCTCTCCATGTTAATTTTGAGGTCTGGTTTCTCACTGAACCAGGAGCTCACCACTTGGCTAGGCTGGCTAGCCCAAGACCTGTAGTGATTCACCCGTCCCTCCTGCCCCAGGGCTGAGGTACTTGTGCTGCTATGTCTGGCTGTGATGTAGGTCTGCCATGTCTGGCTGTGATGTAGGTCTTGGAGATTCAAATTCCAGTCCTTGTGCTTGTAGAGCAAGCAATTTCCTGACTAAACTGTTGCCCCAGACACCAAGCCCAGCATTTTTATGTGGGTTCTGGGGATCAAACTTGGGTCTTTGAGCTTGCATAGCAAGCACTTTACTGACTGAGTCATCTTCCCCATGCCCAACTTAGAAATCATTTAATGAACTCAAAGCTCTTCCTCTTTTGTGCTACTTGATGTGTCCTTAAAGTCTGCAAACTCATTTGCAAGTCTGGCTAAGGAAAACATTAGTAGAAAGGATTTAATATGCGTCTCTATCAACTTCTGTGTTCTGTGAACAGCACGTCACAGGACTCAGCAAAAAATTTCCATCAAGGGTCAGATTAGTAGCCACAGAAAAAAGTGTAAACAAAGAGACTTGGCTATATTTCAATAAAATCCTATAAAGTGGGAAGCTGGCCAGAGGCCCATGGTTTTTTTTGGACCTATCCGTTGGTGGTAGGACAAACAGCACTAAACTGGTCCTGGTGTAATGGTGCATATCTGTAATCCCAGTGCTTGGGAGTCTGAGGCGGGTGGCTGAGAGTTTGAGGCAGGCGTGGGCTGCACAGTGAAGTCCTGTCTCAGAAGAGAGAGGAGTAGGAGGAAAAGGTAGAGAAGGAGCAGACAGAGAGGAGGAAGAGAAAGAGGAGGAAAAAGAGCAGATAAATCAGTCACCAAGTGTCCCCCTCCTTGGTGAATTGTCAGGACAAAGTGACCTTCCCACTAAGGCAGCCCTCACACTAAGGCAGAACAGAACCAATATTTTT
Organism: Uromys caudimaculatus; assembly: GCA_028551405.1. Taxonomy (NCBI): domain Eukaryota; kingdom Metazoa; phylum Chordata; class Mammalia; order Rodentia; family Muridae; genus Uromys; species Uromys caudimaculatus. The sequence goes on from CM052701.1 coordinate 15,876,446, forward strand.
ATAAGTAAAAAAGTGTTCCGCTTAGACTTTTTTAGTTGTATGTGTGTGTGCATGCATGTGTGTGTGTGCTGTGTATGACCAATGTTTTATAAGTAAAAATGTATTTTACGTATACTTGTTTAGCTGTGTGTGTGTGTGTGTGTGTGTGTGTGTGTGTGTGTATGTGGTCTATGATAAACCTGTATGTGGAGGTCAGAAAACAACTTGTGAGAGTCGGTTCTCTCCCTCTACCTTATGGGTTCTGGGGAATCAAACTCTGCTCCTCAGACTTGGTGACAAGTGCTTTTACCCACCAGGTCATCTCACTGGACACTAGATCTATGTTTTAAGGATTTGTCAAGCCCTGCCAAGGTGTTACCTCTCCTTACAGCCCCAAAGTGACCATTGTTCTGCCTTCTAACTGGTGTATCTTGGATTATATTAAGTCCTGCCTAAGGGACCATTAGACTTTTTCCCTAAAATCTTGTTCTCATGAGGTGGACTTGATGGGTGGCCAGTGTGGGCTTACCCATGGATTGGATTTGTATTGTAATCAGATTGCTGAAGTCCCTTGAGCTTTACTCATTTACCAGGAAGATGGGACTAGCAGGCTTAGGCGGGGCCACTCAGGGTACCATGTGTGTGAGATACTCAGCTCTGTCCTAGACAAAGCCTGTCTGACTTTTTTCTTTTCTTACATCTCCGTGTGTGACAGAGTGCCCCCGGGGGGGCCTGTTATGCATGCCATACATATCAGGTATTAAGCATCAGGCCTCCTCATGTGTGTTAGTAGCCCAGCCTGGGCAGCCTCAGCATTGCCACCTTCTCCTCTCAGGTCCATGCTGGCTGCCTCCGTGAGGTCTCAGTTGCTGCACACTTTTCCCAGGACACCAAACAAATGGCCCTTGTGGGGGATTCCTGGCATGCCAACCTCCCAGCTCGTTGGTATGCTGAGGACTCCGTGCTTACACATAAGTACTTGTTTCTGAGCTGAGGCTGTGTTGCTGGATCTGCTGGCAGGTTGCACCAGACAGGCTTGCTTCCTGCATGGGATTGGGGGTTGGGCTTTTTTTCATGCAGGGGAGAGAAGACAGGGGGATAGCTCCTTTCTGGATCTGTGACTAGTGGCCCAGCAAATACACAGTAGTGCTGCATGGAATCAGGTTAGAAATGAAGCCATCTTGACCAAGGAAGGCATTGACCTGGGTGCAATAAGCCACAGCAATGGAGTTAAACTTACCCTGGGGCCACAAATTGTCTCTTTCACGCTCAAAACACCTCCACTTCTCCATCCAGAAAGGAATATTTGAGGGTCATTATCAGCATATTACACGGAAGGGGTATTCTGCAGCCAGAGAACAATGCCATAAACCAGAATATACTCTGTGAAAGGCCAGGGAGCTGTCATCATCTCCTTTATGTCAGAAGGCTGGTGTTGGAGAGGGGATGAGAGGGAGAAAGGCAACTGTAATTCTTCATGGCCAGCATCCTGCCTGACGCTTTGACAAACACTGTTCTGCAGAATCCTCCAGGCAAGTGGCTCTGAGGGGCCGATGGCTCCCGCCATTTTATAGATGGAAATCTTGATGTTTACAGAGGAGAGATGTACTGCCCCAGTGTTGGGGGACAAAGCGATATTAGTGATAGTGTTGTAGAAGATACAGGGTGCCTACCTACATCCTTTGGGGGGACTTTCCCTCTGCAGTGTGGCCAGGGGATTGGCGAATTAACTTCCAACTGGGTCTCTCTCTCTCTCTCTCTCTCTCTCTCTCTCTCTCTCTCTCTCTGTTTTTCGAGATAGGGTTTCTCTGTGTAGTCCTGACTGTCCTGGAACTCACTCTGTAGACCAGGCTGGCCTCGAACTCAGAAATCCACCTGCCTCTGCCTCCCAAGTGCTGGGATTAAAGGCGTGTGCCACCACTGCCAGGCCCAACTGGGCCTCTTTAAAATAAAGAATGTACCTCTTCCTTACCCCCAAAAGCATCCCTCAACAAGTGACAGTGATACAGGGACAGAAGGACTGGTACCCTGCTCTCTCAAGGCACAGGTGTGAGTCTGACATCTTCCTCACTTGGCTTTCAGTTTCCTTATCGGTGAGGTGAATGTTGTTAGGCCCCAGTGCTTATAGAAAACTGGGCCTTTACGTTTTCTAAGACTGGGGTAAGCAGAAGTCCCTGGACAGGTCCTTTCCCTTTACAGAGGTCTGAGAGGCACTCCCTGGAACTCAGTCACATCTTCTGTTGCATGGGTGTGGAACAGCGAACATGCAGTGATCTCAGATGAAGAGGTTTCAAAGAGCTTCCTCAGAGGAATGTTGACAACAGAGGTTCCTTCTGCAGACAAGAGCCTCATGAGTGACTCGCCTCCATCACAGGGTGATGTCTTGTGCCGAGAGCTCGGCTTGATGATTTTTCTAAGGAGTGCAAAGTTAGTGTAAGTTTTGGAAATGAGTTCTGAGGACTGCCCTTCCTGCAGGAGAGCATGGATGCTCCTTCCTCCTCCACAGCTGTGAGCATGCAGAGGTGGAGCCATCTCTGGAGGCTCCACAGGTTATCTGGCTCAGAGGGGCTGAGTACACTCTAGAGCCTGTGACTGGCCTGTGCTTCACTTAATTTATTCATCCCTTTGTCTTGTCTGTATTGAGATTGTTCCTGGCCTTCCGAGCAATTCAATCCCATTGAAATCACCGTGACTGATCACTATAATCTTTTTATTCAACCCCTTAAACAAATGAAGCCAAATACTCGCATAGAGGCACCATGACATATGACTCTTAGCAAGACAGTCATGAGCGCTATATTGTCTGAAACTGCTCTCTGTTATTTGAGGGAGGATGAATCTCTCTCTCCTTGTTTAAGCCTCCATCCCTTTGATTCCCTCCCCATTCATTCACGTTTTGTCTGTGATGAGTACAGGCTGAAATAAAGTATACCTAGAATGAGAGATGGATAGAACATCGTAACCTGCCGCCATTTTAAGGATCCCTTCGGTCTAGATGTGACACAGATGAACGCTTGATCATCTCCATTGAGGGTGGGCTGAGTTAGGGGATCTTGGCCTTGAAGTAGACCCAAGATTTCATCCTTATGAGAGACAAGGAAACCAGAAATAGAAGGAGTTGCACAAAGGTTCAGAACCATGGCTTAGCCTGACAGGTGCAACGGCCTGTCTATGAACAAGGGGAGAGAGAGGGTATAAATTGGATTTGATCAAACCTGAGGCTGGAGATCCAGACTTGGCCAGCTCACTCTGGAAAGTCCTGCCACTGAGTGTCACCAAAGAGTCTCGAAGGCCATAGGAAGCCATGGGAATGTTCTAAGTGGGTGAGTGACATCGTTTAACTGGCTTTTAAAAAATAATTACTGTTGTGACTGGTGAAAGGTGGGTTTGGAAGGTCAAGTCCATCATCAGCAACATAAGAGAGGAGAAGAGGGCGGAATGGTTCAGATCCCAGAAGGGTAGCTCTGGGGCTGGAGAGATGACTCGGTGGGTCCAGTGCCTCACATGCACACATGGAGATCTGAGTTTAGATCCCCAGAGCTCAGGTAGAATCCAGGCATAGCTATAACCACCAGCAATCTTAGCAGGGGATAGAAGGATGGTGACCGAAATGGGCCTAGCCCAAGAGCTTGCTGCCAGGCAGTCTAGACAAACTGATGGGTTCTAGGTTCAGTGACAGACTCTGTCTCAGGAAATAAGGTGGAGAGCCACTGAGAAAGATACCTGATGTTCACACACAAGGCTCACTTACATGAACATACATGCATACCACCTACGCAAACATATCTATAGATGTGTACACAAACATGAGAAGAGTAGGTCTGTGTGTGTGTGTGTGTGTGTGTGTGTACCTGTGCATGCATGTGCACATGTGCATGTGTGCATGCATACATGCATGTGTGCAGGTGCATGTTCATATGTTGTGATAATTGATGAAGGGGTAGATTTGGTATTACTTCATCATCAGGCACATGCTGTGAGAAAGAAGGTTAGATATCATACTAGTGGGATCCTTCCTGTAGAATATGAATACAGCAAGGGCCATCATGTCTACAAGCCTTCAGCCTCTCCTTCATCCTCCCAGTTGCGCCCCCATTTTTCTTTTGCCCTAAGAGGGGATCTCACTGCTGATCAATCCCCTTCTCTGGTATCTGGACTTCATTTACTCAATCATGGTCACAGAGGTTGGCTTAGGGCTGGACACTTGAACTCAGCTCTCACTGAGTGTATTAGTTGAAGTGAGCGGTACATGACCCTGTCTGGACCAGTGAAGAGTGGAGAAGGAAACCAAGTCCTCTGGGTAGAATTACACACAGTGTGATCCTATGCCCATTCAGTCTATATGTGTGAGGAGGGGGTCCACTCAGAATGACATTGAGCCATGTAAGCAGAACTAATAGACAGCTGGATGATTGGCTTTGGGAGCTCATAGCATCTTCAGCCCTTCTGGGGTATGCACTAAGAAAACTTTCCAGTGTCTTAAGTCAGTTCAGCTGTATTTCCCACATCATGCTGCAGCTTCCTGGGGCATCCACTCAGAAGGTGTTTCCCATAAGTCAACCAAGAAGAGACAGGAAACAGAAAAGAATAATGGTAAAATAATGGGATCCAGAAGCCATGGTCTGGGGAAGAGGCTCTGGGGAGTGATCCATGTCTCTGGCAGGTAAGGCTCACACAGGTAGAATCGGCAAGGTCAGGCATAGGCCATTAGGTGCTACTGTGGCTTCTCAATGCACGTTCATGTCTGTGTTTCCTTTTAGTAGCTTTACTTCAGTAGTTTATGTTTAGCCTTAAAGCCATGGAGCTGAACTGTACACAGACACACACTGGCATATGAACTATTTTATTTGAAGAACATAGGTAAATGTAATAACAAAATCTACCCGCAATTCTAGCATTGAATTTTTCTCCACTGCATTTCCTCAATCATGGTCAATCTGCCTTTCCCAACCTTATAGAAAGTAAGAAAAAACCCCGCTTTTCCATTTTCTCCAATGCATGGCTAATTATTATTATTTATTCTGTATATATGTGCTTGTGTGAGGTGGGTATGCATGTATGTGTGGGCATTGCCATTGGAGGCCAGCAGAGGGTTAGGTGTCCTCTGTCACTCTCTACCTTGTTCCTTTGAGTCAGGGTATCTTGTGGAAACTGAAGTTTGTGTTTTTCAGCTAGGCTGGCAACTGACAAGCCACAGCTTCTGTCTCCCCTCCTTTAACTCTAGAGTTACATGCATGTGTGAGACCATGTCTGGTTTTCAAATGGGTTCTGGGATCTGAACTCTGGCCCATGCCTGCACAGCAAGCATTCTTAACAGATGAGCCTTTTCTCTGGCTTCTATGACTAATTATTGCTTGCTGTCGTGCATACACATACACATATTTTTTTACCTTTTTTCTATGGGCATATAAGCTTATGCATGGTCTACACACACACACACACACACACACACACACACACACACACACACAACAGAGGGGGGGGAGGGAGGGAGGGAGGAGAGACCCTCTCATGCATGCACGCTTTCTCTTACTTGGTAAACTCGGTTGCAATTATGCTTTATAAATGGGTCTCCGGTGTCCATGTGACACTGTGAAGCTTCACAGAGAGGAACATTCTGAGCAATGCTTCTCTGAGCCTTCGGCATCCTCTCTACTCAGCTCACGTTGGCTGTGAGGTAAATGCCCCTTATTCTTAGGACAATGAAGGTATCTGATTTTAAACAACTCCGAGCCTCTCTCTAAATTTTCGTGGCCAGTGCACAGCAGTATGAGAGGGAAAAGGGGAGTAGATAAAAATCCAACTAAGGAGTAAAAAATGGGGAACAGGGAAGTAAAAAAAAAAAAAAAACCCAGGGAAATGCTTAAGCAATATGATTCTATTCCAGGGAACCGAGAGCCAAGCATAGACTGTTAAATGGGACACTCTCAGAGCTTGGGCGAGGTGTGATATATAGGGTGTAATTAAGAGGCAGGAGAGAGTGCCATTTTTTATAACCCCCACTTGTCACTTGTGCAGATTTGATTTCAAATATGATTTCTTAGGTTACAAGGGTAATTAATCATATGGACTCTTCCAGGAGATATCAGTCACCCGTGTCACCCTCTAAATCGACAGACCACGGGAAGGAACACTTGGGAAATGCTCACCGTAGATTTACTCACTTAACAAGGGTTAACTGTGTACTTACTATGTGCTGAGGGCTTTTCTGCTCACACTGAGAAGAATAATGGGATGGAAGGTATTGTAGGGACCTCATGTAGTCTGTTGAGGACAGAACAGACAGAAGCACAGGCCAAGCTATACTGAGATAGACCTTTTGGTTTTAAATCAGGACAGAACACCTAACTTGTCTTCCCCACTTGCATGGAGCTCACTTATACGTTTTAATTTTCTTAAGTAGTTATATATGACTTTAAGCTATGAACTCAAGTTCACTTAAGAGGAATAAAGGACCAAATGAAATTTCATCAGCAGCCTTACAGCATCGAGTGAGGCACCTTCATCCTTGAGTGTGTTACCTGTTTATCTTTCCTCTTGGGTGATTTGTGCACTATCATCAAACGTGCGTTTGCTTAGCCTTTGAATCTCTGTTAAACCTGAACAGGAGGCAGGCTTTTCCTGAGCTCTTTTGGCATTTGATGACATAGCTGCTTCCATGACTCCAGAATTAAGTGTGGGAAATTTTATCCAGAAGTTCAAATTCTCTGTAGGGTTTCTTACTTGACAAAGTGGATGGCTCCATTAGCTAGGCTGGCTGAGGGTCTCCCTTCTCCTTGGTCTTCTGATGAATTGTAGCTACAATTCCTGTATCTCCTAGTCTTTAGATTCTTGGTGTTTAACATTTTGAAGGATCTGTTGGTTGGTTATCTCAAAGGCTGTGTGCGCCTTAGTTACTCATACCTGGATCAGGGGTTCCCTGGGTCGTTTCTCACTTCTTAGATGTGTTTCCTAATACTTCCTGGCACTCAGTTTTATCATTAGGAGTCTTACCTCTCCTCCCCTCCTTGCTGTATTGGGACATTTCTGTTCCCATGCTATGGTGGCTAAGGACTTTTCACCCCATTGAGGTACTGAGGTCCGATATATGATTTTGAATATTTGGATGGAGAATCTTGAGCACATTCAGACCAATGATAGTCTATTCTTTCTTAAATGGGAGGTTGAGCATGTGGCAGATCATGGCTGACCTCCTCTCTAGAGAAGAAGAACATTTTATTTAGCCACCACTGTGGTAATCTGCTCCCCACCCCCCCAAGTGCCTTCTCTTCCTGAGGCTGAGAAAGTTTCAGCAGCTGAAGACATAGCGAGGTCAGGACAACAGGTACAATTGTGTTTTTTGGGGAAGGCAGAACAGGAGGGCCAGCTGAGGCTGTAGAGCACAGACATTACTGGCTATGTTGATGTTGTGTGGAGAGCCATCTCAGAGCTTTGGTGTTCCAGGGGTACCTTAGTGGACACTAGGAGGGCAGTCTGCTGGTCATCCCCTAACTGGAAGATGGTGCTCCTTGGCTTGAAGCAGTTGTGGCCATGAAAAATTTTGGAATAGATCTTGCTAGAATTTTCTGTGTTCAAGAGAATATATGAGTTCAGCATTCTGTTTGGAAATCTCATTATTTGAAATATTGGTTAAGTCTTAAAATTGTTCTTTTGTACAGACCCAGTGAAATCTAAGTGTAGGCTACTTGTGCGTCAGAGATCACCTGCAGATTTTAGGAGTCTGCACTCCTCTCCACAGCTCAGAGATGGTCACGTGATCCTTCTCCAGATGCTTCTTCACAATTCTCTTGCTACTTAAGAGAGTGCAACCTTAGAGGTATCGGGTGTCAGGTCAGGTCAACTGTGATCACACACACACACACACACACACACACACACACACACACACACACACACACACACACACACTCACACACACACACACACACACTACAATGGTAATACTGGGTCATGATTCATTAGTGAAAGTGGTAAGCTCCTACTGCACCTATCGGTGCTTCCTGAGACTCTGCTAGTGCCTTTCACGTGGGCTAGCTCATTTAATTCTCTCGACCCAGTGATCACCAAGGCAGGATGTTTTGTCCACTTTATGGAAGCTCTGTGAGGTTCTGTTGTAGCCCAAGGACACACAGCTGACAGGGACAGAGCCAGATTTTGTCATCTGAGTCTTCCACTCCACACAAAGTGGCTCTTCATGAGTCTGTGGAGGGGTTATTTCTCCCTACCCTAGGCATTCACACGTGCCTCCTTGGACTGGGTCTTGATCATAGTAGGTCCCCTGTAATTACCATTCTTGGTAATCATGCTGCTTGGTTGGCTTGTCTCCAGTGAGTTGATTTAGCCCAGTGCAAGCAGTTTTTCCTAGCAGATAATGAGACTTCTTAAACCCACATTTTCATGACAGAGTTTATTTTGGTGAAATACAAAAGTAATGCAAATATTTACTAATTTTTCCTTTATTAAACCATAATACACAGGGGCATATTTTTAGAGATGATAAATCATTTCCTTCACAAAGGGATCTTGTGGAGAAAGAAATGTTGCACATTTAAAAATTATATACTATTCTATAATTGTACAAATCAAACACGTGTATTATTTGTAATTACACTGGTAATATATGTAATTACATGAGAAAACAATTACAGCACACTGCATTCCAAGAGAACATGAATCAAGATTTTTTCCTCTCTTCTCCTGGCTATTTTGCAGCATTAATTCGTTTTACAGAAGTAAGAATATTGCACAGACCTTAAAAAAAAATCCCTGATCTATCTTGGGCACTTTAAATAGGTTTCAAGCAGACTGTACTGATGTCTTGCAATCTTGGAGGTGAGAGCAAAACCTATCTTCTTTCTTCACATTTTTTTTTTTTTTTGCCTGCCAAAACCAAAACATAGCAGACAGTACCCTTTGCTCTGCGGATGCTCTACCAGTGCTGTAAATGCACCAGCAGAGTGATTCTGTTGTGGGTAACTTAAAAAAAAAAAAAAAAAAAAAAAACAAACAAAAAACAAAACAGACCACCAACCAAAGAATACACATCTATTGACCCATGTTTGGACTACATATGTGGCAGAGGACAACCTCGATGGCCATCAGGGAGAAAGGAGAGGACTTTGAGCCTGAGGGTGCTAGAGACCCCAGTAAAGGGGAATATCAAGGTGGGAATATGGGAATGGGTGGGCGGGTGGGTGGGAGGAGGAATTCCCTCACAGAGGCGGGGAGGGGGAGGGGATAGGGGGTTTCCAAAGAGGAAACCCAGAAAAGGGGAAACATTGGAAATGTAAATAAAGTATCAAAAATAAAAAAATAAAATAAAAAAAAAAGCTGACATACTCTTTATGGCTTCTGCAAAAATAACCAACATGGTTTGGGGAATAATGATCATGACCCACTGGGTAGAAATACAAGTTCCTTCCTTCCTTCCTTCCCTCCTTCCTTCCTTCCTTCCTTCCTTCCCTCCCTCCTTCCTTCCTTCCTTCCTTCCTTCCTTCCTTCCTTCCTTCCTTCCTTCCTCTTCTCCTCCTCCTTATTTAAAGTATTGTTACATTGATTGATTGATTGATTGATTGAAGGTGTGTGTGTGTGTGTGTGTGTGTGTGTGTGTACAGTTGAACATGGAGGCAGACTCTCCCCTCCTAGCCTGTGGTGTGAAACATATTAGTGATCTGTAATTTTAGAAGGTGCTTGGGAATTGAACCACCAAAGATAGCCCTTTTCTGCAAGACATTTGTTTCTTTTGCATGTCTTGTATGTGTGGTATGCAAGTACGTATGTTTGCATGCTGTTCACATGTGTGTGTTGCTGTACATGCCCATGGCCGAGACCTGAGGATGACATTGGAAGTGTTCCTTGAACACTCTCCACATATTCTTTGAGGCAGAGTTTGTTAGTTGAACCCAGAATTTGCTGTTTTGGCTAACCTCTCCTGTCTCTGCCATCTGAGTGCTGGGATTACTGGCCAGCTGCCACACACACACACACACACACACACACACACACACACACTTGACATGTCCATGGAATCTGGGGACTTGAACTTAGGGTCTCACTCTTGCTTGGCAAGTGCTTTACCCATTGAGCTTTTGTGCCAGGCTCTCAATGAAATATTTTGTAGATGTAACCTCTCCTTATAGACATGGAGTTGCTCCTGGTGTCTACTGTGCCAGGAAGTATCTAGCTGGTCAAAGTGTGTATGTGTTTGTGGCTGAAGATGAGAGTGTTGGTTCTGTGCAATCACTGGGCCTTACAGCAGGTGGAAGGGATATCTCTTTTAGGCCTCTCAGAGGTCACTCCACAAACTAAGGAAGGTAATGGGTTTGCCCTTGGAGGCATCTTTGATAGACAACCAACATCTTTGGGCTTCTGTAGGCCCATGATGGAGAGAGAGGCTCCAGGAACACACAGAGAAACATGCTGCAGAGCTACTTTGTTCTGCCACCACATCAACTTCCTCTTTTTATTACATTCTCCCATCTTGACTAAAAATGTTAGCATGCATGTGGCTGCAGAGTGTGGTGGTCAGAATATAACTATCACCTAGTTTCTTCTTGTGTTCAGCAGACATTTATGAATGTCAGGCTCTGTGCCCAAGTTTACATCAATGATGAAGAAGCCACTGGCCTGTGTGTTTGGCCTGGGGTGGGGAGAGAGAAGAGAGAGTTTGAGGGGTTTCTCACAGGGGGATATGTAGAAAGATGAACATAGGGAAAAGGCCCAAGCTCACTTCTGTTTTTAGACACCCACCAATCCTTGTGCTATAAAACCCATCAACCCCTGTGCTGCAACCCCCACCAATACCTGTGCTACAAACCCTACCAATCCCTGAGCTCAAAAACTCAACAGTCCCTGAGTTCAAAAACCCACCAATCACTGAGCTTAAAAAAAGCCACCAATCCCTGAATCATCTCAAGCTCAGGATTTGAAATACCACCAATCCCCATACTGGAAATCTCTACTTTGGAAAACTCTACCTCATAGAAACCCTACAGAAGCCTGTCTCCAGCTCAGTTCTTTGCTGCTTCTCAGCCTAGCAGAGGTAGCCACCCTCTTGTGTCTTTCCAGATAAATTTCTTGTGTGAGGTTTGTTGTGCAATGTGACTTTGTGGTATTCCTTGGCTCCTGACTGCCTTGATGCCTTTCACTTTTGAGCTGTAACACATGCATTAGGGAACCCCTTCCCCTCAGAGCTGTAACACTTACAATGAAGATGATGGTGAGGCGGATGGTTTTTAGATTTTATTGTGCAGTGGGGCTTTCCTTATAACCTTTGAATGAAGTGATACTGGTTTTCCTGTTTCTAGTGGGGAAACTGAGGTATGGTGAGGTTTTGGATAAGTGGAGGCAGCAGAATTGAGACCCAGAGCAAGTACCAAACTCCTAGATGTGAAGTTCAAGAGATAATGAAGTCAGTTCCTTTGCACCTTGAGGAGGAGCACTATGAAGGGAGTGCCTGGAGACAGAGTGTGCTGTATAGCACACAGTTTTCTCCAACATTAAATCCTTTCATCTTGGGGGCAACTTCTTAAGATAAGATGTTTACAGGTTGGTGAAGCAGCCAGTGTTCTAATTTGACTTGGAGAGGTCAAATATTGCAGGAAATCTGCTTAAGATTGGAAGTAAACAACTCAAAGTAGCTCCAGGAAGTCCCTGAAACTGATCAGATTCACTAAGACCCTCCTTCCCCACAAGTATACAGTGAAGAGTGAAAGTCACTCTCAAATAAGCCTCTCAGCCTCTTAGAAGCAGAAACCACTAGAACAGCCCAGAAGAAACAAATACCAGCCAAGGTTCCCAGAAGAGGTTTAGAGTAACTGGACCCCCTGAAAAGGACACTTTCTAACTTGTTGAGCTGCCTGCAGGCAGTGTGTTCCAGGTTTCCAGCATCTGTGAGTGGTCACCCATGCTAGGATGAACCTTGGTAATTTAGCTGTCTTCGAGCTATTTCTGCTTTTGTAACTAAGACCTCACCCATATTCCTACAAATAGTCTGAATAGTTCACTAAGTCAGACTTTGGTGGTATCCATACTTAGGTCTGTTGTCAGCTCCATATCTCAGGTGAGTAGACAATGTGTTATGTCTCCCCAGGAAAAGTCTGTCATAAACAGTGTGTTAGGTGGGGGTCCTAGAGTGAGTAAAGTTAACCATGGATAGAAAATGGACTTGCAGTCATCAATGCATTGGGTAAAAAAAAGGTGAGGGGCAGTGACCCTAGGAGTCACAGAGGCTTATCCAGGCCACTCTAGGAAGGGCTTGGGTTTGGGCTCAGTCTGATATGTTGCCCTTTTAGATGATTCAGTATGGCAAGGGCTGCTGTCTTCCTGATCATCAAAAGCATCTCTGAAGTTCTTTTGGAATCCACATGAAGTGGTCCCAGGAGGTTTCTGGGATCCCTATGCTACTTGGGAGTGTATGGCAGAAAGTGTGCACCATCTCCAAAGCAAGCAGCAGCTCTGGAAAGGGAGCCATGCAGATAAGGATCTCTGAAGGGGCTGCTTCACTAACTCCCTGATGGTCTTTCCCCCTTCCCAGTGTGTGTGTGTGCGCGCGCATGTGTGTGTGTCTGTACACATGTGTGTATGTCTCTCTGTGTGTCTATGGGTGTGTGCCTCTGTGTGTATCTATCCATGTGTGTATATGCATGTGTATTTCTGTGTGTGTCTAGGTGTGTGTCTGTGTGTTTTTGTGAGTGTGTGTCTGTGTGTATCTGTGTGTGTATCTATATGTGTGTCTCTTTGTGTTTCTATGTGTGTATCTATGTGTGTGTGAGAGTGTGTATGTGTGTGTGTCTGTGTGTGTCTGTGTGTGTGTCTCTCTGGATGTCTGTAGATGTGTGAGTCTGTGAGTGCGTGTGTCTCTGTGTGTATTTGAATGTGTGTGTCTGTGTGTTTGTATGTATGTATCTGAATGTGTGTATGTCTCTCTCTGTGTCTGTGGGTGTGTGTGCCTGTGTATCTATGTGTTTGTGTATCTATGTGTGTTGTGTGAGTGTGTGTGTGTGTGTGTGTGTGTGTGTGTGTGTGTGTGTGTACCTGTGAAGGACCAAAGTTGATGCCAGGAATAACTTTCAATCTACTGCTCTTCCACCTTTCTCTGAGGTAAAGTCTTTGAGTCAAACCTAGGACTCATCTGTAAGACTGGTCTCCCAGTCATCCTGCTCTGAGATACCCTGCCTTATTTGTCCAACCTGGAGTTATAGGTGGACTGTCACACCCACATGGCATTTAGTGGGTTCTGGGAATCTGAGCTCCAGTCCTCATGCCTGTGTGGCAAGCCCTTACCACAAGTCATCTTCCCAGCCTGAGCTTTTTCATTGAAATCACAATTCTTTTGTACCTCTTCTGGTAAACCATGATCTAGTAGTATTTTTAATTAAAAAGGTGTTTTAACCAGTATTGAGAAATAGTTATTTTTCCATGACATCCACCCATGTTTGCCAGGAGGGGAGATTGGTAATCACAACCTATTCCCATGTTGTCTCTTGGAAGAGTTTGACTGTGTTCTGGACAGGGGACCATCATCAGTGTCTATACATGTCATCTCTGGATATTCATTTTTTCACTGTATAAGATTTGGCAATGGTTGATATTCTGGATGTAACTCCCAGAATGTTCCTGCCTTGCTAAATTTCAGTTTGTATGTCTTTCATCAAATATTTGGCTTAGCTGGGTCTGCTTGGTATATTGTGTTAGCTCAAAGTGAGTTATTGTCTCAGTGCCATCCATTCAATACAGAGAGGTAATATTTAGTGTGTCAGAGGGGATTATGTTGTAATCTCAAGAAAAATATAGGAAGTTGAGTAGAGAAGAAATTCCAAGGAGAAGAACCACGTAGTTATTAAAATAGACTTTTCTAATATATGTTCATTTACTGCAAGTTACATCCTCATATTCCTTTCTCATCAAAGTGTCTTAAAGAGCTAATTTCCAGTAGTTTCTATCCCTTCTTGCAGCTGAATATTTGGGGTATTTTAAAGTGATATCATCAAATGGATTGAAAATGAAGTCCTATAAATGGTCCTCAATCAACAGGCTCTGTTACTTCATGACACAGAAAACAGGGAACAAAGGATGATGATTTTAATTCAAGGAAAGATATTTATTTTAAGTATTTCTGCGGAATGACAGAAGTAATTTATTCAGTTATAATTAGGCACATTGTAAAGTGGACGATTGTGGACAGTGATTCTTGCTCGCTCTGGAGTGTCAGAGAAGGCTCCTCTGCCCTGTGCGTTGTGCTCTGCCCCATGCAGGGAATGATCTGTGAGCTGGGGTAGAACTGGAGGCAAGTGGGCACTGAGATCGTGTACATTTCCATTTGGACCCTGAAAGTGGGGTTTCCTTCTTGACAAACTCTGGATGCAAGGGTTTAAATTGGGAAGTTGCTTGGGTGTGAGATGAAAGCGACTTGGCTCAACAGTACGGAGTGGAAACAACGTTAAGGTGCTCAGTAAAGAGGAAATGAGATGTGTATCCATAGTAAATTGTAGTGGCTTAAGTGGCCCATGCCATTTTAGGGTACATTCACAGACATTTAGGGTACCCATCACTAGAAAATCTTGCTTTTTTTCCCCAACAAGTGTCTGTTGAAGGCTTCTTACAGGTCAGAACTTGGGAGAGACTGATCTGATGAGCATCGTAAGTGCCTTTTCTTGATGATTAGGGACTTTGCAAGGAGGCAGATAAGTGGATAGATAATCACAGAACAGCAAGGGAAGCCACGAGTGGGGAGAGTAATAATCCATGTAGAAGCAGGGAACAGGGGTGAGGAGACAGTCAGCTTGGCATGCGGAAGGAACAAATCATTTAGTTAAGGCTAGACCTTTAGGCTGGAGTGTGACCTGCCATGTAAGTGCTGAGGCTAAAAGGTGAAGGTCAAACTGTGGAGACATGGGGACCACCGGACAACCTGTAGCTGCTTCTCCAGGCCAGCAGGAGCCACTGGTGAGTTTTAGTCAGTGATGGGCTGAGAGCATCTTTGCTTTTTTGGCAGCACCACTTTCACTTCTGTGCCTCAGAAGTAGATGGGGAGGGAGGGGAGGATGGCGGATGGAGCCTGATTAGGTTGCATCCATGAGAGGCGTGATGGAGGTTATGACGTTTGGGAGAGGAAGGGTTGAGTATCTGGACCTCAGAATAATACACTGAGGATGCACCAGAGACAGTGGGTTATGTGGATGTTCTAGGGAGACAGAATCAAAGACGATGCCTGGCTGCGAATGGGTTAGATTCATCCTGAGGTATAGGACATTTAACTGTATGAAGTCAGGACGCAGAGTCATTTATAGATATTCAAATTTGAGTGACTATGAAATGCTGCAATAGAGGTGTCTGAGAGATGATTAGAATACAAAGCATAGAGAAGAGGTGGGGATTTTGGAGCTTGGAGCTCTTTGTACACAGATAGGCATTGAATCCTGGCAGTGGATAGATACCTGTGTAGTGGGAAGAGCCTAGGGCTGACCCAACACTGGACTGCTTGAACTACAGAAGGGATGTCCTATCCTGGATTATTTGTGTACTTGTCAATAGTAGACTCAGAGTCCAGAACTGTTAGTAGGTAGCTCCTTCATTGGCATTGAGTGGTGGGACATGAGTATGAATTCCTGAAAATACCATCACGGGGAAGCATGTTATGACATGGATTCAAGCAGAGACCCGTGGGCATGTTTCCAGTTGTAGAAGATGTTAATGGACTAGGTGGGATTGGAGCTATGGGCCTTTTAGATAGACACACCCACCTATTCCATCGGCTCAGTCACTCAGAGCATGATATTTGATGGCAGTTCCTATGTCAGGGGCTCTCTGGTTAGTTTGTTGTCTGTTCACTGACTTTCGTGACCGATGACTTCTCAAGTCAGTTTAGCTTTTGAAATGTCCCCTAGAAGCTCATGTGTTGAACAATTGATCCTCAGTTGTTGGCACTATTTTGAGATGTGCTGAGAATATAGGAGGTAGGCTAAGCTGCAGAAAGTAAGTCCGTGGGGTGCGTTACTAGGGGTAGGGGTGCCTGTTATTTTGTCCCTGGTCACATCCTATGTTCCCTTTTTGACTGCTATGAATCAAAAAGCTCTGCTCTATATGTTCTCATTGCCATAATGTTCCAACCTCTCAGCAGGACCAAATCAGCAAGTCCAGTTCACCAGGACTAACTCTGAGCTGTGAACCTGAGTTCATTTGTGTCTTACGTTGTTTTTGCCAGGTAGTTTGGGCACAGCGATGCTGAAACTAAGTAATAAGGACCCCATAGCCATCTTGGCCACCTTGATCATTCTTGGGACCATAGATCCTTTTCTATGTGCCTCTCCATTCTTCTTGATATCTGGCAAAGGACCCTCTTTTGTCTCCCCTTACATTAGATGGCTGGATAGTGTTGGCGGACACCCCACCCCCAGGCCTGAGCACCCTGGCCACAGAACCTGGGGAGGACCTTGCTTCATTTGTGCTTGAGGCTAGCTCCAACATTTTCCCTGTTGTCTATCTACTGTTCTCACCTCCCCTGTAGCTCACCACCTCTGTCTCCGGGCTTGACTCTGGGTATGGGTCCCCATGCCTCTCCATTCTTGATTCTCCATGTCTCGTCCCTTTGCAGATTTGGCTCTGTGTCTTTTTTCTGGATTGTATAATAGCTTGGGGACACCCTAGTCTGTGCCGAGTCCTGCCTACTCTTATACATTGGTCAGTAGATTGAAACCTATTCCTCTTTTATCCAACTTTAGCCTCATAGGACAAGTGTCCCATCTGCTGTCCAAGGGCAATGGGGCCCTTCACTTCTGTAGTCTTAAGATCTTCAAGGGGGTCTTACTTACTGTCCCCCCTTTTGGTGTATGTTTAGCTTCAAGCCTGAAGTTCTCTACAGAGAATAGTTGATCTAGCTGGCCCAGTGCTACTGTTTTTACAAAAGCCTCCTGGTGGAGCTGGGCTTTAACTTGTGTATATAAACTTGGTTATCAGGGTTTCTAACCTTCCCAGAACAAATCAGATTGGCTCATGGGATAGAAAATGTCACTGATGACCACTTGCTTTGATTCAAGGGTCTGGACTGCCAGTACACATTAGGCATATGATGTCTGTGTGACCAGTCTCCAGTGAAAATATTGCACATGGGTTTCTAATAAGCTTCATTGGTAGGTTGCCCATTGCATATGGCCATAGCTCTGTTGGCAGATTCAGCCAGCCCTGTGTGACTCCCTAAAGAGGACTCTGGGTATGTGTCCTCATTCCTCTTCATGCTTGATTCTCCATATCTCGTCCCTTTGCAGATTTGGCTCTGTGCCTTTTTCCCTGGATTGCACCATAGCTTGGGGACATCATAGTCTGTGCAGAGCTCTGTAAATGCTCTCAGCCAATCATGGAACACAGGGCTCTGGTCCCCAAGACACACTTCCCAACAGTGTTTATATAAAGCTACCTACTTCTCAACCTCAATACCAGGCCTGCCTCCTAACCCAGGCCCTGTACCGCCACTGTTCCTTGCAGACAGATTTCTCCAATTGTTTCAACCTTCTTTCCTTTCTCTACTCCCCTTTGCCAGTGTAGCTCCCACTTCCGTTCTGTGACTCTCTTCTGACTGTTCCTACTTTCTTTTTTTTTTTTTAATTTTTATTTTTAGATACTTTATTTACATTTCCCTTTCTAGGTCTCCTCTTTGGAAACCCCCTATCCCCTCCCCCTCCCCACCTCTATGAGGGTATTCCACCTCCCACTCACCCACCCACCCACTCCCATATTCCCACCTTGACATTCCTCTTTACTGGGGCCTCTAACACCCTCATGCCCAAGGGCTTCTCCTCCCCCTGATGGCCAACAAGGCCCTCCTCTGCCACATATGTGGTCCGAGCCATGGGTTCCTCGATATGTATTCTTTGGTTGGTGGTCCAGCCTCCAGGAGGACCGGGGGGAGGGTCAGGCCAGTTGACACTGTTGCTCCCTCCTTGGGGCTGCAAACTCCCTCAGGTCCTACAGTGCCTTCTCCCACTCCTCCATCTGGGACCTCACTCTCAGACCAGCGGTTACTGTAAAGTGAAACTTGGGTATTCCGAACTTTTGGGCTAATATCCACTTATCAGTGAGTACATACCATGTTTGTTTTTTTGGGACTGAGTTACCTCGCTCAGGATGATATTTTCAAGTTCCATCCATTTGCCTGCAAATTTCATTAAGTCATTGTTTTTAATAGCTGAGTAGTACTCCATTGTGTAAATGTACCACATTTTCTGTATCCATTCCTCTGATGAGGG
>CM052701.1:15897666-15936178 GCA_028551405.1 Uromys caudimaculatus
TGGATGAGGCATGATTACATGAAACACCTTCCGGAATGCCTAGGGACACTGCTCAGGGCCTGGTGGAACAGCCACTGGAGGAGAAGATGGTTTTCCTGAGCTGTGGCCAGTGTTTTAGCTTGTGGCTTATGGTGGCAGAGAGTAGCAGTTGGAGAATCTGCTGCATGTGTATCCAGATGCTTAGCTAGCTGTCAGCACCAATGACTGAACACTTGGTCTTACTATAATTTGGGCTAAATATCTAATTTTTTAAAAAAGTGATCTCTCAAAAAAAAAAAAAAAGGCTGCCGTTGGTACCATATTTTGTTGTTTCTTATAAATTATAAGTTTAGAAAAATGTCTTTGCCTCATCTCCTCTGCTAAGTTTCTGCACTAAGTCATGAAAGCTCTAGCTCCCCCAATTCTTGTTAGCATGGCAGACCGGTTTGGCAGGCTTCTTTTGGCTCCTATTTTCAGAGGCGTGCACTCCAGGGTCTTTTAATGCTGCTTTCCTTTCCATTTTACAGCATGAGAAAATCAGTCCTGTGTTTGATTTTTATCTTTATACTTCAGGATACAATCTGTTCAGAACCCGCATATGTAGAGAGAAAGGAAGCCCATTGTCCCTGTATGTGATAGGGAAATGTCCCCTTGGTTCTGTCCCTGTATGTGATAGGGGAATGTCCCCTTGTTCTGTCCCTGTGTGTGATAGAGAAATGTCCCTTTGGTTCTGTCCCTGTGTGTGATAGGGAAATGTCCCCTGGGTTCTGTCCCTGTGTGTGATAGGGAAATGTCTCCTTGGTTCTGTCCCTGTGTGTGATAGAGGAATGTCTCCTTGGTTCTGTCCCTGTGTGTGATAGAGAAATGTCCCCTTGGTTCTGTCCCTGTGTGTGATAGGGGAATGTCCCCTTGGTTCTGTGGTTCTTACTAAGATCCATAGGTTTGGCTAGTAGGCACTTAGTTTATTTTGGTTTGGCCTAATGTGCCCTGTTCTTTGTATTTTCTGCTGTGTCTGTCTGGCTTTCTGCAATTAACCCTCTCTGCTTCAATCAACATCACCCTTAAGAACACATATGACTAAGTCTAAGTCTTTGATGATTATGCTGTAGGAGCACAGAGGGACTAAAAGTCCATTTTCTTTTTTTGCTTACCCCCATCAAGGACTATTAATGCCAGCATATGTCCCACGGCTTGCTGTTCTTCTCTCCTTGTCCCACATATATGTCTTTCTTTCACAGACCAGCTTAGTACTTTTGTATACCCCCCCATTTATATCTGTTGCCTTCTTACTGAATTTTTATTTTATTTTCTCTCTGTTTTTTTCCTTTTTAAAATTATTGATTTATTCTTCTCCCATATATTACATGGCCTCAGCCTCCCCATTCCTTCTAGCCCAGATCTGCTCCTCCTGCTTCAGAAAAGAGCAGGCCTCCCAGCAATATCAACCAAACCTGGCATAACATGTTACAATAAGAGTAGGCACAAACCCTCATATTCCTTTGTATCTCCTACCCCCTCAGTTCTATCTCCACCTCCGTGTTCTCTTGCTTCTGTAGTACACATCCCCAGCAAAGGGCTGTTGGGTATGAGTAGGCTCAGTGTGTGTGTGGAAGAGAAGCTGGGCTGCAGTAGGCTGCTTTTTGGGAGCAGGAAAGTGAACGGAGGTTGCTAGCAAAGAAATGCCTGCCCATCACTTTCCTAGCAGAGCAAGAGCTGATGGAGTTGGAAGATTTATTAGGGCAGAAGTCAGCTCTCTCCATGGAGTAGGCAAACCAGAGCAAGCTGGATCCAAAAGCAAGCAGGGCTCCCATACCATGTGTTGGATATGGAGTGGATATCAGACTCTGTGCGCCAGGAATTGGATTCCGCATTACAGGGCATACTATGGACAGGACGTCACAGAGAGTAGCCCTGATAAGGGATTAGAACTATGCTTACTTCCTCATGTAGTGAGCATCAGAGTTCTAGAAAGTGCCGGAGAAGCCATTTTTTGTCTCCAGTCTCTACGCTCTTTCCCACCACTGGTGCCAGGACCTAAGAGCCCAAGAAGTTCACTCTCTCCATTAGGTGTAGTGCTAGGAAGGAGTGAGCAAAGCCCCCAGGAACCTCAAAGAAGGCCCTTATGGAGGTAGCTTCGGGTGGAACAGATAAATCCCTGCTGACCACATGGCCACAGACAAATGGACATTTATGTGCCTGTGTATAGGAACATACATATACATTATTCAAATGTCTATGAATCTAAGATGGTGGTGAAAGGGAACTTACCTTGACATGAGTGTGGTTCAGAAAGGAATGGGAACCCCTGACCTTGGCTTACAACTTAGAGATCTGTGGGAAGAAGAGACAAATGAAACTCGTCCCCAGGGAGGTCTGAATTGCTCTGCAGGCTTACAGCTGGCGGCCCATGACCTGATGTTCAGCTTTCTTCAAATGCACTGGAGGCCACTGGCACCATAGCTTCGATCTGCAGTGCTCACACAGAATGGTAAAAATGGGAAGCCTGGTACAGCCCTCCCTTCCTTCAGATTTGATGACTCTTTTAGCTGGGTTTGTTTTCTGGTTCCTTATCCAGGGGAAGTACTGTTCTGCCTTCTGTCCTATATGATCCAATATTTTTTGATGTGTTTATTTTAGACTCTCTCGGGTAACAGAACAAAGGAAGATGTTTATATATATAATTGAATACATGCATAGCTATTTTACTATCTTTACCTATGTTAAAATATTAAGGTAGCATGAATATAAACCAGTGCCTCCAAGTATCAACCAGTACTCTATGGATAATTTCCCCCTTTCCCCTCTCCTCTAGCTTCACAGATATCTCTCACTTCCAAAGCAAGAATCCTGCCCCCTACGTTAAGCCATTTGCTTGTCTAATTATCATTTCCAGTATACAGAGAGTAGATGGTAGCTTCTAAACTCTTAACCTGTGCCACCATGGAATGATCCAATATTTTTGAGGTCCCATAATGGCTCTCCTAGGACAAATAGAAGGAGTACTTTGAGGACACCAAGACTGTTAAGAGCAACAAACACTCTGATTTCTTACCAGGAGGTGAACCTTTCAGGACTCAGCATGTATACTCTGAGATGGTATAGACAAAAAGCGACTGATGCAGGAAAAGACAGTGTAGGTTAGTCAACAATTGGCATTCTTTCATCCTATCTTATTAAAACTTCTCTGCCCTTTTTTGAGCTTTTTTATACTTCCTTATGACTGCCTGCAAGTGTGTTCAATCGCAGATGGTTTTGTTGGCCCAGTGGAGGGCCTCAGGCTGTCTTCATCTGCCTCTGATATGTTGACCTGATGGAGACATCAGTAATAGGGGATTCCTCTGTCCCTTCTACATCTTTGATCTGACTGGCCTGTCTCTCCAGTGGCCATGCTTGGAAATACAGTGTGACTCCAGCTGCAGTTGTCTCTCTCAGCTTGGGAAGATTCCAAAAAACTCAGATTCACCCAAAGCAGCTGTCAGTGTGAAAGAGCTCAAAGTACCCAGATTTGCGTCTACCTGGATGGTGGAGGCATGCCAAGACTGGGTTGGGTCAGGCACTAGCTATCGGAAACAGAGGAAGGCTCTGGGTGCTTTACCACAGTCTGTACCATCCCAGTATGAATGTCTCTTTAGAATCACTAACTTGGAAAATGACATAATCATGATCTTTAGTCTAGCACTTCAACCTCTCTTTGGGTCTAGTGTGGCCACAAGAAGCCACTTCTGCCCCAAGCCGTGCCTTAGAGTAGTGGTCTGGGCTCTTCAGCTGATAATCGCAGCTACAGCAAGAGAGCTAGCTCCTTTGCTGTGATAGCCATTATGTCCAAAAGCAACATGGAAAGGAAAGGGTTTACCTGGCTTGTATTTCCCTCACTGAGGAAGCCAGGGAAGGAACTCAGGCAGGAACCTGAATGCAGGAGCTAAGGAAGAAAGCTGCTTAATGACTTGCTTCCCATGGCTTTGTGTAACCTGCTTTCTTATACAACTCAGAACCAGCTTCCCAAGGGTGGCACCACCGGCAGTGGGCTGGGCACTAGCACATTAGTTATTGATCAAGAACATGTCCCCATAGACTTGCTCCCAAGCCAGTCTGATAGGAGTGTTTTCTCAACTGAGGTTCCTTCTTTCCAGATAATCTGTCTTGTGTCAAACTGACAAAAAAAAAAAACCCAAAAAACAAAAAACAAAAAAACCAGCACAGATGTCCATTAGCATGGAAAGATGTAACAAAGATGTGATCTCTTAAAGTATCATTTAACTAACTTCTAATATTTATGATATCAATTTCTATAAATTTAAAATAACTGTACATCATTAAATAATTTGTGTTATTTAAATGATAAAGCATGAACTTTTATACAATGATGCCACTCTCTCTGGTCATCTACAAACCTTGATCAGTTCAGTGGCTCAATACAAGGAACATCTGGTAGCAGAAATGGAAGTAGCGAGATGGGTGTGGCCACACCACTCAGTGATATCCCCTGGTCACAAGAAGTTTGCATAGAACCCTTCCTTGGAGCCTAGTTCCTAGAATCATCCTTAATGACAGCTGCTCAGAACAACCCAGACAGGAACATCTACATTGGTTCTACATGGCCAGTTCTTTCTAGATTATTCTTTCTATTCTTTCTTGCCATTGGTATGGAGAATGGAGAAATACCTATGGAGCGAAATTATTCATGGTTGTGAGCTGATTCTCTCTCCTTTGCATTACTCCTCATCTCTACAAGAGAAAATTGCAATCAGGAGAGGTTAATCAGTAATCATAGCCAAGACACACCACTGCTCTAATGTTCCCGTTACATTTACAAGAGCCAGAGAAAGTCCATTTTTCCTCAAGAGCTCCTTGGCCACCATCCTCCTTAGTTTTAGAGTCATCAGAGAGGAGGAAGCATCAGTTGAGAAAATGCCTCCATATGATCAGGCTGTAGGCAAGCCTATAGGGTATCTGTTTAATTCGTGATTGAAGTGGGAGGGTCCAGTCCATTGTGAGTGGGACCGCCCCTGGGCTCTGGTTTCTGGGTCCTATAAGGAGGCAGGCTGAGGAAACTATGGAATGCAAGCCAGTAATGGGCTCTATCTATATCAGCTCCTGCTTCCAGGTTCCTGCCTTCATTGCATTTGATGAGAAATTGTTTCACAGAATTTTTCATGAAACAACAACAACAACAACAACAACAACAACAACAACAACAACCCTTTTCTCCCCAAGTTCTTTGGGTTGTGGTGTGTCTTCACAGCAGCACTCACCCTGACTGTCAGTCACTGTGCTTTTATCACAATGGCCTGTGGGCAAAGATATGGAACATTTTCTTGATTAATGATTGATGTGGGAAGGTCCGGCTCAATGTGGTGGTGTCACCCCTGGGCAGATGGACCTGAAATGTATAAGAAAGCAGTCTGAGTAAGCCCTGGGGAGTAAGGCAGTAACCAACTCCCTTCCTTGATGTCTGCACCAGTTCCATCAGTGATGAACAGTGACAGGAAAATGTAAGCCAAATAAACCTTTGTTGATTTTGGTCAAGCTGCTCATTATGACAATGTAAGACAACTGAGCACGGCATCTTTCTTAGAATGTGACTCTCCATAAAGATGGTAGAATTCAGTGAGGCTCTTTTCTTTTGCATGTGAACGCTTACACTGAAGATTATGAGGAAGCATGTGGAGATTCAGGGTGTGTGCTCATTTACAGTACAACCAAGCTTTCCTTCTCTGTCCATTACCTTTCTCAGTAGCTGTGACCCTGGTACCCAAGAGAGCAACTTAAGGCAGGGGAGATTTACTTTGGCTCACAGTTTCACAAGGTTCTGCTAATCTCACGGAACAAGAGTAAAGATCATTACCCAAATGCCTTTGGGCAAATTATGCAAGCTTTATTTCCTGCCACATGGGGCTATCTCCTTAAGGTGGGGCTTGAGAAAATAGGATTGAACATAGGAACAAGTAGGTCTTATGGAGCCCGCAAACTGCAAGGCTATGGGGTTTCCAAGGGATTTGGGTTATATAGGAACTTGGCAGAACATCTCAAAATTATTTGGCAGAATATCTTATCTTATTAGGGTAGAGGTCAGGGCATAGAGTGTGGGACATGTCAAATTACAGAAAATAGGTCAAGACATTTTATAGAAAATGGCAATAAATTTATTTTGACCTTGTAACATGATGACTTATAATCTTAAGATGGGGTAAGGCTAGCCCATCAGTTTAGTCTGGGTCTTTGGGGCTAGTGCACAGCAAGGCTCTGGTAGGGTATGGCAGAGGAACTTCTATACCTCACAAAGAGTAGGACACATAGATGGGAACACAAAGAATCTAGGCAAGATATAGCCCCCAGAGTCATGCCCACAGTAAAGTTTTTCTCCAGCTAGGTCCCTCATCTTGCCTTTCGACACTTCTAAACAATGTTGTCATATTATACATCTATCAAGGGGTTAATCTGTTCCTTAGGTCAGAGTCCCTCATGATGCAAGCATCTCAGGAGACCCCCTTTGCAGACACCTCTGGAGGTATGCTTATTAGTCACCTAGACATTTCTTAATCCAATCAAGTGAGCAGCGAAATTACCCATCACACCTTGCTTCAGACTAGGTCAGATTCTGCATGATTCTCAACTACTTTCCTTTCAGCTCCATGAAACACACAATGTGGGGGTTCATAGTTCTTGATTTTTTTAATTCCATTTTTGCCAAACCTCCCAAATGCCTTTCACTTTTTAAATCAATTACTGATTCAGAATGCCTCCCTAACCTATTTCATTAAACTACCATCTTTTGAGGGCCTCCTCTTTCAACAACATAATTTGCCTTTAATAATTAATATAGAAGAATTCAAAATGTAATCACTGAGCTCACTTGAAGGCTCTTTAATCAATTAAGGACACGTGGCTTTGGGACGGAGGTCTCCCTCAGAGCTTCAGAATCCCTTTGCAACTTACTTGGTTCTAACATAGGCCATATTTAGAATTCATCTTTGTAGAATGGCCTAGGCCTGGGGAGACAAAGAATGGATTTCAAATGAACAAGGATACACACAATTGCTTGAAGGTTCTTTTACATGAAAATAATGCCAACATTTATGGCTTAGAAATTAAAATGGAAATTTTTCTCAAGCTAAGGCCAGGTCTGAGCATGACAAATGGAGATGCTGGTGCCCAGCTGGCTGACTCTTTCCTCTTAGAATTGTCTTCTGAGTTGGGGGTGGGAGGTGGGGAGAGAGCTTATTAACAAGGCTTCTTGGCCTGTAGTCAGTGAAAGATAATGTCTAGGGTACCTCATTCATCTGCCCACTCTGTGTGGAGACACAGTGTGAAATTTGGCACCAGAAAGGTCTGAGTCAAATATCGAATATAATTTGATTTCTATCCCCCCTTCCGAATCTCCTGTGTGTGTGTCTGTGTCCATGAGCCCATGGGTTTGTTTATGTATGCAGACGCAGAGGCCAGAAATCCACTTTGAGTGCCATTCCTTGGAATGTATCCAACCTTTCTTGTTTTTGAGACAGAGCCTCTCATTGGGACCTAACATTTGCTGACTAGACTGGCTGGCCAGTGAGCCCCAGGGATTTGCCTATGTCAGTCTTCTGAGTGCTGGGATTTCAAGTTCAGTTCTCCATACTCAGCTTTTGCATGGGTATTGGGGATTGAACTTGAGTCTTCAAACATTCATGGCAAGCATTTTATCAACTGGGCTATTTCCATAGCCCTGAACCCTTCGTTCGTTATTATAAAATTGGGGTAATCAGTTGCTCGTAATCCACTTTCTCATATGACAGGACAGGGTCTTGGCAGCTATTTGGAAGACACTGACTATGTAGGTGCTTGTCTGTTATCCATCCGCTCATGGTGGGGCATCTCTTTGAGATGGATCATGGCGCTTGCTTCATTTCTAGGTGATTTATCTTTGGAATTATGTTTTATGTGAGCACTCATTAAGTCTAGTCTGAATACAAGCTGACTGATGAGTAAACTGGGGGGTTAGATGCTTGGCCAGGGAGAGCCTGCCCGGGATTCATCTCTGGCCTCTGTTATTTCTCAAAAGAGACAAAGCCAGTGTGGTGATGTTGCCAGCTTGTTGTGTGTGTAGAATCTAATTTATAGTTGACCAGGGTCTCTGGAGAATCACACATGTTTATATCATTACCAAATGGTAATTGATTACAAAGCTCCGTTGTAAAATTTACAATTATTGAATTACTCCATGTTCTCTCATAAATTTCAAATCTTTATTTCTAAAAGTCAATTGATATTCAGCCCAATAAATATTTAATTTAGATGTAATAATGGTGTTAGAGCCAAATTAAATTCTCATTTAAAACATAAGAATGACCTGGAGAGAGCCAGGGAGAGGAGGCTGGGCAGGCTGGGCAGAAGAGAGTTCTCACGGTGTCCATTCCCCTTAATGGGAAGAGACATCTCACGTCGGGCTTCTCTAACTCCATTTTCTTCTGAACTTTCTGTTTGTGGGAAATAAGAGTCATCTCCATTTTTTGTGGGGCTTTGTATATCATTCCCTGAACTGCTCAATAGTCATGGCTCTTTAAAACCTTATGAAAAATTACAACACACTGCTTTCTCCTTGCTTTATAGATAGATGGGGAAACTGAGGTTCAGAGTACTGAAGTGACTCACTAGAGGTGATGCTACAAGAGAGGAAGGCTAGCCCTCATCTATTGGCTGGTCTATGAGTAAGCTCACAGGGCCTGTTAATGTCCACAGAGTAGGTGGGGTTATGATCCTTTAAATACAGGGAGCCTCAGCATAACTGTTCTAAACAAGATAGGCATGACTCCCTCTTCTTATAAAAGTTGTCAGAAGGGAGGGAATCTACCTGGCCCATGGGGTTACAAAGTTGAAAGAGTCCCAGCCTCCTTTCAGTTTTCTTGTCTATTATTTAGAGTTTGTGGCTCTAAGCTTTATGGTCTACGGAGGCTGCTCTAGTTCCTGTCATTGCATATGGAGTTGGGAGAACGAAAGAAGCCATAGCGAAGGCCACGTTCCTTCTCCTTCAATTTTTATTTATTTATTCTGTGTTTGTATATGTGCATATTCCACAGTATGCATGTGGAGGTCAGAGGGCAACCTGTAAGAATTGGTTCTCCTACCATATGGGTTCCAGGGATCGAATCCAGGTCCTCAGGCTTAACAGCAAGCGCCTTGACCAGCTAAGCCCTGTATCACTCCTCTCCTCTCTTTTAGGAAGATTTCCTTTTTGTACCTCTGTATGCATCTTATCGCTCAGAACATAATTGTGTGTACATATCAAAATGTAAGATCCACCAAGCTGTCTTAATCTGGGTAATAGTGTCTGGTTAAAAACTGCAATTTTCGTCTGTCAGGAAAAGAAAAATAGATCCTAGAGTAGCCGGGCAATGGTGGTGCATGCCTTTAATCCCAGCACTTGGGAGGTAGAGGCAGGTGGATTTCTGAGTTCGAGGCCAGCCTGGTCTACAGAGTGAGTTCCAGGACAGCCAGGGCTACACAGAGAAACCCTGTCTTGAAAAAACCAAAAACCAAAAACCAAAAACCAAAAACCAAACAAAAAAAAACAAAAGAAAGAAAAAGAAAAAAAAGAGTACTGCTCTCTGGGTTCTCACCAACACAGATGTCACAGGGTCCCTCTACACTAGCCTTGCAGCTGTCTAAGATGCACAGGGTTCTATGCCAGCACAGAGGCCAAGTGAAAATGGGAGCCATTTGCCTGTTTGGTGTCTGCCAGACACTGGACCAGGCAGTTCCTTTGCACACAGAGAGAAGCAAGGCATGTTGCTGTCTTTCAGACAGCAGCACTTAAAGTGTGGCCCTAGAAATAGCATCAGGGGCATTGTCACCTGGGAACTTATGAGAAATGTAAATTCTCTGGCTCCTTCTCAGTGTCTTGGACCAGGCACTTTTTTTTGTTTTATTTTCTTGACAGGAGTTCTCTATGTAACCTTGGTTATCATGGACCTTGCTCTGTAGACCAGGCTGGCCTCAAACTTACCACCCAGCCCAAGAACTGTGTTTTAATAAAAGCCCCATGGTAGATTCTGAAGCCTGTAGTTGCAAATTCTAATCTATGACTCTTACAATAATGAGAAGTGGCACAAGGTTTGGAGCCCCTCTGACTTATTTCTGAATTCAGATTCTCTCAGTAGCTTTGCCAGGTTGGTCAAGTTATTCAGGTTATCTGACACCTCAGTGTCTTCCTGTTATGCGGTTGACATGAGCTGACAGAATACTTAGCACATAGTGCTCAGTGAATGACTATTCCATTATCCTTATAAGCCTCACTGCTGATGACATCACCATCAGGAAAGATCAAAAGAAATCATATTCTCATATCAGTCTTGTGGGGTTTGAATGAGAATGGCTCCCATAGGCTCACATATTTGAATGCTTGGTCATCAGGGAATGGCACTCCTTGAAAGGGATTAGAAGGTGTGTCCTTGTTGGAATAAGTGTGTCAGTGGGCATGGGATTTGGGGTTTCAAAAAGCCCAAGCTAGTCCCAGTGTCTCTCCCTTTCTGCTACTTGCAGATCCAGATGTAGAACTCTGAGCTACTTCTCCAGCACCATGTCTGCCTGCATGCCACTATGCACACCACCATGATGAAAATGGTCTAAGCCTCTGAAACTCTAAGCAAGCCTCAGTTAAGTGCTTTCTTTTATAAGAGTAGCTGTGTTCATGGTGTCTTCTCACAACAATAAAACACAGTAAAGACAAGTGTGCAACAGAAATCCAAAGACACGTTTAAGTCCTGGCCTCACCCCTGTGTGTGTGTGTGTGTGTGTGTGTGTGTGTGTGTTCATGCATGCACATGCTGCAGTATGCATGTGGAGGTCAGAGGACCCTAGGTGTTAGTCCTGGCCTTCTATCTTAAGACAGGTTGTTTGTTGCTGTGCTAGTTGGCCCGTGGGATTCTCCTGTCTCTACTGTCCATCTCATTAGACAGGCTGGGGTGGCAGATGTACATTCTGTAAAGTATCCTGAATTTTGGGGATTCTCACTCATGTCTCCAGGTGCTTTACCCACTGAGCCACCTCCTCAGCGCCCAAGAAGAAATTTAAATTTTGTTCCAAACCATCTACTGTTTTTTTTTTTTTTTTTTTAATTCTTCCTGTGAGTTCTTCCTGTCTTGCTAGAGATAATCAAGAATTGCCTTTAAAATGTAAAGTGTTTTAAGAGTCTTAAAAAAGCATTTACTGGAGAGGACATTCAAATGGATATGGTACATATGCAAATGCATTGAATCTCATTAGTCACCAAGAAGTGGAAATTAAAGCTACAGTAAAATTATCCCTTGCATTCACCAGATTCATTAAATGATAAGGGTTGGATGCTGAATGTTGGTGAAGACATGGGGCAGCTGAAATTCCATAAGCTGTGGCTGCAAGCATCAACTTCACAAGCCTAATAAGCTAAACCCATGCATCTTTTATGAAGATTCACCTCTTGCTTTGATGTATAGGTAAGCTGAAGTGGTCAAGCACAGTTCTTCATCGCCACCTGCGCGATGTTCGCTGCATTATGTGTACGACTGAAACCCAGAAACTGCTCAGAAGCTCCCTGCAGGATAGTTAATTTGTGATTTACTCATGCAAACAACACTCTCCAGCCAGGATAATGAATGGCTTCGTACAATGAAATGGGCTTTTCTCGGTCAACTTGGACGTGAGAAGCCAGACACAGGGGACAAAATGGTATATGGTCTCACAAATGCATATTTCAAACACAAGTTAAACATTCTTCAATGTGGAAGAGAGGATGCTCATTACCTCGGGGTTGGATGTTGAATGAGTATCCCTGCAGTGATACTGACAATATTCTATTTTTTGATTTGGTTGGAGATGATCATAGTGTGTTTATGAAAATTCAGTAAGCGTTTTATGTTTTTATACTTTTGTGTATGTATGTTGATACACATCAATACAATATTTCAGCACAAAAGCTTACTTGAAATATCGATGCAATAACATCTAAAATGTTTATAGAAAAAATGGAAAAGCGTGATTGAGGGACGCCAGAGAATTGGCAGGAGCTAGGAGAATATGTCAGTCATTTACACGTATCTGTGACTCCCATTGCTGAGCAGCTGAGTAAGACAAGGATCGCATATATAGAACAGCACACACACACACACACACACACACACACACACACACACACACACAGTGTCTTTTTTCCATTACAGAAGTAAAACACCACATTCAGGGCAACCATTCCTTAACATCTAGTCCTGGAAGTGAGAGGGAGGGAGGTACCCCGTGTCATCTAGTCCTGGAAGTAAGAGGGAGGGAGGTACCCCGTGTCATTTCTGGAAGCCAACATAGGCAAACCCTTTAGACAACTCAGTTTGTGATTTTTATCATCTTCTCATTAGGTCACTATGCATCTCTAGGGCACAGCTGCTAGTCTTAGTTGAAGGATGAGGATATTAAGCCAGGGTGAGTTTCCCAGTGTCGGTCACCCCTTCCTCACATGGTCTTGCTGGGGACGCTAGCCTGGTTCTCCTGGTGCCTGTTTTTCTGATACCGCTATTTAGTCTGTGGTACATTTTTGTACTTGAAAGAAATACCCCACTCTTCCATGTCAGATACTGTGAAAACTGGACAGGACTTGGCAGATAACCTGTAAATGGCATTGCTATACCATCTATAATAGTAGAGGCAAGAGTTTTTGTTTGTTTGTTTGGTTGGTTGGTTTTGTTTCCTGGTGAAAAGCCACAGAAAGGTTAGAAAAATAGAACTAGGATCCAGAAGGTTCCTTTTCACTCTGCAGGGCTTCTAACACAGGAGAGGATTCATAGTCACTCTAGTTCTTGGGGGGGGGGGGGCTCAGAGCATTGAGAGAGCATCGCCGTGGGGGTGGCCTGCAGTCAAGGAAGATAAGCAGATTCTTCCTTGGATCTAAAAAATGGAATGTTGCTTGTAAAATACTATTTCATGAGTAATTTATAGAATAGAATAATTGGAGATTAGAAAATGATTAATTCGTTAAAAGGTTGCTTTTAATGAGTTAATCAGATTGGAAAAGTCAAATATGTATATTGAATGGTTTTGGCAAAGATCAAAATTGCTTGTCATCCCCAGGTCATAGGGACTTCAGTTATCATAAAGAATTACAGTTTCTTCTACAGCTTTTTATACATTTAATATACCTGGTCAACATGGCCCTGCTTTCAGTACTATGTTGATCTCAGGGTTATCAAAAACATTATAATGAGTATTTTCTACTGTCATTGAAAATATACGAGCATTATTTTATCTATTTTACATGTTCTCATGTGTGGTATGCATCTATGTATATATGTATGTTCTTATGTGGGCACGTGTGGGGGGGGCGTACATGTCTGCACATGCACACAGGCATTTGCAGTTCTGAAGTAGACAACGGGTGTCTTCCACGATCACTCTCCCTTCTGTTCATTGAGGCAAGGTCTCTCTCTGTGCCCAGTGCTTCAGGTCCTGGTTAGTCCATGTAGCCAGCTTGCTCTGGAGACCGCTTGCCTCTGCTTCCTAAGTGCTGGCATGACAGATGGGGCCATGCCTGCCTAGCTTTTACGTGGGTTCCAGGGATCATAACTTTCGTTTCTCGCCTGCATGGTAAATGTTCTATCCATTGATCTATCTCCCTAGTGCCAGAACATTAGTTTTGATAGTTGTATCTAAATCTGTTCAACCTTCCCTTTAATACTGGGTGTTTAACTTGCTTCTGGTATTTCATAAGATGGACTTTAACGAACACCATGCTCAAAAATTTGAATTCATCACTAATGATTTCCTTAGACCCAAACTGGCATCATCTGACATTTTATGAATGAAAACTGGCATTTTCTTTCTTTTTTTAAAAATAACCATTGAAGCCTAGCATCTGTTAGGAAGCTTGAAAATGCCCGAGTCGTAATCTACACAGACGCAGTTGGGATCCTGGTTCTACTCTCTACCAGCTGTGTAATTGTGGATGGATGACTGTGCTCAGAAGGCCTCAGTATCCCTATCAGTAAAATGGGGACTCAATTTTCCAGTCCATTGATCTATAAAGAGGGTTAATTGAGAAACTAGTTAGGACACATCATTTAAACCCTCTTTTGCCCAAGAAGGTGTAAGACATTTTCTTGGATTTCTTGGAGGTGTGACAGGTAGTTCAGACACACTGACTGGGGAGCTGCCACTGGGACAACTTCAGGCTTTGTTCTAAAGCACAGGTCAAGAAAATTTCACCTTCACTTAAAGTCAACCTGAGTTTTAATTTTTTTTTCTAGAGCTTATTCTAGAGCTTTATAGAAATGCATATTCATCCCTTTAGATCAAGGATCAACAAAATATGACCCAGGGGCCAGATCCACTTTGCCTCATGCTTTTGTGAGTTATACTTTATTGGAATTCAGCCTTGTGCCTTTCTTGTGAAAGCAGCAAGCTAAAAATACTTATTTTGTGGCCCTTTCTAGAAAAAAAAAAGGAGTTTGCTGACTCCTGCTTCAGATCAACCATAAAATATTTATTTCTGAGCTCACGAGAGATAAATGCATTGTACTTCCAAAACTACTTTTCCCCCCTGTGATAGAAGTCAGAACCAAGCTGAGTTGGCTCTGTCACATGCGGATCCTACACAGAGTCATAAAAGAAAGAAGGCGTGGCTCTCACAGTTTGATTGACATATTGATCTTTTCAGATCTTACTGGATACAGTTTGTAGGTTGCCCTTCCGTGGGAACAATGCCTGCTATCATTTAGGTTGAAGCTCCAATGAGAACGTTTTAGAAGTATTTGTCATAAAAGTGCAAGCCTAGCTTTCTGATCTTGGTAGTAAAATAAACCTATTTTCTTATTATTGGTTTTCGGTCAGAATGCCTTGGACTTGGCTTAGAGAATGGTATATCACTTTGTTCCTTTGGTGTAGGGGTAGGTAGGGGTGGGGGTGGGGCTGACTCTTGTCTTCTCTCAACCCCTTCCCATGTCTGGATCATATCTTTTTAGTCTACATCATCCTGATTTGAAAATGCTGCAAAGTTATGTTTTGAAGATTAATTTTAAATCATGTATTTGTATGTCTATGTGTCTATTGGTCCACGGTGTGTGTGTGTGTGTGGGGTGTATATACACTTGAGTGCAGGTGCTAGTGGAAGCCAGAAGAGGGCACCACATCCCGCAGACCTGGAGATCCATGTAGTTGTGAGTGTCCCTGTCCATGGGTACTGGGAACTGAACTCAGGTCCTCTGTAAAAGCACTGTGTATTCTTATCACTGAGCCTTCTCTCTAGCTGCCAAAATTAGGTGTTGGAAAGGAAATTTGAGCAAGACTCAAAGGGAGATTTCTTTCTTGATTTGTGGGTGGCAGGGAACAGCAGTTGGTGGCCTTTGGCTCTAGATAGTCATCAGTTTACATAGATTCCTGCTGTTTATTCCCTGTTGGATCATTGGTGAGTATAGTAAATAAGTAGTGTGTCCAGGCACAGTGCTAGACCTTATAACTGAATCATGAGAGTTAAATTTGGGGGTAAATATTCTGCAAGCATAGACTTTAAAAATGTGTGAAACTGGCCGGTTGGTTTGGAGGGGAGGTCTTTCATGATAGAATAGGTTTTAATGGTAGATAGTGGTCACCAACTCCTCCCTCTAGCCACATGACTCTGTATTTCTTTCCAGAAGAGATGGAACATATCTCTCTACCCAATGAGTTGGCATCATTCCCGCTGTTTGCTTAAGCCAGCGGCCATGCCTGTGGAGGTATCTGTGCACAGCCTAGGAAGCAGCATGTGTTTCTGCTGGTGTCTTGTCCTTTGGTTACTTCCTTAAAATGATCAGACTCACCTAGTTCACCATTCCAAGGAGGATTAGGGTCAAGTGAGCTAGATTTGAAGCCCAAGCAAAGCCTTGGTGGACTGCTACTAGACCTCTGGCACCCGGACACCTTTGTTCAGATTTATAATGTATTTTGGTCACTGAGGTTGGGGCTAGTATTTTGTGTGACGAGTTACATGATTCAATATGTATTAACTCACATGGAATTCATTGTTGATGGGTTTTCTATTTCGTTTTTTTTTTTTTTAATTTTTATTTATTTTACGTGTATGGGGATTTTGCCTGCATGTATATTTGTGCACCACGTGAATGCCTGGTGCCTATGGGGGCCAAAAGAAGGCATCCGATCCCCTAGAACTGGAGTTACAGATGGTTATGAGCCACTGTGTGGGTGCTGGGAATTGGACTCTGGTCCTCTAGAAGAACAGCCAGTGCTATGGACCATAGAACCATTATCTCCAGCCCATTGATGGATTTTGTTCTAGTCCAATGTCATATGTAACAACACAGGTATGAACAAAAATATGTCATCTATCATGCAGACTTTTGGTGGAAAATTAAAAGATAATTACAGTCATGGATGAGGTCAGCAGCAATAGCAGTAAGCCCATCTGTATGCTCTGGTTATAATCCCTCTTAACACCTAGTGGCCTCCGTCCCACCAAGGGCATCTGAGAGCTGATGACTTTGTAGACATTGAGATTCTTGATTCTACAGGGTCTACTCTGTGCTTAATGTGCTGCGATGTATGGGGCCAGCTGCCAGATGGTCTCAATCAGAAAAGTGACTCTTTGGTAGCTCTATTTGGCCAGCTCAGTAGCTGTGTCTGTGGCACTAACTGGGCAAAAGTTCTGTCCCACCACAAGGACCAGTTCCATTCATGGTTTGGAACTCATTACCCAAAGGCTAAGCTTTTAGCCCAGATCTAGAGTTGGTATTAAGTGGAAATTAGAGATTAAAGTGGCCTCAGAACTGATTTGAGAACAAACCCGTGGTTGCCACAACTGTTGAGTGTGCTGTGCTGTATTGAGGGATGGACAGATGATGTCCTCAAGTTTCTTTCCTGAAGAAGAGAAAAGCAAGGGTCAGTGTTCACTCGGGCAGTTGCTTATAATAGAATGATTGACAGTGCCTGCCCGGACCCACAGGTTGTCCTGTTGTCAGCCTGGGTTGCTTTTCTTGGGTTACACAGGAAATAGAACCGGGATTTGGGGTTAGGCAGCCCTTCTTATGCGAGCTGTATAGGACACTTAGCAGAATGTATGTCTTCTTTCTATACACTTTCTATACACCTTTTCTAGGTAAGAAGACCCAGAATGTTTCCAGACATTGCCAAGATGAACTTGTCCCCCGAATGAGAACTATGCTTAATGGTGTAATTGGTAGTCCAGTGAGAGGAACCTGGCACAGAGTGGGAACTTCCAAACCACAACCCATATGGAG
The DNA here is from genome assembly GCA_028551405.1 of Uromys caudimaculatus. Taxonomy (NCBI): domain Eukaryota; kingdom Metazoa; phylum Chordata; class Mammalia; order Rodentia; family Muridae; genus Uromys; species Uromys caudimaculatus. Next base: position 15,914,868 of record CM052701.1, read on the forward strand.
ATTGGATTTAACTGCCTTGGTGTTTTTTGCTCTTGCTTGGGCTGTACACAAGGGAGACCTTGGTCCTCAACTGGACCGTGTTTGGTTCTTCTCTTTTCCTTGGTAGCTCGTGTATCCTGGTACCTTCTTAACTTGTGGTTGACTTTGGAGGGCAGTGATGTGGTAACTGGGAGTCTCCTCCTAGGCAGCCTCCTCAGGGCACTAGCTCCATGAGAGAGCAACTTAGGAGGGAGATGGGGGAAGAAGCACTCGAGAGAGGAGAAAATCACCATGATGGATATTGATTCTTCATCACCCCCCACACACACACACACATACACACACAAACACACACACACACACACACACACACACACACACACACACACACACACACACACACTCTGACAGGCTGTTCTGCCCAAAACCCACTCAGCAGAGTGCCTGGCATGTGGGTAATGCTTAATGAATGTTGGCCATTATTACTGTTATTATTAATGCTATTTATAACCACAACTCTTTTTTGTAAAATAAATAAATAAGTAGATTTGGGAATAACACTCCCTCAGGCTCCCACACTATTAGTATTCAACTTATTTAAATTTAATTTTTGTTAAGGTCCTGTGTTTAATTTTTAAAAACTCAGTGAATTATTAGTATTTTAATGACTAATGACACTTAATAAATAATAACACTGGCAAGGGCTCAAATAGGGTGCCATTTAATGTAATATTCTACCTATGTTTTCTCAAGAAAGAGACAGGGAAAAACAATGCCTACAGAAAGTTCCACACCATGACCAAATGTTCGCTATAATTTGAATTTCTTGCCTTGTGATTAGTGAGGTAAATAGCCTTATAGTGCCCCTGAGTCTATGTATCTTATAGGAAGAACACTCAGCTAATATTAATTTCCCTTAGACCTTACAGCTTGTGCATTATGTGCTGTTCTGTTATAAGAGCCTTAGAGATATTAATTCATTAATCCTTGTAAGAACCATGTAAGGCAGCAACTAGTTCATTTCTAGAAGAAGAAACTGAGGCATAGAGAATGTGTTTGACTGAGGCACATATCATATCGAGGGAACGCACAGCAGGTGGTTTGAGTATGTGGTGGTTTTATAACCCACTGTGCACCTTACCTCTTCAGGTGACAGGTAGGACCTGGACTAGAAATGGTTTCCATCCTTCCTTAGATGTTATGGGACCGCAGTGACACCAATAAAGCAGGGGTATCTCACATTAGATCTTGGGGGCCAGGAAAGATTGTCATACTGACAGCAATCTAATTTGTTATATTACAGAGGAAGAATCAAAATGCCCCTGTGTACACATTTCATCTTCTGTGAGGCTTGTGTATGTATTCTCCGAGTTTGGAGCACAAAGCCTTTGACATTAATATGTACATACAAGCTTTTGGTGTCTATAGAAATGCAAATCATAAAAGGTATGCAGGTAGAATATGATGCGATAGTTTTACACTTTACTGTAGTATGTCTAGTAAAACCTCTACCTACGAGGCAGGGTTTATCGCTGGCCTGGAATTTGCCAATTAAGGCTAGGCTGGATGACCCATGAGCCCCATGGACCTGCCTGTCTCTGCCTTGCCAGCTCTGGGATTGCAAATGTACACCACCCTGCTGGGCTCTTTTATGTCAATTCTGGGAATCAGCCTCAGGTCCTAAAGCCTGCATAGTAAGCATTTTACCTACTAAGTTTCTTCCCATCCCAGTGTGTATTCTTTCTTAAATAAGAGTTTCTGGAATGTTCACTGTTATATCAGTTACAAAAAGAGATTCTTACTGAGGGCATGGAATACTTTCCTGTTTGCCAAACTTTGCTCCAGCAGTAATTCCATCCTCTGAGGCGTTGTATCCATCTCCCTGTCATAGGTGAGTTTTCCCTCAGTGGGAATGATGTTGGCACACAGTTCCTCTTCCTCTGCCTCCTGTACCTCACCATCTGAGGCTTGCCAGAGACAGCAAGAAACCCTGTCCAGGCCATGTCACGACCTTGATACTATTTTGGGCTTTCTGATGATGACAACTCTAAACCCTGTCAGACAGAGATGGTAGATGAGCCAAGTACCTTGGAAAACTGTTATCAAATTAAAACCCAAGCAGGATCCTATGTGAGCTCTGTCTATAAATAACTTATGAAAAGTGAAAAGATGTTTCTGTTAGCAAATTTAAAATAATCGTTAGAATCCTTCAACAGATTGCTGCTAATTAGATTGAGAATTAAACAGCTTTGTATGAACGCAGAGTTAATTAATAGCTCATTACTTTTTTAATAAGCCAAATTCATTTGGAAACAGAAGAGAGACGGCAAAGTTCATCACGGATGAGACGTTAGATTGGGATTACTTCTCCTTCCCTTGATGAGAGAAGGAGTTTAATTAAAGCAGGGGACACATTTATATCATGAACGAGTTGCGTGCAGTCTCTAGCACTTGGGGCTGGAGAAATCAGCGACTCTTCTCATTTTGAAAGCTTCCTCAGGATCTACAGGGTTAATATAAGTTGTGCTCAACTCTGTTCAGCTCTTGGATTCTTCAATTCACTGATCAAGCCAAAACTTTTTGAAGCTGAGAATATTCATTCAAACTAGTAGACATTTATTGTAGTTCACACTGGTTTTATTTCCATCCCGTTTTCGTCCAGGTATCCCAGGGTCTCCCTTTGAAGGCTAGCTCCATTTTCCTCTCTTCCCCAATTCTATCTTTCTACATAGTCTCAATTCTCATTATTTCTTTATCTGGTTTCCTGACCCTTTAGTGCCCTTTATATTACAAAACATGGGGCAGAATGGGAAGGATGAAAGGAATGCCTTTAGGATTTTGAAGCCAAGTGCATTCTGGGTATCCTACAGGACACTCTCCATTCTATTCTTTTAGAGCACCAAGGTGCCCATGTCTACAGTGTGTTCTCTTCCATCAGTTATTCTTGACACACTTTGGAGATTGTCATTCAGGATGTATGTGTTTGTTGAAGTACAGTTTCCACGAGTTTCCACTTTTTTTTTTTTTTTTTTTTTTTTTGCCTATCCAATTCAATGAAAGCCCTTCCTTGTGTTTGAGTGAAATAGATATTGCCTAGCTATAAGCCACATGGGTACACAGCACTTCCAACACTGCACCTAGGTTTTGGCTAAGTCTGTTGAGTTCCTTAGCCTGCCTGCATGTTGGGGACTTCTCACTGGCAATGGGAAGGAAGTGGGGAGAAAGTGCTTACATGTCTAGGGACATGTTAAATATCTGTCTATTAAAACGATGAAGTCTCTCTTATAACTGAACCATGACATGCACTTATGTTTTTCATTGCTGTTCTGTTATTTATTTGTTTATTTTTATTTATGTACATTGGTGTTCTGCCTGCATGTGTGTCTGTGAGAGAGTGTCAGATCCCCTGGAACTGGAATTACAGACAGTTGTGAGCTGCCACATGGGTGCTGGAAATTGAACCCAGGACTTTTAGAAGAACAACCAGTGCTCTTAATCTCTGAGCCATCTCTGTGATTGACTACTTTTTTTTTTTTTCGAGACAGGGTTTCTCTGTGTAGCCCTGGCTGTCCTGGAGCTCACTCTATAGACCAGGCTGGCCTCGAACTCAGAAATCCACCTGCCTCTGCCTCCCAAGTGCTGGGATTAAAGGTGTGAGCCACCACTGCCCGGCATTGTGGTTGACTACTAAGCATGCCAGTCTGATCACTACTAACCCATTTCAAGGACTGTGTAGATGAGGCAGAGAAGAGCTGATGGGCTCTGATGCAATTTTATGCTGTGGCATTGAGGCATCCCAGGGATAATTAGCATAGCCTGTTTCTTAAAAGGCGATCGAGGCTCAGAGGGATCAAGGAAACAAATCTCTTTTGAGAAATTTTTTTTCCAAATCAGGATGTAGGCTCTCCAGCCCTCTGCTCTTCACTAGATTATTTATTCACCTTTGAAAAGAGCTCTATTCTTTACACCAGCACCCAGATTTCCAGGAAAGAACCAAAAAAGTAGACACATAAGTTCTCTAACAGGTCTTTCCTGGACACTCTTCCTGCCAAAGGTAAGTGTTTAGTACTAACTTGGGAGCTGAGTTTTAAAATTATCAACTAGTTTTATTCATTCTCCTGATCTCCTTTCAAGAGAATCCTGTTGTTCATGGGCTAAAAGGGAAATGTTTTACTCTTCTGAGTCACACCTTGCTTTTGTTCCCGCCCACTTGCTCCCCTCCCCCACCATCTGATTTAGCCCTGCCTGTGTCCCTGAAAACTTCTAGAACAGTCCAAATTTGTTATTCCAAATTTGTTTTCGGCCCCAGAACCTTTGTATATGCTGGGTCCTCTGTCTAAAGTGTTGTTTCTCTAAATCTCATCTTCATTTTATTCTTAATCGTGACTACTGAAGTGAGTTCTCCTCCACTTGCCTAACCTAAACTTGGCTTTTCTCTTGGTCTCTTATGTGCAATAATTCCTATTTCCCCCTTTTATCCCCCTATATATCTCCTATATTCCCCTATATATCCCTTATATTCCCCTATATATTTCTCCTATATAAATTCTCCTGCAATTGTCTGGTTTTGTAGAAAGGGGGATGTTTCTTGTCTTTTTCACTTGAACATTTTTCACACAATGAAAGCAGGGACCATATCTGATCTGCCCAACTCCACATCCTCAGCCCCAGGTACAGTAGAAGGAAAGTTAGACCTACTGAAAAAGTGAACACAGACTGTGGATATCAAACCACAGGATCAAATCCAGCAGGACCAAAGGCCAGGGATGAAGTCAGAGCCTACAGTTGATGGCTCAGGGCCAAGGTGCAGCTGTGTGGCCTGAGCCTGGTGGACACCCATGGTTCCTGACCCCCTATCTAGCCTGTCTGGGACAGTATACCTTCCATCTGAGACATTTACAAGAATCTTAGGTCCCACATCGAAGCAGCTATTGAGAGGCATCCAACTACAGTCTCTTAGTCTATAGTCTTCCCTTAAAATGAACTCTGGCCCCTTTCCCATTTTGTCTGGATAAGGATAGGCAGCATGACTACATTCTTCTACTTGCTTCTTTCTCGTGAATTTATTGAGTACTGGAGAGAAGAAAAACAGCTAAGAAAGGAACAGTGGGGTGGGGCTTTGGGTAAGGGTGTGCGCTCTCCTGTCCAGGTGTGGACATGGCGGGCCGCGTGTATCCTTTCTTGGGGTGTAAGTAGATTGCTGCTGGAGACAATACTGGGACAGTGCATTCCTTATTACCTTAAAATAGGGGCTCGGAGAGGAGAAGGCTCTTCACATCCTTTAAATGGTGGTTATGGACTTCAAGCCTTGAAGACTCTCTGTTTTCGTTGCCCAATGGCATGGCTCAAAGCAGTGATTTGAACAACCTGCAATACTGTGGCTGTGGATACTTTCCTTAGTTTCCCCACTGTAGACTACCAGCACCTTCCCTGCATGGGTCTTGTAGTTCCGGGAGACTGGGAGCTTTGACTTTGAAAGGTTCTTGTAAGCAGAGCAAGGAAGCTTAGATTTAGAAGCCCCTTGAGGGGACAGATTCCTTTCCTACTTTTAAACTCCACCTCAGCCCTGACTCTCAAGTCTCCATGGGTTTATTTTGCTGCATATCTTTCTTCTATTGTCATATAAGGATTTATCTAAGATGGAGTGACTCTGGAGCATGCGTTGTTGCCTCCCATGGTTTTGTGGGCTCATTTGATGGTCTGCACAGGTCCTCCTCAAGGTCTGTTATGAGACAGTGTCAGGGCATATCAGGATTGAAGGCATCTGGAGGCTGGATGTTCAAGGTGGCAGCAGTCCATGTTAGACGTGAGCTTGGTGCTTATCGGTGACAATCACCCAGATGGATGGAGAAGCATCAAGGCCACACTGCTAGGCAAGGCATGCATAGGACCCTCTTCTGTATTCTAACTCTGGGGAGGATGACAGTCTGAGGTTAGCCAGGACTACCCAGTGAGACCGTGCCTCAGACAAATGCACATGTGCGATCACAAATCCCATTGTGGAAGACCCTGTGTAGGTGGAGCCAGCTTTGTGGTCATTTTTGTGAAGCTCACTATATATCTGTTCCCCATATTCTCCCTGACGTTACTCACGATGATTCTCTGTGCTGAGGCTTTGTCCGCCGTGAAATTATTTTAACATTTAAAAAGATGTTAGAGTCAAATATATCAGATTGACATGCCATTCTTTTAGACTGTGTGTGTCCACACACAGTCACCCACACAAACATACACATACTCTTAGACACATGTACACACATGTTCCCTTTATCCCCCACCCCCACACACAGCCACACTCACAGTCAGACTCACAAACATACACATAATCTCAGACACATGTATACACACAGCCCCTTTCCCTTCTCCCATCCTCCCTCCTCCCCTCAAACACACACACACACACACACACACACTTACACAGCTATGTTAAGGCTTTCAGGTATCCTTCAACCCCCGTAGCCACTGACCAGGTATTGAATTCTTGAGGACCCTCTTCCCTTCTTGTGTTTGGGAAGCCCTCGTGTGTACACCTGGTTTAATTTTGGCTGCTGCAGCATAATTCTAACTGTAGGATTGATCCTTTAGGCTGAGAACAAAGTGCCGGTTGAACGGGCTAGCTCCACGTGCCTATTGAGACGTTAACCAGAGAGCACTGTTAAATGACTGCCGTTTTTCATCTTTTGTGACAACATTTATTCCACATTCCCTCCACCCCGTGGAAGATGGTGCCTTGTATTTTGTTTTGTTCTTTTAAGTGGAGCGCGTGGAGTCTTGGCTTGTATTACCTCTTTAGTTTTCAGGGGAGATTAGTCAAGTAAGTTGGTAGGTACACGTTTTCTTCCATCCCTTGCTGCCTTTTTCTTTCAGCAAACTTTTCTAAAGGTGATGAATAGCGGGCACGATGAACTGTCCACCCTCTGCAGACTGGCTGTCTCCTTCACGCCTTCAGCTGCATATCAATCCTAGGCTTTCTCCCTTATTCGGCACTGCTTGGAAGTTTCAGATACTTTGTTTGGAATCTTCATTTCTCTTGAATATTCTTTAAAGAAGTCAGCATCCTGTTGTTCACCCACCCCACATTGAAGTCAGAATAGAAATGTTTAAAGTATTAAATATATTTGCTATTCAGTTTAGATTTCATTGTCGCCCATATGTTATGGCGGAATTCTGGGTGGGAAAGCATTAACCCTTCACTTGAATTTTGAAATTTTGTACAGCATTCAGAAAGCATGAGCTGCAGAGGGTCTTGGGAAGCTCAGTCCAAACCCTGAGTTTTGCAGAGAGATTCAGAGAGGGAAGGTGGTTTTCTCAGAGTAGAACAGCAGTTTAATGGCTGTCTGAGGTCACAGCAGAGACTCTTGGGTGTCTCGGTTATATTGCTTGGCTGGTCTGGTCTGGATTCTCGCTGGCTTGCTTAGAGCTAATTGCCTACCTCTTTCTCCCTGTATCCTTGTGAAGGGAAGAGCTTGGGGCACCAAACAGTGATTGAGTCTGCAGCCTCCATGACACAGAAGGAAAACCCTGGAAGCTGACTCTAACTGAAATCCTGGTGAAAGAAAGACCTGTGCCTTTATTAGATACTTATCTCCCCCACCCTTGGCATCCTTGGTGTGCATCATTGGGAGATTCCATCTTGCTTGCATGAGACAGCATCTCTCATTGGCCTGGAACTTGCTGTTTTGGCTAGACTGGTTGACCAGCCAGCCAGCCACAGGGATCATCCCCCTGTTTCTGTTTCCCCAGGACTGGAAGTGTGTGTGTGTGTGCCACCATGTCTGCTCTGGCTTCTTCTGTGGGTTCTGGGAATGGAAATCAGTCCCTCGTGCTTGGATGGCAAGCAATTTACCCACTGAGCCACCTCCAGCTCCACCCTTTTGTGTTTTGTAAGGGCTGCAGCATGGAGAACTTGGTTTTCACAGGGATCTCCGAGGAAAGGCAGAGGAGAGGATGGAGACAAGACAGAATGGTTGAGTTGGCACAGCTGTTGATCCTCTGGAGGGGGACAGGGAGCAGATAAAGGAAAAGCTAAAAGCATTAAGTCTCATCTGTAGAGACCAGTGTGCCAACTCAGTATGTCTCAGAATTACCTGGGTTTCTGAGAACTGAGATGGAAGGCCGCACATACAGGGTGTTACTGATCAGTACACTTGAGGCAGGCTAGGAATCTTCATTTCCAGCATGCTCTACTACAGCCCTGGTCTCTATCCTCCTTTTGTGCAGCCTAGGTAACACTGGACACTCTGCTGGCTGTGTGGGAGGCCAGCTGCATCACCCTCAGCACGTCTCATTTTTCTTCTTGGTAAGAGAGCCTAGGAAAGCAGCACCCAGTTGGATATTTTGACCTCAGAATGGTCAGGTGTTTGCAGACACTATCCCACGTGAGATGCTATTGCAGGATGATTTGAGGTAGGATGTAATTAAGTCCTTGGCAGCCACTGCAGTCCTTACTGGGCATCTGCCAGGGCGTTTATCTGTTCGGTACTCACAGAAGCCCTGCAAGGTAGATGTTGTTATGTTACCCACGTTTACAAGTGAGGGAAATGAATTCGGAGGAATCTGCTTGGTGAGTTATGGAGCTGGGATTAGATACCGTCTGTCTGTCTGCTAGGCTATGCTTTGTGACACGATGCAACTATTTTAGAAGTTCGCAGAGTCAAAATGTCCCCAGCATCAGTGACATGAGCAATAGTAAGTCTTGTGTACTGAGCACCTATTCTTTGCCTCAGGCCATGTTAAGTATTTTGCATTTCACCTATATTAAATGTCCTGAGAGGAAGGTAGACATTATGTCTAATAGATTAGCTAATTAGTTAACTGTTTAGTTAGTATGTGTTGGTGTGTATGTTGGCGGCATGAGTGTGCCAAGGCATATGTGTAGAAGTCAGAAGATAACTTATAAGAAGTAGCTTCTTCTACCACGTGTGCTCTGGGGATCAAACCCAGGTTGTCAGGATTGACAGCAAGTACCTTTACCCTTGAGCCATTTCTCTGCCACCAGCAATGAAGAGTTTTGAGACAAGATGAGCGTCATCCAGGAACTTTCTCGAGAGTGTAGGTCCCTGCTGTCTGTACAGTCTTGGGTTTTCCTCCACCCAAGGCTGCTGTCTGGCTCCCTTGGGTGTGGGAGAATACATGGGGTGGTGTGGCAGTGGGCTCAGAGGAGGAGGACTGTGGGTCGTGGGTCACGTGACCATTGAGGAGTACCTGCTGGGGAGGTGTAGGACCTGCCAGCATTTGCAGGAGGACATGAGGATTTGTGGGACCAATGGTTGCCTGGGCTGTCTTGGGTTGGTGGCGATAAGGGCCTGCCTGGCCCAAGGGGCTGGTGTTTGTTTCTGGTCTTTGCTTTCACTCCATCCTGACTGAGTCATTCTTCCTCTGTCAATCTCCCAATGGTCATGGTCTTCTTTTGTCTTCCTTCTGCGTCTATATCATTTTCTTGTTTTCCTCTGTGTTTTAGTTCTCAGTCTCCATAACCCTCAGCACTCCACAAGAGAAGCATTTAGGTGGGAATAGTTTACTCTTGGGGCTCCCAAGTGAGGAAAGGCCTGTGGGGAATGGGTTAATGAGTGGGCTTCTAAAAGGAATAGCATCCAGCTGGGAAGCTTGAGACAGACTGTCAAGCACAGCCCATAATTGCCCATCAAGGGACAAGGAAGCTGGGGCAACCACCCCCAAAGTCATTTCTAGTCTCTTCTGTCCTCATAGTAACAGGATACTGTTATACCAAGCAATGAAGGTCAGGAGCTTTCTGCAGGCACTGGCCTCTAAGGAATTGCTAGGGGACAGGGTGGCCCCTGAGTGCTGGATGTGGTGCTTGGCTCCCTCTCCTATGACATGTCTGTTTGAATGTTGACATGAGAAAGCGTTTTGTTAGATTTATGAAAAACATACCACGTTTCTTAGTCCCAGTGTGAAAATTAGGTCAGCTGAATATTTTATTTCCCCAAATTAATTATACACATTTAAAAAATTGTCTGGAGTCTCATAAGTGTGTGTGTGTGTGTGTGTGTGTGTGTGTGTGTGTGTGTGTGTGTGTCTGTCCTCCAATGAAATGCTGATCTTCCAAGTTTGAGAACAGTAAATGCATAATCTTTAAAAAATATTTATTTTTATTTTATGTGTATGAGTATGAATGTTTTGCTTTCCATATATGTCTGGCTACCACATACATGCAGAACCTGCAAAGGCCAGAAGAGGGGTCAGATGCTCTGGAACTGGAGTCAGACTTGACTGTGAGATGCCATGTGGGTGCTGGGAATTGAGCCCAGGTCCTCTGAAAAGCAGCCAGTGCTCTTAGCCACTGAGCCTTCCCTCCAACCGTGATAGAGGTATAATCTAAGCACTCAGCATAGAACTTGATTTGTTTTTTAGAGGTTTGCCCCTATGGCCACAACACTAACTGACCGTCCAGGGTAACTTCACCTTGCATCAGCTTGTATGCTTTTCTTGTTGGATGTAATCATGCTGTCTTGAACCTCAGCTGGGATGATCCTACAAGATCCTCATGAGATCCTAGGTCTGCTCTGGTAGCAGTCTCTTCCTTTCTTGGGTTAAACAAGCAGCAAAAACTAGAGGAGTGGGGACTCTTTAGTGACACAGTTTGTCCTGAGACTTTTGTGGTGGGTGGTATGTATTGTGGCTTCCTGGTGGCACAGCTGCCCAGGAGTCACCTTTGCTCCCAATAAGCTCACTGGGTCACCAAGCTGAACTTGGGCAGATTTTTTTCCTGTTGCTGTCTTCCCTATCTGGGGTGAATAAACCATTCATTATATCTTGTCAGGAGAAATCTCACAACACGTCGGCAGCCATATTGGATAATCAGACAAAGAGTTGCAAGTCTTTCCCCATGTCATCTGCCCCTCCTAACATCTGTCTCTGTATGGACCACATAGGTCAGGAACTCAAGGTTTAGCCTGTCTTGGAACTTTTTGACAAAGTATTTGACAAAAATAACATAATTTTTTTGGGGGGTGGGGGTGGGATTTATCACCTGCCCTGGGCTGAATAATTTACCACATTATTCTACTTTTGACATGAGAGCCATACATTAGAATTTCCATTTTACAGTTCAGGGAGACCAGGTCTAGAAAGACAGTGCAGCTTTGTCCCCTGGAGTCCCATGCAGTGAGGGGTGGGGCTGCTATCTGAAGCTACCTCCAGAGCCTGCAGGTCCCTGGGCTCAGCTGCAATGCACTGCAATGAAGCTGATCACCATTTGGAGGTGCTGACTGGCTTTCATCAGGAGGTGATTTCTACACATTTCACCTGGAACTGATTCCCAGAAAACCCCAGGCAGTCCACTTTTCACCCCACTGTTGATGAGAAACTGAGGTTTAGAGAATCGGAGCTCTCTTATCTTTGTGTGTCATTCAGAGATGATGTACAGCTGCTGAATTGTTTGCTTTGCATGGGAATTTCAGGATTCTGTCTTTTAGCACCTTAACTAATGCAAACCTCACCCCAATACATACAGATGTATATGAACACACACATTATCACTGTCATATGCATGTACCACTTTCATGTTTAGTTCCCCATTCTGTTCCTTTGTGCTGTCTGGACAGGGCCCTATTAGTGTTTTTATATCGTCTGTCCTTGTCTGATTAGATGTCCATCAATTTCATTTGCCCTGGCAAGGCCAGGTCTGGGGATAAGAGCCCTGCTTGCCTGGTCCTGAATTTTAGCCCAGAGTCTGCAATGAAAGAGATATGCTGTGGCTGTGAATGGACTGGGTGTATATGGGTGCAGCTACAGGCACGGGGTAGACATCAGATTCTATTTCAAGGTTCACAGTTTTGAAGGAACTTAAGCTCACCCCATAGTAAGTACTCTTTTAATTTCCAGATAGACTTGGGGGTTCCTTATGTTTACTGTAGCTTTTACATTGACCCAGTGCAGTGAGTTTACATTCTAACTGTGCATTGATAAAACTGAAGGCAGTGTCCTTGCACATAGATGCACATAGATCTTCTTTCTCAGGTCAAAGCAACCAATACACATTGAGTCCTGGCTGTCACTGGCTGCCTGTGAGGTCTGTGAGAGCTTCCAAGGCAAACACACCATGGCTCATGACCTTTAGGTATCCCCCCAGGCAAGCCGAAAAGAAGCCTCAAGACAGGACTAGGGCCCTGGGAAGATGATTGAAGTACTGAGGATAGCATCTTCCATGCCAACTGTTGCTGTGGGGATGATGCAGGTGGGTGGAGAGCTGTGTGAGATATGTGCCTGCAATGGGTGTGAGTAATCAGGGAGATTTTTAGAAAGAAGCAGAGGTCCATGTGTGCCGGAGGCAGCTGAGAGTTGGGATATGTTAATATCAATGTGAAGACTGGGTGGTAGGTTAGGATGCTTTTTGAGTTACCCGTGGATGTCCTGGGCAGAAAGGACTGTCTACGTGAAGCAATAGACCTACCCACCTTCTTGCAGGACCTGACCCTGGAACAAGGAAGGAACCATTGAGAGCATCAGACTAGAGTGGGCTAGTGTGTATTGGAATGCTCAACCATCTCCCAGCTTGCTATGTGCTCATCATAAAACTCCAACTCACACTCCTTCCACTGTAGCACACAGGACATCATTACTGACTTACTACCATCTCTGGGTGTTGTGTCATTCAAAGATGCTGGTCCTGAAATGATTTCATGAACAACAAGATTCCACACAAGGCAGGAAATCATTGTCCTTTTTCTGTGGACCCTGTTCCCCCACTCATGAAACAAAAACGTCACTATTATGATGGAGAAATGTCTAGATGTGTGAGTGACCAAGGAATGGCAAGTAACTGCCATATTGCCTTCTTGCAAGACAGACATGGCACAAATGGCTTGAGGCAATGTTGGGACCTTTTACATGGCCATGTAAATCCTGTCTATGCCTTCCTGCTTCGAGTTCTGTGAGCTACACTGTAAGGCTGAGTATCCCTGGGTGACCACTTGAGTGGCAGGAGGGACATGATCAGCTCGCACTTCAGACAGGCCACTGGGTAGGCAAGGCTCCCAGCATGGTTTTGTGAGTCACAGATGCAGTTCCTGGTATTCTAACATACTGTTCAACCAGCAGGCAGGGTGCGGACTTACACCATGGGCTCTGCAGACAGTCTCTGGGCTCAGCGGACATTCTATACATTTATGCTTAAATGTATAGTTTGGTTTGGTTTGTCTTACAACTCTGAGTCAAATACTAGTGTTATGCACTTTGTCCCTGTGAGGGAAAGCACTGTCTGGTGTGGGAGATATGTCACCTCTTTTGTGACTTCTTTGAAGGTTCGTTTTTGTCTCATTTGGGGAAAGGATCTCTCAAAATAACACGTCATCTTTTTAAGAGTGGGCTGATGACTGAGGAAGAGCTATTTGCTATATGTTTGTTATTTTACAAACTGTTAAAAAAAAAACACTTGGAATACTCAAAATGACCCTCTAGGTATGATTGCCTTCTTTGTATATGTGGGGAAACTGAGGTAGAGGTGGGATAGCACAGCCAATGGCTTTTAGCTGCAGCCAGCACTATGGGCCAGCTTGCTTTGTATCCTGTGTTTTTGTCCTCTTTACTGAACTTTATCTCTAAGGCTTTGAGTACATAGGGTCTTAACTGCAGGTTAAAGATTTGACTTTGATGACTACAAGTCTGTGGCAAAGTCATACATTTCAATATGCCCTTGGGCCTCTTAGTACTGGTGTGGATCACTCAGATAGGTGAGCTGCCAGCCCTGGCCTTGCTGGAGTTATAGAGAGAATAAGCTCTCTCACCTGGAGCCTGCAGCCATGTGGCTTGTGGTATCTGTGGGACCCTGGGTTCACTTTGCACAACCAGGTACCATGATGCATTTGGGTGTCTGTGCATATGGACACCAACTGGTTTTTTTGCAAGAAGAGACATCGAAGGCTGTCAGAACAACACAAAAGACATTTAGGGTCATACAGAGGCCCTGGATTTCTCTTGCCCTTCCTCCTTAGGTGTCTCCTACACAATCAGTGTGGGGAAAGAATCTTCATGTCCCTTTAGGGACTCAGATTCTCAGAGTCAGAATCACATTTGCCATCAGGAAGGAGCTGGCTACCCAGGCTTGCTTCCTGTCCATCGCTGGCTGTGTGACCTTGGGCAGTTACTCCATCTCTCTATGCCCTGATTTCTACTGTAAGTCAGAAGCTACAAGGAATTACCACAGGACTTGAAGGAGCAAACAATGTCTGGCAGAGAACAAATGCTTGTGTTAACTCTAATTAACAATTTGCCCATTACTTTCCTGCACCATCATCATTGTCTTAACTGTTACCATAGTTACCACTTTGGTGGTACTTATAGGTCAGATTACACATGGTGACTCAATTTGATTGAACTTAGGTTTTGAGTGAAGAAAGGGACAGAAGAGGTTAGGTGACCTGCTGGAGGATGCATAGCCCTTAAGTGACAGAGCTGGGGTCTATCTGGTCCTGGGATGTTTTGACTTCCCTGCTCCTACCCTTGCTGCTATCCAAGGTACCACCTCCAGGCACCTAATCCAAACCTTGCTCAAAAAGTGGTTGTCCAGGCCCTTGTGCTGTTGAAACACACATTTACGATGGGAGGTGGTGCCTCCCAGTAGCTTAAATAAACTGGTTTCTCCTGGCACAGATTTATAGTTGCAGATGCCTCCCACTGCTCATGGCTTTGGCTTTTTAATTTAATCTTTCCCAGATTCACTGAGGGCCTTCATTCTGGCAGTTTCCTGCCTGTGTGCCAGGCATCAGGGAGCTAGACCAACTCAAACCAGTTTGATTTGTGCTGTCTGGAAGGGGAGCCTGGGGCCTCTTGCCTCCTGCCTGCCTTCCTACAGAAGGGCTCTGATGAGCTGGCCCATTCCTCAGTATCCTGGATGGCAGCCTCTCCGGCCCGCTCCTCAGGCTGAGGGAGATTGTCTGGCTTTCCTGGCACATTTGGAAGGCCGTGTTGATATTCTGGGCAGGCATGCAGGGCCTCTGCCATTGTGTGTGGGAAAAGCTGTAAGTAGGAGCAGGAGAGAGAAAGGCCCTGTGCCCCTCTGTGGAAAGTGCCTCAGAGGAAGGGACAACTCCTCCCAAGGCTGACTCTAGGGTTTCCAGGATTGCAATGGAGCCTCCCTCCCATGCTGTCTAACAGCAGGAGTCTCCTGAAGAAGGACTTTGCAGACCTGGGTCAGGGGCAGAGATGGTAGGGGTGGGGATATAGCTCTGTCAGTGAAGTGCTTGCTCTGCACGCATGAGGACCTGAGGTTGATACCCAGAACCCAGGTGGGAAAAGCAAGCAAACCGAACTGGATGTAGTTGTGTATACTTGTGACTCTAGTACTGAGACCTTGTCTCAAAAACTTAGAGAGTTACTGAGGAAGATATACAGTGTTGTCATTTCACCTTTACACTATGCACATAGACACACACCCACTCTCACTCCGATACACACACACACACACACACACACACACACACACACACACACACACACACACACGGCTTCCTTGTGGCAGGAGGAGCTATGGATGGGGATCATCTGTAGAACCTGGTGGATTTGGAGCATGGGGGAAGGAGAGGAGGAAGGAGAAGGGGAGGGAGCACCTGGGAGCAGCAGGGAGTACTCCTGTGCATCCATCCATCCTTCTTCAATATCCAGCAGTGGCACAGCTGCAGGAGGCTGCAAGTCTGGTGTGGCTCACAATGGCCAATACTGAATTCTGTTCCCTATATGGCCACCAAGGCTGGTGAGTCAGTTAAGCACCATGCTCTCATGTTCTCAGTGGTGATAGAGAGAAGCAATCATAGTGATTACCTCTCAGTGCTGGTGGGAGAAACTGCTAATGGCAGACAGCAGGGTAAAAACACATGGTATCGTTGGCCTGAAAACTGCGTGATCACAGGCCAGGACACACATGGCCTGGATAACTGGGCCGAGTTCTTGGTGTGAAGTGGACCCATCCTCCCAGATCACAGGCATACATGTGAGCAGTATCTCCAAGCTTTCTAAGGGGTCTGTGGGGCTCATAATGACTCCATCTCCAAAACACAGGGGTAGAGGGGCTCTGAGATTTTACATACCTGGGGTCCTCTTATTGTGGGCTCTGCTCTGTCAGAAGGCCAGACTTTTGTGTGTACCTTGTTTCCCTTGCCTGCCATGTCTTATGTGGAGCTCCTGATCTCTCCTCGACACTAGCTCAAGCATCTTCCTTTAGACATCTCCCCTAATAATATACTCTCCTCTCCACCCCAAGTGCATGCTTCTTCCTGCCTTCCTCACAGTGGGTACCCTTGTCTTGTCTGTGGTCAGTCACCGGACAGCCATTTATTATGGACTTGGTATAAGCCAGTTGCTGTAGGTGCAGCTTTGACCTAGATGGATAAGCTACCTGCGATGCCTGTGCTAACAGGCACATTCGACAGTACTTGTCTAAACAGGTGAATATACTCAAGGGACAATTTGGTAAAGTCTGTGTAGGAAAGAGGCATGATAGCGAGGAGCCATGGAACAGGGACATAATCTCTATGAGGGTGAATTGGGAGAGCTTCCTGGAGGAAGAGGCAGTTAGGCTGGATCTTGAAGAATGAGAAGAGATCTTCCAAAAAGCTCCAAGGATGGCATTCTAGGAAGCAGGGCTAGCAAGCAAGTGCTGGGGCGCACAAGTGGGAGGGTGGCTCAGGATAAAGACCCAGGAAAATGACTACTGTGATTGGCACGTACGGAGCCAGGGAATGGTGCCATGATACTAGGTTTTCTGAACCTCACAGACCATGGTAAGGAGTTTGTTTTCATTTCCTAAGTGTGCTGGAAAACATAGAAGTGACATGAATTGATTAAGCTCACTGAGCATCACTCAGGATGCTTTTTGGAAAATGGAGAGATGAAGGAGATTGGAAAAGTAGTTCCAGGATTGACATTCTGTTCTGAACTTGTGTGTGTGTGTGTGTGTGTGTGTGTGTGTGTGTGTGTGTGTGTGTGTGTGTATGCATCTGTGGGAGTATGAGGCTTCCTGTTGAGTTCTAGGAATATGATTTTCTAATATTTTTTTTGAATGTGGATGGATCTTATAAAAGGTGAACACATACGCAAGAGACTTGAGAGTAGGGGGTAGACACTGCCCAGGGAATGTGGACATTTTACTGAAGATTTTTACTGAAGATGTACAAGTAAAGTCAGTTTCTTGGTGTTTAGGACCCTCCTGTCCTGATAGTTGAAGATGGGCCTACATATTTTATGAGCTGGAGCAGGTCCAGGAATTCAGACTTCAAAAGCACAAAGTACAAACAGATGGAACGTCATCTCTCTTCTTGATACGGTGCCTTACTTGACATTTAAAATAGTTTGTTTGCTTCATTTGTCTCTATGTGTGGTTTGCATGCCTGTGTGTATGTGTGGAGGTCCTTATAAGATTGCTCTCAACCTTATTCCATCAGGCAGGGTTTCTCACTTGAGTCTAGGGTTCATTCATAGGGCTGGTTTGGTTAGCAAGCTTGCTCTCAGGATCCCATCTCTGCCCTTTGTGTGCTGGAATTCCACGAAGCCTCACATTTACCTGGGTCCTGGGGATACAAACTGGTCCTTATGCTCACACATCAGACACTTTACCCACTGAGCCATCTTCCTCACTTTCAATATCTAATTTTTGGATGAAGCATACATGCTCATACTTAAGAGGATAAAATACAAGGATAAACCTCCCATTTCAACTCTGTGGGCCAACAATAAATACTATTAGCACTTGATGGGTGGAACCCTGTTATTTTCCCCATGTATGTTGTGCTCATAATGTGGGCTTCATATTTTGTAAACTGGTCTCTACCCACACCACCATCAATGAGTAATAAACATTCATTGTATCGGTCAGGCTGGGCTTGTTGAAATCAGTATCAGAACATCCCCAGCTCTCTGTGGCTTTAGATACCAAAGGTCTATTTCTCATCAGTCTCCTGTGAATTCCCATGGATTGGTGCCACAGTAAGAGGCCTCTGTGCTTGACAACCCATGGGAACAATACTTACTGTCTGCAGTATTCCTGTTTCTTAGAGCAGAGGGACAGGCATGAGATCACTTTCATCATACGTTATTGGCCAGAGGGTGTCACATGGTACCATTCAAACAGGTTTGGACCAGAGTGTCTGATCTCATCGTATGCTGGGGAAACCGAAAGTCAAACATGTTTGCTGGGCAGAGCTAATGGTACATCCTAATCTTGTTCCTCCTTTATGCAGTCAGTATTATGAAATATTACATACACATAGAATATGTCCATCTCAGTAGGACACTGCATTCTCGTTTGCCTGCCTGAGGCCTGGCTGCTGCTGTCTCTGGGATTCTCCGGAGTCTCAGCTGTCCCCAGTGATGATCTGATGGAAACTCACCCCTCAGATTGATTTTGCTTCTTCCCTCTTGCCCCCTTCCCAGAGCTCTGTTATCCATAAGGGTGTCTCTCCACGTGTTCTCATCTTGCTCTGCTTTTGAGGAAACCTGGGAAAGATGATTGAAATGCCTCTACAATGAGAACTGTGACCGAAGTGCCCGTTACCAGCCAGGTATTTCCTGTCCCATCAGCTGTTAGGGGCAAGACATGGGATTTGAATGAGGCTGGAGTCTTACCTTCCATGTAGCTTTAGGACTTGGTTTCCTTATTGTTTCTTTCTTTTGTTGGTGGAAGAACCAGATCCCTTCATTATATCCAGTGTCTGCCAGCTGATTGGCCCCACTCCTGACGTGTCCTGATACCCTGAGCCCAGTGTTCTGACATTTTCCTAGGCTTCTTCTTCCTGCTTTTCTAGTATCCTATAACTTTTCTTTTCTCATGCTCTTTTCATTTTGTTTTAGTATATTCTGAACAAATCATCAGCCTTAAAAGAATAGGTTTTTGAACACTTTCAGATCTTTTCTTTGGAGATAGGGTCTCTCTGTGTAGCCACGGCTAGCCTTGAACTTGCAGTTTTCCAGATTCAGCCCCAGCACGCTGGGATTACAGGCATGTGTGCCACCATGCCCTGCGTACCTTTAGTTCTTGAGGTTGTAACGCTGTTTTCATCTTTGTACTTGTCAGTGTTGCGTGTGTGCATAGATCTCCAAATATCTAGAGTCAAAACAATTTTTCCTTGACATTTCAAAATATGTCTGCTTGTCTTCTGGTAGTCAGCCTTGCTAATTAGCTCAACACTTGAAGCGTCTGCTCCTTTATAGTTTCATTTTGTCTACACACCATGTCTCTGATTACACACACACACACACACACACACACACACACACACACGGTAAATACTCCTGGGAGACTTTAGAATACCCACCACCACCATGTGTATGTGTGCATGCAACATGCACCGCTGCTGGTGTGTATGCGTGTGCACACATGTATGTGTACCTGTGAAGGCAGAGGAGGGTGTAAGGTGCCTTCCTCTATCCCACTTCTCCCTACCTCTCAGGGCAGGGTCTCTCACTAAACCTGGGGCTTGCTGTTTCAGCAGGCCGGCTGACCAATGCTCCCTTAGAATCCATGACTCCACCACACAACAGTGGTGTTACAGGCGTGTGCAGCTCTGCCTGGATTTTGTGTGCGCACTGGAGATTCAATCCAGGGTCTCATGCTCATACTCTTGCTCACCAAGCCAGCGCCTCAATGCCAGGATGTTTCTTTATGGCACTTTTCTCTTACCCACTGTGGTATTTAACCTAGTTTATTTGATCTTCTTTCTTAAGTTCTGTGAAATGTACCGTCCGTGTTTTCATAATTATTGTCCTTTATTTGATCCATCACCCATCAGCTCTCAGTTGGTGGGTGTTTACTTCATGGACTGGTTCTCCGTATGTCTCTTTTACTCTGCCTTTTATTCAAAGGATTTTTTTGGGCTTTATTCTGAGAGCTTTTCTTAATGTTTTCTTCTGGCTTTTATATAGATTTCTTTTTTTCCCCTTTGTCTTAATTTCCATAAACTTATTTCTTTTCGTTCTTTGCTTTAAAAAAAAAAAAACAACCCAGATTTCTCAACACGTATTTTAGAGTTAAAAAAGAAAAACCCAAAAATGTATTTCTTTTATGGAGTCCTCTGGTTTGTGTACATGCTTCTGTGTGTGTAGGATAACTTTTGGAAGTTGGTTCTTCTCTTCCACCCTTACATGGGATCTAGAAAATCAAATTCAGATACTGGGTGTTCATGACCATTGTGCAGGCCTATATTTTAGTGTTTTGATGGTTGTCTGAATTATTTGTCAAGTGACAAATGTTAATGATTTTATTTGCTTAGGAAATAAATGAATGTCCACCATGATTGTAGGCTATCAATACACTTTCCTAGCTTCTCATGGTTCGCCGTTTGTGTTGTGTGCATCCAAATAAAGGTGGTTTGCTCATGTGCATTTTGTGTTGTATGATTATATTGTTATGCCTTTTTTTTCTATTATAATTTTGTGGAGGACCTCTGCCAGACACCCCAAGCATCACAGATGTAATAAATTATAGTAATAAATGTGTCCACAGGGCATTAAAATTTCCAGTAATCTATTCTTGTTCTGTATGCACTGTCCTTTTTGATGTCCTAGAAGATGGACAGGAGGAGGGTCTGAAAAGTCTTGCCTGCTTCTGTGTTCTCCCTTACCCTAGAGCCAGTTCTATGGGCTTGCTTCATCTAGCATTGGTTTTTCTCCCACAGGGGTTGGATGAGTCCGCCTGCTTCATCCTAGGAAGCTAGGGCGGGGCAGAGGTGCAGATAGTTGATTGGTTTTGTGTGGCATGGGTAGGTCGGTTGATTGGCAGGTTGCACTGGCACCTGTGGGACTGGCATTAGAAGCTGTACTGTGTTAAGCTGGGGAGGGACATTTTGGGGGAGGGACGATCTTCTCCACTCTTAAGCTTAGGAGTCATCTCGAAAAATTATTTAGTGTCCTTTGGAGCTCACATGTCTCCTTTCAGCCTAGGAAGTGGATTTTCTGGTCTTGGAGAAGTAGCTCTGGGAGGCCAGCACTTAGTCGTGGTGGTCTCTGTAGAAGATGATCTGAATGGCCCTTCCTCCTGCCTCCATGGTGGAAGCCTCTCTCTTCTCCTTCCAGCCCTGTCATCCCTTCTCTGTGTGCCCTGGGTCTGTGATCCGTGCTTCCCCACCTGCTGTCTGTGTTTTACAAGCTCCCAGTGGTATTATGACAGTGTCTTATTGTGCTTATTTACTGTAATATCAATGGGCTTGTGGAGGGCTGGGGAGGTGACCACATGTCTTCAGCTAGACCTCATAAAGCATTCATTGGAATCAGGATTTAAAACCTCTGATTTATGTTGGCAACGCCTGGTCGCCTGCTGCTTATGCCTTTCTTCATCTCCTCATCCCTGCTTCCCTCCCTCCCCCTGCCCCTCCCCTTGCTCT
>CM052701.1:15936278-15952067 GCA_028551405.1 Uromys caudimaculatus
TTCCTTCCCTCCTATCCTCCTTCCTTCCCTCCCTTCCTCCTTCCTTCCCTCCTATCCTCCTTCCTTCCCTCCCTCCCTCCTTCCTTCCCTTCCCTCCCTTCCTCCTTCCTTCCCTCCTATCCTCCTTCCTTCCCTCCCTTCCTCCTTCCTTCCCTCCCCCCCTTTCGTTCTTCCGTCTCTTCTCCTCATTTTAATCCCTTGATTATTACTTTGAGTTTCATCACCAGAAGTGGAATAAAGTTAGATGTAATGATAAAGAGAGCACTTTATATCTGCACCACAGCACTGGCTGGCTGGTGGTTTTGAGCCAATTCCTTCGAATCCCTGAGCAACTCATTATTAGCTGGGGATGATAATGTTCTTTCATCAGAAGGTTGGGTGCAAGGATTAGAATCAATAAAGGGAACACATATCCCCATGCCATTTGACCCTTAAATATGCTTTCTGTTCATAATAGCTGATATTATTGTTATTATCCATTATGTAAGCCTCATGGCAGGGAGGGATTATTACTTCTATTGTGTGCATGAGAAAGGCAGATTTGGAAAATTTGTTGTTTTCTCATTCCGTTCTTCCCACTCCCCAGCCATGACAGCAAGCCCAGAGATGGAGCTGTTCTTGAATCGGAAGAGGTATTTTTGGTCAAGTACAATGGTGGTCTGGATATAATCTAAGTCTTCCAGATAACCTTGAACCTCAGATGGTACCATCTCCTCATACACACAGGTGCATGTGTGTGTACATGTGTGTATGTGTATGTATACATATGTATGTGAGCATATGTATTACATACCTGAAGTTTAAGTCATTTGCATGCCACTGTCAGTAATACCAATATTGAAGTTGGATAATCTCAACAGTGTAATATAATAAACGCATCTTTGAAGTACAATTTATTTAATCCTGAATTTTTTATTTAATATTTTCTTCTGACCATGAGCAACAGATACTTTGGAAAGCAGAACTGTGGGCACTGGGTTTTTGTGAAGTGGGTTCCAGACTTTATTATTCGGAGCTGACTAATTTGAGAAGGAAGATGTTTTACATGTCCTTCTGTCCCACTGACATCAATCTGTATGTGCAGACCAGGGGAGAGGGGCCTAGAGGGTATGCCTGTGGTGTGAGTTAGGCAGAGTGAGTGTCTGGTTTGAACACACTGCTTGTCAAACTCTATTGGAGTAATCCCTCTGGGGTAGTATGCCATTAAGTTAAAGAGCCAAAGTAGGAATTTAACTCAACACTGTTGGCTCTCAGATTGTATTTCTGACTTGTGTAGAAGCTGGTACTCCTAACACGATATAGAATAGCCACACAGAAGAGCTGAGCAAATACTCAGAGAGTTGGCTGTGCTGGAGTGAAGCACAGTTTGTGGAACAGTTTGGATGAGGGGCTCTCAAAAGTGTATGGTAAGGTAAGCTCTCTACTGCCTTGATGCAGACCAAGCTGCTCTGTCTCATGAAGCAAAAGGACCCCAGGCAACACTGAACAAGAATCTGAGCAGTGCTGTGTCCTTGTATATTGGATTTCCAGTGCCCTTCTAGAGCATGACATATACCTCTAATTGCTGGGTCAGGAAAACAGCTGCCTTGGTTAGAGCACTTTTGAAAGTCTCCATCCTTGGAAATCCGTCTAGAGCCAAATTGTACCATAGGGCACAAAATCATCTTTGTTGTGTGTGTTTTGAGAACTTTGCTCAGTGGGATGTAGTATTTCAAATCCCATTGAAATACTATTTTTAAAAAAGGCATTTTCCAAGTTGACCATTGACCATGATGCAGCTCAAGTGAGTTAAGCTTCGTTTTGTGTCCCTACTAAGACCCTTCCCTGTGCTGGGGCCAGAGTCATGGGCCATGTACTCATGAGTTAGAGCTTCATTCATGGCAAAGATTGATCATCTCTCTAAAGCTAATGATTTGTCCTGTCTTTAATATAGGAAGATATCAGGTGGCTCCAAGGACCCAACAAAGGAACTTCATGTTGACAAATAGTCTGCTGTGAGCCAACCAGGACTCACTGGGATATACAAGGTCTGTGTTGGTTAAGAGATGAAGATAGCAAAGCAACACAGATGACTTTAAAAGATCTAGAAAAGTGAAAGAAGCCAACTCCAAAGTATCATTATGTCTGATTCCATGACATCATGCAGGAAGCAAAAATCATAGGGATGGAAATTGCCAGGGACGACAGGGAAGAAGTGGAGTCCATTAATAAAAGAGTATGGGGAATTTGGAAGAGTGCTAGAAATAGTCTATATCTAGATAGTAGTGGCTATCAGTTGACTACATACCTCAGTCAAGATGCGTAGAACTGTATGCCTGTGCAGAGTGGATTTGTCTGTATTCATTAAACCTGAAATACAGCAAGAAATAAAACCAGTGACATTCATAAATGGCATATCTTCTGTGCCCAGTGTTGATGGCATTTACCTCAATTTTCTTCTGGGATAGCCATTCTTTCTGCTTAGAACAGTAGGACTAGTGAGCTCTAAGCTTGCGGGGGTTTTATTGAATTATTCTGTATAGATGTGACAACCCAGAGTCATAGTCCTTATTCACTAATTTAAAGTGTTTCCAGGCATTTCTGAATCCTCAAAGGAAGATTATGTTCAGAATGGTTTAAGGTTGAATGTGCTTTATTAATTTTGGGGTCTTTTGGAAATTAGTAATTCATGCTTGGTGGCATGGATAACTCATTATTACTACAAATTATTCATCAGGCCATAAAACATAGTCCCCTCTAGTCAAAGATTTTGCTTTGGCTCCTGATGTTTAAGACATTTTTGAAATAATTCAGCAAGGTACAGTCTTTAGCATGAAACAGTGGCGTTGATGTACAGCTAAGCACCTCTTTTGTAAAATATGATGGGTCTAGGGAGGTCTAGGGATTTAGAACTGCAACACATTTTACAGTGCAGGATATAGGTAACTTGGGTTGGGATATGCTAGCTTCTTGATTTAGATGAGTTGGGTCAGGAAACATGGCTGGTTGTATTTGCATTTGGCCTTGTGTTTGCCCAAGGTATCCATTACAACCCAGTGTCTGTCCTTTGTGTGGAGTCTAGCAGGAGAAAGATATCTAATAGTGACCTTGAAAGACTAGCAGAGGGGGAAGAATTTGAAGGGAGCCTGGGGTGACAGAGAAGGCTCTACCCTTGGTCTGGTCTATCTGTCCTTGCTTAGGGCTTTTGGGTAAATCCTGACATGTAAGCTCTTCATCCAACTGACACCCCAAATTCCAGAGCAGTCTCTTCTCCTGGAGACCTCTTTCCTCTCTCACATAGATAACAGAAAACCCTCCCCCAAACTGCTTTGGCCTCTATTGAGTATCTATCAGCTAAGGTTCCCAGTTGCTTGTGCCTTCAGTACATTGTTTAGTCTTAGATTATAAATTCAGGAGGCACACCAAGGTACTGATGCTCAGTTACATGTGCGTGAATATGCCTTGGTGAGAGATTTCCAGTGTGTGTGCCGAGTATTGGTTCTAACACCCATCGGGAGGCAGCTTTTGCCATTGCCAGCCAAACAGAACTAACTGAATCCTGTGTATTGGTGTGAGAGCCAGATGCAGAGTAGAGAAAACCTGGACCAGCATAGGAGGCTTGTGAAGGGAGGAGGCTCTTGAACTGGCTCAGTGGATGGTGGCAACGCGACGGCTGTGCTTCCAGGCCCCCTACCTATATTGAAAGAGCTCTGGAAGCTGTGCACTTCTTCCCTGGAGCCTAATTAATAACATCAGTTACCCTGCGAGTCCAACTGGAGGCTGAAGGGAAAATTTACATAATTGTCACTATGGGGAAATATTAAGGTGGATAAAATAAGCTTTGTATTAGCTGCAAAATACCTTATGTTATCTTGTTAAGTTATTAAAGTTAATTTACTTCTGTTATAAAAGTAAACACCAGTTGCTTGTCTAAGAGGAAGATACAGAAAAGGAGAAAGAAGAGACTCACATAATCCTGTTACCCAGGAGCAGCCATACTTACCATTTTGATTTCCTTCCAAAAATTTTGCTGTTTACCCTCTTTAAGACCACAGAATATGTGCATATATTCCACATGCTTATCTATTTGTCTGGTTTTTAATTATAGAAATAATAAATGCATTAGGATTAATATAATACCGAGAGTGAATGACGTCACAAGCACTGGCAGTGTTGTAAAGACACTGGGACTGTATGCACGCATGCCTGGTGAGTACATGCCATTTATACCCACTTTAAAAGAATAGTCTGGCAGTTTCTTGGGGAAGTTAAATATCAGCGTGCCAGAGTACTAGGCTATGGTACTCTCAGGGAGCTTTCCATTACAAAGTAGTGCCTGCGTCCATTGCGAGTCTTGGGCTTTCATCTGCTGAGAAATGGATAAGTCAGGGTGATATGTACCCCCCACCTGGCCCAGGGCTGCTCCATGCAACAATCTGGCAAGCCTCATGACTCACCATGGGCTAAGAATTTCTTGCAAATGAATCTTTCAGAAATGTCCAAACTGACACAGAAAGTAAATAATCCCAGCGCTGGAGCATGGAATGCAAGCTGACTGCAAGCTGAGTGTGAGAGCAGTGCCTTTTGGGATGAAGGAAGTATCAAGAAATTGTACTGCAGTGATGATGTCAGCTGGATACTCTCCTAGCCTAATAATCACCAACTTACTCATTTAAAATAGATGATATGTCAGTTATAATTTAATAAAGTTGCCAAAATAAGTATTCATATAAATACTAGTCTTTATTTATTTATTTATTTTTGTTTTCATTTCATTTCTTGAAAGTAATAAGAGGTAGTTGATTCTCGAGGCATTTTGACTTAGGTTACCCAAAATTCTATGTTCTAGCATGGAAGCAATTTCATGAAGTTTTAGAGCTTTACAGAACAAAGAAAGTCACGAATAAAGGCAAGTTTAAACTTCATTGGAGAGGCAGTTTCAGAACAAGATGGGGACATCTTTTCTATAGGCCCAAGATGCTATCTGATGACAGTCTTTGCTTTTGGGTTGTTGGAAACGAGTGGTCTGCTAAGTTAATAGATTCCCAATTTTAAAAAAGCTATTAGTCACAGGATGTTAGTTTTGACACAGAGATAGGTAAGGAATGGCTGTTCTAGAGGGCTAGAACTAGCTTAAGCTGAGCTGATTACCCTTTGGACTTGAGACATTCCTATCTCTCCACGGTATACAGTTCTAGTCAGTCAGTCAGTCAGTCAGTCAGTCAGTCAGTCAGTCAGTCTCTGAAGATTCAACTTATTTTCAGTTTATAAAGACGAACTCTTATTTACTTATTGACAATTTCATACATGTCTATAATGTATCTTGCTCATGACCACCACTAACTGCTCCCACGCATCCCCCCGATATGTCCCCCGCCCTTCTTTGTGACCTCTTCATTTTTTATCATAACCAACTGAGTCCAATAAATGCTGCCTGCTGGAATTTGATCTTATTGTCTTGATTTCGTGCAGACAATCACAGAGGTAGTGAGTTCAAGAGCGCCATGGCTGTGTCATGTCCAGAAGGCAGCATTTCACAGCACCCTGTCCTACTTCCCTGATCTCACAGGCTTTCATGCCTTCTTCTGAGGTGTTACCAGGGCCTTGGGGTTGCTGTTATTGATGTCCAATGTAAGCCTGAGCACTCAACCATTACTTATTCTTAGCACTTTGAGCAGTTATGGGTCTTTTCATGAACTATTTTCCAAGATAGAAAGACACTTCTATGGCCAGAGTTGATGGCCCACTGATCCACGTGAGTAAACACTTTGATGCTCTGTATATTTAGCAAAATGACAGTAGGGGGTTCTCTCCTCTCCAGTGCCATCTGAGTCATGGGCTTTGGCCAGGTACAGTACCAGGCATGAGCTGTGGAGAAATAGTATTCTTAGTCCAAAATGGATAGTACCAAATAATAACAACAAACCTGATAATGAATAATAAGGGAAACTCTTGTTCTAATCAGGGTGGTAAACAAGGCACAGTGGGCTGGCCATTTCTGTCCAGCGTCTTGGAGATGTCAGGGTGGGCATAACTGGAACTTAATTCACAGCCAGTGCCAATGTGTGAGCTCAAGTCTATGCACAGAATCACAGCACAGGAAAAGTGTCTGTGTACTGTGCCTTAGTATGGGGGTCACATCACTCTGAATAATCTTTTACCATTAAGTGGAAAAACAAGCGTTAGTTTTGGGTTTTAGTTAGGGGTAACCATGAAAATTGTAATACATAATTTAAATCTTTTAAAAATGCAACATCAAAAAATAAACAAATTTTTTTTCTCCATTCATCAAGAGAAGGAAAGCAAAAAGGAAAATGTATAATAGGTAGGGAACATAAAATAAGATGAATAAATCAAATCTATGATATCAGCGATTACAGGACTAGAGGGTTAATCTCACTGATTAAGACACAGGCACTTTTGGATTGGCTTACATAAAGATCCAGCCAATCTTCTCATTGATTTTCTGAGAGGCACGTACATGCAAGAATAGAACAGGGTTGAAAATAAAGGTCTAAAAATGGCATTCCAGGAAAATAACTACAATAATACAAGTCTAACAGTTTCAATATCAGGCGTTGGTAAAGTCAAGGCAAAGAAGCAAAGCAATGGTTTTATTCTGGAAATGCCCCAATTGCATGGTGTTCCAAGAAGATATAATAGTCATAAGAAAATACAACCAAACTACACAGGAGCATAACTGCAAGAATTACAGTAATAAATAGACAATCTATCATTTTAGGTAGAGATTTCAATATACCCTTCTTGGAAACCTATCAAGCAGGCAAAGTAGAACAAAAGGCCTTGGATGAGCTGGCAAGTGTCTCTGGATAAGGACCCGCCTCCAAATTTAATGACTTCAGTTTGATCTCAGGGATCCCATGGTAGAAGGACATAGCCAATTGTCTCTGTCCTCTACATGTTCACTATGGATGTACCCCACCCCTCATGCAACATAAATAAACAGATATTAAAGAAGCATTCAGTAACACGGCCAACAGTTTTATACACAGCTAATTATTTTTGAGAACACATGGGAAATTTTTTAAAAAGAAGTATTATTTGTGAGGTTCTGATTTCTAAAAATTGATCCTATTCAGACTATATTCTTTAACTCAAATGAAATGAGAACTATTAGCCAGGCATGGTGGTGATTTTCTGGAATTCTAGCCCTTAAGAGGCAGAGGGAGGAGAATCAGGAATTCAAGGTCCTTGTGCTGGTTTGTCAGCTGGACAAAAGCTAGGGGCATCTGGAAAGAGAAACCTCAATTGAGAAGATGTTTCATCAGCTTGGCCCATGGGCAAATCTGTTGGAGCTGTTCTTGATTAGTGATTGATATAGAAGGGCCCAGCCCGTAGTGTGCAGATCTTCTGGAAGGAGTAAGCAAGCAGGCTGAGGAAGCAAAGAGGAGCAAGCCAGTAGGCAGCACCCTGCCATTGCCTCTGTTTCGGTTCCTGCCTCCAGCTCCTGCTTTGAGTTCCTGCCCTGACTTCCGTTCATGTTATCTGTAAGATGAAGTAAACCATTTTTATTCCAAGAAAACCGATTGTTAGAAGCATTCTCTTATTAGATTATTAGAAGTAAGAATAGTCATGATTTCTCACACTATATATAGAGATGCTTTTGGGTTAGGTAATAAAATAAATATATAGACGTTTATATGGATCTAAAGGAAAGGGCAGACTGTCTTATTTGCACATGATATACCTTAAGGGAAAAAATTATCAGGCCAATTTTAGCATCAGTAAGTTTCACAAGTATGTCAAATAGTATAGACATGTGGGAATCAGTAATTTCTCTCTGTGTCACAATAATAAATTGAGAAAGTGCAGTAGGTGTTATTCACAGTATCAATCGTTATGATGTCTATAGGATTTAACTTAACCAAAAATTACATGATGTTTACCTAAAGAAATACTAACACCATGAGGGGAGGCCTATAGAAGTGGAGAGTTATAATGTTTATAGATAGGAAAGAAGTCAATAATATAATGATACCATTCATCTAAAAATTAATGTACAATTTTACTATAGGTACATTAACACCAGAAGTGTTCGTAATGGCATTGGTCAAGAGGATTCTAACAATCGTATACAAGAAAGATACCCACTAACAACTACTTAAGTAAAGAAATAGATAAAAACTGGAGATTTACTGTACTACTCCCAGCACGGGCGTGTATTATAAGAATTGGCGGGAGGCAGGAAGAACAACAGAAATACAACTTAGTGGGATTGGCTCCAGATTAGCCGCAAAGGAGGAGTGTGTGTGTGTGTGTGTGTGTGTGTGTGTGTGTGTGTGCATGTGCACATGCGTGAGAGAGAGAGAGAGAGAGAGAGACAGAGAGACAGAGACAGAGACAGAGACAGAGATAGAACAGACATAGAGAGTCTGAGAGACACAGAGAGGAATGGATAAGCAGAGAGGGGAAGGAGAGAGAAAAGAGATAGAGATAGACAGTAGAGGTTATAGGTAGAGGACATGACAGAGAGTGAGGGATGAAGGAAGGGGGGAGTGGAGAGACACTGAGAAAGTACAGATGGTGGCTGTGCTTAGGAGAGGACTCTTAATTTTTAAGGGCAGTCTGTGTTCTAATGTACAAAATTGACACCTTGTGAGAAATGAGCCCGGATCGGAACTGCAGACGGCTCTGCCATGGTAGAAGTACCATGTGGGGAAAGTGGTGTGGTGTGTGTGTTTATGTATCTGGTGCTAGCGGCCGGATGGCAGGAGAGCAGCCAGCCAGAAGAGCAGCTTTCCTGCGATCACTTGCAAGTGGAGTTTATCTCCTGGCGGTTGGCTCTGCCTTTTCCCTGCCACTCAAACTTTATGGGGAAATGGATTCTCTTGCCAGAAGAGTGTGATTAATACTGCAACTGGCTGTGGGCTTAACAACAGATTGATGGTTCTATTTTTAAAGGGGCTGCCTGCTCATGGTTTACACTGCTGTGGTCTGCAGTGTTTATCATTGCTAAGTGGAAGAGGTTTGTTTGAGTTAGATTTTTGTGCCATTCCACATGGCGTTTGCTGTTTGCCAGCCCTGCCTGCCACCTTGCATTTGTTATTTGATTTAAGACTGTGAGTGTGTGTGAAAACAGGAACCCCTGTTCCAAATTTGTGTGTTTTGCAATGCCTGCAGGCAATCCAGCAAACACTGCTGGATGCAGGTATCTGACTACTGAAGACAGGAAGGAAGCAGCCGCTGGTCCTGGCATCCAGGCCTGGTCTGAGCGGGTCACCAACATCTAGGCCCGATAACTCATCCTTATGGACCCCGAGACTCATTTACTTCAGACCTCAGAGAGGGTCAGTGTCAAGGAGACTGGCCATGTTCCTAAGACAGCGTTGCCCTAACCAGATACTGGGCTCCCTAATTCCTAGCAGCAAACAGAATAGGTGGGAAGATGAAAATTATGGTTTATTCCCTCAGTTGTTCAACGAAGATTTATTGACCTTTTACTGTGTGCTAGACACTACTCAGTGCAGTAGACACAGTCTCTGCTATTGTGAGGCTTATAGACAAGTTAGAAACAGATATTAAATAACTACACACACACACACACACACACACACACACACACACACACACACACACACACACACACAAGATCACAGTGGTCTGGAGAGCCTGGAAGAAGAGCATGCTGGGAGCATGCAGTGGGAGAGGGTGTTCCTGAGGAGTTGATACCTTATCTGAGGTAAGAAGGTGAGGTAAGCATTCCCTAGGTCAAATGGCGGGGGCTGTGATGGGGAGGTGGGTACAGCAAAGAGTCCCACTGCTTGGCATGCTGCCACCTTTATAGGTTGCTTAGTTACAAACCCAAGAGGAGATGAGAATAGTAGCTAGCATGAACTCAACAGAAAGGTTGCTGGGTAACCTCCCTCCATCTGCAGAGGTTCATGGATGATGTGGTATGTAGCTGGACCACTGTGTTTTAGATTCCACGTAGAGGATTGGCCTGAGCTCCTCCGACACTGGACTTCCAGTTTCTTCCTGTGCTTTGGACCTTCTCAAGCTGAGGTCATAGCTTCAGTAAAGAGCTCTTAGTTTTTGTGGTGGTAGTGATGGCTGAAGCAGGTGTCATGAACAGTGCCTGGTAGGTATTTTCATCCATACCTCCATACTCTTGGTCATCTCAGCTCCTCATTATGACAGCGGTGTGTATGTGTGTGTGTGTGTGTGTGTGTGTGTGTGTGTGTGTTTGATTTGGCTATTTCTGCTTCAGTTCACGTTTACATGTCATTGCTTGAGCTATGCAGCCTATCTGTAATTAGCAACTAGTTTACACAAGACCTGTCTCACTGTCGTTGCAAAGACTGGAGCCACATGTGCACACGAAGCCTTAGGCATGGTCTTAACTAACATGTATTTTGTTATGGTAAGCACTGGACTTGCCTTGATCTCATATGTCACCACCAGAGCATGTGTATTCACCAAGTCTTGCTGAATTTCACTATGAACTGAGTAGAGTTACAGTCTAAAGAGTGTCAAGGGCCAGAGCGGTCCAGCTGTCACAGCCATGCCTTGCATCCTGAACCTTCTCCTTTAGCTATGCAGATCCAGCCTGCGCTTTCCATGTTGGGGTGGGCACAATGCTATCTGCTGTTCAGGACTCTGCTCTGGAGACACTCTGGGTGATCAGTCTCATTGGGAGGCTGCCTGGAAGTTTAGCTGAGGTGTAAAGGACTTGAGTGAAGACCAAAGCTCAAGGAGAAGAAGAGGTAAGAAATGAGGCTTGTGCAGTAGCCTTGATTTTGGGTGACTTTGAGTTGAATGTAGTAGCAGGACACAGTAAAGGCAGGAAAATTCTGGATAATGGTAGCTGATGCTGTAAATTTCTATCTCTTTGTTTCTGACCTTAGGTACTGCTGGAATTCTGTCCTTCAGAGTATGCCTTTTTTGATCTTTTTTTTGAGATTTTTTTCCCTTTGGAAAATTGACTATTTTCTAGTGCAATCAAGGGCCACGTACTTATAACAGGAGGTTAGCTTCATATTACCTAAAAATAAAAAGCACGGTCATTAATGTTAACCTCTTCCGAGAGACTTTGGCTTGCCTTTAAAATAAAGATAAAAAGATCAAATTCTATCAAACATACAAATATCCCACTAATCAACGCTATCAAATATGACCATTTTATTTTTGTCTCACAGAATCTGAATCATAGAATTTAATGCTAGAGTCCAGGAATCTTAACACTGAACTCTCGGGGTCATTAAGACGTAGAAAGGCAAAAGGAGAACGGTATGCACAGAGCTAAAAGGCAGTGCTGACCCAGGAGTGGGAGGCTTTGATTATACGTGGCCATTGTTAGCTTGTCAGTGAAACTGAAAAAAAAGAAAACATTACTATCATCTCCTGATGATCGGTCAAGAAATAAGTTTTCAACATGAGATTGAAGATCTACGATAGAGGACCAAGGAGAGGGCTCAGTGGCTGAGGTATTTCCGGTGTATGTATGAGGACCCGGGATCCCTAGAACCCATGTAAAAACTGCACCCCACAGTGCTTGTCTGTAGTGGGCAGTTCTCAGGCAGGGGAGGGAGAGTCCCCAGAAGAGTGTGTCCCAGCTAACCTGTCCTACCAAACCAGTCTCAAACAAGATGGAAGGAGAAGACCAAGAGCTGAGTTGTCCTCTGACTTCCACATGTGTGCTATGGCATGAATGTATCCACATGCACACACATTAGCACATGTACACAGTACATACACACACACACACACACACACACACACACACACACACACACACACACACAGAGAGATAAAACAGATCCATGGTATACATGTAAATTTTGAATAAATTAGGTTTTATTAAACCTCTGATTAGAGGCTCTTTAACTCTGTAAAACAGTCTCTGGAATTCTGGGGAATGAAAAAGAGGTTTCAACCCCTTCCTTGAGACCTGGCAACTGGCATTTCTTGTTTGAAAGGGAACACAAAGACCCTATTGACATTTTATGTAAAGGCTTACAGAATACTGACTGTGTTCACACCTGTTCTGTTAGCAGTTTAGTCTCTGCATATTTATTTTTCTACACTCTGCAATGTGCTCTCCATTTCAGATCTTGGTTATTAGCTCTTCCCTTGGTCCACACAGATTTAGCCTATGATGTGACTGTTGGTTTAATCAAAAGAATGGCCCAAGTAGGGGGTATTTGTTCTATGCTCACTTCTAATGGAAGGACTTCATGTTAACGAAGAATGATGCCCAGTTAGACAACGCATTTCACTTGGGAGGTTGCTAGGGTGTCTCATGCAGGAACCAGCTCCATTCTGGAGATGCAGCAGCCTGTGGGGTAGAAGCGGATGAAAGCTTATCAGAGCATAGCCTGCTTGCATAATGAGTCGCAGTAGGAACTGTGACCCACCACGCTACTTCTGCTGAGCTTCAGACTTCTAGGTCTGGGTCTCTGCTGGAGAGAACTCTTTAGATAGATGAAATAAGATAGAAAAGACCAGAGGCACTTGAAACTATGCAATCCCATAGTACCTTCTTTAAAAAAATGTGTGTTTTTCAGCTTAGGGACATTTGTACTTTGGTGAGAAATCCCAAGAGGGAGCTAGTTCTTACAACTTTCTTTTAATTAGGCAGTGGTCTTAGGATGCTGATACATCTTCACTGTTTGGTGCTTTGAAAAAAGAAAACAGGACAATGGCCTGGAGGAAAACAAAACACTGCTCATTAAGGGCTGGGTGTTTATTTTCTGGATCCACCCCTGGATCTCCCCAGAGGCCCCATGCTGGGGCTGAGGCCCTGAAAAAGCTCTGGGGAGGGGGCAGAGTGGGATGTGTGCTCATTCTCTCTGGAAGCTTTGGTTGTGCAGAGAGGATCTTGTGAGTGAGGGTCCTTTCCTCCTAAGTGTGGGGATTTCTTGAGGGAAAAAGCTGCTCTGTTTTCTAATGGCTTTGCCAACCTGATACTTGATTTAAGGATTACACTTAGTCACTTGCTGATAAGATTCTGGACACTGAAAGCCCCAGTTAGAAACAGCTCAGTTGGTAGAGGACCCGCCTAGTGTACAGAAAGCCAAGGTCTCAGCACCACATACACTGAGAACAGTGGCTCATGCCTATAATCTCATCACTTTGTAGATGAAGGCAGGAGAATCAGAAGTTCAAGGTCATCCTCAGCCACACTGGATTCAAGTCCATCCTGAATATATAACACACCGTGTCAAATAATGAATAATAAACAAAAAAATCTTGTTCATCATCCTTACTTTGGAGACGGAGAATCTGAATTCTAGAAAGTTCCAACAAAGACTTCAGTAATGTCCTCTGGGAATGGAGGGTGGACTGACTTTAGGATGGGACCAGGGTTTTGTGACTGAATAGCTGTATCCCATTGAGCAAGTCACAGCTTCTGAGGATACGTGTGTGGCACAAACCCCTTGGAGCTCTGCCAAGAATTGCATGGATAATGCATGCATGTAATGCTGCCTTCCTACAGAGTACAGTCAAATGATGGACATAGGCTCAGAAATCCAACACAGGCTGCCAAGTAGTAGACGGGCTTCATTTCCCTTCTTTGAAGATTTATCTTGTTAGAGAGCCAAACTTTAAGAAAACTACTTCTTTTGTCCCAGGAATGAACATATGGTCATTAGCAAAGGTTACACAATTTTGTTTCGTTGAGCTTTTATTTAGCAATGCAATATGGAGTAATAAATGTGCCGGCAGGTTTTATTAAAAGGCTTGCTTAAGTCAATTATAGCTCTATTACGAAGTTGCTCAACATTCTCCTGTTATCTACATTCTTGAAGAACACTTTCCACATTTTTGCCATTAATTACTACTCCTTTGTAAAATGAGGAAGCCACAGAAACACTATATTTGTACATTAGCACTGGATACATTTATATGTCTGTACACTGGCACTGGATACATTTATATGTCTGTACACTGGCACTGGATACATTTATGTTTGTACATTAGCACTGGATACATTTATATGTCTGTACACTGGCACCGTATACATTTAGAACAATAAGCTGTCCTCCAGTTTTTCTTTCTTTTTTTTTTTTTTTTTTTGGATAGTGAAAATATATTTATTTTTTAATACAATAGCTGCCAGCAATATACTGGTGTTGATGTTCCAGAGAAGAAAATGCAAGCATTTTGTAATGAGCTTTCATTCCTACCCAAGGAATTCTATAAAATACTCCAAAGCTGCTCAGCATTATGGCTTAGGAGCTAAACTTTTATGGCTTGGGACTTAATTTTTTTTTCCTTGATGAAATAATCTTAGTTTTCCCCACTTTGATAATTGTAACAATGAACTTCAGAAGTCTGTGAGTTTCCCTAACAAATGCTCTCTTGCTCTCTCGCTCTCTGAACCAAATGTTGATGATTGCCAGCTCAAGAAACTAGAGAATCCGCTACAACTCAATGAAGTGTGGACCAACTCCTCATGAAAAAATAATTTCTACTTCTCATTTTTTTCTTTGTAGATATTTCCTAAATGGGTTTTAAAATATGCAGAAATAAATGCTATCTACATGCAACTCTGAGGAGGTTCCAGAAGTGTAACCCAGGGAAAGTATAAATGCCTAAATTCTAGAGTTGATCCGCCTAGTGTACAAACCAGTCAGAACTTCTTAACGGTATAAACTGTTCATGGGTGTAGAACTATGAAAGCTAATGTTACTGAGAAAGTATTGAAAGTCTGTATCTACACCAAAGGGGAAGTGTGGTACTTAAAACAGTCAGGCTTCCCACAGTTTAATAGCTTCTTAAATAGGGAAACAGGGAGACTCCACGCAGAATCCCTGCTCCAAGATGGCAGGCTTATAAAGAAAGGAGGCTGAACACGAGAAGAGGGAGGAGTCACTCGCATGGACGTCAGCCCGTGGACCGCATCAGCCACATGGAAACACTCACAGTTCACATTTCCAAATTGTAAGCCATGGTCTCTGCACACACAGAGTGCAGAGAGCTTGCTGCGGCTCTTCCTTTTTAAAGCTTCTGTCCATTTGCCAATCTCAAACCTGTTTGACTTTCTTGATATAAAACTGCGTCTCTCTATAAAGTAAAACAACTCTGCCGTTGCCAAAACCTAGACAGACTTTCCTTGGATATCCAGAGACAGCAAGAGCAACCAAGAGGCAATGTAGGAAGCCAGAGGACAAGCACCCACGCGTGGGCATTTCACACCCACTAAAGCTTGTCCTCTTCACTGTCCTGCACGCCCTCTGGTGTGAGGAGCCCTCACTTGGCCCACTCAAGAAAGAACAAGCACCTCTTCTCTGGAATCTTCAAGACTCAACCCCACCCATGGCCAAGTCATCACTAAGCAAAGTGGGGACACTTCCACCACAGAGACACTGCAGGGTCATTTCTCAGAGACGAGATGGTGCTTCCCACCGGGACAAAACATACCACCACCCAGTTTGCACAGTGAAGGGTGCTCACACCCTGGTCAGCAGTAAGGGTGAGACCTGTGGCCAAGGCATCCCCCTGAGCCACAGGGACCCCTGTGAAGCTTTCCCCCACCCCCGTGCTAAGCCAATTATTGGTAAGTTTTAAAAGGGAGCTGCTTATGAGTCAGAATGCTTCTGTAAAGCTGGCATTTATTAAGTGTCAGCACACCAACGGGGAAAGCAAGACCACCTTAAGGCGGCGAACTGGAGAGGGAGAAAACTGTAAGAAAGAGCACTTCTTAAACATGTTTTCTTTAAAAAAAAAAAAAAAAAATCACCAAAAACATGTAACAAAGTACACAAAGTCACAAGCAGGCTCTGGAGTACTACTGAGAGAGGCCATTTTGTTTGGGTAGGAGGGGCCTCTATTTTTGCAAAGTCCATT
>CM052701.1:15960265-16019343 GCA_028551405.1 Uromys caudimaculatus
TCCTCCTCTTCATCCCCCCTCTATTTTCTTCCTTTCCTTCTCTACATGCCCCTTTGTGTTTTTGTAGATTTGGTCCTCCTCCTTCTCCTCCTGCTCCTGCTGCTGCTTCTCCTCAGTCACCTCCTTCATGTCTTTTCAGCCTTTTCTGTCATTCACACCCTTTCTGTGGCTCTTCTTTCTTGGCTTCTCCTGCCCTGTCCTACACCTTTGGTATAATTTCTATCTTTTCTTTATCTCTTTGCCCTGTAGTGACAGGGATTCTCTAATATTATTCCCAGTTCTTCCTCTCCAACTGTGACAGCACCATCTCCCTCAGGACAGCGGCTGTGCCTCTGTCTCTGCATTTCTGTGTGACAGCGACAACTGCTAATATTTCCCTGAGTTGTCCCATAGGCACGCAGACTCAGCACATCCGAGACTGGCCTGACTTCCCTCCCAGATTTCTAATTTCTGTTCATGGTCTTGCCTTTTTTTCTTGGTGCCAAGAGTCATAGAGGACCGCCCTGTTGGTAGTGTTGCTCGGCTTGCCTGCAGGCTACCTAGTCTTAGAGCATAGAGGACCGCCCTGTTGGTAGTGTTGCTCGGCTTGCCTGCAAGCTACCTAGTCTTAGAGCATGCCACCTTTTCCTTCTTAAATTCACAGAGATGACTACATTTTCTTTTTTAAAAAGAAAAAGCTTTATTTTTATTTTTTGAATTATAAAAATTGTATTGCAGTGACATTCACATAAGATAAAATAGCCATTTCAAACAAGCAATGTAGTGGCATCTTGTACATTCCCAGTGTGTGTAGCTGCCACCTCTGTCCCTTTGCATTACACTGAAAGGGAACCATGTCCTGTTAAGTAGTCACTCCGTACTCCCTCCGCCCAGGCTGATTCTACCAATTGAGAAGGTTTCACATAAATAGGATAACATACCTGTGACCTTTTGTGTCTGCTTCGTTCACTTAGCATAAGGCTTTCAAGGTCCATTTGTGGCACAGAATGTATCAATACTGCATTCATTTTTATGGCTGAATAGTATTCCATTACATGCATATATCACAATTTGTCTCTTCATCTATTGATGGCCACTTGGGCTGTTTTCACGATTTGGCTATTGTGACTAGTTCTGCTGTGATTGTATGTGTACTTACATTGGTTCATAGGGAGTCCGACTCTTTATTGCTGTGGAGTGAAACTCAGCAAACATTCCTTTAGAGGGTCGAAGAGTAAATATTTCAGGTTCTGTATGCCATTGAATACCTGCCAGAATTACTGAGCAGAGTTGTATCACTGTAGCCCAGAAAAGCCATTGGAAATGAGTGAGCAACTGGCATGTCTTTTGCTGCATTCCAACAAAGCAGCAGAAAGAGGCAATAGGTCTGAGCTAGTTCTCCAGTCTTGTTGATAGCTGCTGAAGAAAAACAGTGCCACCATTGCCCACCTTGATCTCTGAGTCTCTGCCTCATCACACACTTCCCTAACCTTCAACCATCTGCATCTGTCACACAACTCAAATGGAATGGAGTAGAGGTGGCTTTCTATGGGAAAAGATTGAAAGGGGTCAGCACAGGGAGGGGAGATGCAAGTGACAATGGACTACAGGATGCTTACCCAGAAGTGACCCTGGAGAGACAACTCTGGCCTCAGCTGCAAAGGCCAGGAAGCAGAGAGGGGGATTCCCTTTGGATGTACGTGGGCTTCCAGGGTTCCTCAGGGTGAGAGCCAACTTAGGGATATTCCCAGCAGTGATGGAGAGCGGGCCATTTCATCCGCTTCTGCAGTTCCTGGGCTCATCTCACTCTAAGGGACATAAAGAGACAAGTTCATTGTCTAGAGCATACTTTCTCAAAGGGTTGTAACTCACAGATCTCGCTGAGGAGACAGAAAGGCCTCTGGGGACAAATAAAAAGAGTTTACGGATGCAAATGGAGTGAGTCCTTTCTGCCCGAGTAGGGAGCCATCTGGGTGACAGAGACAGTGATGGGGCCTTGAATGTCTTTGTCCTTGTATCTCACACAGGCACCTGCAGTACATGTACAGCCTTTGTCTGAGGGGTGTCCCTCCCAGACTGTTAATAACTTTGTTTTCAAGGCCCAAACTTTTGTAGATATAGAAGTAGAAGGAGACACAGAAGTCTGGGTATGACAGTCAGGGAGAAGTATCCCAGCCCTGGCTCTCCTGCCTGCTAGATGTGGGACTTGCAAGTTAATTTACCTCTCTGGACCTCTGTGATTCTATAAAAGGAATGGTCACCGACTGTGAGCTCCTGGGGTCTGCATGAATCCATCAGACCACACAACCTGCATCCTGGTTGCTAGCCTCTTCCTGGTCAACTTCCTCCATGTGTCTCTCCTTTCAGATGTCTTAGTTTTGACTTGAATAGTCTACCCTCCACAGCCACAGATGGCAGATAACCATACTCCTGATTCAGTTGCTCAGGGAATGTTTCTCCTACATAGATTGCTGGGGGATTTTATTTTCCCACCAACAGATCTTTGGGTCTGGTCCTTACAGGCCAGCCAACTGCTTTATGGAAGACATCTTTATTCTTCTGCATTATATGTGGTCACCAAAATCCACTTCATGCTTCTTTTAAAATTTTTTATTTATTATTATGAACTATTATGAGCGTGTGTATGTCTCTGTTTAGGTGTCTAGATGCAGGCGTGTGCTTGCCACACTATGCACAAGGATGCCGGGGGGCGACTTTTGGGAGCCGTTTTTTTTTCTTCCCATCAAACTTTGGTCATCAGAGTTTGTGTGGCTCGTGTGGCAAGAACTTTGACTACTGGATCATTTCCTGATTCCCTTTAAGCCCCCATAAGAGTATTTTCCTAGACTCTCTTGTTGTTAGACATAGAGTATACTGAGTCCTAGCCAGTGCAATGCATGTGAAAGTTAAATGAATAAATACATCACTATTAGGTTTGGGCCATAAATTCATTGGCTTGGACCATAAATTCTAGCAATGTCCTTTTTGTTTTCTTCATTTGTCTGTGGAAGACTCTGAAGTCGTAGGTTTGTGTGGAACTGAGCTGTGATTATGTGGGGAGTTATTGTGGTCATCCGAAGCAAACATGGACAGTCTGAAGCCATCAGAACATGGAGAGTGCGCGAAGCCTCTCTCATCCTGACTAGTGCGTCTGCTGTGTACTTAGGGTGGAGCTGCCGGAGGGAAGAGGGAGATGGGCCTTCCCTTTGGAGCTACTTCCAACCTGCAGCATGGCTCTTCAGGATCACCTTCAGCCATGGGGACAAGTCTGGAAGTAGCTGTGTTTTCTCAGCCAAAGGCTAGTTTTTTCCTGCCTGCTGAAACCTGACACTTTTATTAGCGTTTACTTTGGGAGACACTGGCAAACCCACAGTAAGAACCTCCTGGTTGTCAGTGGAAGGTGACTGAAGCATTCCCAGAGGTGGCCTGGGACATGTAGGCTTCTTGTTTGGCACCAGCCAGCTCCTGTCAGGTCTCAGTTTCCAGAAGACTTACTTGAATGT
Organism: Uromys caudimaculatus; assembly: GCA_028551405.1. Taxonomy (NCBI): domain Eukaryota; kingdom Metazoa; phylum Chordata; class Mammalia; order Rodentia; family Muridae; genus Uromys; species Uromys caudimaculatus. The sequence goes on from CM052701.1 coordinate 15,963,748, forward strand.
GAGGTGATCGGAGGAGGGGGTAGTGGCACCCGCAGAGTCCATAGCTTGCCACAGTAGCTCTTGGGCTGGCTTGTGATAGGATTTGACTTAAAAAAATTTGTTTTTGAGTAAATAAGCTAGATTGAATTGTTTTTATTTTTTCTTCATTTCGAACTCATCCAGTGGAGCTTTTTAGGGGATGACTAGATAGGGGGGTGCATTGGTGACATCATCATAATGTGTCGTGTGTGCACGTGTTGGCCAAAGTAAAACCTTGGGTATCATTTTTTTAAAAAGAATTATTTATTTATTTTATGTATATTCGTACACTGTCGCTGTCTTCAGACACACCAGAAGAGGGCATCTGATCTTATTACAGATGGTTGTGAGCCACCATGTGGTTGCTGGGAATTAAACTGAGGACCTCTGGAAGAGCAGTCAGTGCTCTTAACCACTGAGCCATCTCTCCAGCCCCTGGGCATTATTCTTCAGGAGCTACCGACATTGTTTTCTGAGACAAGGTCTCTGAATGGCTTGAATTTTACCAGTTAGATAAGGCTGGCTTCATGGTGTGCCTCCGAGATCTGTCTGTGCCTGCCTCTTCAGTGCTGGGAATGAAAGCACATACCATTATGCCTGGATTCTTATGTGGGTCCTGAGGATCAAACTCAGGTCCCTGTGCTGGCCATCTCCCCAGCCACAACAGGTTAACTCTGTAACAAACCACTGCAATATTTTGTTAATATAGTGGAGATTGGTTTCCTTCATCATATCCAGTGTGGGTTGAAGCTGTGCTAAGCTTTTTCCATCTTGTGGTTCTGCCATTGTTCTGGTCCGTGGAATTCACGTGGTGATTAGGAAAAGAGAGGGTGGAAGAGAGTCAGAGGTTTACATTAGTGGTGTCCTTATGAAATCTTCTTATGTATCTGTGATTCTGAGAATCAGCCTACTGTGTGTCCAGATGATGAGTTAACAGAAATAGGACAGGATGAGTATGAGTAGATAGCAGTCCCCCATTGAAGAAATGATGTTTGTGGCTAAATATAAAAACAGGCAAACCATTAAACAGAACCACTGTGCTATTAGCAAAGTTTATTCCCAGAGCCGTGCAGCTGAGATTTTGAGTTAGCAGTATTCCCTGAGACTTCTGAACTCCGGATGAGTCCACTGCTTTCATCTGGATCCAGGATCATGCAGAATGCCTGAGAACTTACAGACCTTCCTGTTAGGTAGGGGTGGGGGTGGGGGTGATGCTGTGCTTCAGCTGCACCTCTCCAGGTAATCAGCTCTGCCTCTTTTCCTTGGCGCCTCCTATATGTCTTAGGAGTCTGTCCATTTCCTAGCTCTCATTGTGGAATAATAGCACTGGGATATTTCTGCTGAAAGAGAGAGTTCATGACATTGAATTGATCCATCCTCAGCCTCAGAACACACTGGGATGAAACCAGGGTGGTGTTTAGCAGGGGGAGTTGGCTCTCTCTTGGAGTAAATGTGGGACAAGGTTGTTCCCCAGATGGAGGATAGTTTGAGGCAATTACTGACAGGTGGGCTGATGAGCCTTTGTGACTTCTTGCTCTTTGCTTCTTGGACCTTTTCATCCATTTCAGATACCCGGCACCGCCATTGTTCAATCTTCTGCAACTTCACACCGAATCTCAATTCTAGGGAGAGTCTAGAAACTAGAATTCACCTTTGCTCTTCTCAGGAGAAATTATTTGTAAGCCTAAACAGAAACGAACAGTTTTCTGCAAAGCAATTTTCTGAAGGTGGAAGGTAGGAACCAAAGCGAGAAGAACTCGCTGGTTTTAGTCTTCAAAATCACCTAAACTTGATTGCTACACCTTTGAAATTTGCCCTGCTGACCGATGTCCCATCCCTCGAGAAAGACACTCTTATGAGAAAACTAACACAAAGGGATTAGCGAGCCTGCAGTTCCTTTTCCCACTCTTAATGACCTTATTAGAGAAATTGCACCCTGGGTAACAATATAGATAAAATCCCCATGGAGTCACTTAGACTGAAAATCTGATTTCTTGGGAAGGAAATGGTAACTGTCAGCAATGCTCAGGTTTGAATTAAATCTGAGATTGCACGAGCCATATTGTTATGTAAACATGAATCCTCTAATCTACATACATTTGATATTCATTTGGCGTCATCTCTTCTAGCGTAACATTAGAATGTTTGCAGGCCACAGTGCAGTATGTGTGGGTTTTCAGAAAGCTTGTGGTGAGGCACCTTTAGTGGTGCCCAATGTCCCCAGCAACGTGAGGGAGAGAACTGAGGCTGTTATTCAGATTATTACTTCTCATTATTATTAATCAGCAGCAGTGATAGAAACTGCTGTTTATGATAGGCCTGTTCCTTTCGCAGGTGTGTGGTGTGCATTATCTCCAGGCTTGAGAAGAGCCCCAAACCGAGGCTCAGGTGTGTTCATGGGACTACCTGAAGCTACCCAGTCAGGAAGAGGCACGGCAAGAGTCCAAGCTAGGATGTTGGCTTAAGGAATATTCTTTGCTTTTGCATCAAAATCTCAATGTTAGCCATATTTGGGAAATGGTATTTTGTAAGTATACAGTTCTGAGTGAAATGCATATCCGTGTCGTCATGCCTCTAATACAAGCATAGAATACATTTCCATCACCTGTCCCCTCAGGCCTCTTGGCGGTCCTTCCTCCCTAGGCAACCAGTGACCTGATTTTGTGCACCATAGAATAGGTTTACCCTTTCTAGACCTTCTTCGGAATAGAATTACAATATGTAATAATATGTATTTAACAATTTTAATTTATTCTTTGATAATTTCATATGTGAATACAATGTCGTTAGATCATAGCTACCAACTTGTTCTCCCATAACTTCCTCCTTAATGATCCCATTCTCCTCCAAACTTCATGTCATAGTCAATATCTACCTTCTGGTTTCCTCTGTCATTGTCCTCCTCCTCCTCTTCCTCCTCCTCCTCCTCCTCCTCCTCTCTCCTCTTCCTCCTCCTCCTCTCTCCTCTTCCTCCTCCTCCTCCTTCTCTAAGCTTCTCTCCCTCCACTGGGTCCAGTTGGTGTCCCCATATGAGCACGGACATAGGACACCATCCTCAGAGGCATGTTTAACTAGCCATGGTTAGCTACATCATTGGCGATAATTCTCTCTTCCTCCCCCAGTGAGCCATTAATTCCCAGTAGCTCATCAGCTAGTGGTGGGACCTTGAAAACCTCTTTTCTCTCCATGGTAGGGTTCTAACTGGCTTGATATTATGTAGGTCTTGTGATGGCAACCACAGTGGCAATGAATTCTTTAGTGCAATGACCCTATCATGTCCAGAAGATATTATTTCTCAGAAATCTTCCCTTGCCTCTGCCTCTCACAATCTTTCTGCCTCCTCTTCTGCCATGTTTCTGAGTTTTTGGAGTTGGGTGTTAGGGTCAGACATGATATAGATGTCCCATTTATGGCTGAGGAGTCATAGTTACTTATTCTTTACATGTTGGCCATTTGTGAGTCTGTATATTAATAGCTAGCCACACACTTTATAAGGAGTTCTTCTGATGAGATATGAGATGCGCTCATTTGTGTTGCCACAGTAACATTTTTGAGCTTCACTCAGATTGTTGTTTTAGTTGTTCTCCAAAACTCCAGGTTTAAATTTTGTAAGAGTTGTTTTATTTTGTGTATGGGGTTTTGCCTATATGTGTATATGCGCATTACATGCATGCAGTGCCCATGCTGGCCAGAAGAGTGCACCAGATCCTTGGAACTGGAGTTACAGATGGTTGTGAGCCATCATGTGGGTGCTGGGAATGAAGCTGGGTCCTCTATAAGAGCAACACATACTCTTAATCACTGAGTCATCTAGTTATTCAGCTCCCCTCCCCTAGGGGGAGCACCTGTGTTGTGGATTTAGAGAAGAGTTGTTCAGCCTGAACATGCAGCTCCTTTATAATAATATTGGGTATGGGATACAGGAGTGGAACCTGAAGAGATTGGCCTTGAGCTTTTGAGTTTGCATCTTCAGCACCCTTGTTAAAAGATGGGCAAGACTCTGTATGTGTGTGTGTGTGTGTGTGTGTGTGTGTGTGTTTGTGTGTGTGTGTGTGTGTGTGTGTGTGTGTGTGATGGGGAACCAATGGTGAAGAACAGAGATCAGGAGATCAGCAGATTCTAGAGCCCACTGGCCAATCATCTTGGCAGAAACAAAGAACTTCCCATTCAGGGAAAGCTCTGAAAGCAGCATGGCAGAAAGTGATAGAGGAAGACACTTGTGCCCTTCTCCAGCCTCCACACGAGCGTGTACAAGTGTGCACATCCATACACTCATATATGCACCAAACACAGATACAACCCTCTGTTGGATACAATGGTGTGGTAGATAGTGAAGTCCTGCACGTCCACCCCTGGCTCTCTGCACCCCTTGAAGAGGTGGGATTAGCGGGAAGTTGACTGTGTGCACCCTCATAGACCACTGGGTGAGTGTGGGCTGTGCAGGAACAGCACCCGGGGTGGGGGAAGGCAGCCGTGGCTCCCTGGGGACATACGACAGCCAGCTCTGTGGGGTTCCCAGACTCTGGGCATCGCAGACGCCACTGGATGCCACGGAAGAGCTGGGAACAAAGTGGGGGCCTGTGTATGGGGCGGAGAAGAGAAAGAGCGCAGGTTGGCAGCTTGTGCGCCTACTAGCTGAGACAGTGGGAGGCTAGACAGCGAAGGCCGGTTCCATTGTTTCCCAGGCAGATAAAGAGAGACAGTCCATGGTTTCAGAGCATTTATTGTCACTGCAGAGAGTGGCGTGTACCCCTGTGACCTCAGGGAGTGGTGATGTTGAGATAATAACTGGGAAGGAGCAGGACTAAGCCTCTAGGTGCCTCATTAACTTGGGGATGTCTTGAGGCTATGTGGCCACGCCTCTACCTGAGGAGGAGCTTGAGGGGCGTTTCCTTTTTACATGACCAAACCTTACAGACCTATGGAGAGATATAGGCACATGTCAGGAGCTGTTTCTAGGAGCCTGGCAAATGCCGGCTGTTGTTCCCTATAGGGTTTTTATCCCCTATTGGGCCCACAGGGTTTGAACCTTGGCTCTACCAGAAAACAGACTGCCTTTCACGGCTCCACAACCCTCCCCCTTCCCCCAACCATAAACACAAATGATTGAGTCAAACATAGAGGACTGGGAACAGTGCTGAGCATGGAATAAGTGCTCAGTAGGATGTGGTACACAACGGCCACTTATGAGCCAGGAGGCAGCACCTCATCTACACAGAATCTGCCAAAACTTCAATTTTGAACTACTGCATCTCCAAACTAGGAAAACTAAACTTCTATCATCCATGAACCGTTCCATCCGGTCTATGATATTCTGTTACAGCGACCCGAATGGAGTAAGACAGAGAGGATGTGAGGCGTGGAGGCGATGCCCCAGAAAGCACAGAGGAGGCATTGGGGTTGGGTAACAAGGCTAGAAGGGTTTGAGGCACATGCTTGGAAAAGTTTAGATGGCTTTGAACAGATCTTGAAAGGCGGTTCTGATGTAGACTCTTTAGGAGAGCTGTAGAGAAAGCCTCCATCTTCTCAGAGACCACCAAAGTCATCCTAGGCAGATTGCCCACAGACATGGCATTCTGACGAGATCTCTAATGGAGGGGAAGCACGTTACTGGACGTTCCTTCTGAAACTCCCTAGTCTGAGATAGGGTCCCACAGAGAACGTGTTTGCCTTCAGCTTCCTCCTGTTTCCACCTCCCAAGTGCTGGGATTTTACCTGTCTCCAACCATCCCTGGGCCTGGCCAGTTCTTCTTATGAAGAAACAAAGAAACTTACTGCGGTTTCCCTCATGGTTTAGTGTTTTGTGGAAGATAGAACTACAGTTGGGTCTTTTAGCTGATGCTGATCCAGAGCAAAGTATTGAAAGTGAAGATTGACTCCTGAGCTGTAATCTGACACTAAAGTATATGAAGAGAGAAGTGACTTAAAGTAGCAGAATCTACAACTCTGGAAAAACTTCAGCCTGTCTACATTAAATATAAACAAATTATATATTATATATTAAATAGATAGAAATATAAAAAAAATTCTCGGCTTGTCTGTATTATCGATAAACAATGAGCGGGTAGCCAGAGAACTCTCTGACGCACACATTAGAAAGGATCAGGTGTTTTAGCCAAAGTCAGAGCTGTTCTCCAGGACAGTGGAGGAATGACCCCCAAGACCATTCACAGATGAAGTAAGTAGCTTCTGGGGTTGCATGCTCAGAGTGCAAAGCTGGGGTACGATGCCGGACAGTTTCAAATGAAGAGCCATCGGCACCCACAGGACTTCCTGTTGTCTCTTTGCACTGTGGGGTCAGCTTCCTGCAACCTGCCGCCCATGCTCCTGTGTTCCTTGGCCACCCAAGGTGGGCTCCAGCGAACCGCAGTGCGGCTCCGCTCCGCACACTTTGCCCATTCTCCTTAGTCTCCGTGAGCCACGTTTCTACTGGATAATGCTGTGTTGAAAACGACAGTCTCTTCACAAAAGATGCAAGGAGCCATGTTTCCATTGAATAATGCTGTGTTGAAAAGTGCAGCCCCTTCTTCAAAGATGCAAGGAGCTGCCAGCCAGTCTGATAATTGGAATGTCGTGAGATGTGGAGCAAATTCCCTTTGCTTGTTTCTGGTTTATGTCTCTTTGGTGATTGTTTTGTTGTTTTGCTTGAAGTATTTGTTACTTAATAGCTGGGCTTTTCACATAACAATGCCATTTTAGAACAATGAGGGACATTTCAGAGGCCTGGGTCTGCCAAGTGTAGCCAGGCAGAAACTGGAATCCACTTGCTCAATACAGCTCTCTAAGGCTGGGCAGATTTTTTTCCTGTCAGTTCTCCCTCCCTCTTTGCCCACTGTATTGGCTGGTTTTGTGTCAACTTAACTCAAGCTGGAGTTATCGCAGAGAAAGGAGTTTCCTTTGAGGAAAGGCCTCCATGAGATCCAGGTGTAAAGCATTTTCTCAATTAGTGATCAAGGGGAGAGGGACCCTTTTGAGTGGTGCCATTCGTGGGCTGGTAGTCCTGGGTTCTATAAGAAAGCAAACTGAGCAAGCCTGGGGAAGCAAGCCAATAAGAAACATCCCTCCATGGCCTCTGCATCAGCTCCTGCTTCCTGACCTGCTTGAGTTCCAGTCCTGACTTCCTTTGGTGATGAACAGCAGCATGGAAGTGTAAGCTCAGTAAACCCTTTCCTCCCCCACTTGCTTCTTGGTCATGATGTTTGTGCAGGAATAGAAACCCTGACTAAGACACACACTGTCCTGGGACTCCTCTTCCCCTCTCTCTCACTCTGCTCTCTCATCTCCACCCTTTCCCCTCTTTCTTTTGTCCTCATTTCTTTCTCGCTGTATCACTAGCTCTTCTTTTTTTCTCATCACTGTCTCTGTCCTCATTTCTCTTAGGTATCTGTTCTTCTTTAAACCTGTCTTACGTTTTTGCCCATTCAAAGGTAAAGGAAGTGCTGGATATCGACAGCACTTGAGTCTCATGGAGCTATGGAAAGCCACAGGGTCTCTAGAAGATCTGGTGGCTTTGCCCTGTTGCTGCCTTTCCCTGCTGTGTGCAAGGGCAGGACAGGGAAGTCCCCGTGAAGCTTTGCTCTGTCTGTGAAGCATGGATGAAGGTCTCTTTCTGTCTCACGCATCTGTATCATCAACACACATTTTCTGGATATTTCATGGACTAGGCATTGGGTGAGGCATTGAGCAGAGAGAACCAACCAACCAAATGTGGTCCTTGATACCTGCTTCCTTAAACTCCAAGATGCAGGCAGACTCCTGTCTAATTATTTAAGACATTTAGTAGTCCCTCAACTCTCCCTCAGTGTCACACAGGGGTTACCATAGCAAGCATGTTTGTTTGCTGTCTCTTTACTAGGTGGTCCAGCATGTTGCTAGTACAGTTTAAAAACTGGCAATGTTTTGTTCTGAAATAGTTTCTAAGTGCAAAGGAGGTTGCAGAACTCTTGTAGAGAGCTCTCTGAACCGTTTTCTTGGCTTTCCCTAAAGACAGTATCTTGCATACTTAGAATTCATTGTCAGAATTAGGAAATCGCTGTGTAAGTCTGAGACTGCTTTTATCAAGCCCCTCCCTTCCCTACTTCTTCCTCCCCTCCCTTCTCCCCTCTCTCCCTCCTCTGGCTTTCATTCCCTTACCTTCCCTGATTCCTCTCTCCTCCTCTCCTCTTTCCTCTTACTTTCCTTTCTCTCTCTGTTTCCTTCTCTCCTCCTTCTCCCCCTCCCTCTCCCTTTCCCCTCTCTTCTCCTTTCCCTCCTCCCTCTCTCCCTCCGTTTCTCTCCCTAGTTCTAGGAAGTTTAATTATGTTTATACATTTAGATAATTTCCCTCACAGTCAAGCAGGACAGAGTTGACCCACCCCATCAGGAAGTTGTCTGGGTTACTGTTTAACAACCACGCAGGTCCTTGTCTCTAACCCCTGGGCAACCGCTGATCTGTTCCCCACAACTGTAATTATGTCTTTTCAAGAACGTTATGTAAATGGACTCAGACAGTCTGCAGCCCTTGGAGATGGCCTTGTTCCCTCTGTGCAATGCCCTGGCGGCTCATCAAAGTTCTCACTTGTATCAATAGTTCATTTTGCTCTCACTTTTAAGATAAAAGGACTCCAGAATAGGACACTTGAGCGAGAAATTCTTTTGTGAAAATACTCATTTTGTTTTCAAAGTTAACCTTTACAGAAAATATCTTTCCCCACGAGGGACCTACAGCAATTAATCTGAGTTTGATATGCAAGTTTGCAAATTGGTAAATGATTGTTATTTTTATTTGATTTGCAGATGTTTTCCTAGTGTTTAACAGTCACCCCTTCCTCAAAGTGGGCTCCCAATTTTGCTTTGGGTTCAATATATAGGAGAGTCTTCCTTCACCTGTAAAATTGTCACTTGTATTAGTTAGGTTAGTGCCAGGGACTGGAATGGATGGACCTCTCAAATAGAACCTTTACACCTTGGTTAAACAGCAGAGTGTATGACCATGCCTCATCTTTGACAGGCTTTGCTTTATATGGTGATTTGGAGACACAGGGTCCAGATCTTTTAGAATCTTGACTCTTCCTGCAGCATCACATGGGGAAGAGTGGGGGTGGGGGTGGGGGAGGTGCACTGGCTTTGCAATTCACAGGGATCATGTCTAGAAGGCTATCCATCTCTTACTTCCATTCCAGTTTCATTGGCTAGCACTCCTAAGTATGGGGAAGGAAGGATATACTTCTTTGTGGGTGACCACACCCCTCCAGTTGAGCCCCATACAATGGAAGAAGGAAACCATAGTACTTTGGTGGATGACTATGTTGGACTCCAATCCCATCAAAGTCCCCATTTCAACAGTTTTGATGTCATTTATAACAGGAATCACCCAGGACTTCACATTCTTGATTTGGACTTTCCTGTGGCATCGAGATTAATTGTTCCCCCTCGAAATGGTCTCAGCTCATTCCAAATTAGATTCCTGGGATCTTGGCTGAAGGTGGGTTCCATAAATCTGGGCTAGCCTGTTAATCCAACCCCACACTTAACTGTTATCCATTCATTTTGAACTTAGAAACTAATGAAAACACAAGCAGCCCCGAGACCACACTGCACAACCGCTGTCAGGGCCAGGAGGCCTTTGACAATTTAGTCCTGAGAGCACTAAATTCAGCTCCTGATAAATAATTTACTTTGAGAACTGGAAATATAGCCTCACTGTCTTGCCTAGCTTGCTGCTTGAGGAATGTAGACCATTCTGGTCATGCTAGAGAGGAGAGAGAAAGAAAATTTATCTTCCTCGCTCCCTGGCTACCTATCTTTCATGTCTCTACAACCATTTCAAGAAAGCCATGGATTTCTGTTTGCTAGTGCAATGAATACCTCATTTCCAGTTTGCCTTGCCTCTTGCCTGGTCTGTAATCACTTGTAGCTCAGCCTGTCAGGGTCCCTGGAAAGACCTCATAGGAGCTCACCATGTGCTGATTGATGTTGAGTTTATATAGGGGTGAGAAGGGAGGAGGAGATAGAACTCAATGTCTTCTTACTACTTCCCCTGCCCCTTAATTGACAGGACCTGGCAGAGGCCATGCCAGCCTTGTGAGTTTCCAAGTCAGGTTTCATTTGGGGTTGTACATATCACTTCTTTTTGTGCTTTGGCGGTTGCTTTTGTTTCTGCGGTTACTTTTCTACATGCCTGGGGGACAGAATAGCTCAGCTATGCATTTAGTTCTCTGTTGTGGAGGTTTTTCAGGGGTCGGCACAACTCTGATGCTCATTAAGATTACCGAGCCTCATCATTTTTAATGTTAGGCCCAAGGTAATAGTTAATGAGGCTGAAAAGTATATTAATAAAATCGCTTGTAGAAATTAGCAAGAAATTATAATGGTAGGGTGATGGGCCGATTTTAGAAATCAGTTAGGAGTGATCAAGACCAATCTTGGATGTCACTACTTATTATTTTTTGCTTTCAATCATCATGAACTACACCTTTGCATTTTTATGTCTGAAAATAAAGCTTTTGATTGAGCTCATGCATATTGCTATCACCTCCATCTCTTTTGTTCCCGTCCAAGGAGCATAGAGACTTGTAACTAGATGGGCCTCTCGAATAATTCACAAACCGTCATGCTGCCCCCTAGAGGCAAGTGGCTTCCTAGCTGAGAGAAACTGTGTGAGTCACATAGGCTTCTGATGAGAAGAGACTCAGGAAGCCCCATCAGTGGGACTCACTAACTCAGAACGGGTGTGTGTGTGTGTGTGTGTGTGTGTGTGTGTGTGTGTGTGTGTGTGTAATAGCAGAAGCCTGGAAGTTCACAGATTTGGGAGGGCAGAGACCGGGGTTTTAAAACTTTTGGAACTCCCCCCAGTTTAATCTTTCTAATCACTCTTTTCTACCAGCTTCTGTCTGGTGTCACAAGTATGTTTGGATATAAAGCCTCTAAGTTGTTCAAGGCTAATGCCAGGACTTCCCATACCTGGCTAGACCTTCAGCTGGAGTTTCTTGGAGTTTTCCTTGCCATTGCTACTGTTAGTAACTTGGTATTCTCATTATTTAATTATTATTAATGTGTGTGCTCATGAGTGCCAGCACCAGTGTACCCCAGCGTAAGCGTACCCTGGTACACACGAGTAGGTCAGAGGACAACTTTTGCGAGTCAGTTCTCTTCTTCCACCATGAGTTCTGAGGATTGAACTCAGGTCATCAGGCTTGGGTGGCAAACCCCTTCATCCCCTGAGCCATCTCACTGGCCCATTTATATTGTGTTAACTTTTTGTGCCTGCTCAGATTGGAGGAGTATCCAAAAAAAAGTCTAAAGAAGATGGAAGCTTTCGATATTCAGACATTATCATTGTTGGTTCATCAAATAGTGATGGACTTATTGAAATGGACTTATTACAATTTTCTCCCATTTCCCATGTCCCTTTCTCCATTATATTTACCGAGAACTTGTGATATTCAAGACAGGCTTTCGAGCAAGTTCCAAAGGATGTAGCAGTGAGTGGATGTAGTTTCTATCTTCCAGAAGAAACCACCAAACTGCTGCCAACAAGATGCAGCTGAAAATCTAAGGGCAACTCAGTTGGGGATTGCCTCCATCAGATCGGACTGCAGGCACGTCTTTGGGCATTTTCTTGATTGCTACCTGATGTAGGAGGGCCTAACCCACTGTGAGCAGTACCATTCCCACACATGTGGGCCTAGGCTGCATAAGAGCTAGCTGAGCAATCCAGAGAGCAGGCTGATAAACAACCATCTCTCTGTGGTTTCAACTTTAGTTTCTGCCTCCAGATTCCTGCCTTGAGTTCCGCCCTGACATCCCTCTGTGATGGACCAGTACCTAGCAGTGTAATATAAAATAAACCCTTTCTGTCCCAGGTTGCTTTGGGTCATGATGTTTAACACAGTAGCAGAAAAACAGACCGGGCAGGAGGGTGTGGAGATGCTGAATGAAGAGTGGAAGGTTTGAATTATCTGAAAGATAGAAGGCAAGGGTAGGTGTTCCAGGCATTAGCAGAACGCTTCAGAAGCATGCGGGACCCGAGGAGCTTTGCAAAGCTCTATGATACCGCATTGCTGGGTATCTTTAGTGGGGTGGGGATGGTGGGTTTCTCTCTCTCTCTCTCTCTCTCTCTCTCTCTCTCTCTCTCTCTCTCTCTCTGTGTGTGTGTGTGTGTTTGTATGTGTGTACAAGCATGATACAAAAGTGTTGCTTTTATCTTGATGATGGAGCACCTATCCAGGGTTTTAGTCAGTTTGGCTAAATTGTTTGTAGAGAAACTACTACAGTAGCTGGTGCTTTTCAAGGAAGAACCCAGCAGCAAGGCCTGAGGAAGGAGGGTGTGGCCATGCTCCCAGTATGACCAACTGGCACCCAGGAGCTATAACCTTGGCTAGAACGAAATTCAGTATGTGCTGACTGTACTTGTTGAAATTGGCCTCAAGGATTAAGGATAACTCTCTTTACCTCAGATTCAAGCATGTTTATTCCGAGTGTCCTTCAAAACGTCTGTCCTGGGGCAGGCTGCCCCTGTGGTCCTGTAACAGAGAGGTGGGGGCAGGGGAGAGAATAGCAAAGGGCAGTAGTACAAACATTGCACCCTTGAGTACAGCTGGAGAGAAAAAATGCTTCTGGACAGAGGTCACTGCTGTTAGTCGCATTATGTAAAATTGCCCATGGTAAGAAGAGGAGATAGAGAGCCCATCCATAGAGAAGCTGTGCTGTGACAGGACATGGCTCAGTTCGGAACCCCAGGACAACTCTTCTGGCCGAATTTCCCTGGCTATTTCTGAAGAACATGTAAGTGTCCTGTTTGATAATGATATCTATCTGCTCCTGGATATTGGTCCCATTACTTTTTTGCCGGCTCTGTGCTTTATCCATGTATGAATGTGCAACCCAAAGGACTGCTTTGCTAGATCACGCTCCACACAGAATAGAGAGTGTGGGAGAGAAGAGAGAGAGGAATCTTGGAAGAGAAGTCAGGTCAAAGGAGATAGATAGGAATGGGATCATGTGACATGCAGCCTCGGAGGTGAGCGGATAACGGTTCTGAAGCTATCCATGTTGCAACATGCGTTGGCACCAGCTCACGCCATCCCACTCTATATTGTAGTCTACTTAAGGTGCCCAACGTGTATGGGCAGACTGGGCATGCCTGGTATGACAAGAAGGGTTCGGAGTCTTTTAAACTTGAGAATAGGCTTTATGAGTTGATCATTCCTAATCTGAAAACTTGAAACCTAGAATGCTCTCTGCTCTTCAGACTTGGGTTGATCAATTGAAGCCTCATTTTGTTTGCTTTGTCATCCATCGATGGACACATGGGGGATTTCCATATTTGGCTATTGTGAATAGCGCTTTTATAATTACATCATGTACAAGTTTTTGTTTGGACACCTGTGCTCAATTCTCTGAGAGTGTAGATTTAGGACTCCATGTGTTGGGTCATCTGGTATTTCTATGTTGAACATAATGAGGAGCTGCCAGAATTGACAAACTATAGAAACAAAAGTATATCAGTGATTGCTCAGGTTTGGGGGAAATTGAGGGCTTTGGAGAGTGATAGCCAGAGGGTATAGGAGGAAGGGTATAAGATTTCTCTTTGTAATGAAAATATGCTAAAATTAACTGTGGTGAAGGTTGTACAAAGCTGTGAATATACTACAAAACATTGGAATATACCTTTAATTTAATTTAATATAATTTTTTTTCTGAGACAGGGTATTACCATGTAGTGCAAGCTACAAATTCATGATCCTCCTGCCTCAGTTTCTGAAGAGCTGGTATTACAGGTGTCTGCTGCTGTACCCAGCTACCTTGTACTGTTTAAATTGGTGATTTGTATTGTTTATAAATTACATATTGGCATATCCATTTTTATTTTTTACAATGAGAAAGTAAATGGCCTTATTTTATTTGAAGATTTTTTAGGGCATTAGTGAACTTGTAGATCCAAATGTAAATATACTGTTAGAGTTCAAAATTATGTATCTTTGTCTACCTGTCTATTGAGAAGACAACAAGGAGAGCTCAGAGCAAGGATGGTTTTATCTCTGTGCTGTGTTTCTAGACCTTTGAAAGGTCCATGGAGCGCACTAACTGTCCCTACATCTGTGGTAAATGAGCTATCTGCCCTCAGTGTTCTGGAACTGGTTTATAGCTCATGCTAAAGGTTTGTTTTGCAGAATAACCATGATCCAGAGGCTCAGATTTAGTGGTGTTTTTGTGTTCATTTGGGCTGTATTTTGAGTCATTACTCTTGCTGGTAGTCTGTTTCCTTCTAAGCTAACTGTCATAAAGTCAAAGGCTTTGACCTCTTCTGTGGAAGGGAGGCTAGACTGCCAATGAGTGGACTAGCTTCAGGTACATTAAGGATCACGTGTTAGGGAGCTGAGGCTCCTCTATTACCTGTGCTGCATTCAGACCAACTTTTATTATTTTGTTTCTAACATAACATTAATCCAGCTATCAAAACATAGTTTCCAGAAATTTTTATTCATTTATATTGATCCTCTAAAGTATAAAAGCAAAATTACCATGAAATGTTGAGCTTTAAGAAAAAATTTGCTACATTTTTAAGTAGGAATATTTTTAATAGTTGATTTTTACTCCCTTCTAGGCATATAGTTCTAACTGATAAAATGTGCTATTAATGGAGTATAAATCTTTTGTCTGCTATTATATCTATCCATCCATCCATCCATCCATCCATCCATCCTAACATGTTTATCTACTTATCTACCTATCCATCCTATCTATGCATCCTATCTATCTATCTATCTATCTATCTATCTATCTATCTATCCACCCACCCATCCATATCATGTATGTATGTATGCATGTATGTATGTATGTGTGTGTATGTGTGTGTGTGTATGTATGTGTGTATCTGTCTGTTCTATTTGTCTATTATCTATCTCTACTGTATATATGTATGTATGTATATTTTCATCCAATTTGTGTATCATTTATTTCTCCTGTTATCTATCTATCTATCTATCTATCTATCTATCTATCTATCTATCTATCTATCTATCTATCATCTACTTGCTTAAGTTTTCCCTGCAACATGGTTAGGACTTAATTATCAGTCCTATTAGGAGCTGGGTGTAACTCCTCTTTGTTTGCCTATATGTATAACTTTGGATATTGTCTTTATAAAACAGTTTTGAGCTCACTGACTTATCTTTCCCGTTGGATCAGCTTCTGCAGCCTGGGTCTTGAGTATCTCCCTAAATCCCATGCATTGAAAGACTAGTCCTAAGTTCAAGGTGGGGCCAAGGGAAGAAAGTTAGGACCCTGGCAATGTGCCCTAAAGGGGATGTTGGGACTCTAAACCCTTCCTCCTTGTTTCTCTCTGCTTTGACCCTAGGAGCAGTCTCTACTGTCATGTGTTCATTCCGTAATGCACTATCTTATCACAGACCCCCAAACAGCAGGCTCAAACTGACAATAGACTCAAACGTCCCAAACCATGAGCCCAAAGAAACTTTCCTTCTTTTAAGTTGATTGCTTTGGACATGTGTTACAGTAATAGAAAACTGAATAACACAGTAGCCTTACTTTCTCAATGTGACAATCATAAAAGATTGGGCCGACTGTCTGACATAAGTTATGCACAGTGAATTAGAGAAGGCTGATGGCCCAACATAACTCAACAAGGGTTAGCAAGCCCTCTTATCTGCAGCCACTGGCTCAGGGAGCTTCCTTGACTGGTCTAAGATTACACACAGAAAGTGCAAACCAGGCTTTCTAGCTTCCATTTAGTTGGATCAACAGGTTGCCTGCTGCTACCTAAAGTACCCTTAGACAGCAAAGAAGACTCCTGTTGCCCCCAAGAGACTGAAGCTTCCTTTTCAGAGTGATTTCTCCAGGAAATCCTTGAACCGAAATACAAAAGGGGTGAGAATTGAGAGCCTCAGGACAGTGGCATCATTTGGGGTTTGAGCTCAGACCCAGTCTACCCTGGTCAGTGTGTTTGGTCTTGGTAGTGGTGGTCAGACTTGAGTGGAACCTGAGTAACTCATGCCTTAGGTTTACCTATGTCTTGGGTATTTGGATACCTGATGACAATGAGGCTGCAAATTTTATGCCATGGTTTATAGTCCCAGTCTCAACTTCCAGCTACCTGGGGAATACATTGGAATTCTAAACTGAGGGATGGGCATGTGTTTTGAACTTTCAGGGTATTTCTGTCTAGACATGTGCTAAGTTTTGATTGCACGTGCACAAATTCTATAGATACAGATATGGGTTCTCCATTCTTTGTTGAATTAGTTTTTCCAACGAAGACTGACAGGATATCTTGACACTTAGGATTTCATGTTAAGTTTTCCCTAGCTATCTGCCTCGCTCCCATGAGCTAGGTAGATACTGAGAGGTGAGTGGCTTTCTTTTCCTGTGTTTCTGGGCTGAGAGCAGAATGGCCGCCTCCGATGGGATTCTTAACTTGTTGTATTGTCTCTTTCGTCCATCAGTTGTCAGTGTTGACAACCTAATCTGATTGTGCTGTAAGAGTCAAGTCAAGTGGGTCACAGGGGCCAGTGCAGATTAGATGTGCCATCTTGGTGGAGGGTGGCTGGGAAGCGGTACACGAGGACCTTAGCAAAGATCACCTGCAGGAAGACAGTGGTTGGTCAGAGCCTCTGTTCTCATGGTAGGTCCACACACTTTGCCAGCCCCGTTTGCCTCTCAGTTGTGGAACAGTTAGAAAACACGTTAAAGTTTATCAACACCAGAAAAATAAGAATAAAATCCCAGGAAACTTTTGGAAAATAGTGACCACTATTCTCAGATTCTTTCTTGGGAAGCACCAGCCCCGGTCTTTCCTGTCTGTGAACATCTCTCAGATATCCACTGTCTCCTCTGGTGGATACTACTTAGGAGCAAGCTTTTATCCTTTCATAAAACTGACAGAGTGAGTTCCTTTCTAGATGGTTCTTAACACCTCCCTCCCCCAATTCAAACAGTGAACGCATGGCTTCTTCCGGGCTGGGTTAAGACTTCGCACCTTCCATCTGATGTCTATATCCCTTTCTGTCTGCCATGGCCTGTTAGCTGCTGAATATGTCTGCTGAATACGTTTCCACAACGGATTAACTCCCACTAGCTTCTCGAGCCAAGGAATCATCGCTGGCATCAGCCTTTTCTGTGTATTTGTGTTTTAGGCTTGGCCTGTTCTTATAGGCTACCCCACTCCTCATTCTTTCTTCTATTTTGAACTTTCTTTCTCTCTTCTTCCACTCTGTCTACCTAGCCCACTCCCATGGAGGGCAGCCACCTTCCTTGAGCACACACTCCTCCATGAGACTGTTCTGCTTCCAGACAGAGCCCAAAACTCTCTTCTACACCCCTAGGTCTTCTTTCTTACAAAAACAAGGCTCTTGTGTGGATTGTGAGTAACACACAAAATCAGGGGCGTGAGAGCCTTGTAGGAAAGGCTCTGTCTTGTTCATGTTTACACTCTGGAGACAAGGAGTCCATGTGTCATAGTGGGGATGAAGTAGTTGCGGGTTCAAACTCCACATTGATCTGTGTGACTTCAGGTGACTTTTGTTTTGGCTTTTCTCAGCCTGGATTTTACATAAGAAATAGCACAGCATCTATTTATTTCTTGGGCTTAAAGTGAGGTCCACCTAAGTACCTTTTGCACACCAGTAGCTAGCAGAGTAGGATGCATCAATGTCACCTGTTGGCATTGTGATTGCTGTTCATCGATGGGGTCTAGAAGATGCTAGAAACCCAAATTCTGGACTAATAGAATAACTGGATAGATATGTAACATGAACCGTTTTGTTGAATTCCCATTTTCTCTGAAATGGAGTTAATAAAACATTCATTTTCTCATGTCTCTTTCTCCAGTCTTCAAAAGTGAATGTCTCTCAGACCTTAGAAAACATTTTGCTTGCTTAAGCAACTCAGGAACATTTGGAAGAAAGCCACTTTACCCAATAAGCTAATAGCTAAAGTCAGGATTCACCTCCCTGCTGGTTGACTGACACCCTGTTTCCCCCTCTTAAAGGAACTAAATGGCCTATAT
This sequence comes from Uromys caudimaculatus, assembly GCA_028551405.1. Taxonomy (NCBI): domain Eukaryota; kingdom Metazoa; phylum Chordata; class Mammalia; order Rodentia; family Muridae; genus Uromys; species Uromys caudimaculatus. Next base: position 15,981,773 of record CM052701.1, read on the forward strand.
TTCTTTTTTAAATTAAAGTAAATGAAAATGAATTTCACCACTCCCCTGGAGGCGACTGGAGACACACTGGGATGTCAAATAAAAAAGTTGGGAACTGCTGAGCTCAAGCTCAACACCATGGGTTCTCGGGAAAGATGAAACATGAGACGCACCCAGCGTGGAAGAGGATGGTGGAGGGAGAATCAGGGGAGATGGAGAGATTCTCCCTTACAGAGATGGAGGACACTGGAGGGGAAGGCTGTATGGAAAAACGGCTATAGAACACATGATCTTTAACTTCAGTAAAAAAGAAGCAAAGATACCCCGAGATGCGTTGAATAATTATCCAAGTTATTCTTGGCCACCCTAAGCATGCCTCCTCACCATGCAAAAATATTGAAAGCAGAAGGGGAATGATTGGAGCTTGCATGTGTCTCACTTCTCTGACTTTGCTAACGAGATTTGAGCCCATTATTCCTGTCTCACCAAGAGCCCACTCCACAGCAGAACCTCGATTCCTGAGGGACTGTGACTAAGTTCATCTGAGTTTAACAAGTGTTTATTGAAACCCAGGATGTGTCTGGGGCTAAGATTGGAACTGTGCTGCATGCAAGATGCAGATGACTAGGTCTTTAGCCCAGAGGAATTCCTGGTGAGGTGAGGGAAAAGGCTGGAGAGTTGTTTGTCAATGTGTCTGCCCCTAGCTTCTACCTCAGTGCAAGAGGCATGTCATCCTAGGTCAAAGACAAACTTCTCAGTAGCCTTTTGGGGCTTTGGATGGTACCAATATAGCAGTCCCACTAGTGTGGGCTCCTGAGTGCTCAGGTCTGCTTCTTGCCACCTCTGGGTCTTTCTTGCCAACTACAGTAATTATCCCAAATTATTCAACAGAACAAGACACCCTTTTCATTCTCTGCAGTTGATGGCTTTCTCTTGCACCTGGAAGAAAATCAACACAGTCTAAATTCATTAGCATTGCTTTGCATGGTCCTGACCCCTGCCTACCCCTGTCTTTCTCTCTTTGTAATCAGATTTCACCATCCCCCCAACCCTGCAGCCTTCTAAGAAAACACACTGCTTAGTCACAGTATCTGAACTTGCCCCCACCCCTTCCTTCCCTCTGTCTTTGTCATCTATAATTGCTGTTGGTAATTATTATTTGTTTCCTCCTCCTCCTTGTTCTTTAGCTAAGTTGTGAGCTCACAAGGGCAGAGCGCATGCCTTTCTGATTCTCTGCTTTGTGCCCAGCGTGTAGAAGTTGCTCAATAAACCACTGAGGTGAGGTACTGTGGTACCTTATCTGCCCTTTACAGCTGGATCAGAGCCAAATGGGCACACTACACAAAATGTCCCTTGGATGTTCATGCTTGTGTCGAGGACTCTGTCTCCAATGGGTGCTGCTATTTTGAGTGACAGTGAGACCTTAGGACACTAGGTGTGGCTAGAGGCAGTCGATCACTGGGGTGTGTGACTTTGAAGGATATTTGGGGACTCTTGCTTCTTCCTCTGTCGACTTCCTTATTAGACTACCTGACCATGATGAGGTGGACAACTTCGACCTCCATATCCCCCTCCTATCAACATTTTGCCTTGCTGTAGGCTGATAGCAGCGGAGCAAGCCAGTCATGGAGTAATCCCCCTGAAACTAGGAGCCAGAATACGTTTTGCCTCTTTTAAGGTTAATTTCTCCCCCTGGTATCTGTCATAGTGCAAAGAGCCCAACTAACACAAAGTATTGGGAAGCAGCAGTTCTAAATCAGGTGTCCATTTCTTCTGGCCCATTGTTTCAGGGCTGCCTGATTTTCAAAAGAAGAAATCTTTAAGGATTCTCCCTCCTGCATCTCAAAATTCACTGAGTGTAAGAGCTCAGAGACATAGCATTCTGTTGATTGACAGCTCTTTGGCCCTAGCCTGCCCCAGAAATGTTTTCCTAAAGAGACCTGAAGAGACAGTCCTGCCTGCCTGCCTGCCTGTCTCGAGGTGATGTTTTCAGGCTTAATTAGAGGCTGTTACCCCTTCTTACGTAGTCAGACACCAGACATGCCAAATAACCTTGGAATCGAGTGCAGAGGTAGGAGATTGGAATAACAATTTGATTTCAAGTACTTAAAAGCCAAAGGCCTCTACATCACAATTGCTTACTTCCTTACTTTAACAAGTTAAATGAGTTCTATATGAATTTTTAAATTTGTTCAATAACGTTTCATTGAGTCTCCACATCGCTCACTCTGCTGGCCCAGAGGCTGTGGGAGGCACTGTGGAAAAGACTCCCTGCTACTGAGAGCAAGTGCGGGGATGCTGCTTGGAGTTTTTCACTCACCTCCCGGTGTTTAATCCTTGTAGCAGCTCCTGGAAACTGGAGATGGAGACATAGTAGAAACAGGGAGCTGCGTTGGCCCCAAAGACTGGAGTCTAGGTCTGCAACCAGGGTTTGATTCGAGCCTGCTTCACAGGAAGCTATTGCATGTTGATTGTAGTAGGAGGGGCAATCAGAATGAGCAACTGTACAGTTCATTCTGTGCTTTGTCTTCTTTCTAAAGCCTGTAGCTATCCCTAGCTAGTCTTAATGGCAGGCAATGTCCTCTCCAACCTGTAGGACTACGCTGGCATTGGAGCAGTTAGGTGGCCTCCCTGGACAATAGGTTTCTAATGAGATTGTTACTTGAGTTTTAGGGCAAAAGCTCTGGATTAAAGTACCCTCACCAACTGGCTACGGATTGGTTCCCCATCCCAATGTGTCAATCAAAGAAATGAGTGATGGAGAAAGCCGAGAAAGGAAATCCAGTCAATGTAGTATATTAGGAAGAGGACCAGCTAAAGCAGGCCAGTGACTCCAAGCCCATCTTGGGTATTAAGTTGATTGTGGGCTTAAATAGAAGAAGAGGTGGGTCAAGGGCAAGACGTATGGGTAACTGAGCAGTCTTGGTCATGCTGTGGCTATTTCTGCTTCTTCTTGCTTAAGAGGACATGCTGATCTCTTGCTCTCATTTGAACCATCATTCTCTGCATCCCTGTGCCCCTCGTTCTCCTATTTGATCTCACTGTGTAGCCCAGGCTGACCCCCTCGTTGTTTATAACCAAGGTTATTCCTGAGCTGCCTCTACCTCCTAAGGACATGAGCCTGTTGGGGAGCAGTCCAGATTCAAACTGTAGTTCCATGGGAAGAAATGCGCTTGCTAGGAACATGAACTTGGTAGACATTGAAGCTTGGTATGGGGTTTACCATGTAAAAACTACACGTTTGATTTTAAGTCTTACCAGTTTCGATTGTTTCACTTGAAAAATAGAGTCTACACTGTAACCACTCTCAGTGGTTATTTGTTAAGACTGAGTAGGAGAGTTTTAACAAATTACTCCGTGTCTACTGCTCAGTTATATACAACGGACTATCAGCTAAACCTTAGTTAGGACTTGCTTTTGGTATTTGGTACTTTGCTTCATAGCTGAGACAAAGTATTTGACAGAGGCAACAGAAAGGAGGAAGGACTTATTTGGCTCATGGTGTAATGGGATGATGGGATGCAGGACATAGTGGGGGGAATGGGGTGCAGTTTGCGGCAGTGGAGACTGTGGCTAAGGTCCCTCCCATCCCAGGGGACCAGGGAGCAGACAGCTGGGGTCAGAAGCAGGGGTTTGTGACTCACAGCTTCCAACTTGGCCCTACTTCCTTAAATGGTTTACAACTCCCCAAACAGTACCATAGGCTGGGGACCAAAGTACCCAGACACATGAGCCTGCAGGGGACACTGCATACTTAAACCCCAGCACTGCTTTTCCCTCTTTCCTCTCTCACACCATTCCCTATGTCCTTCATGGGTTTCTCTGGACATCGAGCCCTTTGATTTTTTTTTTCCTGCCTTTGGTACTGAAGTGAATCAGCCCCTCATACTGGCCCAGTCAGTACAGCCTATCAGGAAGAGAAGTGTCCATCACTGGCCTCAGACTCCTGCCAGGATTGGCGGGTTGCAGTTAGTATTGATAACTGGTAGCAGAGCTGGCTATTAAAAAAGGTCCCTTATCATTGATGACTATGGACCTGGAGGTCAAAGGACCATTGGGTTTTTCTCAACCCTAATTTCATGGCTGTCGTTCTTCCAGCCATTGTTCCAATGGTCACATGGAGGAGCTACCTTAGGGCCACTGTCCAGGAGACCTGGACTCAGGACAGTAAGCACTGAAATTCATGACCTCATCTGGGTGGTTGTGTGGTTGGAGTAAAGACAGGATGGGAGGAGAATTGGGGACAGAAACCCTTATTATGAAGATCTGACGGACTGGAAGCAGACTCTAGAGGGAGAAAGGAAACAACTTAGAATACAGGAGCAGGTGAATCTGGAAATACAGGGGATTAGGTAGATGAGGGTGGGTAGATGTGGGGAGGGCAGATATGGGGAGGGCATCCATCAGGCAGGTGGATGTAGGGGTGGAAGATCCTTTCTCACCCTCTCGGCCTGAGGCAACTCTCCTTGTGAGATCTTTCTTGTGCTTGACTGAGAAGACAGGCAGATTTAACAGCAACTGTGGGTTATCAGACCTCTGCGTGAGAAGGATTCTAAGGTCACCAGGGGAAATGCTTCCTGAGGCAGAGATTTGTGGGATTGGAGTATTACTGCAGTCAAGGCTGTTCTCCTGTCTCTCCTGCATCCAGGATCTGTTGTTCCTGGGAGCCCATTTTTCATTTCTAGGGCAGAGCTGACTGTTGGCTCTGGGCAGGACAAGTTTGCCTCTAGACGATGTATACAGTATCCAAGCATACTGCCTGGTTAGTAAATTCTCCATGGATCACTGAAGGATGGGGCACTTTAAATTTGCAGCCCATGAACTTTGGAAAGGAAATTTGCAAAGGAAATCAGCCCTGGATAAGCAGGAAATGGGCCTAGTCTGTGCCAGGGCCACGGCACTGAAGGTCTTGAAGAATGTCTGTACTTGACAAGAGGTAGGGACTCCCTTTTATGAGCACCTACTGTGTGCCAGGCCTTTAGCACACTGTGGTAATCTTTACCACAGATCTATGGGAAAACTTTCATAAAAGCAGGAAGACTAAGCCCCAGGGAGGTGAAGGGACTTGATGTAGGACAGACACTTGTATGCGACAGCCTAGATTTGATCCAGGCATGATTGACTGCATAAATCTCTTGTTTCTGTTGAGTGACAAATGTTTAGGCTAAGGAAACATTCCCTGCAAAGGGCCAGGTGGTAAACATTTTAGACTTTGAGGGATATTAAGTTTTTGCTACCTGTATTCAGCTTTAGCACCAAAGTAGCCATTGATACTACATAAACAAGTGAGTTTAGTTACTGTTCAATAAAACTTTATGTAGTAAAACAAATACTGGGCTAGAATGGTGCTGTGAGCCAGTTTGCCAAGCTTTGTTTTAGAGAGTCTGACTAGATAGTGGATGCTAGGCTGGCCCAGATCAACATAGACAGCTGGATTTACTCTCTCACTGTAAATGTTCTCAGAAGAAATACATCCGCACAGTGACCTAAGTCAAGAGATCAGTGGCCTGTGCCTGCCATCCCTCCATACTGTCAGAACCCTTCAGGTGTTTCTCACAAGCAGATGCTGCCTTTCAGGACACAGGGGAGACTTCTCTGTGGTCAACACATGAGACCTATGTTGTAGGTAAAATTAAATGAAAGAGGGGTAGGAACAGCACAATTTCTGCTCTCTTGTCCCCTTCATAGAAATTTCAATTCTGAAACTAATCATTAATGTGAGAACACCAGTGTGCATGTGTGTGTATGTGTGTCTGTGCAAATGCATGTATGCTTGTGAATGAATGTGGGGTGTGTGTGTGTGTGTGTGTGTGTGTGCCTGTGCTTTTGTGTGAATGAATGGAGTGTGTGTGTGTGTGTGTATGTGAAGAAATGTGTGTATGCATGTGAATGCAAATGTAGTGTGTGTGTGCACCTATGTGTGTGCTGTGTATATGTGTGTGTTTGTATGTGTGTGTGTATGAATGTGTATTACATGTGTGTACACTTATGTATGTGTTCCTGTGCTTGTGTGTGAATGGATGTGGTGTGTATGTGTGTGTTTGTGTGTGTATGGTATGTGTGTGTGTGAGTATATGGTGTGTGTGTGTGTGTGTGTGTGTGTGTGTGTGTGTGTGTGTGTGTATGTGTATGTGAGAGGGGCATGCTCACCTGTAATCCACAGTCTGATGATGTCAGGTGTCTTCCTCAGTTTTTTCTATCACCTGGAGTGAACTGGTATGTCTATGCTGTCTACCCAGGAGGCTCTGGGATCCACCTCGCTGTCTCCCCAGTGCTGGGGCTGTAGACATGTGTCACCTAGCTTTTTATGTTGATGAACTGAGCTTGGGTCCTTACTTGTTCATGGCAAGCCCTTTATCAACTGAGCCACCTCCTCGGTCCATGTTTTTCTGCTTCCAATAATACATTCCCCTGAATTTGGGAGTCTTTCTGTTTACCTAGTGATAACTCTCTTGGCTTACTGCTGGAGCTAGTACAGCCTGTTACACCAGAAAAGATTGGTCCTCTATTATTATAAAATTTTGATTTTTCCCGTAATTCTCACATACGTATTCTTCCAGAAAAATATTTAGCACAATTCGGCCAAGTGGTGTGCTCCTTCAGAATCCTGTCTGTGCTTTGGTTAGCTCTGCCTTGGACTTGTAGATTACTTTAGAGACCATAGGCAATTATAGAATGTTGAGTCTTGTAAATAAGTTGTGCTTCATTTTGAGACAGGGTTTCATGTAGTCCAGGCTGGCTTTGAACTTACTACTTAACTGGGGATGACTCTGAACTTCTGACCAGATGGTGTCCCCAGTGCTGCCACACCTGGGTTTTGCAGTACTGGGGATCGAACCCCAAGCTCCATGTCTCGCTAAGCAGGCACTCCACTGCTTTCAATATTTCCCTGTCTTAGTACAAGATGGTATGTTTGCCCTTTGCTCGCATCTCTTGTGTTATGTCTCGGCAAGTTTGAGCGTCTTCTCTTAGATTTTGCGCACCTCATGTTTATTTCTGACTCATTTTTGTTTCTTTTATATGTGGATTAACCGTTTCTAGTATGTTTTCTAGTCGGCTCTTGCTGATTTAAAACCATGTGCTCTAATGGGCCCAGTGGGCAGGGTGCTTGCTGTGCACATGCGGATGAGTTTGGGTTTCCAGTATCCATACAGAAAGAGTGACACAGTAATAGGTAGTATGTACCTGTAATCCCAGCACTGGGGAGTTGGAGACAGAGGAATCCTGGGGATTGCTAGTCAACCATTCGAGCCAAATCGGTGAGCTCCAGATTCAGTGAGAGATCCTGTCTAAAAAGTATGGATGTATGGGTGGTAAGTGATTGAGAAGGACTCCTGATGTTGGCCTCTAGATTCAAACGCCCACATGTACATTGACATATCTGCATACACATGTACACACATACACAATACACACACATGCATACCCGCGCGCACATGCACACACATGCAAACAGACATAACGCCATACACATTTTAAGTGTCTATTTTATATCTGGATCCAGCACAAAGGTTCTTTTTATCAATCACACTCTTGGATATTAAGATAAATGATTAGCATCCTCTGCAAAGGACAACTTGCCTTTTCCTTTAAGAAAAAGTTACAGCACTTTGGTTTTTATGATTTTGATTTTTTTTATTTTTGGAAATTCCAGGATAAGGTTAAGCTATAGTGATAATAGCAGATAATTTTTTTCTGATTCAATTACGGTACTTCTTGAATTACATTAATTATAATGGCTATTTCTTCAATATACACAGTGTATACCATGTAGTGAGCTGGTGTTCCAATTACTTTTATTGTTATTTATTTTTTAATTATGGGAATAAATGATGAGATTGTCATGTAGTCTTACTCCTACTGACATACTTTATTTTTACAGATGTGTAAGTAAATTTTCAGATATTAAACCATCATTGTAATTAACTTAAATTGGCTTTTTATTCCTTTAATACAGTAGTTGATTTGATTTGCTGGCATTGGGCACAGTTCCTCAATCCTTTATCAGAACCATGTTTATGATTTGGGCTCCATTTGAATCTTGGGAAGGGGCTCTGATGAATACGTTGTGTGTATTGTGTAATGACCATACAGGAATCTTGGAACTTCATTAAATATACTAGTATCTATGCAGCCAGATACACAAATGCAAAATGAAATCAGGGCATAGACACCATGAGCAGGCTCAAAGTGGGGATGGCCACAGAGGCTTACATCAGACTTTCTAGTTTCTAGATTTTAGTGGTGGGCTCCCTCACAGAGACCCTTAAAACAAGGAATCATGTGATACCCAGAAGAAGTGGACCATGACTAGAAGTCCAGAAGGTTACAAGTTCAAGAATCATCCCAGGGAGTGACTCTAGCTTACCTGCATGAGCGATGTAGGTGGCTCTTCACAGCTGCCCACTCTGGATGAGGAAGTTGGAGTATTTATATCCCAGCCCCTCCACAGTAGATGTGCCCGGCAGTAGGTGAGGGCTGTATAGGGTCACACTGATAGTACAGGCCACTCCTACCATGTGAGTTAGGGAAAGAGCAGAGCCCAGAACCTTTGGGCGTTCAGAGTCTGGATAAGAGCTTGTATTTGATTTTGCTCTCAAACTTTCCAAATGAAGAAATATTATTGCTTTCTTCTGTTTCATGCTATCTGGTAGCTGACTTTTGCAAGTAGCTTGAAATGTCAGGACACCCTTTCTCCTTTACTCTATTGGTTGGGGAGTGGTTCAGAGCAACTCAGAATTGACTTTACATATTTCTGTCAAACAAACATCCAAAATACACACAAACCCTGCTTTTCATTGAGGCATGGTATATTTCTTACAGTCTTTCATAAAATTTGAGTAACACATAAGAGATGGACTTACATATTTTTTTCACCTTTACAGTGATTCAAAAGAAAGATATTGCTTAATTAGTAGCTGCTTTACTAGTTCCTGGTCCACAATATATGCTCAAATACTAGCTGAATGGAAGGATGAATGGGTGTGCTGGTTCATCACCCCAGTTTTATGAAATTGATTTTTTTCCTTCTTTGCAAGAGGGTTATTCCTAAAGAATCATCTATCACATTTATCTGTTCTACTTTGATTTAAAATTTCTAATTAATTAATCACTTCCTGCACTTTATTCATTTTCTTCTGCTTTTCATATATTTTCTAGCATGTATTTTTAAAGATTTATTTGAAGTCTGTTGCTATGTGGGTATGTGCTCATGAGTGCAGTTACCCATGGAGGCCAGCAGAGAGCAGCAGATTCCATGGAGCTGGAGCTACAGGTGGTTCTATGCTGTCTCTCAATTCCTTTATATATGCTATAAACCTACAGGTTAATTAGTAAATTCTTTTACTTTTCTTTTGGTTTAAGAAAAACTCAATATATATTTAGCTTTGGTTGCATCTCTAAAGTCTGAAATGGTAGTTATTTTTTCCATTTTTCTAATTATTCTATAATTTTGTTTATTTCCTCTTCAATGCACCAAGCCAGTGCATTGTTTTCTAGTTCTTGAGTGGTTGAGTTTTAGAACATCAACCTTTCATAAGCAATGTCAAATTTATTACATTGTGATTATAGGTTATGACTTGTATGATTTAATTAGGAGGATTTATTTTTGTTTAGTTCTTATAAATTCTAAAAAATAAAAAACAAGATTATTTTTTTCTTCCTTTCCTCTCTGGCTTTAACCCCATACCTCATACAATTTAATGAGATATTTGAGAACTTGGCTATCTCACCAGTATTCGGTAGCATATTTAATTACTTCATGGGTCAGGTCCTTCTTAGAGTGTGACCCTGTAAAAATAACATGTGATTGATATGACCAGCTCAGGCAATTTTATAACACAGATTAGAACATTAAATGTAGTGTGTAGTCTTTAACTCTATTGACTCCTGAGGAATCATCTCATAAAGAGCTTTTCTTATGAGTTCCTTTCACCTATCCCCTTAGCTTTGGACCCTCACTGGCAGGGACAGTCTCTGGTACTCAGACGTAGTAGCCATTACTTGTGGAGATGGCTAGTTTAGAGGTAGATCTATTGCAGGTACCAGGACAGACCCTTTCATATTGCATACAGTAACACAGGTATTAAATCTTTGCATGCTGGTGATGGTGTGAGAATGAGTTTCGATATAAGTGGTTTTCTGGACTTTTCCACAACGGCTGTATCCTGCAGTCTCTATGGAAAAGAGACTTGACAGGGAGAGTAATTAACCTTGTACAAGGTTAAACTGATCTGAGCTGCTTTGCATTTGATCACCTGACTTCAACGGCCTTGGAACACCTAAAGTTGCCTCAGCCCTCAGCTGGTATCTTTGATCATCTGGTGTTTGAATATCACCCCCCTTTCTTATTTCCACCAAGGATCTTGGAGCTTACAACATTGAGAAGCAAAGACGAGGGTGAACTGAATAAACCCACTGTCCTCTAGAACAGAGGCCAGAAAAGTACATCCTGGCAGGCAAACACAGTGCTGCAGCATGTCCAGATTGCCGACTGTTTTTTTTTTTTTTTTTTTTATAAATAAAGTTTTATTGAATACTGCCACATTCATGGTTTTGCTCCATGTCTGCACCTTGAGCAGTTTCTGGGGAGGCCATGGGGCCACACATTTTGCAATATTTATTCTCTTATTCTCTATGGAAACAGCTTGTCACTCCTGATGTAGAAAGGCAGTGTCCAGGCAGAAAGGTAACACAGACCCTTCTGTGCTAGCCAGGAGATCCTCGTGTTCTTAGTAAAGTAAGTCCCTTTCCTGGGTAGATTTTAGCCTTACGTGTTCTTGCTGACCCTGTCAGCTCACAGGTTTGTCTGAGCTGAATGCACTGATCTATACTGCTGGGCTCCAGTGCGTTGTACCTAAGAAGTCTTGAGGAGTGAGTTGGTGTTGGGCACACCGAGGACAAGCTGGAAGGGTGACAACCGAGAGGGTGTGTGGAGAAGAAGGGTCCTAAATAGCACAGATGAGCTATGGGTATGTAGAGCGGAGGTGGGGAAACTGAGTCCGGCCAGACATGAGAAGGGGAACATGGTGTCTTCGTCTCTCACACTCTTCTAAATATTTACAGCATGTAACATCCTTTACTCATCTGCTTTGGGATTTCAACTGTAGGGGTTCTGTCTCCTTTGGGTCTCTGAACCCTGAGGCAGTTTCTAAAGTTTTCGTTTAACTTAAGATCTTTTTTAAATTAGGGAAGATATAACATCTAAGCTTTATATAATCTCATCTCCTGGAAAACCCCTTTGCCCTTGGAGGATGGTATCGGTGTGGCAGGAGTGCTGCCATTTTCTTTGGCAGCCATACCAGGCCTTTCTCTGTTCCCCAGCCTGCCTTAGGCCCCTCTGGACACACGTAGAAAGTACTGTCCTGGCACTCCTGAGCTGGGCTCAGTGCCTAGTTCAGCGTCCCCATCTCTTCAATGTGTGTCTGATGGAGCTGCTTTTCTACCCATTCCCCGAGCTGGTGTATGGCCCAAGCTGCATGCTAAAAGTCTGTGTGCTCTTACCCTGAAATGGTGGTGTCGTGCGACTGTTTACTGGGGGAAACATTTACTGTCATCTGAGTTTGCTAGAAACACGGATTTCTTTTTAAATGGGGATACAGCCAAGGATGTGGCCTCCAGGACAGAGGCAAATGTTTCCTCAGATTCTCTTTGTCTAGCTGTTTGACTGGAACAATTGAGTTACTGACTGAGCCTCAGTTTCCCCTTCTCTTTTCAACATTGCAGGCATGGATATGAAGACAGCATAGGGAGAGGCTGCAGGTGCTCAGATGCAAAGGCTCCTGGGTCAGCTGTTCTCGATTTCAACCCTGGCTGTGTCATATGCCCTATGACCCCGAGACTGCTTAATCTGTGCTTCGTTGTTTATGTAGTCTTTAAAGCCCTCGCTCCTTGCTAGCGTCTAACTCCATTTTCTTTTCTTATGTGTACTTCATCTGTTGGACTCCTTGTAAGTTTGGGGAATAAAATTACCTTATTAATCATTCCTTTGTAAATACTACTGTGAAACAAGGGGATATTGCATCCACTCATCTTTTCATTATTATGGTAATAACTTTCAATTTATAACTAATTAACGTTGCTCCTTTCTAACCCGGCCTTCATTACAGGCAGCCAGTGAGGAACCCAGAAGTTGATGCACAGCAAGCGAGAACCCTGCTGCTCCCTGCACTGAGGGATAATCTCTCCAAGGCCTTCATTTTTAGATTACAGGTGGTGAGAGACTTCTTTCCATCTGCCTGTGTCTGGGGCTCAGGGGTGGTTGTCCATCTCCTGCCACAGGACTGGCTGGTGTGACTGAGTCTGTGGAGAGAGGTGGCAGCCAGCAGGAAATAAGCAAAGACTACACCTTGGGAAGAACAGGAGATGTCCAGAGATATTCTAAAAACAAATACTCAATGGACCAGAGCTACTGTCTTGAGAATGATGCTCACAGGACCTGGGTTTGCTCTCTTGAGTCCACAGGGAGAGAGACCAGGAGAAATGGGCAGGAGTCTGCAGGAGGCAGCAGCTTTGGATACAGTGTAACGGACATGCTTGTTACTGTGACAGTTACGGCTACGGGAGTAGAGCAGTCCTTCTAGGGAGGTCTCAATTGCTGCTGCCTCCTCCCTTTGAGATACACTCAAGTTCCTTCAGATTTAAACTCCTGTGGTTTGGAGTCCTTTATAGATAGGAAGTCATTCAGTAGAACTTCTGGGTCCCCTGAAATTCTATATTGCACACCGTGTCTTTCCATTGTGCAGAAACTGGCTAGAACGAGTATTAGACATTTAGCAGAGCTACCCTGCGATGTCAGGTAGTGTTATTATTTAGACCAGCAGCATCATTCTACTGCAGGCTGATGTAGACCAGTGAACTGAGAAGACTCTGCAAACAGAGGGAGGGCTGGGACAAGTTGCCTTAATAACATGCACAGATCCTCTTTGATCTCAGGCGGGATGCAGAGAGTACCAACCCCCTTCTGCTCCACCAGGGGCTGAGATAAGAGACTCCAGTTCCCCCATGGACTTTTCTGGAATGAGAGTCATTAGCTTTCCTCTGTTTATGAAGTGAACATAAACACATACAAAAATGGTTTCCTTTCTCCCTTCTGGCTTAATTATACAAATTTACTCCTCTTGGATTAATTAGGTTTATTTGCTACTTTTTTTTTTTTTTTCAATAAAAAGATTTGGGACAGTGGTGAAGGGCACAGAGAAAGTGGGTATTGTTGAAGCTTTGATACCCTTCCCAGGATCTCAAAGCAGCCCTTTGCAGCCTGTCCAATGGATTGGCTACCATGATCAGGACAGTCCACATCGTTTCTGCCCAACAGGCAGTCACGGTAGCCGCTGAGCTCATGTGTTCATTAAGCACTTGCCAGTGCTGTGGAGGGGGTTGACTTTTTAGTTTTATTTCACTCTTCACTGAAGAAATTCAGAGAGCAAGAAGAGAATTTTATTTCCAAGAGCAAATGAGAATAGTAACATGTGGAATGAAGCATCTGAGAGGGCCTGGCACATAGCCAGCGCTCACACTGGGTGCTGGGGGGGTGGGGGGGTAACTGGCCCATTTCAGGCCATTGTGCCACAATGCTCAAGTCACATCCTGTGAGGTCTTCACCAAGTTTACCCCCAAGATAATCCTACCTGTGAAATGGCATTGGCTTGCCTGATCAGAGGCTAAGGCAGCTTGAGTAGACCTTCATAACCCAGAGGCATAATTTTCTGAGAACACATGAATAGCCACTGGGGAATCTTTCCCTCCAAGGAGAAAAACGGGTCTTTTGGTTGGACCATTCTACCATAGGGTCCCAGTACTGGGATATTCAGACATTCTAAAGATACACAGCAATGTGTGAAGGGAAGACTATTCATTATTCTTCTGACTGCTCTGGCCAAATGTCTGAAAGAAGCAACTTATAAGATTTATTGTCTCACAGTTTCAGGGGATTTCAGCCTATTGAGGGAGACATGGAAGCAAGGGTAGCTCTGTCCATGGTGTGTATAAGGTGGCTGGGTCACACGTGGTGGCTTGTATGGAACTAGAGAGAATTAGCTCAGAATCAGGGCTGGACAGTCATCTTACAAAGTTCACCCCCACTTCTGTCAGGCAGGCTCCATCTTCTGAAAGCCCCAGAACCTTCCCAAATACCACCACTTAGCAACCAAGTGTTCAAACACAAGGATGTGTGTGTGTGTCTGTGTGTGTGCACGCGCACGCTCCGGAGGACATTTCACATTCAGACCATACCGGAAACTACTGCAGTCAAGGTCATTCTGCTCCTTTGGTCATGTGGGCACAAAATGGATCTTAATCAAGCATCCATTTTCTCATCTACAACTGTAGAACCTAGGCCAATGGATTCTGTGAGTAGATTCGTTACCATCTGGGAGGCTGTGACAAAATATCTCAGACTGGACATTTACAAATAACGGACACTTACTGTTCACAGTTCTGGAAGCAGAGAAATCCAAAACGAAGGCTCCTGCAGATTCAGTGTCTGGTAAGGTAGCTGCTGTCTGCTTCAAAGACAGATTGCTTTACTGTGCCCTCCGGTGGGGGAAAGGGGAGGGAGCATAGTTTGCTGGAAGCAGAGCTACTATGCCTCAGGTCTATTATGATCACACTGGTTATTGGCGCTTACATCCAGCCTTTCTTCTTCCCTTTTGTGAGGACACTGGAATTTCACTGTAGCAAAGAGAATCAAATAATGGTAAGTTATTTAGCACACAGTGTGACTTGCAGTAAATATTCATCAAGTGCTGTATACTGTTGTCCCTTATGCAAGTATGTGTTGAGTGGCTATTGTCACCTCATTTTCAGATTCCTGTTCCTGCTCAGGACCCGGGCCCTCCTTCTCTGCCTATGAGAGTATTTGTTGCCCCTGGTCAGTTGAGTCCTGCCCTGGTACTGACTCCTCTTTGGAAAGGAGGTACCTTGCTCATGATTGTACCCCTTTGCTAGGGTCCACTGGTTCGATACCTGGTTGATATGGTGGTACAGGGTCTGATGCCTTCATCTCAATTCAGTGCAGTCTTGAGGGGACATCCTTGGTGTAAAGCTTCCTGGACAATGAGTGTGAATGTCACCACAAATGTGTCAGAGTTTGAATTCTTCCTCCCACCCACTCTGCTTCCTTCGCTCTTTATGGGTGATACATCCAAGAACATTCTCCTGCTCTGAGCTGTTTCCCAGGGAGCCTAGTCTAGAGCATAGCATGTGCCTTCTCCCTTTCTGAAAATGTAGTTCTATTTTACCTAGAGTGAAGCCATCCTCTGAATCACATCTTCTGTTCTAACCACTTCCCTGGCAAGGAGAGACCCTCACTCCTTGGTACAAAAGCCACCGACTTTTCAGGCTTTTCCCAACTGACCCCAATGGAACTTTCTGGAACAATTCTATCACTATCCTACTCTTTATCATTGCTGAATAGGGGTGTGCTCATGTTATTGATTATGTTTGTGCATGTGTGTGTGTTTATTCATGTATGTGCTTGTAGGGTGTGTGTGTATGTATGTCTGTATGTGTGTGTGTATATATATATATATATAGTGTGTATATATGTATATATATAGTGTATATATATGTGTGTGTGTGTGTGTGTGTGTATATATATATATATATATATATATATATATATATATATATATATAGTATGTGTGACAGTCTTGCTGTCTTACTGTGTACCCTATGCTGGCTTCTTGTCTTAGTCTCCTAAGTGTTGAGATTACAAGAATTTATTACTACACCTGACAGGTTTGTTTCGTCTTTTGTAAACCCAGATGTCTTTCTCCCCTTTTAACAACTGGAATACCCACTCCTTTCTTTATACTGAATGATCCACGCCCCCAACCTTGGTGTTCCTTTCAAATCCAGCTCTCATATTAACCTTATTTATTTATGGAATTTTGTAGCTGATTGGCAACTCTATAAAGTCAGTCCATCCTCTGGATAGAGGAAGTAGAGAGTTTGTCTTCCTTCAAGCTCCTGGTCCCTCTTATACCAGAACTTGCTAAAGAGTGAATCCAAGTGAATCCAAGCCACACAGCTGTCTGTTTAGCATGTGTTTCTCTGATTTGTATTCCCCACTCATCTTACTGGCTTTCACATAGTAAATACTCAGCTCTCAAAGGGTTTTTAATTCTTAGTAGTAGGTTCATGATAAATATTAGAGGAAGAGGAGAAAGACAGAGGGTAAATTGCTTTGGTAGGGTATATTAGATTACGTATCACTAATAAATGATCTTCATTAAACAGTTCCCACATCTCAGTAAGTTACCACAGAACCTCATGCTCCTGCTATGTGTCACACGGACCACAGGTTGGCTGTGGCTTTATTCTGTGCCACTGTCAATCTAGTACTCAGACCTTGCCATGGGAGATGGACAATTTGTGGATCTCCAGAGCTTTCATCTGGCAAGTCACATAGCCACTGTTAAGCTTGGAGTGTTAGGTCATACTCTTCTCATGAGGAAGGCTGTCAGAACCCACGAGGCCAGAGCTACTACTTCTTTCTCTAAGGAGTATACAATATTCCTCCATGGACCACCCTAAATCAAAAGGTCAAACGTGTTGTTAGTAGGTCTTGGAGGTGTATAAACCCTTACAATTAAAATGCATTGAGAAATAATAAACACTACCATAAACTTAAAGATGATAGATGAATGGTCCCATTCTACCCAGGGGATTTGGGGGGGCATGTTTCAGAAAACATGGCCATTTAAGGAGGAGCACCCTTAGCACCGACACTGGATTTCTGGATACTGCTGTTCCTCACTGTGACGCAGAGTCTATGCTGCTGATGCTGGTGAAAACCAAAGCGTTTCCAACCATGACAGCCCTGTGGTGGCCTGTATGCATGACTTCACTGTATCTCACGAGCAGTCAGTGGACCATGGAGACACTTGATGGATGGCTTATTCCTTGTAATTTCTGGGCCTGTATCTGTTTGGAGCTGTCAGGGCCAGACAGCATGACTGCTATAACATCATGGCTATGAAAACTGCCCTTTGAAAGACTTGTTCCAGTCACTCACTAGATGGAATAAATCATGGGGGGGGGCAGAGAATCTGGGGGGCAAGACAGATCTTGTGATTTGGAGATGTTATGCAAAGCTTGAGACACTGTATGGCTGCTGAGGAGATACTGACAGAGTCATGTTGTAATCCTTCCCAGTCCTGACAGCTTCCTTTTTTGTGTGTGGTATGTGGTGTGTGGTGTGGTGTCATGTGTGGTGTGTGGTGTGTGTGTGTGTGTGTGTGTGTGTGTGTGTGTGAGAGAGAGAGAGAGAGAGAGAGAGAGAGAGAGAGAGAGAGAGAGAGAGAGAGAGGAGAAATATGACTGGGAAGTCTGATCCCATATGTGCTGGCCAGTTTTATGTTAGACTTGACACAAGCTAAAGTCATCTGAGGGGGCGTCAATTAAGAAAACGTTTCTATAAGATGGGCTGTAAGCAAACCTATAGGGCGTTTTCTTAATCAGTGATTGATGTGGGAGGGCCCAGTCCATTGTGGGTGGTACCATTCCTGGGCTGGTGGTCTTGGGTTCTGTAAGAAAACAGGTTGAGAAGGCCATGAGGAGTAAGCCAGTAAACAGCACTCCTCTATGGCCTCAACTCCTGCTTCCAGGTTCCTGCCCTGTTTGAGTTTCTCTCCTGACTTCCTTTGATGATGGACAGTGATGGTGTTTCACTACAGTACTAGAATTCCTGACTAGGATTCCATGACATCCTGACCCACGTCATCCCGGCCTCATGGCTTCCAGACTCATGTTATCTGGAGCTCCTCTCATTTGATCCTCTGCCTCTTTCTTGTTCCGTTTTGCTCATGGCTATTAACTTTGCCTCTCAGCTCACTTCTCTTCCTGCTCCCACATTAAGGACTTGCTGCTCCTTAGCCACTGGGATCAGATCTGAGTTGATCTGACATTTGTCTCTCAGATCTATCCTGGGCTGTGGGCTGTAGAATGCTCAGGACAAAGGAAGGAAATCATGGTGTCTCTCTCGGTGCTGTACCTCTGCTCACTGGTACTCTTGGGGAAGATTTGTGACCCCAGATTGTCTCCTTTGAAATAGCAGGGTCCTGGAGACTAATTCTAATATGTTAATGGAATACTAAAATTGGGTCACTGGTGTAGCATCAATTCTTTCTTGCAAACTTAGGGTAATATGGGGGTAAATACAGTGCAAGACATTGGGGGCTTCTAGAACCAAGTTGAATGAAAGGGAGAATTTAACCTATGACATTTCAGGGAAGTTAGAGGCAGGGAAGAGACCATGTATGTTAACAGGGAAATGTTAACTTAAAAGAGCAAAGCAAGACCAAAGGTAAAGTCTTAGAAGGGATGCTCATGTCTTGCAGAGTAGGAAGGGCCTAGTGTCAACCATGGATTGGAGATAACAGCTCATAACTCAGAATAGAATTGAGGTTAATGTAAAATGTCAACAAAAGTATATCACATAGCCCTCTACAAGGGCATAAGGTTTCAGAATCTCTGTTAGGATTTTGTTGCTATGAAGAGACACTGTGATCAAGGCAGCTCTTATAAAGGAAAACATTTTGGGGCTGGCTTACAGTTCAGAGGTTTAGTCCATTATCATCATGGCAGGAAACATGGTAGCATGTGGATAGACATGGTGCTGAAGAGGTAGCTGAGACTTCTACGTCTGGATCTACAGGCAGCAGTCAGGGAAAGTCACATTAGGCTGGGTGGAACATCTGAGACCTCACAGCCTGCTCCCAGTGACAAACTTCCTCCAACAAGGCCACACCTCCTGTGGCCTATGGGGGCCATTTTCTTTCTAACCACCATAGATCCCCGGGGTGCACAGGGCAGGCTCCTGTCACTGACCAGAGGAGGGAGGACACTTGTGAGAAGAAACAGAAAAAAACCAGCTTTCTATTTATGAAACTACTCTATTTCAAAGCATGCTTGTTGATGTCTTTAAGTTATAAAATATCTTTTTTTAATTAAGAATCAAACTCACTTGAGGAAAGAGGTGGTTATTCCATGAGTCCCCAGACAACTGGACAGTGTCCACCTACACTGAGGCTCATCTTCCCCGTTAGGTCCTCTGGTTCAAACACCCAGAAACTCCCTCCCCCATAGGCCTGAGGTAGCAGTCATTCTACCTGATGCCAGCCACCTGGGCTTTGTTTTCGAAGGAAAACACAGACTCAGTCCTATTGAGTCACCATAATAATTCTTTGGTGGCCTCCCTCCCTCCCTCCCTCCCTCCCTCCCTCCCTCCCTCCCTCCCTTCCTTCCTTCCTTCCTTCCTTCCTTCCTTCCTTCCTTCCTTCCTAACAAGGTTTCATATAGCCCAGGCTGGCTTTGCCCTTTCTTTGTAGCTGAGGATGACTTTTAACTCCTAATCTTCCTGTCTGTCTGCCCTGGGCACTGAGATTATAAGCCCTGGCCACCATGCTCTAAGTTTTCAACAAACACCTTTGATATAGCCCACTTCATTTTTTTTTTTTTATTGACAATACTGTATTCTGTTTAATTTGTTCAGTGATGTTTGATCAGTACTAACTATAGCAGAGTGAGACTACTTCTGGTGTACCTATCTCTCTTAGCAATGTCATGATGAATAACCCATGCCTCTGTTTTAGCATTTCTGCAGAACACATTCCTAAAAAGAGACTGAATGTTTCAAGAAGAATGTGCATTTAGAATTGTAATAAATATCAGCACATTTCTCTGTTGAGGGATACAGCCACTTCAATTCTAAGTTTTAAGTCCTTGTGCTCTTGAAGAAAACAATGGGTATTTATCTTTGCAAGCCTATATCTTGGAAATATGGTATCTTAGTTTTTAAATGTAAAATTATGAAGTTTGTTCTCACAGTTTTTGTTAATTTGTCTTGAATAGGAACTTTTCTGTAATTTTCTTTGACTCCTTTGTCTATATTTTCTCTTGGCTTGCTTTAGTTTTGTTGATTGATAGGTACTCTTTACATTTTAAGAACACTCGTTCATATTTTGTCATACCGATTGCACATTTTAACCATTTGTCTTTTAATATTATTGATGGCATCTTTAGTAATACAAGAACTCAATTTTGTTTTGTGAAATCAACTTTTCCCTGCATGAATTTTGTGCCATATTCTGAATGGCTCCCCATCTTTCAGACTATGAGACATTTTCCTAGGCACTCTGTTAGAGGTGTTATCTTTTTCCTCTCACATTTAATTACTCAATCTTTTCTAGCTGTTTCTGAGTGTGGTATAACTTATGGGCCTTCCTGAATCATTTCACCACTGTAAATGTTTTCTTCCAAAGAAGGATAAACATGGAGCCATTGACTTGTCTATATCTATTACTTCCCAGGGTATGTGAGAATTATTTCACTCTTTACATTTGTAAAATAGTAGAAGAAACTGGGCAGCTTCTTTAGACCCACTGGTGTCTTACATGCTCCACAGGTGGATCAGGCTATAAGCTCTTGGGCAGATCTGCCAACCCTTCTGTTCGGTGCGGGTGTGGAGGCCAGAGGTTGTCATTGGCTCATTGGCATTTTCCTCTATTGATCTTCATCTACTGAGACAGGTATCTCATTGAATGCAGAACCTGCCATGTCAGCTAGAATGGCTGGCCAGTAGTCCCTAGGATCTGCCCATCTCTCTTCGCAAGGCTGGGGTTACAGATTCTTGCTGCCCCTCTCTTACATTGGTTCTGGGAATCTGAACCATCCTTAATCAGCAAGCACTTTACCCACTGAGCCATCTCCCAGCTTTCTTTGCTTTTGGAACTTTTTTTTTGTGTGTGTACATTTTGTCAACCTTTCTGATTTTGGTCTATTCTTCATGTGTGTTCTCCTAATCGTATGTCTTCACAGGAATTTGCTGGCAGCTGTGCTGTGTGAGTTGCACATCTAGAGGGGGCTGGTGCCATAGTAGTTGCATTTATTGGTGAGAAAACCTAGCACTGGGAAGGAATACCACTTGCCAGAGGTGCGTACAAGCATGGAGTCCAGCCCAGGAGCTCTGATTCAACAGTTCACACTTACTTCTTCAAGATTGGAGGTTGGTTAGCCTATAGCCTGTGCCATACAGACAAGCCAGAGTGCTTGCTGAGTATGTTAACTCACACCCCAAGCGTTCCATTCAGCTCCTTCTGATTTGGTTCTTTTTCTTGTTGTAGATATGGACCACAGGAAATTAAGTTATTGCCACCCCAAGGACCAAAAGAAAGAATAGACATAGTATATCTGAATACCTATGTTCTACCAATGATGTCTCTAGCTGTGAAAAGTGAGGCACAGAGAGCTAAGTACCTTGCAGCCTCTGAGGCAGAGCTGGGGTGTGACCTTGGATCTGTTTGATTTTGAATCTTTCTGTTCCTCTGTCTGCTAAGAAGCAAGCACTCTGGGCTTTAGTGGACATATTGACAAATGTGTCCCATAGGTTCCAAGTTCCTTTGTGACAGTGTCAGAGCAGGCCAGCCAGAGGAAAGGTCTGCAGGCTACAGAAGAGGATTCTGTGGTCACAGTGGTGATTGTAAGGGATTCAGTGAAGCATAGGTACCATGAAATCATGAGATTAAAATATACAAAGAGGTCCTTTCCCTTTAAAATATTGTATGCCCTTCAATTTATAGGAAAATGCTTTAAAATGCTTATCTGGACCCCCCCCCCCCAAATTCCACATCCCTTATACTGTTTGACATGCAAAGTGTCATATTCAAAAGCAAATTAGTCTGAAATGAATCCTCTTTTACCCTGGTTTTTTTATTTTCAAAATCCAGATTTAGAATTTAGGTTCATTAATATGCACAAACACTACTCGATTAAGCCTGTTTTAATTTCTCTGTGTGCTTTGTAAATAGGGATTACAAAGATGTTTGAATTTTCATGGCAGATTTTGAAGTAGTGTATACATTTGGGCCATTATCACATAATAAATAAATAACCCCTTGAATCAGGGAGTTGGTGA
Organism: Uromys caudimaculatus; assembly: GCA_028551405.1. Taxonomy (NCBI): domain Eukaryota; kingdom Metazoa; phylum Chordata; class Mammalia; order Rodentia; family Muridae; genus Uromys; species Uromys caudimaculatus. The sequence goes on from CM052701.1 coordinate 16,003,668, forward strand.
TGTCATCCTCAGAATGTTGATTTTTCTTCTCCTCATCTGGTCCTATAAATATGTGGCTTTGGTCGCAGAAAGCACTTCTCTGAATCTGGTTGAAATACAGCCTCCTGTCCCTGGGTCCTCGCTTGGTGTGTGTGCATGCTCCAGCATTAGCGCATGGGGATTGAAGCCTCCATTTGGCTTTGTGAAACTGGACTTGGAAAAACTTGGCTTTGTGAAACTAGACTTGGAAAAACACCCCGTTTATTAAATCTCACACTAAACGCTGACAGTTGTAGGCATTAGTTCTTCATGGTGTCTGCCAAGTGAGCTGGAATAGTAGGCTTATCTTGTTATATGCAGATCGCATAGTGACAGATTCATGGAGCATGGTTCCAGCCATCAGAGTGAATGGCCAAGACTCATGTCAAAGAAGTACCACAGGGAAGCACAGCCCTCTATGGGAGCTCAGTTTCCAAACATGGAGACAAGATGTACTTTTCCCATGATGCACTGGGGCACTGGCTTTTAAATTGTTCTCTATGCCTGGGGATTCTTGAGGGAAACAAGTGTGTCTGGTTGGTAGGAGAGAAAAATGATACATGAAGTGCTTCTCATTGTCATATGTTAAAAAAATAAGTTCTGCATTCACCTTCTTTAATCTTTACAACAGCCCCTTGAGATGTTGTGTCATTTTCTTGCCTGTGCCATAGATAAGGACAAGAAGTATTGGGAAATTACCAACGGTTGCAAGGCCTCAGAAAGCTCCAACCTAGTTTTGTCTGCCCTGATTTCACTTTCCCATCTTATCTCTTGTTTGTTTTGATTACACTCCCAGGACTAGGAAAGCACACATGCTCAGCCGTGTTTGTTGAGTGGCTGACTGAATGAACCCTGAGTGGAATCAGCCTGACTCCCCTTCCTTTCTTATACTACCCTGTTCCCTGTGCAGCCATGAGTTTCTGGTGTCTGGGAGACGCCCTACAGGTTCTACAGGTACCACAAAGATCTCTTGCTAGGTGTCCCCTTCCCAGATGTGTCACCCCTCCCTACTTCTCCCTTAGTTCTATTTTTCTCTTCTTGCTTATTTGCTTTTACTTCCCAAAAGGCAGGCTCAATGTTTGAGCTGTCCCACTGTATTAACTATCTCTTGGGTCTAGCACAGCCTCTGGGTACATTGAAAGTGTTGAGTTTTGTTTTCTTGCTCATTAACAGGTTGCTAACGGTGAGTCACACAAGTCCATTCTACCAGAGATCGTTTCAAAGGGCTCTTTACTTTGAGGTAAAAATGCAGCCCCAATACATCAGTCATGTAGGTGTCCCCACTAGGCTAGGGCACATCTTCCTGACCATGTCCCACCTCAGTGTGGGAGGTGTCATCTCTGAGAGGGGAAAGTGGGGATTTCAGGGATCAAGGATGATTGTACTCTTTTGTGTGTAAGACAGATACTCTGGTGCGTGGACTTGCATTCAGCTTGTCTGTAGTATCACATGCCCTGGGGGTGAGTAAGGAATGTATGAAGAAGTCTTCTTTGGATGGCAATAGTGGAGGAAAGGCTAACACTGCCTGATGCTGAGCCTCATGGGAGGACTTCTCTGAAGGTGACTCATGGAAGGCAGTGTTCTGGGATGAGCTCTGAGGAAAGAGGGGGCAGGGAGGGGCAGAGAGTGACTCAAGAAGGTGGCCTTAGCTGGAGACAGTGACCTCCAGCTTGATCCTGAAATCCCTGGGGTATGAATTCCAGAACAGAGCAGCTTCTTCCTAAAATTGAGAAGCCTTTTGCCCTCAGAGTCACTGAATCATTAGCTCTTGGCTATCTCTATGGAAAAGGGTTTGTGGGAGCAAACCTTCCAAGTGGTTGCTGCTTTAGGCAGGCTAAGGACAGTTCTGTGGTTCTGGTAGCCACTCTGAGCCCCAGCATCCAGAGCTGGGGTGGAGCACAACAGACCAGTACAGGGACAGGCATCTCTAGAGTTCTCTCCAGCATCACATCTACCTCTATGGTTTTGGATAAGTCTGCTGAGTAATGCTTCTTCTTCCCCCCTCCTCCTTTTCTTCCTCTTCTCTTCCTCCTCCCTCTCTTCTTCCTCTTCTGCCTCTTCCTCCCCTCCTTCTCCTATTTCTTCTTCGACAAAATGTATATAATAAAAATATTGACACTTTACCTTTCAAATTTTGCTTATTTTTATTTTATATGTGTGGAAGTTTTGCTTGTGTGTATGTTTATCTGCATATCTGCAGTGTCACACGTGGAGGCCAGAAGAGGACATGCCAGCTCTTGGAACTGGAGTTGGAGGGAGTTGTGAACCACCATGTTGGGTGCTAGAATTCAAATTCAGATTCTCCTCAAGAGGAGCCAGAGCTCTTGACTGCTGAGCCATCTCTCCAGCCCCTACTCATTCTTAAGTGTTCAGTAAGTGACATTAGGGACAATCACACTGTTGTGAGTCCATCTGCGACACTCATTTACTGACCATTTTTTATTGTCTTAAAACTAAATCTCTCCACCCAATGAAAATTCTAATTCCCAGTTCCTTCTGCACCAACTACTATTCTCTATCAATTTGATGTTCTAGATAAATCATCAAAATGGAACTGTCTGCTATCTGTCCTTTTGTAACTGCTTCCTTCTCTTTTTCTCGTCTCTTCTTCCTTTTCTTCTTCGGGATACATCAGGTTGTAGCCTACATGAAAACTCCCTTCTTGGTGTGTACAGTATATGTTCCACTTTGTTTACTGAACCATCAGTGGACATTTGGATTGCTTCCAACTTGGGCTATTATGAATAACACTATCCATAGGGATATACAAATACCCATAGTTGTCTCTTGTTTTGTGCTGAGCTGAACAGGCGTCTTGGGGTTTCACTATTGAAGATTCTGGGTTATCTGAGCATCCTTATTGGAAGCAATGACTTCACTTTGGTATCACTGTGTAACTCAGTGGTTTCAGCAGAGGTGGGAGGTGCTTCGCATTTCATGAAGGAAGACTACTGGTTGGGGGTTCATCATCTTTGGGAAGTATTTATAGAAATTGAGTTGAATTTTGAATTTTCATTTAAAATACTTAAAGGGAAGAAATTTATGGTCTACGAGGTTGCAAAAGTACTATTTACTCTTCTGCTTCAGCAGACTCATCGCTTAGGGCATTTTCTAGGTGACTGTGCTTTTCTATCCAGTCTATGTCACTTTCGGTAGCCTGCCTGATGCTTAGTAGCATGACCGAGACTGTCGTTGGTTTGGTCAGCTGATTCTGAATAAATGAATTGGTAAGTCAATGAATGAGTACAGGGGGAGACAGAGGCCATTTACCCTGGGCTTGAGCCAGTATAATGCAGCTTACTGATTTGGTTAAAGGACATTTCCCTAAGGAAGAAGGGGGAAGGGAGCCATGCTTCCTCAGTTTCTCAGTACTGGGGAGAAGGCACCTCAAGGTGTCAGGACAGCAAGTTTGTTTCTTGTCTCTCTGCCTTGATTCACAAGGACAATAGAAATGCAATTCTTACTTCCTCTCTCAGGGGACTTGTGAAGCTGTGTGGAATGGACTGTTCCTAGCTCTTTAATCTCTTAGGAAGAAAGGAGTTTTATGAGGAGAATAATATACCATCCTTGGTCCGTCAGCACCTGCGAAGTACCCATGGCTAGTGGGGGCATTTCGAAGAGTGCGTTTTGCTGTTGTCCTTTTTTAAAATTTACCTGGCAAATGTTGCATTTATACAGATCTGTGTTCCTAGCTGGCACAAGGTATTTATAAACAAAGTTCCCTGAAACTGGCATGACTGGGGTGATAGTGGCGGTGGTTGATAGTAATAGCAGCAGCCAAAATGCATTACCATTACTAAGTTTCAGATTCCACACTCAGTGCTTTTTTCCCCCAACTCTCACGACACCATAAGGCTGGTGCTATCAATGAGTCAACTGTAAAAGCGGGGACACTGAGGTCCAGAGGGGTCATATGATTGGAGCTAGGTCATTTAGTTGGTTAAAAAGCAGAGTTTTACAGAAATGATTGCCTAACGGCACATGAAGCAAAATTCTCCCTAATAAAAGTGTGAATTGAGTTCTGATCAACTATTGGAGAAAGGGGTGGGTTTCCAGTGGATGGCGTTTAAGAAAGAACTTTAGTGAAGGGAAGCATGTGTTTGACCTTGAAGGGTGAGAGGACTGTGGATGAAGGAAAGATGTTGAGCTGTGAGCTACAATATCAGTTCAGGATTCATATGTAACGGAATAGTGAAGGGCAAATAGGGGGTGACAAAGGATGATATGTACAGAAAAGGGGGCTAATTAATGTAGAATGTAAGTGCTATTTTTCTGCCACCACCAATGGCTAAAGAGCATATTTGGAAAATGGTGACTGGAATCAGGAGCTAAATCTATAGACAGAAAGTAAGGCAGTGACTCTTCTTAAAGGAGAAGAATCCAATCCTTCCCTCCAGCTCTCTGTTATTAAAGGAACAAATAAAGAAACCCATCAGTCACCAGTCACCAGTTGATAACAACAGATGACAGAATGTGAATTCCTGGCTTTGGAATGTGCATCCCCCAGAGTCCTGGATTGGGTCAGATATGATTGAAGATTCTATCAGAGGAATGAGAGAGTATCATGGCTTCCTGTAGACAGATAGAGGGTTTGGCTGACCACTAAAGGTCTGATTGATGGACAGGACAGAGGGCTTACAAGGAATATTCTAGGTAGTGCACACAAGGAGCCTGAAGTCAAATTACCAGCATAGTAGTTTTCTTTGGGAAGCTCTCTGGAATGTTCTTTTTTTGTGCTTCCACCTTTGCCCCTGGTGCTTGGTGGAGATCTTTCTTGATACTTGGCTCACAGATACATTTCTCCAATTTCTGACTCCACTGTGCATCTCTGGCTACTCCTTGAGGGTCTGTGGATTTGTGTAAGGTCCATCTCAATCTAGTCTGACCTTATTTTCACTTAAATAACAACACCTGTAAAATCCTTTCCAAATAAGACAGCATTCTAAGATTCTAGGTGGTAAATTGTTTTCCTTCTGGGATGCTCTCTGACTTAGTCTGCACTATAAGCAAGAGCCAGAGGAGGACGTATGTGTACAAGGTATTATAGATGGTTTGGATAATTTGATCATCAGTGAGAACTCAACTGGTGAGTGTGAGAAAGAAGCTTTTGCAGGAGAGCCTGCCGGAGACCCAGCCACATGGGTTCTGAATGACATATACGTGATTATGAGCTTTATACCCTGAGGTGACTATGGTCTGAATTAGGGTGGGGTGATTGTTCTGGGAAAGAGGAGGAGGGGGCATTTTAAAAATATTTGTTTTTATTTCATGTGTATGAGTGTTTGGCCTGCATGCATGTATGATGTACATGTCTGATGCCCACAGAGGCCAGGAGACACTGTTGGATCCCCTGGATATAGAGCTACTCAGAGTTGTGAGCTGCCCTGTGGGTACTGGGAACCAAACCTGGGCACTCTGCAGGAATAGCAAATACTTTTTAACTGCTTGTCTCATCAGCCCAGATGAATGTATTTTAAGAGAAAGACAGCAGACCTGGTGAGAGATGGGCTGTGGTAAGACAGGAGAATGAACTTTTGAACTTGGATGAATCTAATGCTAAGGGGAAGAGAAACAGCTTTCCCTGGGACATGATGAGCTGGGGCTGCTTCTGGGAAGCAAACTGCAGCCATCTATCAGCCTGCTGGAAACAGTTCTGTAGCTTGCTGCCTCCTCCTTGTGCTGTTCAGGAAATCTGAAGTGAAGGATACTGAAGTGTGAGGAACTCCTGCTCTTTGAGGGGGTCAGATTCTCAAGAGTTTGTGTAAATGCAGCCATAGTCATAGATTCCTTGCAATTGGAATGTGTCAAGATCCTACCAGAAGCCAACATGGCAGGAGGACCTTTCTGGAACACAAACCTGAGGGTGCCTCAGAGTACACTGTCCTATGATGTGCCCTCAGGGAGTGGTCTTCACGGGTGGTAGAATGCTGCTCATTAGCTTCCTGACAAGTTCTCTCAAGACCTGGAACATGTCTTAGATGGTACTCACTTCAACCTCTCTGATGCTTCTATAGTCTGAGGAACACATGAGCATGCACGCGCGCACACACAAACACTCACGCTGTCACCCCTCACTTAATATGAAGAATATACAAATGTCCCCTTTCACATCTGTGATTTGTACCTGACACTTCTCTTTCCTGGAACCTCTAGGCTTCCATTTCCTTAGACTTTCAACATCCCAGTTCAACCCCAAATGATCTGTAACACTCCACGTGTCTGTCGATAAGCCATCCCCCCCAAACCTGCAGCCTCTCTAAGAATTGGGCATTCATATCTTCCCCTAGATATCTTCTCCTAGAAAGCTGACCATGTGATGGGTATGAAGGAGCCAATTAATTCCCAATACTGCATGGGAAGGAGATGAAGAAAGAGCAATGGATGGCTAGGCGGTGTTATGTACATGTGTGAGAAGCCAGCTGCAGGACCACACTTCCGTCAGGGGAGGTGTAACAATGCCTGCCTACCCTTCCTCACAGGCTCCCAACAACAAAACAACTTAGGCTTCTACCAGAGTTTGTCCCAGTGAACCAGTGAGGTTTTGGTCTTACTTCCAGAACATGAGTGGCCCTAAAGTAGCTGCACTGTCTGTGACCAGCATGGATGACACACGGATGGCAGGTTCCCAGTGGCTGCATCGATGGAGACTCCTTCAGTTAACCTTCTTCATTTGAGGGGTTCTCTGCAGGTGACAACACAGGCAGTGATCCACAAAGACGGGAGACTTGAACAAACATCTTTTTACTTCAGGTAGACATCAGTGTCAGATCAGAGAAGAGACTCCACTCAAATCTGTCTTGGTGAATCTACTAGTGTTGCAGGAGCAGCAGTGACTAAGAGATACCTTTTACCACAGAAGGGCTCGGCTGAAGCTGGTTGCTTTCTTCACCAGCAATCATTTACTGCTTATAAATTTTGGAAAAGGGACTTGTGAATCTTGACACTCATATGAACATTTTAATCCTTTTAGGATTCAGGAGGCTCATTGTCTTATGAGATGCCCTCCAGGAGAGAACATCTGAACACAGGAAATAATATTGCCGTTACGGTTAAGGAAAGAGAAACAAATTGGATTCTGATTTGGCCAAGGCCTCCAAGCTCAGCCACATAGATGATACCTGAAGTACCAGCTTTCATGCTAAGTACTTCTTTTAGCTGAGGCAACCAAGTTTTTGAAATGGGGTAACAGTCTGATTCCTCCTTGTATTTGAGATAGGAAGTTTGATCATGATTGGGAAATTAATAGGTGATATGCCCATGATAACAAGCAGTGATAACACTTACGGGAGATGATCTCTGGGTAGTGGCTTTTGGTTTTAAGTGGTTCCTGAAGTCGACAGAATTCTGTCTAGACATATTCCTAACAGGGATCCAATCAGGCAGCTCTGTGGTATTCAGTTGGATAAGCAAACGCCTTAATGAGAAATATTAGTGTTTCTAGATCTTTATCTCGATCATAACATTTGCTACAGTGGCTTTAATTTACATATCAAAGTCACTGAAAGAAAAATGATAAATAACGCATGAAGGCAAAAATGGCTAAAGACAGAATAATAAAATCTGATGCTGCTTGCATTTAAATGCAGAAGTCAGGATTTCTTTCCAGAGAACCATTGAAATCAAATATGTGTTTCTAAGGTAAAAATCAGAATCAACAAAATTCTGTACTTTCTGAGACCTTACTGCTCCCTTGAAATCCTTCACCTTGCCAAAGGAAAGAACAGAACTGTGTAGCCAACAGACAGCTCTCCTATCTTCTCTGCTGGGTACTATTTTTTAATTAAGTGATGATGATATTGCAGATCTACTCTAACCTTTTGATTGGCTTGGCCATCTCTGGAGCTCTCATCTATGTTCTCTCCCTCTCTTTCTTGACTCCTCTTTCCCCCATTTTTGATTTCAGAGTGCTTCGATTGTTCTGGTAAGATTTACCTGGAGTCTGATTCACGCTGTTTTTGCTGGTAGCCTTGAATTGGAATGAGCTACTATTCTGGTGACCTCTTGGAAGCTTCATACTTCCTGTGGTCTAGCGACTTCTTCGTAGAATCCAAATGACACCACCAGCCCTTGCCTCACAGCTTTTCTCGGGAGATAAGTTTAAATCACCTTATCATACCTGCTTATGCGCTGAGGCGCTAGACATCTCAGCAAGCCTGTGTCTCTGCTTCAGGGACCCACGGGCTACTGCAGATCAGTGACCTTCAGAAACCACAGAACTTCAGTTCCTTTTGAGAGAAGTGACAACAGGTGACTTCACACACCAGATTTTGCATTCATGAAGAGAGACAAAGTTTAATAAGTGCTTTCTGTAGCATTTTATAGTACAGCCTGCTGAAGCGGACAAACGGGGCTTGATGGCGCTGTCGCCTTCAAGGGGAAGTTGAATGGGAAACACAGAAGAAGCAAAGGAGTAGAGAGGGAAGAACAAGGCCAGCAGACAGGGCTGCATGGAAAACAGTGGTCCCTGGAATCGTGAGGTGACACACCCTATTGACGATTTTACCTTAGGCTTTGGGAATCAGAATAAATTATTACATGCTATTACTATGCAGGATGACATGATCTCATTTTGACTGAAGCAACCTTCCTTGATTACATTCAGCCACTTTGCTTCATTTCCAGATGTATTGGGAAAGAAAGGTTTTCTTTCTCCTGAGACATAAAAGCTTTTGTTCATGGGGAATAGTAATCTGAATTTTTTCCTTAATTTTTAAAAATGGTGTGTATTCTGTATTTCCATTTCATAACTGTATCTTTTTGATCAATGTCAAAAATTAGAAAAAGTATGTTATTGGAAAATGTAGGAAATATATAGAAAAGATCATGACTCCTATTCTTAGGGTATTTCTATTGTGCATATGGGATTAAAATGCCATTTTAATAAATTGGGGTCTAAATCGACCACATTATCATATACATTTTTATTTGACCATTCCATTCTAGTTATTAACTTGTTTAAATGTCTCCCTCAGATTGTGCATAAAGGTCATTTGTCACTTTTGCTATCGGAAGAATGTTACAATGATAAGTTTAGGAAATGAAGTTTTGCATTTTTCTGTGATTAATTTTGTAGGCCAGAGTCCCATAGATAGACAAAAAATGACTAAGAATATGTCTTTAATGATGTTTTGTGGTTCCTCTCGCACCAGTTCACACTTTTATCCATTTGTGGGCTTTTTTTCTTTTAATTGAACAACATTTATATGCTCTTGGCGAGGCTGGATCAGAGTTAGATGGTAATAAGCACTTAGCTCACAGGGCTTACTCTCTGAACAAGCGTTGCAGAGGAGGATACAGAGTGGACATATAAAAGCATGATTACTATAGAGATGTCAGCCCCACCTCTCACTGCTGAACTGTTTGCTGTGTGTAGATTCAGGAACTGGGTAAAGCACTGCTGTCAGTTTTGTACTCACCAGGGACCCCACCAAGCTTCAGCGCACACTTTCAAGGTGGCGATGACACAGGTGAGGCTTCTTGAACTAAAGGGGTAAGAATACAAAAGTCACCAGCCTTGGGAAAGGCTTGTAGGAAGGGGTGGGGTGGTAGGGATGGGAAGGAGATAAGAGAGGGGGTTGGAGAGAGTAATCAATACATTTTATCTAACAAGACTGATGTTTAAAACGGGAAAAAGTAGAGCTGATTCCTTATTGCAATGAGTCCTGCAGAAGACAAGCAACAAATAGTAAAACCTAAGAGGGCCAGTTAGTGGAGCCCCACTGAGGGAGAGATTGTGATGCTGAGATTTTAAGGATGGAAAGCTTGCTCTGTACAGCATGAGGAAAAGAACATTCCAGATAGAGAAGAACATCAAGAGGTGTGCAGAGGCACTGGGGGCGGGGCAGAGCTTGGATTGTTCTAGGAATTGTGAGTGTGTGTGCAAGGGATAAAATGAGTGAGCAGGAACTGGGCATCTTCGTGCGTGACTGTGTGGGAGGTGTGTGTGCGTGTGTGAGCATGTGTGCATGTGTACTGTGCCTGTGTGCGTGTGTGTGTGTGTGTGTGTGTGTCTGTGTGTGCCTGTGTGCTTGTGTAGTGTGCTCATGTACATGCAGAGGCTAAAGATTAACCTTAGGGTTCCTCAGGAATCATCTACTTGTTTTCTGAGACAAGGCCTTTTGTTTGGCCCATAACTCACTGGTCTAAACTAGTTTGGCTGGCTATAGAGCCACTGGGATCCATCTGTCTCTTATTCCCTACCGATGGGATTACAGGACTTCAGGGATTACAGAATTGCTCTACCTGCCTTTTGGAGTAAATTCTGGGGACCGAACTCAGGTCCTGTTGCTTGCATGACCGATACTTTACTGACAGCCATGTCCCCAGCTTGGGGAGCTGGCCTTTTTTTGAGGTTAGTGCTATAAGAATCCAATGGAGAACCAGGATTTAAATCCTTAGGAGGGTATCCTAGAGGTGGTGTTAGGTAAGGAGATGTAATTATCAGGAGGCTTATGAGCATCAAAGTCTCTATGAACAGCCACCATGTGCTTGGATGTTGGCTAAAGACCATTGACATCAGCTGCCACTTGGGCAACACTGATGCTTAGTTGTAGAAAGCCTTGAGGAATATTTACATCCCTAAATATGTAGAATATATATACTTACATGTGGCCAAATTCTCATGGAAGTTATTTCATTTATAGTTATGTAAAGTATATTAGGCATGTATTACCTTTAAAATATTCTAGCCTTAGATCTGAAGGAATGTGGACTAAATAGATCAGAGTAGCATTTTATTCTATTGAGATGATAAGAGTAATATGTATATGATACACAAATGAGCAATAAGCAATCAAGATGTGTTTCTTGGCATAGTTGTACCCAAGCTAGCGTTGACTGACCTTTACATTATCTCCACTATTGTAAGTAATACAGGAAGGAAGCTCTAGCTATCTAGGTCTCATGGATCTATTCTGATAGAAAGGATGCCTATCCAGAATTGATTACCAAATCAAACTCAGTAGTATGGTTGTGTACTAAATGAAACATTCATCACAGACATGTGCAGACTGCCCACTGTCTTTGTTAACCCAGGATAGTATCCTGCTCTAAATCTTGGTCTGGCTGCTCCATGAATATGTGTTCGTTGGCATCTCTTTGTTTCCTTGGGCATTATATAATCTCTATTGGTTAAGATTTCACTTGTTGTCCTCTGCTGCTGCTGCAATAGCAAAATCTAGAACAGTGCCTAGAGATTGGAGCTCATTGTCCATTTGCTTCTTATTAAAAATATCCATGTTTTACTAACCCTTTTTTTCAAGATTTGGTTAGTACCATGGATTGCCAGAGTGATTGGCTTTTTTGGACTGTATTGATAATTCATTATTTTTTATAATAACCTTTTGTTTGAAACTGTAAGTATATTTTCTTTGGCAGTTTTTCATTACATCTTGTTTGTGATTAACATTTTCTTTTGCATTGCAGATTCTTTAAAAACTTGTTTAAAATATTTCAGTCATTTTTATGATTTCTGGCTTGGAATTGTATTCATAAAAGTCTTCCATAGCTAAATAAATTTACCCATCGTTTTCTTGTCTCTTAATAAATTTAGCAATAAACTGTTGTCATACACTCAGAATGAGCTCTGCTTCCTTTCTGTTCATAATTTATTTAACAGTCTGAGATTCCTATCTGTTGGAAGTTTCAGTTTGAAATTGTGTGTGTGTGTGTGTGTGTGTGTGTGTGTGTGTGCTTGTGTGCATGTGTGCGCCTATGAACTAAGGCACAGCTGAGGAGGTTAAGAAGGACCATCTCGGATGTTGGTCCTTGCCTTCTATCTTGTTGGAGACAGGCTGTCTTGTTGCTCATGGCAAGCCAGATGAACTGTGAGCTTCTGGAGGAACTTCCTGATTTTTTCCTGCCTCCCTCTGCTCTGGTACTAGAGCTGCGTGCTAACAGCTTTGCATGTGTGACAGGAATCTGAACTCAGGACCACATTGCCGGCCATCTTCACATCCCTTACTTTGGCATTTTGAATCTATTATAAGTAAAATACTCTATTATATTTTCTTAAAGGGGTTTTGTGGTTTACAAATTTTCTCTGGATCTAAAACTGTTCACCTATGATTCCCCTGGGGAGTTTCTGAAAACGATGCTGGTGATTGAGTAGGGCCAGGTTCAGGTTGGAAAGCTAGTCTTTGTGTGTGTGTGTGTGTGTGTGTGTGTGTGTGTATGTGTATGTATATGGGGACAGGGTGGGGTGGGTGGGTAGATGTGGATGTGGTGGAAGTAGTTCTGGAGTCCACACAGGATCTTGTGTACACTGACAAGTGTTCTAACATCAAACTTCATCTCCAGCCCTAAGTGTTAGCCTTTCCAGTGAGCCATCAGCCAGGGCTCGGTTGCTGGCATCTATGGAGCGCCTCTTTTGAGAGGTGTGGGTGTGCACGATGCACTGTGCATATAGTCTTATTCGAGTTCTCAGATGATTGGCAGATGAAGTACTTCCCAGTGACTGTATCCTTGCATATTTTTCCTGTATCTCATTCCCATGTTTGCTTGTATCTTTGTTTTTCTCTTTGATTAGATTAATTCATAGCTTATCTACTTTATTGTCTTTCCTCAAAGAATCAGCCTTTATATTTATTTATTAATTCTGATGTTTCTGTGCTCTTTAATGAGCTGATTTCCTCTTTGATTTTTTATTTTACTCTCTGTTCTGCCTTGCTTTCTTCAGCATTTTCTTCTAAGTTTACATATTAATTTCTTGGCATTTATTTTAGTTCTTGCTCAGTGACTCAAGCATTTAAGGCTCTGAAATTTAGGTTGGGTGTGCGTTGGCCAATCTCCATGTATTTGATGTGTGTTGCTCTCACTATTGCTATTCTCTAAAGTTCTGTAATTGCTATTTTGGTTTTATTTTTTTTGACCCGAGAACTATTTCCAAGCTGCTGGAATAATTATTTTGTTCTACTTTTGAAATTAATTTCTGGTTTCTTATAGTGTGAGGGGAGGCTGTAATCTATATTATTAATTTCCTTTTTTGGAAATTTAATGGGATTTTCTTGGTGGTTGCATATTGGCTGATTGTATAACTGTTTAGTGGGCATTTGTAACGGCACTCATTTATTTATTTGCAGCATGTAAAGCATGGAGAAAGCATTCACATTGGTTTTTAATAATATTAATAACATTCTCTAATTCTTATAAGAGTGATCAATCTTTGCTATTATTTCTTTCATCCCCATATCTTGAACTTACAATAGATTCAATCATGCCCTTTCTATTCTTTGTTTTCTTCAGATAGATTATCACTCTATAACTCAGGCTTGACCCAACTCTCTGTTCTTCTGCCTCACCTTCCCAAGTGCTGGAACCACAGACAGACACTATCATACTTAATTTGCAACAGTTTCTTCTTTACAATTATGATGCTGTGTAATTCTGACTATGAATATTTTGATATTTATGTATTTCTTCAGATTGTGCCATATGTCAAGTTGAAAGTGAACTTCTTTTTTTTTTTTAGGGTTCTTTTTTTTTTTTTTCCTCCTTTTTTATTTTTGATACTTTATATACATTTCCAATGTTTCCCCTTTTCTGAGTCTCCTCTTTGTATACCCCTCATCCCCTCCCCAACCCGCCTCTAGGAGGGAATTCCACCTCCCACCCCACCCCCCCGTCCACCCATCCCACTTCTTAAAATACAACTTAATGGCCTCGTGTTTACAGAATCTTTTTTATTAACCCAGAGACTCATTTCTGCTTTATTTTATGTGCTATTTTTTTGGTTTGAGATAACTTTTTCATCTTTGTGTGTTCGAATGCTTGGGTGTGGAGAGAGATGCACATGCACTCAGTGAGCATGCTCACGGAGCCAGAGGTTGATGTTGTATGTCTTCCTTAGCGACTCCCCATCTTAATTTTTGAGAGAGCATCCCTCACTGGACCTGGAGCTCACCAATTCAGCTAGTTTGGCTGGCCAGCAAGCCCTAGGGATCCCTTGGTTTCTACCTCTTAACCCTAGGATTACAGATGCACACTGCCACAAACAGCTGGTCTCTCTCTCTCTCTCTCTCTCTCTCTCTCTCTCTCTGTGTGTGTGTGTGTGTGTGTGTGTACATGGTTTACAGGGGTTTGAACTTGGGCCCTCATGCTGCAGTGAGCACCTTGCTGATTGACCCATCCCCTCAACCTTGTTTTGCATCTTGGAGTTGGAGTTCAGATCCTCTTCTTGGTAAACATTATGTATATCTTTTCATTCGCCTGGAGTTCATTTTGAAATCCTTTTCCTGTTGAGTTTAGAGTATCTGTGTGTGATGATTCATCTGCATTTGGCTGGATTCAGAACACTCAGGATTGGGATTACCAGTGAGGGTGTAACCAGGGAGCTGTAACTGAGTGAGAAGATCCACTATGGTTATGAATGGTCCTGCCAATGGCCTGGGGTCCTGGGTGCAATGCAAAGGGGAAAAAAAGATGATTCTGGCTATCTTCCTCTATCTCTTTCCACTTTAATATCTTTGAGCCAGGCCCTCCCATCCAGCTTGGAGCTCATCCTTTCCCAGGCTGGTTGGTCAGTGAAGCACTAGGATCCCCATCTCCATCCTGCAACAGTGGAGTGATGGATATGCCCATCCACTTCTGGCTTACTATGGAGGTGCTGGGATCTGAGTTCAGGTCCTCATGGTTGCTGCGCGGCTTGTGCAGTGAGCCCTCCCTCACTGAGCCTTACTGAGAGCTTCCTATGTATCTCCATCAATAATCAGGTTTCCTTGAAGACTGTGGACATTTTCTTTTGAAATATCACGGATTGTAGTTTCTACCTCGGTTTCTTAGTTCTTTTTTGGAGAACAGGCTATATATTGCAAATTCCTGAGTGACTGACTGATTGATTTTTGCCTCTAACATTGCTAGGTAGTTTGTATCCAGCTTCCAGACTCTTCCAAATTCCTCTAGAATTCCAGGCTTGCTTTCCTCCTCTAGTGTTGGCTTTGCTCCTCATGCATTCTGCAAGGACTCATTTTTTTTTAAAATTTTCTGATACTTTATTTACATTTCCAATGTTTCCCCCTTTCCAGGTCTCCTCTTTGGAAACCCCCTCTCTCTTCTCCCTTCCCCCACCTCTGTGAGGGTATTCCCCCTCCCACCTACCCGCCCACCCACTCCCATCTTCCCCCTTTGACATTCCCCTTTACTGGGGCCTCTAACACCCTCAGGCCCAAGGACCTCTCCTTGCCCTGATGGCCAACAAGGCCCTCCTCTGCCACATATGTGGTCTGAGTCATGGGTCCCTCCATGTGTATTCTTTAGTTGGTGGTCCAAACTCCAGGAGTATCGGGGGCATCAGGCCAGTTTACACTGTTGCTCCCTCCATGGGGCTGCAAGCTCCCTCATTTCCTTCAGTCCCTTCTCCCACTCCTCCATCTGGGACCTCACTCTCAGACCCAGCGGTTACTGTAAAGTGAAACTTGGGTATTCCGGACTTTTGGGCTAATATCCACTTATCAGTGAGTACATACCATGTTCGTTCTTTTGTGACTGAGTTATCTCGCTCAGGATGATATTTTCAAGTTCCATCCATTTGCCTGCGAATTTCATTAAGTCATTGTTTCTAATAGTTGAGTAGTACTCCATTGTGTAAATGTACCACATTTTCTGTATTCATTCTTCTGCTGAGGGACATCTGTGTTGTTTCCAGCTTCTGGCTATTATAAAT
>CM052701.1:16019843-16081263 GCA_028551405.1 Uromys caudimaculatus
ACAGAAGCTTTGCAATTTCATGAGGTCCCATTTGTCAATTCTTGATCTTAGAGCATAAGCCATTGGTGTTCCATTCAGGAACTTTTCCCCTGTACCCATGTGTTCGAGGCTTTCCCCCACTTTCTCTTCTATTAGATTCAGTGTAAGGACTCATTTTTTTCTGTCGTGTTTTCTGTCCTGTCATTTCACTTTCTCATCATACTTCAGATTTTGATTTACCGTTTTTCTGACTTTCTAGTTTCTTTGAGAGTTCAGATGGCTGCTGTCACATGGTCTCTTCCTGCTTTCCTGGAGTTTGTCTTCATGAAACCTACAATTTTAGAAATGCAAACCTACAACCCATTTTTAAACATTGTATTTTTTGTTTATGTTTGTGTTGCTAGCTAGTTTTTTTTTTCTTTTAGTTTTTTTTGTTTTGTTTTGTTTGGTCCCAGGAATGTTATATAAGCATCATTTGTGCATTTTTTAACTTGCTTTTTAAAAATTGCCTTTTTAACTCATTGTGAAATGGAACCTCATATTTCAGATCTGTTACTTATTGTAAGATCCTGTGGTTGATTTTTCTTTGATAGGCAGCTTGCTTTCCTGGTGCCATCAAATCTCCTATAAAACCAGAGATGAGGGCCATCTTTGAGGTTTGCCTTCAGTTTTGAGTTTTCTATCCCTTTGAGAGGCTGGGGAAGAAGAAAGAGTTGGCTCATTGCCACTAGGGAGTTCTGTGTTAGTAGGCTCTATAATATTTTCCTCTCTCTCTCTCTCTCTCTCTCTCTCTCTCTGTGTGTGTGTGTGTGTGTGTGTGTGTGCGTGCATGTGTCCTCTCTTTCTCTCTCTCCCATCTCTCTGCAATCATTTTATCCTGTCTTAAAAGCCAGTGATGCATGAACCATGTCTCAGGATGAGATGAAGGATCCAAATTGCCCCCCTCCCATCCACACTATCTCAAAAACCTACCGTATGGGTAAGTAATCCTCTTTTTTACAAAATAAGACAAAACCCACTGAGACATATATGGCTTCTATTAGGGATGCCAGGAGCACTCTTAGTCCCTTCCTGATTCTGATTCGTGTCGTTTTTGGAATAACCAGTTCTATCACAAAAGTAAAAGATTCGGATTGTATAAATCTCTGAAAGTGATTTTAAAATACCCAGAGATGGAAGCAAATGCCCGTTATCATCTCAGCACATGGAAATAACAGCTGTTTACCTTCTGACACTGTTGTGCGTGTGTATTAATATAATGTGGACAATATACATGCGGTTTGGACATTTTATTTGCTTTTGCTCAGCAACATATCTTAGCAAATTTCCCATGTCTAAATCTTATTATTTTTCATTATCAGTTAATACCTTTCTTCCTCTTGTGCTTAACCATGTTTCTCAGTTACCTGTAAAGAAATATTATTTATAATAGCTGAACAAAAGGCCAAGCTAGGGGACAAACAGGATGCATCAAGCTATACACTTAAAATAAATGGAGTATCCAGTTATCATGGGGAATTGTGAAGAAGCAGTCTGTGCTCCTAGCATGCCTCTGCATATTTATACCCTTACATGGACACATGCGTGCCTGTCTCTGACAGCAGCAGACAAGATACAGCAGGTGTCAAGAATCTACACTCATCTGGATGGTGGTGGCACATGCCTTTAATCCCAGCACTGGGGAGGCAGAGGCAAGTCAATCAAAATCTCTGTGAGTTGGAGGCCATCCTGGTCTACAGAGCAAGTTCCAGGACAGCCAGGACTATATAGAAAAACCCGTCTCATAAAACAAGCAAGGAAACAAAATCTCCACTAGTCTTCCTTATCTCAGTATAAAGCAGGGGGTGTTACATCTTCCCCTGCATGTCTTCCAGAGGAACTTGATTCCTAAAAGTCTAGTGCAATTGCTTACTGAATGATGAATTCCATGTCCCGCATAGTAATAATGAGGGGTAATGAGGGTGATGACAGTTCCTTCTACTAAGTTTATAAGCATTGACCCTGCAGAAGCCAGGATGGGCAAACCACTGCAGGAACCCCACCCTTGGGAGGAGCCCCACCCTGCGGGAACACTATCCTCTGCAGGAGCCCCACCCCCTGCAGGAACTCCACCCTCTGTGGGAACACTGTTCTCTACAGAAACATTGCCCTCTGCAAAAGAGACTTGATAGGCAAGTTTCTTTCTTTCTTTCTTTTTTTTAATCAATGATCTTCTGGGTGACAGTGCATGCCTCCTCTCATCACTCTGATATGATTAATTCATTCATCATGTTAGACTGATTTAATTATTTATTATGTCGTTTTGTTTATTTAATTTGCATATCAATGGCCAGGATGCAGCATAGCTCTGCTTCTTGCAGAATCATATTAAGAAACCTGATACAAGGCTCCAGGCAAGGGGGTTGGGGGAACTTTCTCTGTAATTGAATGCTTAGGTGCTTACATGCAACAGCTAAAATATTTTTCTGACCTGATATCCATCCAGCTCATTCTTCATCATTCCAGGAAGACAGTAAGCTGTAAATTATGTGTTCTCATCTATCCTCTGGTCAATGTTGGCATATTTTACCTTCCTATAGAGAGGGAAGCGGTTCCCTTGAGACACAACTATCTCAAACTCGTGGTTCTTGATTTCAAGGAGAAACAACATCAGTAGTCGTTGTCTGACTCCTTGTCTCTGGATTCTCTATTTGAAATACACAGACTCTAGTAAGTGGGGCCCCCAAAGAGACATTCATTGTTCATGTTTTCATCTCCAGACCCCCAGTTTGGGACAGTAGAAGGAAGGTAATACATTTTTTCTTACCTACTGGCTGTCAGCATCTTATGAAGTGGACTGAGGACCTAGGACTGAGCCTGGACATGACAGTTATTAGTGTGACTTTGGTAAGCCACTGAGAGTAACTGACATCTCCTAGACATTTTTATTGTCATTTTGTGGCCTCCCTCTGTGTTCCTGCTATGGTCACTACTGCTGGTAAATCAAAATATTAGCTGTTGATATTGCTCATAATAAGTGTATCTTTTGAGTAGTATCTGCTTTTTCAGTATTTTTCAGTATCTGCTGGGACAGTTGGGGAGCGAGGAATGCCTTGCTAACCTGTCTACCAAGTGAACACTGCAGCTCAGCTGGGCTGAGGGCTGAAGGATATCAGTGTTTTTCCGTCTTGGGCTGTCCAAGCGTCTTCCTAGCATGGAGTCATTGGGAATGTGTTACTTGGCTTTTGTAGCCTTGCTTTGGAAGTCACACACCATACCCATTCTGAGTGTGTGTGTTCAGTCTCAGCTAGAGTTAAGGGGAGGTAAATGAGAGCTTACATGTAGTGATGGGGTGGTGCCAGAGTCGGGGAGCAGAGGAGCATGTGGGTGGGAGACACTGCTGCTGTCACCTTTGGAAAATGTAGTCTGCTTCAACTTGTCAGCACCTTCCCCTTCTTTTATAGATGAGAACGTGGAGACTAGGGAGGATGAGTGTTGTCATCGCTGTGAAGAGACACCATGACCAAGGCAACTCTTCTAAAGGCAGACATTTAATTGGGGCTGGCTTACAGTTTCAGAGGTTCAGTCCATTATCTTCATAGTGAGAAGCATGGCATCATTCAGGCCGACTTGGTGCTGTGAGAGGAGCCAAGAGTTCTACATGTTGATCTTAAGGCAGCCAGAAGGAGACTGTCTTCTGCAGGCAGCCAGGAGGAGGGTCTGAATCACACTGTCCAGACTTGAGCCCTCAAGCCTATGAGACCTCAAAGTTCCACCTCCATGTGACACACTTCCTCTAACAAGACTATACATCCTCCAATAAGGCCACACCTTCTAATAGTGCCACTCCCCCATGGGCCAAGCATATTCAAACCACCACAATGAGTAACACCTCTATGGTTACAAGCTGAAGGGAGTGCTTCAGTTGAACTTGGCTCCTGGAATCTGGCTCTGGAGAACACACCATTGGCCATGAGTTACCATCACAGCAAATGCTTATGGAGCTATTTAATAGTCTATGGTGTCTCTATGTAGTAACTATTTATGAAGCTATTGCTATACTGTCTACTAAGCACTATGAAGCTATTACCTCACCTAAACTCTTTAACAAAATTTAAGATGAATACTTTTGTGACACTAAAACATATAGTTGTTTAAGGGCTTTGCTCAAGGTCACATAGGCAAGGGTTCTAGGTGAGATTCAGAGTCAACCTCCAGAGACAACGTGCATAACCATGCACCGTTCAGGTTCTTAAGTAACCATGTTAGGAGGTTGTAATGGCTACTCAGGGGTCCCTATTCTTCTGCATTGAACCCAGCTATTCTTTCCTCCTAGTTATCCTCCCAGTATCCCCTGCTGTATGTGTATCCTTAGGGATACTGGAGTCATTAAATCAATAGCAAGAAGAGCTTATATATGCAGAGGAATCCAACCTTGTGGCCCATGAAGAATGGTGTTCTCCTTATAACCCTGGCCTTAGTCTTTATTTCTTCTGCAGCTTCCCTGGTCTGCTTTCTCCTTTTATCTCCTCTTCCTAATTAATTAATTCATTCATGTGGATGTGGACGTATCACAGTTCAAGGACAACTTGCAAAAGTTGGTCCTTTCTTGCTAACCTGGGATCAATCTCATGTTGTCAGCTTGGCTATAAATACTTTTGCCCAGTGAGCCACCTTCTGAACCATCTCCTTCTTTATCCCAGCGGGGTTAACACGTGCCACTCATACATGTTCTACTTGTTGATGTATGCTCTTAGCTGTGGCACCTGTGCGGAGAGAGCCTGGCTGTTTTTAACCTGTAACACGGGGACCTCACTGGGCTACTGGAAGGACTTAAAGATTGAACATGAAGAACTGAGAGTAGAGCTTGGTGATGAAGCATGTGTTTAGCATGTGCAAGGTCCCCAAGTTCAAGTCCCAGCACCCAAATGAGGAAAATATATATGCATGAATGCTGATATAATGACATTGGTCTCATTGTTGCTGGGTTCCTGCCTTCCTTCTTTCTGCTGGCTCTGCCTGATATTCCCTGAAACACCCATGATTAGAAGTTATCTCTGCCCTTCCCATGTTCAGCCATGGGGCAGAGGCAGGCTGTGATGTCTTAAGTAGGAGGTAGCAAGTTAGACTGGAAGCAGAGCAAGGGAGAGAAGAAAACCATGGGGCCTTGGTTGAGGCATTGAGTTTCTGCTCTAGGTTTGTGGATATGATCCTCTCTTGGAGTGTGGGATCAAATATTCCTATCCCAGCATCCCAGAGAGATCAGATGTTTGTCCTTGCCACTGGGCACTGACCTGTCCCAGTCTCTCAAACCCAGGGTAATGGTCAAAGGGCTCCTGGAGCCCATTGTTCCAGAGGAACCAGGGACTGGGGATAATCTGAGTTCTCCAGTGAGTTACCACAAGGCTGAGCCAGCTCATCTTACAGGTTTGTGAGGCAGAAACAAACCTGGAAGCAGCCTCTTCTGAACGTCCTGCACCTATTCCCCTCCCTTTCCTGTCACTCTTTCAACACAAGCCCTGACTTAAAATAGAATCACTGGTTTTATTTCTGTTTTAAACCATTTATCCATTAACCTAGAGTAATGTCACATGAGAGACTGTATGCTTGAGCCACCCAGCTTAATGACTTCCAAATTCTCCATCAATAGAAACTACGAGATAATAAGTAATCCGTTATTTTAAGCCACTGGAATCTGGGGTAATTTGTTATGTAGCAGGGATAACTATTGCAATATAAAATTCTCATTTTTCATTGCCCTTTATGAGCTCTGGTCTCTAACCACTTCAGTGTGTCCTCCTGCATTTCCCTTTATTTTTTAAGGATCCATCTTAAGAGATTGCTGAATATTGTAAAAGTACTATTTGTTATCACAATGAAGAATCGCGGGTGTGTGTGTGGGGGGGCACACGTCTGTATGGACACAGGTGTGTGCATGTGAATGCCACAGGAGGATGTCGCACCCTGCTCTATTGATGGCTGACTGCCTTATACCTTTAAGACAGGGCCTCTCACTGAACCTGGAGTTAGGCTAGCTGCCAGTAAGCCCTGCTAAACCTCCTGTGTCCACATTCGGTAGTGCTGGGAGTTCTAGGCATGGCCATGGGGCATGGGTGCTGGAGATTTGAACTCAAGTCCTCACCCTTGCACAACAAACATTCTTGCCTACTTCCTAGATCCTGAAGAATCTTGCTTTTAGATTTTTACTTTAAAATTTTATACCTGTGGGCCAGGAAGATGGCTCAGTTGGTAAAAGGCTTGCCATGGAAACATGGTGACCTGAGTTGAGATCCCGAACATTCACATAAAATAATCCAGATGAGGGGGACTGGAGAGCTGGCTCAGCAGATCAGGGCACTTGCTGTTCCTCCAGAGGACTTGGGTTCAATTATCAGCACCAACACTACTGTTTACAATCATCTGTAACTTCAGTACTCAATGCTCTCTTCTGGACTCCAAGGGTACCAGGCATGTGAGTGGTACACAGACATGCATGCAGGCAAAATAAACCACACACATTTAAAAATATAGTGGCATCCACTCATAATCCCAGTCTTGGAGTGCTGGAACTCACGGGCAATCTAGTCTAGCTGAGTTAGTGAGCTCTAGGTTTAGTAAGTGACCCTGTCTCAAAAACCAAGGTGGCTGGCCCCTGATGAATGACACCCAAGGTTGCCCAATTGCCTCCATAGACACATACACATATGTATGTATGTATGTATACATATGCATATATATACTTCTGCACTTGGGCATATACATGACATGCATAGCCACACACATATGACTTTTTAGCTTATTTTAAAATTAAATTTACTGGGGCTTAGAAGATGGCTTGATGGTTAAAATTGATTTTGCAGAAGACCCGTATTCAATCCCCAGCACCCGTATCAGGCAGCTTACGACACCCTATAATTCTAGTTCTAGGCAATCTGACCAACCTCTGCCCTCCACAAACATCTGCACTCACACATCCACATCCACATACAGACACACGCACACACCCTGCTCACAAACACACTTAATTTAAAAGTAAATCTTTAAAAATGAAATTCGCCATTCTTGGCATACCCAGGCTAGCATCGAATTTTATGAACACATTAAGAGTTTTCCCTAAAGATAAAATGATTGCTTCCATTTGACAAACTTTACTGTCCTTCTAACCCAGATGGCCTAAATGGTACCCAGATCTTGTAAGGACATCTCTTCCCCTATCACATAACCCAAAGTCTGAGAGAGTAATTATGACTTCTCCAGCAATCTCAGGCCAAGGATGAACAGAACTGTACTTCCATAGATGTCTCTGATAAGCACCCTAGTGAGCTTCTCAGACATCTCTACTGGTTTTCCTAAGAGGCTCTGGTATGGCTGCTCTAGGAGTTTTGGAGCATAGCCACGTGACCTGCCTCAAGCAGGTCATTTCTTTAAAGTTTCATGCTTTCACTTAAAATTCATGTGGATTTTAAATTCTGCTTATAAATATATTCATGTTGGGGTTTAGCATCATATTTGTTAGTCAGGTTAGTCTTAGTTATATCTTAATAAGAAAGACACCCCCAACTCTTAGTGTCTTGTTGGATTGGGATATGTGCATAGCTTTGTTGTCCCTTCAAGATCCGAGGCATCCTGAATGATGCAAAATTGCATTGTCTTAAATTCCAATATGTCTCAGTACTGTGTTTCTTAGTTTGGTGCTCACTTTGAAGAAAGGACATAATCTTAATAGCTTAATCACATGCACTTGTGCATATGTGTTGTTTGATTAAGGCACACTTTTGTGTGTGTGCTTTGTGGCTCCACTAGTTGGGGACTCTGGAATACTTTTGTGACATTGACATCTGTTCCCTGAAATTCACAAGGGTGGAGGAGGGAGAGAATGTACTAGGCATTCTAGAAAGTTTCTTGGTTGGGCTTGTAAGTGGTAATGCAACTCATCGAAAGCCAAGCCACATGGTCCCGACAGAGCTGCAAGACAGGAGTAGAGGCCAAGTCTTGTGTGCTTAGGAAGAGACCAGTGAAATGGAATTTAATATGTTCATAGTCTCAGATGTTTACATTCATGATCCAAAACATAGAATCAGGTTTTCTCCTATCTTATTACTTAGTGGGTGATACCCAGTTGCCTTGAGTGGTGACTCTTGCCTTGAGCCTACAATGGAGGATTGTAGGTGAGTCTGTAATGGTAAGAAAGCTTCATCCAGCAACTGATGCAAGCAGATGCAGAGACCCACAGCTAAATATTAAGCAGAGCTTGGGGAGTGCTGTGGAGAACAGGAGGAAAGATTGGAAGATCCAGAGTGATCAAGGACAGCACAAGAACACGGCCCACAGAATCAGCTGACTGGGATTCAAGTCGGCTCATAGAGATCAGGGAGCCTGTATGGGCTGAATCTAGGTCCTTTGCATAAATGCTATGGTCCTATAGCTTGGTGCTCTTCTGGGATTCCTGAGAACGGGAGCAGGGACTGTCCCTGACTCTTTGGTCTGCCTTTGGGACACTTTTCCCCCTACTGGGTTGCCTTGTCCAGCTTCGATGCGTGAACATATGCCTGGCCTTATTGTAGCTTGTGGTGTGGTCCTTGGTTGATGACCCTGGAAGGCCTGCTCTTTTCTGAGGGGAGGTGAAGTGGGTGGAAGGAGAGAATGGGGGAAGGGAGGGAGGAGAAACTGCAGTCAGGATATGTAAGAAAATTAAATAAAAAGAAAAACTAAAAGCCGGTTTCATGCCTGGAGATTCTCCTTTGTCACTGTGTCTCACATAAATGGCTTCTTTTATTGCGTGACAAGTGGCATCAGTGTAATCATTAAGCAGAGAGGTTCTGAATTCTCCTAGCAGTGGTGCCATACAGCTGTGGCATGTGGTGATGAGAGGCTCCTTTTCGTATAGAGGGAGATTGTTTAATGCATAGAAACATTTAATACTTTCATTCTGATCTCACTGCACCCTTCCCCCCCCCATCCTCCAAAACCTCATCCTTAGTGCTCCACTAGAACCCTGCCCTGGACTGTTCTCTGAAGGTCAGCTGCAGCAGGAACAGTGGTCTTTGGGTTGGAACTATGCTGGACAATCTGTGATTTTAATTACTTCTCAATGTGTCACAAACGCTATAGTTATATACTTTAACAGAATCTCAAGGGGCTTTATGCAACCTAGGTTATACTGAGTTTCTGTTTAGAAAACAAAGAAAGAGTAACGTGCTCCCTATTGGTGCTCCTACATGAACACAAATGTGTGAGGATAAAAGGTTTGCTGGCTCTGTCTGGAAGCATAAACTTGGAACAAGCATAAGAGGTAGTTAATAGGTGAATGTAGTTTGAATCTGGGTTTAGAGCCATCATCTGGGCCTTCTTGCCCACTAAGTGGGTGATCCTTCTGCCAATCTAATGGTGAGACACACATTTTTAACAAAGAAACATAATGATAACTTTTCCGTGTGTGTGTGTGTGTGTGTGTGTGTGTGTGTGTGTGTGTGATGTGTTTGCACGTATGTGGTCTCCATGCGTGCGCATGCTTATGGAGTCCTGAGGTGCATGATGGGAGTGATCTTTGCTTATTCTCACACCTATTTCAGTGAGGCAGCATCTCTCACTCAATCTCAGTGCTTGGTGACACTGTTAGTCTTCCCAGCCACCTTGCTCTGGGGTCTCCTCTCTCTCCATTCTGAGGCTTTAATTATAGATGGGCTGCCACACATATCCAGCATGTATGTGGGGTCTGAGGATCTGAACTCCTGGCCTCATGCTTTAACCACTGAGCCATCGTCCCGACATCTATACATGGTATACGTAAGGCAAAGCTCACCATCTTAACCATGTTAAGTGACTTTAACTGTATTTACAATATTGTACAGCCATTACCACTGTCCATTTCCAGAACTTTCTCATTGCTCTCGAAGGAACAGTAGCCAGGAAACAATACTTCTTCATTTCCCACCTGGCAGCCCCTGTCAACTCCTATTCCGTGTTCTGACTCCATGTCCCTGCCTACTTTAGCCACTTGTGTAAGCTGAGTCAGACACAATGTTCTCTTGGAGCAAGACCCCGCTTGCTGTTTTGTCTGGCTGCTTTTACACTACGATGCAGAGGTGAGTAGCTGTGATCCATGCTGAATGTCCCTGGGACCTGAAAATATTTGTGATTAATGCTCTCCAGAACAAAGTTTGCAGACTCCCGAATGCAATTGGAGGTGGCTGACCTCTATGATTATTTCATTAGTGTGGGAGAGGAGCCTCATTTCCAGACTGTCAGGGATAGACTCTTGCAGCATAAATGTAACCAAGACCTTTAACTCTACCTGTTCAAACTCCTAGAGTTTTCAGTCTTCCTCAGTTTTGTAGCAAAAAGGAAGAAAACCATTTGGGGACTGTAGTTAACGTATAATTCAAAATAGCTAAAAGAGAATTTTAAATGTCTATCTCAAAAAGAGAGAGAGAAATATTTGAGATGATTAGGTGCACTAGTTAATAGGAATTGAAATTTTCACCAACTCTGCATGCCTCGAAACTGCCCTGAAAGCACATACATCCAAATATGGAGAAATAATTATCAATTAGATATAAAACAAAAAAACTTGGGGTCAGCAAGATGGCTCAGAGGGTAAGGATGCTTGCCACCAGGCCCAATGACCTGAGTTTGATCCCCAGAATCCACATGATAGAAAGAAAGTTGCCTTTGTAATTCACTTGCTCCCTGGGACATATAGGTGCACATGTACACAAGAAATAATACATAAATGCAACTTTTTTTAAATTTTGAAAAAGAGAGCAAGAATATGAGACATTCTGTCCTGGAATGTTCATTTCTCTTTTTCTATAACAGAAACATTTAAAAATAATAACTTATTATAGAATTATCTATAGAGAATTTCATATAATGTCTTCATCATATTTACTTGCCACTACTCCCTCAACTCCTTCCAGAACCAACCCCCTACTTTCTGTCTGTGTTTTAGAGGAGCCTGTCTCACAGTAGATGTCCCAGTCCACTGCCTCTTACAGCTGTTAAGTGTAGAGGTTTTATTGTAAAAGTATTAACGGCTCCCCTGGTCTCTACAGTTTGACCAATTGTAATGATTTCCATTTACTGCAAAATGCTTCTTTGAGGAGGATTGACAGCTGCATGTATTTGTGGGTATAAGGGAGTTAAGCATTGTGAATGCAGGGCGATAAATGCAGGTCTATTTGCATTCTTCTACATGCAGACATCCAGTTTGACCAGCACGGTTTGTTGAAGAGGCTTTCTTTTTTCTATTGTATGGTTTTGACTTCCTTGTCCCAAATCAAGTGTCCATAGGTGTGTGGGTTTAGTTTTAGGTCTTCAATTCCATTTTATTGATCAACCTGTCTGTTTTTATGCCAGTTTTATGCAACTTTTATTACTATTGCTCTGTAGTGCAGTTTGAAATCAGGGATGGTGATACCTCCAGAAGTTCTTTTATTGTACAGGATTGTTTTATCTAGCTTGGGTCTTTTTGTTTTTCCACATGACGTTGAGAATTGCTCTTCTGAGGTCTGTAAAGAATTGTGTTGGAATTTTGATGGGAATTGGATTGAACCTGTAGATTGCTTTTGGTAAGATGGCCATTTTTACTATAGCATAGGAGATCTTTCCATTTTCTGATATCTTCAGTTCTATATTACAAGTGGTTTAGGAAAGTGGTAGTAAGTAGTAGTTTCTCCTCTAGGGCCCATGGCCTCAGCAGCCATGGGTTGTTGGCTAGGTTTACCTTGCAAAGCATGAATTGCCTCCTATTGAGTATGCCTTACTTCTAATTAGGTCACTGATGGTTACCCCCCCCCCCCCCGGATATAAGGGCCAATATATCTTTCAGGATATTTTACTTTGCTGGCCATTGTTGTCCTTCATTGTCCTTATAGCTGGACAGGACTATTGATTGCCTTTCTCTTTTGGCAGCTTGTGTGGCCCTTTCAAAAACTATGAGGACTGGCCATCAGTGAGGAGGCTTCCAGGTCAAATCTAGATTGATTCCTCCAAATTCCATGTTCAAAGTGTGTGGTGTCTTCAACAATAGGGTCTTACCAAGGGCAGTGGCAAGAGCCTGTATTGTCTGGGGAGGGGTCTCTTAGACTCCCCTGACCGACAGCTGGAAAGGAATGTTCCCATGCCTGCCACTGAGGATGCTGTTTGATACTCTGTAGTTTTGAGGGGAAGCATTGGCTCTCTAATTTTTGTTGTAACTTCAATTAAAATAAATGTAAGTATATGCCTAGATTTATATATGCTATATGTAATTTTAAGTAGGAATAAAATGCTACAACTCCTTATGGCTTTTCAACACACCCTTAGTGCTACTTATCTTCTCCCCTTCCTTCTCACTCTATGACGTCATTACCACTCCTCCCCAGGTAAGTCTCCACAAGCCTGTTTCCCCCATTCCCCCTTTATGGTAACCCTGTCCCCTTCTTCCCTTCCAAACTCCTTCTGGTCAGTACTGACCACTCCACACTGACCACTCCACACATTTTTTTTCCTAATTATGAATGATACTGGATGAATCAGCTAACTCTTCAGACTTTCTTTCCATTAGTTTGAGCGATGAGTTTGTTTTTCCTGCTTAGATTTTGACCTTTCTTTGTTTTATGATCTTATCTCTTCCATGAAGAAAAATAAGACTCTGCCCTAGAGTTCTAAATTCAAGGCAGCTCCTGTCCTCAAGCTCATTTCTTATTTAGTGTTTGCTTCAAAATCCAAGTTATGTGTTCCTGATTTCTTACCTTCTAAGACCCTTCACTTTTACTGTCCCAGTGAGCACACTCTGTGATGGGAGATGGTGTCATGCATAGTGTCATACCTGCTGCCTGTCATGTGACAAGCAAACATTTTCATAAATATCTGCACTATACTGGTACTTGGCAAAACCTCAACAAAATTATACATATTAGAGTTTGGCAACAAGTCTCTAAAGATCCAGATAGTCAATACCTGTATAACAGGTGTGCGTATGCATATGTGTGTGTGTGCATGTGCGTGCGTGCGTGTGTGTGTGTGTGTGTGTGTGTGTTTGTGTGTGTGTGTGTGTTTGTGGGTGTGGGTGTGATAGGTATTCATGTTTGTGTGCCTGTGTTTCTGTGTTATATTGTTGTATGTGTGTTCCCATGTGTCTTAGGGCTTTCATTGCTGTGAAGACACACCATGACCAAGACAGTTCTTATAAAGCACATTTACTTGGGGCTGGATTACTGTTTTTGAGGTTTAGTCCATTATCATCATGGCAGGAAGCATGGCAGCATCCAGGCAGGCATCGGGCTGGAGGAGCTGAGGGTTCTAATCTTGTTCTGAAGGCAAACAGAAGACTGATTTCTAGGCAGCTAGGAGGAGGGTCTCAAAGCCCACCCCCACAGTGACACACTTACTCCAGCAAGGCCACACCTCCTAATAGTGCCACTCCCTGGGCCAAGCATGTTCAAAACACCACACCATATATGTATGCATGTTTTCATGTGTGTGCATGCAGAGGCCAGAGCAGACTACTGGCTGTCTTCCTCCTTTGCTCTCCGAGTTACTACTTTGAGACAGGGTCTCTCGCTGAAATGGAAACTCTCTTTTGTTTGCTAAGCTGGATTTCCATTAAGTTCTTGGAATCTGACTGTTTTTATTCCCCTATGTTTGAACCAGAGGGACACACAGCTAAGCCTGGCTTTTCACGTGGGTACTGGGGATCTAGACTAACATACTCATACCTTGAAGAGCAAGTGTTCTAAACCATTAGCCCCCTACCTACCTCTGTTTGTTTTAAAGACAATGTCTCACTCTCTAGTCAATGCTGGCCCTAAACTATGACCAATCCTCCTGCTTCAGCCTTCCTGGTACTAAGATGATAGGCAGAAACCACCACACAGCTTACTTCCAATATATCTTTATTCCAATAAAACTTTATTGGCAAAAATAGACGACAGGCCACACCTTCTTTTAAATGACACCATTCTTTCTCTTAACCTTGCCAATGTTTATGTGTTATCATTTTTTAATCTCTCTTTGCAAGCCTGATGACTTAATGAGGTTAGAGTAGATAATCCCACCATATTTAGGCACATTCTCCTTGTTCCTACAATTACCTATGTGTAGAAGCCAGAGCACCAAGTGTGAGCTGCTCTGCGTTCTTCCTTCTGCCTCTCCACCTCTGGTTCACTTTACACAATTCAACAGCGCCTTAGAACTGCGTACGATAGGAAGCCTGAGGGACAACATGCCTGTGGTGTGACCTTCTGCAGATTGAGATTTCTCTATGTTCCTCTTGTCCTCTTTCCAATTCTTAGTGATTTCAAGTCTCTTTCAAAATTCTAGTTTTAGTTACCAGTTTCCCCATTTGAAATCATATAGGAATATAAGTGGAAACCAAGGGGAAATCGTAAAATGCTGGAATGTTCTCATTCCTCTGCCAAGAGGAAGGTAGGGTAAGTGATGGGAACTAGAACCAAATATTTATGAATGGACTTCTGGGTAAGACCTGGAGTTTATGGGTGGGGACAGATGGGGAGGCAGTTTTCTGTAATTAAAATGTTTTTTTTTTCCTAGGGTGGCACATTCTCTAGTTCTCCAGTTCTAGCTAGAGGGCCCTCTTTGGTTTCATAAAGAGAGCCCACCTCCTAGCTTGTCTGCCATGGCTCAGAAAGATTTTAACCACATGCATCGAGGTGGGTCCCAAGTACCCTGACAAACTGCTGAGCTGTACTCCTGGGTCTCCCCGACCACAGCATTGTCAGGATTCACTGTCCCCCCTGCCTGTGAGCTTTTCTCAGTCTCTGTATTTTGTGAAGAATCATGTTTTCCATGGAAATTGGCAGAATTCTTATAATTGTGCTGGCATCCACTTATAAAATATTTATGAGTTAAATATACTATGAAAAGGTCTTTAAACTTTGCACCATAGAATTAAAAGTTCAAATCTGCCGTTCTTTTTAAGCACAACCCTTGGTACATAGACCTCAGTTTTCTATTTTTTAAAATGGGTATAACAGTATCTATCTTATGGTATTGTCTTGTTCGTTCAGTAATTCATTTACGCAATGGTTCTTGAGTATTTCCTGTGTGCTGTATACTATAGGATGTATTGGTGAGACCTAACAAATGATCTATGCTAAATTGATGTTGCAAGGATTAGGGGTGAAAAATGGGATGTGACTTAGATGTAATAAACTGGTACTTCATAATATAGGAGATGTGTTGCTTTCCAACGATCATGGGAAACATATTTCTTCACCCCCTTACCCAAGACTTTGTGTTTGGAAGAGCAACCTCATGGAGCACAGACCCATACCTTTAAAAATTAATATTGGTTTAAGATGTCTCATTCTGTAGTCCATGCTACCTTGGAGCTCACCATTGTAGTCTGAGCTAGCCTTGAGTCCACGAAGCTCCTTCCTCAGACTCATAGGTGCTAGGATTATAGATGTATGTTACTATGTCTTGACCCACATCTCTTCACTAGATAACACTCCTTTAACTGAGATCAAGACACATGGAGACCTTACCATAGAAACCATTGAAAAGACAAGGTAGATGGGAAGGGATTTTATAGCTTGGGACCAGATAAGATATCCAACCATTCTTTATTTCATTAATATATACAAAACACATTATGTTCATGTTCTGGGACACAGAGACAAGTGGGATCCATAATCTTCTGGAGCAAGCCCCAAGTTTGCCCTAGAGATCTCACTTCCTCAGTTTTAGGGACTTCCTCCCATGTTGTTCCAGATGGCTGCTGGGAAACAGTGGGATTGGGCAGATATTGGGATTCTTCATGTGCAGTAGTAGGTCATAATATGATATCATAGCTTCTACCTGGTACTTTTCTGTGTGAGATCCCTCCCTCTGGGGAAATCCAGTAGTCCCAGCATAAGCAATCTAAAGAGACCCATTGGCTTCCAGACAATAGCCATGGGAGTGAGTTCTCACTGGCTTGTGGCCTTTAGGTGTCATAGACCTAGCAAGTTCCATAAAAAGGCAATGAGGCCATAGCAATGTATGACAGCACCTATAGCAAGTGAGGTTTGCAGTGATGTTGAATGGTAACGAAGACGTAGCTAGGGAAATGTGGAAAGTAGGTAGGCATATATGTGGCTGCTCCAATTGGGAGGTATTGAGCTTGACAAGATAGAGGGGGCAGGTCTGCATTATAAGCCATGGGACTAGGGTTTCCACCAGGGGGACCTGGCACAGTGAGCATGGGCCAGATCATATGAGCAGTGCAGGCGATGGAAGCTTTGTATTGGATGGCATTTCACGTGGTCATGGTCATACTATATCAATATGATCTAATAGGTTGGCCCAGCCACAGGTAGCTATTAAAGACTAGAAAGACTAGAATCGTGGCTAGTACAAGTGGGAATTTAGTTATAAATTTTACTCCATGTCAGTGAGATTGAATTTAAATTTCTCTTGTGAGATTGGCAGTTACTATAGGGGGATTGGATTCTATCTGGTCAGTGGAGATCTGGATCACAGGCCTTCCTTCCCAGAATTTGGAAGAATTCATTGATGACTCTGGAGGATGGGTGGAGGCTGGCAGATGTTGGGAGCAGAGTTCAGGAGGACAATAGGTGTCCTATAATCTGGATTCTATGGCCTCTTGTGCCTTCCAGGAGCCCCAGGAACACACGAGAACTGGAGAGCTATTGAAGCTAAGTAGCTCCATTCCTGCCCAGTCATGCCTGGATGAAGTAACGCAACCCCCATATGGCCAATTTCTCAATGGCAAAAGGATACATACATTTACCACCTTTACAGAGGAGGCTTGTCTGCAGACCCTGGCACTCACAGAAGTCTCTCTCCACAGTAGAATTCTATCTGTACACCTTCTGTGTATCTGGATCTCTGGATAGGAAGGCTACTTACGATCTATGCATTGACTTCTTTATATGTAGAATGGACTCTAAACACTACCTTATACTAATTTCATGAGCCTCAAGTGAGCCAAATTCATGTAAACCACTTATGAGAGTGAATGCCACATATTAGAATTAAGGACTGCTTGGGGCTAGGTAGATGGCTCAATCAGTTCAGTGTTTGCTGTGTAAGCATGTGGACCCTAGCACCCAAGTAAAAAGCTAGATATGATAGTGTGTGCCTGTGAGCTCAGCATTAGATGGAGTTGGGTGGGAGGGTGAAGGTAGGTGGATCCTCATAGCTCACTGGCCAGCCAGCCCAGGCAATCAGTGAGCTTTGAGTTCAATGAGAGATCCTCAAAGTAGAATACAACATTACCTCTGAATGAACATATACACAAACACAGAGGGGGGAGGGAGAGGGAGGGGGAGTGTACTGGCTGGTTTTGTGTGTCAACTTGACACAAGCTGGAGTTATCACAGAGAAAGGAGCTTCAGTTGATAAAATGCCTCCATGAGATCCAGCGGTAAGGCATTTTCTCAATTAGTGATCAAAGGGGAAGGGCCCCTTGTGGGTGGTGCCATCCCTGGGCTGGTAGTCTTGGGCTCTATAAGAAAGCAGGCTGAGCAAGCCAGGAGAGGCAAGCAAGCCAGTAAGTTACATCCCTCCATGGCCTCTGCATCAGCTCCTGCTCCTTGACCTGCTTGAGTTCCAGTCCTGACTTCCTTTAGTGATGAACAGCAATTGGAAGTGTAAGCTCAATAAGCCCTTTCCTCCCCAACTTGCATCTTGGTTATGATGTTTGTGCAGGAATAGAAACCCTGACTAAGACGGAGAGGGGGAGGGAGAGGGGGAGGGGGAGGGGGAGGTGGGAGAGGGGGAGGGGGAGGGGGAGGTGGGAGAGGGAGAGAGAGAGAGAATTCTCATTTGTATGGACTCATGCTCAGGAGCACACATACATGAAATAAACAGGCACACACAGGAGAATTGAGGTCTGCTTACTGGTAGTCATTTTATCGTTCCCAGCATCATCTCTGAGTTAGGAATCTCCATACATTGATTTCTCACCTCATCTGATGTCCAGGGCTTCTCTGAGTCTCATTTAGAAACTATCTCTCAGCTACTACCAAGGGGAATTCTGGGGACTAGTCCAACAGGATGTTGCAGAGGGGAAGCCAGGACTTGGGTTGAACAAACTGGAGGAAGACGCTAGAATAATCTAGCCCATTTCATCAAATGCCAGTTATTTGAAATGGGAAGATAGATGGCCAGAAGCTGACAGCATCAGTAGATGAGCCCAAGTGTGACACAGCAGATGTGGGAACACCCTCAGCCTGTATCCCACCTGCTGGCACATTTAGGGGAGCTTCTCTTTGAGAAGGCAATCTGGATGGAGTTCCCTTTTCTTCCTGTGGCCTTTGGAAGGCAGAGCACACGTGCAATGAAATGTTACTTGGCAAAGGTTCAGAATATGGCATTAATGCCAAGTTCTGGTTAATATCATGTTAATGCGCAATCTTTCTTCTTTTTGCTCAGCTCATGAAATGACTGACTTAGAGAGATGAATGAACACTTCCTGTGAGCCTGGCCTTACTCTGTGATCACTGCTCACCTGACTTATCTCCATTCTCACCTTTCTAGGCACCTGTGGTTCACAGGGGTAAATTTACTGTGACCTATTTCTCACCTCGTCATTTACTTGATCGTGCCCAGACTGGCTACTGGGCTGCCCCTTGTGCAGGGAGACACACTTGCCTCATGGCTTTTGTACTGGCTGGCCTTCCTCTGCACAGAAGCCTTTGTATCTCACCTCTGCCATCTGCAGGACCACTCTCTTACATTCTCCAAATCTCCCCATGTGCCATGTTCTAACCCCTCTATGTAAGAAGATGACACCATCCTTCCTTGCTCTGCCTTAGTTATGCTTCCTCAGTGTTCATGAAATTTATGTAATTTAACTTTTTTATCACATTTTGGTGGGGGGGCGGTTGATGTCTGTCACCACAAATTAGCAGCCTCCCCGAGAAGTGCAGTTTCAGCCCTGTGCAGTCCACTCTGATCTCATTTCCTGGTATACTGTCTGGTGTAGGTTGTGTGACCATCAGATATGGACTGAATGAGCCTTCAAGCTCCCATGCTGCTGTTTAAGGCTCTCACCCCCAATCTCCCTTTCCTTCCACAGTCTCAAGATTCTCTCCACTTACCCTTCACATCTGTGTTGCTTTTGACAATATCTCCAATGTTCGATTTTACCTATAAAGACTTGGGAACCAGATGCTGGAGTGAAAGCCTGCTAACTCAGAGAAAGTACCCTGCGGACCTTCCTTTTCAGCTAAAGTCCCAAAAGGAAAAGCTCTCCTTCTTTACACCATCTGAAAACCCCTCAAACTGAACGTCCACCTCCTCTACTTCCTTAGTGTCCCTCTATCCATCCTCTTGACTTCCTATTACTCTCTATGGCTTTTTTCCTCTTATGTTCACTCCCTGTCAACTGGCTGCTTGCTTTGCCTCTTGACCTATGGTTGACTTTGTTTAATACTGCTTACAATAAACAGAATGTTCGTAGATTGAAGGCATATGCTAGGGCTGAGCCACACCACAACTATTAACAGTTTTTTTCCAGTAAACAACACAATCTTGGGGTTCACGGTGTGATCAAATATCCTTACTCTCTGAACCTGCTGATGTCTCAGTCAACTCTCTTTTGCTAATAGGATGTTCACTGCCTCCTGCCTCTAAAAACTCCTTACTGGGTACATCCAACCTTTGGACCCTGTTACATGACATTGTCATCTACACAGTTCACTGAGAACTAGGCTTGTAATCAAGTGCCAAAAAATATCTCATAATGTTTTAAGTGAGCTTAAGGTTTTATGTTGAACTATGGTTGTGGTCACATGCACACGCAGCCACATGTGGATCATGGGCTTCAGGCTGGAGATGCTGTGACCTATCTTTGCTCACTGTCTTCATTTGCCATGCAGTAGGCATTCATTTCTATCGACAGCTCTTGAGTCTTGAGTCTTTCTTTACTCTTCATGCTTCTGTTAGTTCTTTTTCTTATAGCTTTAAGAAAATACCAGATAAAAGCGGTTTAATGAAGGAAGGGTTTAGTCTGACTCACAGGATAGGGCAGCAGGAGCATGAGGTGGCTGGTCACGTTGCACCCATAGTCAGGAAACAGAGGGACTTGAATTCTTGTGCTCAGCTCACTTCTTTTTATCTAGCTCTAGACCCTGGCCCATGGGATCCCGCAACCTTAATAAACTTAATTCAGATAATGCTGACACTTGTCTGCTCGGTCATGCTTGGTCCTCTTAAGCGGATATGTAAGCCATCCCAATGTTTATGCTTAGATTTGCCTTAGCTTTGGTTTAGGACAATGGACACTGGTGTCCGGTATACCTGGAGTTTTCTTTCACTGCCTAGAATACTTGGTCAAGTTAAAATACTTCTCTAAGCCCATTTACTTCTCCCTAAATGTACAAGTAATGATACCTATCTGAGAAGTTATCATGAGGATCAAGGAATATGACATGCATGAGGGCGCATAGCAGATGCTCAGGAAAAGTAATGAGGGGCTGTGGAGTGGGGTTGGAGTCCTGGGTGGGAGTGGGGGTCAGTAATGTTAATTAAAGATATGATATTTCCACGTGCTGCTTCGGAATGGGGGATTGTTTTTGTTCCCCATTAGAATAATGAGATTGCTCTTATCTTTATTGAAATCCTTCTGCAGAACGAGGCGAGCTGTATTTGTGTCAGAGATAATGCTGGCTTTTTATAAGCCTCTGTGTGGTAGACAATGGCCAGGCCTTTTACCTGATGTGCTTAGGATTTTTCTGTCTGTCCCTTTATAAGGTCTGTCAATTCCAGTCTTGCCTTGGCTTTCAGGTGACTTTTGTGACACTTGGAAAGTCACTTATTTGTGAATTATGGAGGGTATGTGTCTTTACATGCACGTCTGTACATATATACTCTTGTATACGTGGATATACACAGTATACCAGGGAGCTGTTTTCTTTTGCATATATAGATAAATGCATATTAGTAATTATGTATGAACTCAGTATTGTGGATGTGCCTGTCTATTTACATGCATATGAACAGGGTACAGTCCTGCAGGTAGATCCTACGGGTATAGTAGATCTTCCTAGCCAGCTCTAGTCCCAGGGACTGAGAGCTAAGTGGAGTTGGCTGGTTGAGGTGAGGGAATAAAGGAAAAACTGGAGTCCATGGAAACGTCTGTGTAGTTGCTGCTGGGCCACAAGAAGTGCTACCTATATTAAGCAGGGCAAATGGCAAATTAGGCTGCCAGAAACAAAACAAGAAATGGATCATAGATGGTCCTCAGGCGGGACAGTGGCGGCTGTCAGCACCAGCTCTAAAAGGTTTAAAAATCACTATCCTATTCTAGAAGGCTCTGGGCAGAGGCTCTGGCTACCTACCCTGAAGGATTTACTCTCCTGGGGAGTGGAGTGTGATGTGGGTATTCCAAGATGTCAGGAAGAGGCCTGGCCCCAGCAAACAGCTCCTGTGTTGAGTTCTTAGAGGTACATGTCCCTGTGACAGGGACTTGGCTTGGGAGGGGAGCAGATCACCTGCTGTTATCTGAACTCCCACTGTAGCTATGACCTTGGGAAAATGCTCAGCCCCCAGGACTAATGAGGGGATTAAATAGCATGATGATCTAGATGGAGTATTCAGAAGCTTAATTCTGGAGGGCAGAGAGACATTCAGGCAACACAGGGGCTTCCTTCTCTGCCCAGCTGCATGGTCATTTCCTGATCTCAGAGTTAGCAAGATCCTAGTGGGCAACAGAGAGGCATAAATGAGACATAAAGTGGGGTGCTTAGCAACCATGGGGATTAAACACTTCAACAGTGTGCACAGAGGACAAAGGACATGAGGGTTTAAAATAAACAAGAGCAGAAAAACAAAGCTTGAGGCAAGAGACACAAGAGCCAACCTGGAGTCTCTCTGCTGGCTGTGTGATCTTGTACAGGTCATCTTATCTCTTACGGGTGTGAAGGAGGTGATGACTATCCTAACATCCCATGACCTCTTCATGGTAGGGACAGTGATAATAACCCAGAACAGTTTCCCAGAAGGCAGGTGTGAGAGAGGTGGGAAGGATGACTTACTGCTCTTGTGAAAGTCCAGTGGAGGGGTCGTGGGTGGAGCGATCATGGGTGTGATCAGTCTTGTGACTTCTGCTCATACCACTTTCCCCACTGAGCTCTCTATACAGGCCACCTCTCACTCCTCAGAGGCTCTTGCTGACTCAGAGCTGATGGCCAATTCCCTTTGCCAGAGACCTTTTCAGTGTTTGGAATGATGGGCTACTTCGCACTCTTGGGTCTAGTTTCAAATTTCATCTTCCTCCTTGAGACCTTCCCTGTCCATCCTGGCCAAGTGCACACTCATGGTCCCTAGATCAACTACCCAATGCCAAGCTCTATTCTTCTTTTCTAACCTCATGGTATAATTAATTACTTTCTTGTTGTCTATGACACTGGTCTACGCACATCACATGGAGCTCCATGAGGATTGCCAAGGGCCTCTTAATTTCTGCTGTCTCCATCTCTTTAGCCTAGCACCGACTGCACAGTGATGAGTGATTACAGATATCTAATGATCTGAGAGTGACATCTCTGAGTCCATTTAAGGTAGTAATTTGATACTTTAAAGACTGAGTACCCTCCCCCAGAGGTGTGTGAACTCAGACAGCAGCTCCATATAGCACTGATGCTGTAGACAGCTGGTATATCTGTCTTCAGCAGAAGTTAGGGCCTTAATGACACATAGCTTCTTCCTGTGCATCCAACTCTGGCCTCTTGGGGTAGAGGTGGATGGGAGTAGAAAGAGCTGCAGTGAGATGCCCTGTCTGATTGGCTTGGTGACTCAGTTGCTAAGACTCAGCTGTCCTAGCCATAACCAAAACCCATTCTAAGAAATGGGTCAGATGGACATGGATTTCTGATCTGAGGCTCTCAGATAGTTTTTGCCTTGCCCAAAAACTATCCTGCAACTTAGTGGCTTAAATAACTGGCTTTGTACTTCCCTTGTGCCTGGTCGTGCTCTGCCGAGGTCTTATTTAGGAGCTCTTGGGCTCTGTTATGTCTAAGATGCTTCTCTCATATCTGTGCTATTTGGTAGACTGTCACCTCAGAAGTCTTGACTCTTCTTTGAGTGGGCTCACAGCTACCGGCTGAGCAGCCCAGGTTCATATTTCATGATGCTTTCAGCTTCTAGGTGTAACCAGAAGAAATTCTCCATGCCCATGCTCTGTGTGTGTGTGTGTGTGTGTGTGTGTGTGTGTGTGTGTACACGTGTGTATAGGTATGTGTGTGTGTGTGCATACATGTGTGTGGTATACATGTGAATACCCAGACACTATGTTTTTGAGAGAGAGTCCCTTGAGCTTGCAAAGTGGGCCATGCTGGCTGTCTAGTGACTCTCTAGGTATCTGCTTGATGCTGCCTTCTTAGTGTTGGGCTTACTATCTCACATCACCATGCCTAACAGTTTTCATGTGGCTTCTAGGCATCAAACTCAGGTCCTCATAATATTTTATCAACGAAGCTCATAGTCAGTGTGAGAAGTAGAGGCACAAAGGTGTGGCCACAAGGAATTAGTGAGACATTGCCAATGGTGTGTCCTTTGTGCAGGGGACTCCATTCATTGTACAAGCCATTCTTTCCATTCCATTCCCCTCTTAAACTATGGACTTTTATTGTTTCACATTCATAGACAGGGACCCCAAGATTCAGTGAAGCTAGAGGAGGTGTGTTCACACAGTAGGGAAAGACTTTGGGAAAACTGCATGAAGATGAATTTAAATAGCAAAGAGGGCATGACAGGAGAGAGGCCAAGCTGGTTTGGAGAGTGGGTACCCAAGTTCCCTTTGTTCACTAGTTAGCCTTTGCTAGCAAAGACAAAGTAAATGTCCTTATAATTGAAGGACAGCAGAACATTTGGAAAGTTCAATCAAGGCACTCTGAGATAGACTCCCACCTTCCCACACAGGCATTCCCCCCCCCCCCCCAGCTAGCATCTTAGTATATAGCCTGGGCTCCTGCCTTAGCCTGGGTGCTGAGTGCTGGGAATAGAAGCACATGTTACCAAGCCTGGGTCTCCTGTTTCTCTCTCTCTCTCTCTCTCTCTCTCTCTCTCTCTCTCTGCCTCCTTCCTTTCTTCCCTTTCTCCACCTCCCCCTCTCTCCCTCCTTTCCTCTCTCCCTCTCCCCCCTCCTTTCTGTCTCTCTGTCTCTCTCTCCAAAGTTTCATTCATCCTAGGCTGTCCTAAAGCTCACTCACCATACTCTGTATCTGAGGATGACCTCGCTGTAATCCTCCAGATCCACTTTCCTAGTATTGCACAGGTGTGCACCACCTACCAGGTTCACGTGCTGTTGGCTAGGAGCAGATGCAGGATTTCCTATGTGCTAAGTAAGTACTCTACCAGCTGACCTACATGAAGCTTATATTTCAGTGAGAACTTACCCAGGTCCCCAGAGAAAGACATTTCTATTCTATTCTATATCTATAGATAGCTATATCTATTCTATATTCACTGGGGTTCTCTAAAGGAATAAATCTGATAGAATAAAAAATTATCTATATTTATGTTTATATACATATACAAATACATATATATATATATATAGTGTGTGTGTGTGTGTGTGTGTGTGTGTGTGTGTGTGTGTGTGTGTGATTTATTAAGAATGACCTCCTACAGACTGTGGTCCAGCTACTCCATCAGTGGCTGTTACCCAGTGGAAAGGCCAAGGTCAGATAGTTGTTTAGTTTATGAGACTCTGTGTCTCAGATGGTCTTCAGTCTATGCTGGAATCCCTAAGAAGTGGATTCTAAATCTGGCGAAGGAGTACCTCAGCAGCAGGATACATGACCTTGCCAGCCTGAGTGAGGGCAAGCAGGCCAAAAGCAAAGCATCCTTCTTCCATGTTCTTTTGTGCGGGCGGCCACCAGAAGGTGTGGCCCAGATTTAGGATGGGTCCTCCCACCCCAAATGGTGGAATAGAGAAATCCCTCACAGATGATCACGGGCTTGGGTTTTAATTGATTCCAGATGTGGTCAAATTAACACTGAACATTAACCATCACGGTGCAGGCAATTGTCATACATTTTAAATGGGCAGAGAAAGCATTTGCATTTATAAGTTTTCTACATTAAAGTTCTCTGAGAAACTGGAGAGCACAGCAGTAAGGAAGAAGTTTGTATGAAGGTTCATTGAGTTGAGAGATCAATGTGGCCATCTTAGTCAGAACAGTGATTGGAACTCAGGACTTACCTGATACACCAACACACACTTCCTCTATGAGCCAGTACCAGTGCACACTTCTGCTATGATTTCTGTGGCTTCCTGCAGATCTGGCTGCGTTTGGGAGCGATGAGGCTGTCACTCACCATTTAGCGGTAGCTTCTGGAAACTGTCCTATGTGAATGACACTGTATTTAACATGTCTATGGGTCTTACAAACTGCAGATGTAGCATATAGTTAAAAACAGATCTTAACATTTGCCGTGGAATTCTGAATCTGCCATGGCAGGGCTGGGAGGGCCCAAGAGTCCAAGTTTGTCTAGTCCCTTGGCTGAGCAAGTGAGAGCTAAGGTCTTGTCCAAGGTCACACCAGACTGGGTTGGATCTGAGGCTGTACTGGGACTCCCAACTCCTGTTCCAAGTGCCGAGTTCTTCCCACCCTGTCTCCAAAGCTTCAAGGCAGTGGCTTCTCCTGTTTTCTTTTCTTTTCCCTTCTTTTCCTTTCTTTTTAAAGGCTCACTGGCAGCTACTGCTCTAAGGCAGAAAATGTATTCATTTAAATGACTTCATTTGGAAATAGAAGGGTGAATAATGATGTTACCATTTATAATTGCTCTGATTAACCACACCACTGTTTTGCAGTTTAGAATAAAAAAAGCCTCATTTCCTTTGTGATGTGAATTTTAATTGCTTTCTCTCAGGAAGACCCCTTCAGGCAGAATTGTATGCTTTTCAGTTTCCAGAACATCAGAAAGACCCCTCTGGCCAGACCTGCATGCCCAGATTTGGGGCTGGGCGTGGGCATAGCTGGATGCTCATGAAATACCTGATGGTTGGCGATTCTAAGAGAGATGCTGTTGACTCTTACAGTCACTTACCTTTCAACCTACATATGAGACTTCCCTGGGGGATCGTAGCACCAGGGGGTCCCACAAGCCCAAACTAGAGACCTGGGATAAGGGGATTTGGGACTTTACTAAGGGTGTTTAAGGCTCCCTGGAGATGTCATCCTTACGATTACAAACAGGGTAAGATCATCCATAATTTATCTGCCAGTGAACCTGTCTGTATCTTCTCATGTGGATTTTCCTTTTCTTTGCTTTTTAATCTCTAAGATATTTCAGTTATTGTTTGACATTTCACCTATACAGAATCAGAATCAGCCCAACGTAGCGAGGAAAGACAAAGGTTTAAGAAAATATAGGTGAATATTTATTTGATCCTGTTTGGAAGCAAGGGATTTCTGACTATAAAAGCCAGGAAATAAATTACAAGGTTATAGGGTGATGGATTTAGTGACACAGAAGTGGGAAATATTTGTAAGTAAAAGTGCAGTCACACAAAAGTTAAAAAGAGAGCAACCCCAAGAAAACAGTCATAACATAAAGGATTCACACTAGTTAACTGTTTTAGTATATAAAGAATAGTAATAAATAGCTGCAAGACTGATGTGGCGAAAAGTATGAACAGACAACTCCTGTGAGGAACGCTGCCAGTCAGTAAAAATCTGGGGGATAAAAACCAACGACCCAGCTTGACAACTGAAATGTAAATTTAAAAAGACAAAATAGACCAGAGAGATGGTTCAGCCATGGACCAGAGAGATGGTTCAGCCTATAAAGTGCCTGCTTTGCAAGCACAAAGACTTGAGTTCAATTCCCAGAACCCACGATCAAACCAGCTGATCATCTCCGCTTGCTTTAGTATCCTGATGTTGGGGAAGTAGAGTCAGGTAGATCCCAGGGGCTCTCTATCTAGTCAGTGTAGCCAAATGGGGGAGTTCCAGGCCAAGCCAATGAGATATCTTGTCTAAAAAACAAACGTAGCACCTGAGGTTGTCTTCCCGCCTCCGTGTGCTTGGGCATCCACACATATATGTGAACCACCACACATACGAACCTACGCATAGACATGCACACATAAACACACACACAGTATCGTGTTCTCCATTTACAGTATTAACTTAAACAGTGATATGGTTGGGACTGGGGTGGTGTGGTTGTCAGCATGTAAGCTCCTGCAAGGCTTCTGGAGTGCAGCTCCATAGTTATGTACTCTTAACCCTAGGGCACATCCAAGGGCTGTGTGATAGGGCTGTTTGGTCACTGTGAGCGCATCCAGTGCTCAAGCATGTAGTCATGACTTCCGTGGGCCTTCTTGACGCAACCAGGAGAAATAGTTATGAGGACTGGTGTGACTCTGTTGGGGGAGAATGTGTCCTGCTAGTTCCCAAAGTATGTATTATATATATTATACTATATCCAGATAGTCCACCGCTGTGTTTCTATGATCATTATCAATATTATGCATTATGCATAACTTTGCATACTCTGCTGTCATGTGACTGGCACCAAAGTCTACACCCCCGCCACACACACAGAGGATACCGCGTCATGCCTCAGTGTAACAGATGCCTACCGTGTACCTGTGGATATTTTCAGTCGCAGTGTAAGCTTTTGGAGCACCCACTATGGCGTATGCGATTAACCGTAATGTCACATGACCATCTGGTTTTAGAAATTAAAGCGTGCATATACATTGACCCTTTAATTCCATTTCGTGAAATTGATTACTTGTAGAAAATAATTAGTGACACTTATACAAGGCAATGTAAAATTGTTTTATGATATCATTTAGGATGGAAAAATGAGGAAAGCAAATGAAAATGTCTAGAAATAAAGAATGCCCAAAGTCGTTGTAATGGTTTCATTTTATGGATGTAAAATAAAAGGATCAGGTCAAGTAATATTGAATGTAACCTTAAAAGCAGAAAAGTCACATGCACACACACACACACACACACACACTCACCTGCTTAGTGAACTATCTTTTAGATGCAACATTTCCGTTTGTTTTGTTTTAAGGAAACATAAACATATATAAGTCAATAGAAGAAAGGAAAGCCAAGATTTATGACTTCTGTTCCCTGAATGGCAGATTATGAGTAGTTTTTGCTCAGCAGGAACTTTCAACCTATTTTTTATATTTGCTATAGCAAATACTTTTCAGCTAGGGAGTCTAATAAATGATAAAATTGTTAGTAAAAGGTGAAAGAGTAAGCTTGGGCTAGATGCATCTGTGTGGAAAGAAGCCGAGACTTCCTAGA
Source organism: Uromys caudimaculatus (assembly GCA_028551405.1). Lineage (NCBI taxonomy): Eukaryota > Metazoa > Chordata > Mammalia > Rodentia > Muridae > Uromys > Uromys caudimaculatus. Next base: position 16,048,037 of record CM052701.1, read on the forward strand.
CTAGCTTATTGCCCTTGTTGACACTTTTGAATCTATTTTTGAAATGCTTGCAAGTACCAGGTTCTTGTGAGATTGTTCTGAGGGTGAATTCAGAGCACAAGGAAAGAATGAGACTGAAAAGACTCAGTAAATATTGCCAGAATCTTCTGTTCCCTCCCTAGTCTTGTGTAGAATGACAGATTTGGATCTGCTGATCTTAACTGGCCTTCAAAGTTTCTTCTGCAATTTGTCTTTATTCTGATTTTTTGTTCTATGTGACCACAGCCTCTCGTTTGATTCTCCCAAAATGAAGGCTATCAGGCTGGCTGTCAAGGCTAAATCAGTTGCTATGATAAAGTATTTGAATGAGTATATTTAAATTGCATCATATATAACCTGCTCAAAAGCTATGTATAGGCATTTCCGGTCTGTCTCTTCTTTCTTACCATTGTGACAGAGTGTTCTAAAATTTCATAAAATTCTCAGAGGTGGTAAAGTTATAATGAAACACTTATGTATCTTTTGTTAGAAAAGCTGGCAAAAGGGCTTGGTGAGTAAATACACTTGCTTCCAAGCCCGACAACCCGAGTTCAATCCCTGGGACCTACCTGGTGGAATGAGAGATCAGGTTCCCATAATTCTATCCTTTTACTATTGCAGGAATGGATGCATGTGTGTGGTTACATGCTCACATACATACATCATACATAATGCATACATATACACAATAGATAAATGAATTGACTTTTCAATTAATTTTGAAAGCATCTTCATGTATTTCCACTCAGCAATCTCACTGAGAAAATAGTATTCTAAGAGATAAAGCAGATGTGTGTCATAATTTCTCAACAGTGAGTTCCAGCTCTGTCCTTTCCAGGATTTGGAGAGGGGGTTGGATAATACAGAAATGTAGCTGCTTGTGTTCATCAAACCCTTGGATTTTGTGCCTCTTTGGCAAGGGACCCATGCTGGCCTGTCCAGAGGATGGCGGTGTGATGGGTTCCCTGATACAGTTCTCTGTCTTCATTATCTAGATGAAAGCATCCAGAGGACTTCATTTATATCCATAAACTTGGATTTGCATCTTAATTTTGACAGAAAACTGACAAGTGAACTTGACTAATATGCATTCCTTCTTTGTGCATACATTTTCTTGTCTGGAAAATGGATCTGCTCACACTTCCCTTGCAAGGGTTTGCACGTGGGGAGATGAGAATACTTGATCAGACCAAATTCTATGTCTATTCTTATGCCCTTCCATTTTCCCCCAGTGAATTGGAATGAAAGTTCTAGATGCTTAAGTATCCTTAACTATGGATTCTTCTGAGATTTCTAGGAAACAGCCAGGCTGCCAGAGTCCCCATTCAACTGTAACCTCCAGAAACAGTGCTGGCAGAAACGGTTATTAACCATCCTTGGAAACGGGGGGTGGATATAGGGTTGGTGGCAATTCTCCATCATTTCTTCAAGTGTTGATAATTTCAAGAGGGTAGTTTAAGATAAGCTCTTTGCTATTATTTTCATTATTATTTTATATTTTGTGTTTATATATGTGCATGTATGTATATGTGAGTGTGGCCTATATGTGTAGTGTATGTGAATATGTGTGTGCTTAAGTATATGAGCAGATGTCTTTTCCTTACTCCCTTGAGACAGGGTCTCCCAGTGATAGTTGAGTTTGAGACAGGGTTTGCCACTGATCGTTGAGTTTATGACAGGATCACCCACTGATTTTTGAGTTTGAGACAAGATTTCCCACTGATCGTGAAGCTATGCTGGCAAACATCAAACCCTAGCAATCCTTCTATCTCCATATCTCATAGCCCTGGAATTACAGGTTTGTTCATAACCACGCCCAACTTTTTATGTGGATCCTAGGATCTTATCTCCAGTCTTCCTGCTAGTAAGCATGCTTACCCATGGAATCATATCCCGATCCCCAGGACAGAATCTTCTATGGAAAATGTTTTCACATATCAAATTGACAAGTTTTAGATATAAGAAAAAAGTAACAGTATGTTTTATGATTACCCAAACATTCCTATTGGTTGTACTTTTGAATGCTTTTTAAGGCTGTTTCCTTTAACACAATTGATACCATGCTATGTGAACAGCCATACATCCTGATTTTTTCATTAATAACCATATAGTATAATATTCACTCATTCATATTTTTAAAACTCTTTGTACTCTTTGTAAAAATACTTTTTATATATAGACTCATATTCCATTTAGTAGATAGCTGATTCACAATTATTCGTTTTGATTATTTTCAAATTAATAAAAACTGTGCTTTTTTTTATAACTAATAGTTTTGTTTCTTCTTCTTGGTGTCAATATTAGTTATTTCACAAATTATTTTCTTCCTCAAGTTCTCTAAATGTTAAGCTAAGGGTTACAGAATTATACCTTGGTTCAATGTCTGTAGCGACATATGGTTAAATCTTTAATACATGCTAGTTATTTTTTAAATGTTCTATCGTCCATAATTTTCATCGAGAATCAAAGTGGCACAGTGGTCCTGATGAGAAATCATGATACAAAAGAAAGCAGACTGTGTCTCCCTGACTCAGAGTAATTACTGATGGCAAATTGGAAACGTCCTTTGCAAATGACACGTGGAATCTGTCTGTCTGTCTCTCTGTGTGTGTGTGTGTGTGTGTGTGTGTGTGTGTAGTATGTGCACGTGTGTGAGCAGGGGCCAAAGGAGGACACTGAGCATCTTGCCTGGTATATAATAGCTTTTGTTTTAATTTTTGTTGAGGATTGGGATCAGTGAGGGACAAAAAGAAGGCATGTTCCTTTGAGGAGATGAAGAAAGGGATTTTTCTCTTCCCTGCCTCTAGTCTTAGTGGAACTTGTACCAATTTTCTGGAGTCGGTCACCCAGCACTTGCAATTGCTTTTAGCAGGAAGGATCTTATTTCAGGAGCCTATGAAGAGGAAAAGGAAGTCTCCAGACTGAAAGAGAATTTTGAATGATGGGGAGGCTGACAGGAGCTCTGCTTGTGTCTGTGGTGTGGAAAAGTAGGAGGAGTGCAATTCATTGCCAGAGAGACTCTGGGCTACAGGAAGAGGAGAATGGAGAGGCAATGACAAACTTGCCCCAAATCCTCCCTTGCTGGGATGGACAAATGTAAGGACCTCCTCTGGGCCCCTAGGTCTGGCTGGGATACGACTTAGCTGTAGTTAGGGCGATGGTATGGGTGGTGTTTGTGAATGGAAGATGCTACCAGGGGAAGCAGCTGACTTCATTGTGTGTGGGCCTGTTGCTGAGTGCTTCCTCAGCCATCTAAGTCTGGTGTCCTGCTGCTGTGGTAAAATAATGCTGAAGATAACCAAGTAAGGGAGAAGGGGCTTATTTGGCTCAGTTCCATGTTCTGGTCCATCACTAGTGGGCTAGTCAAGCAGCAGGAATTTGAAACAGCTAGTCACACAACAGCCATAGTCAAGATCAGAGAGCAATGGATTGATGTTCCCACCCAGCTCAACACTTCTTTTCATTGCTCCTGGCTCATCCCGTTAAATAGTCATATTCAGAGTGTCTCTTTCTACCTTGGTTAATCTGATTTAAGAAAATTCCTCACAGGCAAACCTACAGGTCAACTTAACCTAAACAATTCATCCTGAGACTTCTATCCCAGATGATTCTACGTTGTATAAAGTCAACAAAGTTAACCATCATGTCCTATGATACAGAACCTGTTTATCCAGGATCAGAAGAGACAGCACTCAAAGTCATACTGACAGCAGCTTAGGGGTTTTCTTGCCTTTTGTTTACACACCCCAACCTGCTCTCTAATGCCTGAGAGAAGTGAGACCTGGTGTTGATGTCATCATGCCAGCTAGCGTCTTGTTTTCATAACTGTCAGATGATGTAGCTTATTACTTGGAAATTGTCCGCCATTTTTAGAATAAACAGAATCCCAGTAGATCATTCCAAGAGAATTTATTCATTTCTACCCGAGGTAGGTGTGTGAGCATGCTTGGCTTTTCCCTATTTTATGTTGTGTGAAATTCCAAGCAGGTATCTACTCTTTGAGCCTTCTGTCACGGTTTGCTTGGCAAGGTAAAGATACTTATCTATATTTAATTAGTTTGAAGCACATATGAGGAGTAGCTGCTATAGACCATGTATCATTCCATCCTAAGTGATCCCATAAAGGAACACCTAAACAAATGAAAATGGCTCTGTGAGGTAATTTCTTCTTTTAAGAAAGGGTGTGCCAGAAACCATACAACGCTCGCAAACACGCTTGGCCAACATAGACTCTGTCTTCCTGAAGTATGTGATGACCGTATCTCACCCTACTGGTGGAAACTCAACTTCACAAGGTAATGTCATTGGCTAATTGGTGCAAAGGGGAAATTTAAGTAAATATGAACTCTTGCCAGACTATCTATACTTGATAGAAATAAAACAAAAACAAAAACCAACTGATAGAAATAAAACAAAAACAAAAACCAACAGGTTTCTCACCGTGTGTGTGTGTGGGGGGGGGCGCTAAGGAATGAGCTTGCCGTGTGAGCAGGTTTACTGTTTGGAGAAGATGGTGGTAATACACCAGAGATCAAGTGCAGGCAAGCCTGGGTAGAAAATGATGGGGAATAGTGAGAAAGAATGATAAAGAGGGAGATGAAGACAGTGACAAAAAGCTGTGATGGTCTCTCTGAGGAGGTGACATTTGAGCTGACATTTGAGGCCCAAATGTCAAGAGTGAAGCTGGCCACATGAAGACTTGGGCAGAATCTCAGGTTCTTGTTCTTGTCTTTCTGTCTCCTTCCTGAGACTCAGAATCTCTTCAGCCATTACCACATCAAAATGGCACACAGCCATCCAGTTGCTGAATCAGACACCTAGGTGTTAGGCCCACATCTGCCTCTCCCTGAAAACCGTATTCCCAGCCAGAAGGCCAGAAGGCCAGAAGACATTCCTTCTTACATCTCTGCTCCCACTTCTGGGTACCCTTGGCATGCCTGCACAGCCTCCTGATTAGTTTTCCTGTCTCTGCTCTTGTCTTTCTTTTCCCATATCCCATAATTATTCTTCCGCTAGCAGTTGAATTGGGTTGATCAATACAGTAACTGCCAGCCACATGTGAGTGTTTAAAAGGAAAGTAATTAGAGAAACCAATGAAGCATTCAGTTTCTTAGTCACACTTGCCATGTTTCAAATGGTCAACAGCCATGTGGCCAGTGACTGCTATTCTTGACAATATAGCCACATGACATGGCATCAATGCAGGGAACTCATTTGGAAATCCAGAATCAGAGGGAGGAAATACCAGGTTCTCTCCCTCCCTCTCTCCCTCCCTCCCTCCCTCTCCCCCCCTCTTCTCAAGAGCTCAGACATTTTCATAGCTCCCTTGGACTAAACTCCAAATGCTCACCCTTCCAGAGCCTCACAGTCTGCTTCTTAACAGTTCAGACCAGATCATCCTCTTCCCGGCCTTGACCATAAGTTTGCTGTCAGACCCCATGTTCTAGTCCTAGATTTTGTACTCCTTGGGGACTTTTACAAGAATTTACACCTTGGGTTGCCTTTCTACAAAATTTCCATCTTCCTTCTCCAGCACCTCACAAACCTTTGTGTTGGGTAGTCACTAATAGTATCTGCTATTTTGATCTCAAAATACACATGACAGCATTCTGGTATATGAGTTTCTAAAAGTAAAAGCTTTGCCATTTAATGCTTCGTCCTCATGCGGTGCCTAGAAATGTGCCTGACCTATAGTTAGGTCAGTTACTCTTTATTTTAAGAATGAACTAAGTCGGGCAGTGGTGGCACACGCCTTTAATCCCAGCACTCGGGAGGCAGAGGCAGGCGAATTTCTGAGTTCGAGGCCAGCCTGGTCTACAGAGTGAGTTCCAGGACAGCCAGGGTTATACAGAGAAACCCTGTCTCAAAAAGCCAAAAAAAAAAAAAAAGAAAAAAGAATGAACTAATCAACATAAGAAAGCAGAACTGGGGGAGACTTCTTTGCCTGAACATAAGAAAAGGCCTTCCTTTCCTTGGCTGATTTCTGCCATGAGCATCCGTTGTAAGTGAGTCCTGCAGTGGGTTAATCAATTCCAAGCAAGAGGAATAGCAAATCTAAAGGCTGGGATGTGTTTGATGTGTCTGGGGAAAAGCAAGGAAATGAACAACAAAAGCCAAGACTGGAGTGTTTAAAGCACATTTTATGAAGGAGACCTTATTTTATGTGTGTGTGTGTGTGTGTGTGTGTGTGTGTGTGTGTGTGTGTGTGTGTGTGTGTGTGTATTAAGAGAGGTGGGCAGGGTACAGATCACATGAGCCCAAGAAAGCCATCAAAAGGAAATTATATTATATTCCAAGTTCAGTAGGAAGCCATGGGAAGTTTTTAAACAGGGAGAGAATATCACATTTATGATTCATTCTCCTAGTTTTATTTCCTTGCCTTTATGGGTAAGTCTGTTTTTAACATTTTTTACCTCAGGTGGAGACTTAGGGATAGTTTTAGCTTTGAGACTGTCTTTCCCAAGGTACAGTACTGCTTTCCTGGACAATACACTTAGAGTGAGCCATTAGACTCTGAGCACACTTTGACTCTTTGACTAGCCTTCCGATATGCACCATGGCTAAGTTTGAAGGTTAAAATCCTTGGCTTCCTCCAGAAGGTGACAGGAGCACACACTAAAACTAATTAGCAAAAATTCAAATTGGTGGATTGTAGCCATTTGTTAGGGCTTTGAAATGCAAATAAAAATTCCTTGCCCAGTTCTTCCCTGGAAAGGGGGTCAGGGTGGGGGCGCACCTCTGGGACTTCTGCTTGGTCTTAAAGTTCCTCTGTCTAAGATCACATGGCCTCCATGTGGAGGCACATGTGACCACTGCGCAGGTCTGTAGCTGCTTCTCTCATTTTCTTAAGACCAAATTGGTGGGAAATGTGTTCAAATTTTTCAAAATGTTCCTTCAGTTCTAAGTTGCTGCTCAGGAATCAGAGGACCCTTGGGATATGTTGTTGCTGTCTGGAAAGAGCTACAACATAAACTTTATATTAAAAATACATAGCTATGGTGAGAAGGGCCCCCATTTTAGAGACGTTGAATTGTGAAACACAGTCTATGTCTATCTCTCTGTTATCTATACATCTATTTTTATCTGTTTATCATAAATTACTTGCGATCCATCTGTGCTGGTTTGGATGAGAACTCCCCTGCACCCGCAGTTGGTGGAACTGGTTGGAAGGATTAGGAGGTGTGTCTTGTTGAAGGAGGTGTGTCACTGTGGCCAGGCTTTGAGGTTTGCACCTTTCCCAGTGTACTCCACCTCCTCCTGGATGATCAGGATGTGTGCCCTGAGCTTTTCCTGCCCTTATCATAGACTCACTCGAATGCTCTGAGACTGTCAGCTCAATTAAACACTTTCCTTTATTACTCTCCACTTTGTTTTCTAAGGCAGAATCTCAGTGGATTGGCAAAACTGTCTGACCAGTAAGCAGCTGGCATCCTCTTTTCTCTGACTCTTAGTGTTGGGTTACATAATATGTGCCACTGTGTTCAACTTAGCAATCCAAGGCTCTCATGTTTGCACAGCAAGTAACTACCCATTAAGCCACTCCCAGTCCTGTTATGTATGTATGACTGTATATATGTATGTATGTATGTATGTATGTATGTATCTATCTATCTATCTATCTACCTACCTGCCCGCCCAGCATTATCCATTTGTACCTTTAAAAAAAAAAAATCACCTAGCTGTTGATGAAATATCGTGGTTTGAATAAGTGCGCCTAAAGAACCACATGACAAAGACTTGATTTCTTATCCAAGGCACTGTGGGGGGCAGTAGAACCTTTAAGACATGGGGCTCCAGCCCAAGCATGGATCTGGTCATTCATGGGAAGTGACTGGAGCTGTTGATATATTCTGAAATCAGGTTTTTACTGCATGATTTAGTTTATTAAAGCACTTTCATTTTTTTGTCCTATGAGCAGAAGATTGTCTTGCCTCTCAGCTTTCTAAGATAATGTGTGTGTGCTTATTGCTCAAGAATCAACGAGATTATATTGCTGGGCTTGAAGTTTGGGATAGAGATCAGCCAGAAGAGACACATGGAAGAAAACTTAGTAGGTAGCTATGTCAGCTCTGTAGCAAATTCTTTTCTGCTACTTTTCTGCTGTGCAGTCCCAGGTGAGTTCCTTAACCTCTCCGAGTCTGCTTCCTCAAACAAACAAACAAACAAACAATCAAAAAATGGACTGAACAAGATCTCAACCTCATATCTATAGTTCCTGTGGCCAAATGTATTTCTGAATTCAGATTTACTGAATTCTTTAAGGAAGGCAATATACCTCTCACATCCAGTAAATAACATTCCAGCAAGCCTGGGTGGCACTCTCAAATCAAGTACATTGATATTTTGAAATGAGAAGCACGAATATGCTGTGTTGTGCTACACATGTGTGATTCCTGCATTTAGGAAGCATTTGAGAGAATGGTGAGGTTGAGATTAGCCTGCACGATAACACCCTAGAGCAGAAAAAAATTAAATAAATAGATATTTTTAAACAGAGCATGGGCATAAAAAAAGTCTTTGCAGCAAATATGTTTTTTTATCAGACATTTAAAAAGAAATCTTTGATTTCTGAGCCCTTGGGGATTGATTTAGAGTTCTTAGAATGGGGCCAGACATCTGCACCCGACTCCTGGCTTCATGGCTTGTATGAAGGGAGCATGCTCACTGACCACACCTATAGCTCATGGTAGAGCGCTCAGGCCTATCTCAATACAATTTGTAAATGTGTTTTCAAATGATCCCAACTGAGTGGAGCTGAGCAGAGCTGTCTCTGAGCCTGATGATCTTGGCTGGACTCTTGAGCTTGCAGCTAGGACTCTTGGATTCTGAGGTTCTCTTCCACAGCCCTGTAGACCTGGCTGTCCTGGCACCCAGCTCCCATCTCAGCCACACACTAGGTTTTGGCTGGCTTTTAGTTATTCCAGTAGAGCAGGAAGGAACTAAATCAGAAGGCTGCCTTCCCGTCCCAACCCCTAGGTGGAATCATCCTTTCTGCTGATCTTTTCTTTTTTATGGCTGTAAAATAAGGAGAAAATTGAGAACAATAGCAACAACCAAAAGAGCATTTTCCTCAAGGCAAGCATATGTGTGACACTCCATTAACGCTAAGTGACATCTTCTTCCATCTCGCAGGAATCAACACAATATTCATGTTAACCAGTCATCGACGGAGCCACAAGCGGATGTTGTCTTGTCACTTTCTATCCTATCAGTCATTTTTGGGCAAGTGACGTGTGTCTGTGAGTTCCACTTGGACACAGTCAGTCAGATGTTATTAGCATCTCAGTCACTTCCCAAGTGGCTCTCAGTGGATCTTCTGCATCTCAGAGCAGAGGCCAGGCAGGACCCACCAAAGCAGCACCCAAGTGCCTGGCTCATAAGACTTTCAATGGGCACAAAGGGCTTGAAGCACTGGGAAGGCCCATCTAGGGACTGGCCTCTACACCCCTGGCTAGGAGACCTCAGCAGTATTTATGTGTCTCTGAGCCTTGACTTACTTCCTTGTACACAGACATAACAGTGACTTGTGTGCCACCAGGATGCTTTAGAGAATGAAGGATTGGTACAAGTGAAAGCAGTGTATTGATGTATCAGCTAGGCTAGGGAGTTCCAGGAAATGCAGGTTTGTCTCGGTGCCTTTCCCTTTGTTCAGCATTGAGTCACAAAGAGGCTCATTTGTGTAACTCACAGTTGTGTCCTGGGAGCCTCTCAGCTGGTCCAGCCCTCCTAAAGACGTGTCCATTTGTGAATTCATTTGGAATATTGCTTGTGTTCACTCCCACATTCATGTCTCCATCCATCTCTTCATCCATCCTTCCTCTGTCCATCTGTCTCTCCATGGGAACCCTGTGTGATAGCTCTGAGATCAGACTTGGGGATACAAAGGCAAAGCAGACAAGGATCAACTTTGCCCTAAAGGAGATACTGGAGAAAGGGCCAAGACCACAGGTGGGAATCATCCGTCAGGAGTGAGCTGCATACAGTGGGGAACCTCAGAGGAAAGGGTACAGTTCCTTCAGGGTTGTCCATAGCAGTAGATGGAAGAGCTAAAGGATGCCCTGAAGAACACCATGACATTAGACCAGCAAGCTGAAAGCGGGAGGGCCGAGCGAGCTGAAGGGACAGCATGTGGCAGCCTTGATGTTGAAAGAGTGAACACATGATCAGCCCCAGCCAGAGTAGAGGGCCTGAAGGTTCATTTGTCTTGGTTGATAAAGTATACAAGGGACAAACTGGAGCCATGTATCCAGCATCTATGAGCACAGCCTGAGAATTGGGTTCTGTCTTAATGCCTGTGATTGGCTTGTCATCTCCTGATGGAAGGGTTCAGGCAGGAGGTTGTGAGTCTTGGTTTGAGTTTTTAAAGTTATTCATGACATCTGGCAGGGACTGGGCTTGGATGATATAAGACTGGAAGTAAAAAGGTCCATGGGGGGTTTAAATGACAACCTAGGAAGGAACAGGGAATACAAATGCTATTAAGGTATTCAGGGGCCTGTGGATTAGATCCCTGTGGTTGGCCTTAACAAGTCACTACAGATTTAATGACTTGAAACAATGTAAATTGTTCTCTCACAGCTCTGGAGGTCAAAATCTGAAGTCAAGGTGTCAGTGTGTCCCTTGCAGACTCTAGGAGACATCTGTTCCTTGTCCTCTCAGGTTCCTGTGACTGTCAGCTATGTTCATGCCTTGTGGGTCTTGCCTTGTGGTCTTTTTGTGTCCAGGTCCCTGGGCCTTCTCTTGTGTCTATCAGCCCCGCCCCCAGTTATAAACCAAGAAAAGCTAATCTCAAAATCTTTAAGTTAGTTATATCTGCAAAACCCCATTTTCCAAATAAAGCTAGACTGGCAGGTTCAAGAAATCAGGAGGAGACATAGCTTTAAGAGACCATCTGTGGATCTACCACAGGGGTGGGCAGCTCCAGCTCGCAGTGTGTTCCTAAGAAATTGTAGAGGAAAGGCTAGCCCTTAGTACCAATGCCACTGCAGACCCATGTGTACTTGTACATGGCCTGCCGAAGTGTGCTGTGACCTCCCCACAGGTCCTTTTGCTTCTCTAAGAAGGGGGTATTGCAAAGACACATAAAACAGAAGGGAAATCTTTAAGGAACTTCAAAAGATGGTTACTTGTAGAGAATCCAATTTTCTCTGACAGTGCCACAGGTATACTGTGATAGTCTCTTAAGGAGAATATATTCTGGGAAGGAGATTTTTCAATCTTATAATAACCTTGCCCCTACTTGACGATCAAATGCCATGAGCTGTAGTCCTGGTTGAATTTGTCTTTCTCCTGGCTTTCAAATAGCTGCTCTTAGTTATATTCATAGAGAGCTCTATTTCTATGTGGCAACCATTATTCTGTGTTGACTCCCAAGTGAAGATGCTCCCCAAATCATACTATCTCATTCACTTGGTCAGAGTTCAGGGAGCGCCTGGTCAAAGTGGGTGGTTCCTTCTGCAGCAGATACAGGGACACCATAAACAAAGCCTGTGCTTTGGGACTAGGGACATACATTGATTGTGATGATTAGATAATTGGGGGTCAGAGGGAGCAGAGAAGACAAACCTTCCCAGTAAGGCACAGGTAGATAGAGCCAGAGAGAATGAGAAGTGTTAACCAGCTCCACTGGATGGGAACCATACTTGTTGTAATCTGCCATTCTCACACTAAATTAGACAAGATAAAATAAAAAAAAAAAAGGTGCACAATTGTCTTAGTTTCTTTTCCTGTTGCTATGATAAAATACTCAAACAAAATGCAACTTAAGGGAGAAAGGTTTTATTTTAGCTCATAGTTTAAAGCATAGTTCATGACGGAGGAAACGCCATGGTAGTAGGTGCTTGAAGCAGCTGGTCACCTCACAGCACAATCAGAAAAAAAGAGAAGGGACAAGCGAGCGTCCATCTCACTTTCTCATTTTATATGACCCAGAAACCCCTGACCACGGAAGAGTTCCCATCACTGTAGGCAGGTCTTCATACCCAATGAAGATATCCTGCAAGGGATTCCTAGAGACCTTTCTCCTAGGTGGCTATAGATCCTGTCAGGTTGAAAATTAATATTACCCATCATAGTACTGGTGGTAGAAATGGGAACTGTATATACTTCAGGAGTGCAGTTTTCTATAAATAGTTTGAAACCATTCCCCCAAGTAAATTTGTATATTCATAGGTCCCTGCCTTTTTGTGGTCTCCCCAAACATGCATGCCCCCTCATATTGTTGGATAGTTCCATCTCAGTGATTGACACATGGAAGTAGAATTTTCTTTGTTTGTGATGGAGTATTACTATGTAGCCCTGGCTGGCCTAGAACTCACTATGTAGACCAGGTTGGCCTTGAATTTGTGGTGAACCTCTGGCCTCTACCTACACAATTCTGGGATTGTAAGTACGTGTCAGTAGCTTCGTTTTATTGGTTGGTTGATTGGAGTTTGCTAGGTCCTGCTGTACCTACCCACTGTACTGAGAATGTCTATAAGGTAATTCACAGGAGAGAGAGATTAAGAGAGCCAGAGGCTGCAGAGGACAGCTGGAAGACAGTGTTTCCTGAACACAACAAGACACATATAAGCTTACAGCAGTTGAGACACGCGCGCGCACACATAAACACACACACACACACACACACACACACACACACACACACACACACACACACACGACACCGTGTCTTATTTAGGGTTTCCATTTATGTAAGGAGTCACCATGACCAAGGCAACTCTTACAAAGGACAACATTTACTTGGGGCTGGCTTACAGGTACAGAGGTTCAGTCCATTATCATCAAGGCAGGATGCATGGTGGCGTGCAAGCAAACCTGGTGATGGAGAAAGAGTTGAGAGTTCTACATCTTGTTCCAAAACCAGACAGAAAAAGATTGCCTTCTAGGCAGCTAGGAGGAAGATCTTTAAAATCCCACCCCCAAAGTGACACCAAGGCCGTAACTCCTAATAGTGCCACTCCCTGGGCCAAGCATATTCAAACCATGACCCAGGCACAAGGTCAAGCTACCCAAGATCCTACTGTAGATTGTGGATGTTGGGGGTGGTATGGGAGAAGAGTCCATTTTCTTCAGGGATTCAGACTCCTGGGTTATCGATGCTCCAGAAGACATCTCCACACCCATTTTCACATCCTCCCTAAAGTGTAGGGGGAACATAATCATACCATTGCAGATCAAGTACCATCACCACATAGCTACGCTGTAGATGGAAGCAACTGCATACACACAGTGCTAAGGGGACTCAGTGTGCTTGTAAAAGGAGCACATGAAGTTGGGAGGGAAGAGTCGGGATGGGGATAGTGGGGGATCTGGAGGGGAGGGGATGCAGTGGATTTGATCAAATTGAGTTATTAACATGTATGAAATTCTCAAACAAGGAAAAAATGCACCCCATAAAAACCATTAAGTCTATGTAAAACTGGAGTTTCATTTACTTTATTTATATTTATTATACATATGTATGTATTATATTTTATTTATTTTAAATTAATTTTATGTTTTCATTTATTTCATTTTATTTTTATTATATTTTTGTTCAGTTGATTTGTGACACAGGCCATTGAATCCAGAGTCACATATGCTAGGCAAGGGCTCTGCCACTGAGCTGTATCTCATGTTTGGTTTGAGGCAGATTTTCATAGCTAGCCCAGGCTAGCCTTGAATTTACTATTCTGACTCTACCTCCTGGTGTTGAGATTACAGGATCACACCAGCATGTCCTGCTTCAAATTCGCGTTAAAATAAAATTAATAAGAACTCAAAACTCATGACTTGCTAATTTTTGTATGTCATTTTTTAATTAAGTGCGCTCTTCAAGTTATTTCCATTTACAACATAGCTATGTGATAGCTGATTTTCAGTGGTTTGACTATGCCCCCCCCATTATGGAACTATGAAAGTGGTCCGTATCCAGTAAAGGCTGCACTTCCCGCTTTGTGTTTTGATGTTTTCCTGGCTATCGGTATGCAACCCTGAGATACCCTTTGAGGATACTGGGCACCTCATGAACAAGGGTCCATGAGAGCCATGCTGCCATGAGGATAAGCACGTGATGTGCCACATGCACTGTGCAGCTGAGTGAGGGGCCTTTGTAGATTAGATGTGTTCAAAGAATTTCTGTCTTATTCCTCTTCATGTGTACTAGAGTCCAGAGGGCCCCTGCAGGGACTCCCACGTACAGTCACTTTAAAACAAAGATTGGACTCGGGATTTGTGGATAGTAGACATAGAGACAGACACATCATTAAGAGAATGTTTCCAAAGGTGGACGTTAGCCAGAAAGCTGGGGAGGTCAGAAGTTCAAAAGCCTTGAGCTAACAGAGTCCTCAATGAGTTATTTACATAGCACCTATCTTCTTCCTCATGTGAAGATCCAGGCCTTTTCCCCAAAACACCCTGTCCCTTACCTATAGTCTCAGTGGGGAAGCTTGCCCAGTCTTCCTGGCAACTGACTTCTTCTGTATACCAATCCTGAGTCTCTCTCTCTGCCCTACTCTGCTGCATGTTATAATAGTCTCACCTTAAGACTGCTGTAGGCGGGAGAGTCTCTGAGTCATGGAATCCCATTGTATATTTCTTCTTTGTTCTACCTTCAGAAGTACAGTGCTGCCCACTTGTAACAGGTATTAGTGGGCCACTCAAGACACCGACTGTATCATACTGTTCCTGGAGGGGCTGTAGTCGGACGTTCATAGGATCGCCTCTGTCAGAGGTGTCCATTTGCATTCTTGATGTGTGTTTATTTAAGGTGTGAATTCGTGTGTGCAGTTGGAATTTCAGACCAGCGGCTTCTACACTTGTGGATTCACCTAACTGCAGATGGAAGATATTTTCAACAAATAGCACAGCTGACTGAACAAGTCCAGATTCCTGTCTCTTACCATTATCCCCTAAACAATACAGTCTGACATGGTTTGCATAGCATTTGCATTATGTGAGACTTTTTTATCTCCTAAACTTGATTTAAAGTGGGAGGAAGTATTAAGTCCTAAATATCCTTATATTTCTGAAATAAAGTGTAAGTGATCCCATTATATATGGTAGGACTTGATTCTTAGCTTTTAAAATGTTTGCATTCATGCACATAATATTGGTTTTTACTTTTTAAATTTTTTACATTTTTGTTGCTTTTTGGTAAAATAATTATGACAGATCTATCTTTTAAGGTTTACCTTTACTTAGATGCACATCTGTGAGTGGCTATGTGCATGGTGTAGTACCCATGGACGCCAGAAGAGGGCATTGCATCCCCTGGAGCTGGAGTTACAGGCAGTTGTGAGTCACCTGATGTGGAAGCTGGGAATGGTCCCAGATCCTCCGGAAGAGTAGTATCTGTTCTTCACTCCTGAGCCATCTTTCTAGCCCATTAAAAATCTTTGTAAGTAAATAACATTGGAGTTGCATTTCCCCTCACAATTTAATAGAGAACAAGTGCTTAACCTTTGTCCTTGTGATTGGACAATACAATTTTCTAACTATTTAAAATTCTCTGTTAAGCTTTATGTGTATGTGACCTTCTTACTGTCATTTAGATACGTACTCAAGAGCTGAGTGTGTTGACACCCCGAGAGGACACTGGGTTACAGCATAAGAACTTGTCTCAAAAATAAAACAAGAAGTAAAATACATTTAAACCCTCAAAGCACAGAAAAGGAAATTCTCCACACGGATTTAACATAAATCAGTTATTGATTGTATCAGGCATGGCTTTTCTTATTTTCCCTTTATCTGTCATCAGTAGGCAGTAGGGAGAGGTGTTAACTCCCAGCACTGTGGTTGATGTGGGTTTACGCTAGGCTCTAACACTTTGCTTTGCCCATCTCAGAGCAGCGCTGTTTGCTGTAGAAAAGATCCTGGTAGTTAAGATTTCTTTGTGAATTTTACCTTTTATCAACATGAGATGGCTTTTCCTATACTGCTCAATGCCCTGTCTTTTGATATTGGATACTGGCAGACCTGCATTTTTTTTTTTTTCTGGACATTTTTTCTTTTCAAACTGCTCATTCTTTCAAACTTAACCCATTTGCAACCTAATTGCAAAAGATTGACTCTCATGGAAAATATTTGGATACAGTCAAGTCTTGATTCAATTTCTGTGTCTGTGTCCTTCACTAGGGAAGTAACTTGAGGGACTCACATGGAAAAGCGTAATTGTGCTGTTTTGACTGATGGCCGCCATCTTTACTTCCTCTTTTCTATTTTGTGCTTTTTTGTTTTACACTTGTCTTCATACTCACTTTCCTTCTGGTTCAGGGATTGGCCACTGATAGCCTTTTGGGGGGACAATGGACTGGCACTGGCTGGCACCATCTTAATGATTGCATTGCTAATGAGAGGAGTGATTTTCATCTGTAACTGCAGCCAAGCTGAAAAGATTACCATCTTTGCCTTATAGAAACCAGACAGAGTATTGCATGCTTATATTCTTAGTACAGAGGGGACAGAGGCAAGAGGATTGTGAGTTCAAGGCCAGCCTGGGCTACTTGGGAAGACCCAAAAGAAAAAGAAACAATCAAAAAAGAAACAAACAACAAAACAAAACCTCCAAATGAAATGTTCTGTCACTCCTTGTTTTCTAATTATTCGTAATAGAAACCTGCCTTTCATTTTGCTCTTGGGTACATTTAGTGGCCTTGGGACATTTAAATTACAGTTTTCCCTACAACTTATCTCTAATTGTTATCCATTTCCCAAGTATTTTATTTACGGTGTTTTAAGTTAATCTTTCTTTCCTAGATTTTGATGGTGTAGTTGGGAATTTTTATACACATTTCCGATTTAGTCATTATTAATTAACGTTATAAGCCGAGATATAGCTTTGAAAGAACCACTGGTTGCATTTATAGTCTGTTTACAGTCTGTCTTGTTAATCAGCCTTAAAGAAAATTCCATACTTAGCTCGTTGAACTCCCGCTTTCCCACTTCTCGAAACCATAACTACAGTTTATGTTTCAAAAACGACTCCACTTGGCATTTCTTTCCGTGCCTGACAGAGGGAGAGATGCAGAGTTGCGTTTGCATCTGTAAATGTTTCTCAGCATCTTCCAAACACAGAGCAGAGACGCTTTAAACCTTGGAGATAATTAATCACTACCCCTTGCAGCCTGATGATGTCAAGGAGAAGTCTGAGGCGAGTCATTTACCCAGATAAATATCTTGTTTTTCTTTGAATCTTGGAAGAAATGTGAGGCAAAATATTAGGAACTCCATACAGTTTATTAAAAAAAAAAAAAACAAAACTCTCCCAATTTTTAAAAAGGATTTATCTTTATTCATATACCAACTTCTTGATTCTGATTTTTCAGTCTGGTCATTCTGTTATCCTGGGCTTTCTCTCCTACTGGTACCTGTAGTGATGTTTTCATAATCAACCAAAGGCTCTGCGCATTTTCCGTTTGCATGTGTTCATGTACATAGTAATGGGCTTCAAAAAGACAAGTGTCTCATGGAGTTTGGCCATTACCTCCCACCTCCGCTACCCCTCCCATGATTCCTGTTCCTTCCCCTAGATAGTCTTGCTAATCTCTGCGTTCACATCATATATACATAAGTAGTTTTATGAATCTATATTTATAAGGGTTTGCAAATGAAAGAAAACATGGTATTTGTCTCTCTGAGACTGATTTGTTTCACTTAACACTATGATCTCCAGTTCCAGCCATACTTCTGCAAATGACATAATGTCTTTCTTTGTGGCTAAACACAATTCCATTGTGTAGATGACCCACATTATCTTTGCTTCTGTGGCTGTGGTGAGTAGTTCAGCAGTGAACACGGATGTACAACATCTCTGTGGTGTGTTGATTTAGAGAGCTTCCAGTATACGCCTAAAGATACAGCTGGAGCCCATGGGAGGTCTACCTTTAGCTCTTCTAAAGACCCTCCATGCTGGTTTCCAGGATGGCGGCACTAATTTACATTTCTCCCACCAGTGTAGTAGTGTTCTTCTGTTTTCTTCACACCTTCTTCAGCATTGGTTGTTATTTATGTTTTAATTGGATGAGGTAGAATCAAATGGTATTTTAATTTGCATTTTCCTGGATGGCTAAATTTGCTGAACAGTTTTTTTTTTATTTATTTTTGATCATTATTATTCCATATTTTGAGAACTGTTTATTCATTTAATTTGCTTATTGATTGATTGTCCTGTTTAGTTTCCTTGTAGTTTTTTTTTTTTAAAGTTATTTATGTATTCTGGATATTAGCCTATGTTGTGTTAGTGTTCAAGATCAGGAACTCAGCTAAGCACAGAAAAGTATCACCCTGTAACCAGGCACGAGATAGTGATTTGGAATTCTACTGTATCTTTTCCTCTTAATAAAGCATCCATGTTAGTTTCCTTTGCTGGTGGAACAAACAATAACATTTTCAGCGACCTCAGTGGGCACCAATTAATTATTTTGTAGCGATAGGGGCATCAGCAGCCCTGAGCTTCTTATGGATCTTTCCAGGAGCATCTTTTTCTTTCTCCTTTTCCAGCCCCGAGAGGGGCCTGCGTGTGGGACGCATAGCATCACATCCTCCCTGTCTCTGCTTCCATCGACCCCACTTTTACATACAGGAAACCTTGGGATGGCATTGGGCTCCAATATCCCGGAATATCTTCTTATCTCAAGATCATCCATCATCCCAGTTGCATATTCTCCTCTGTCATGTAGGGTGCCATGTTCTCAGGTCTGGAGATACAGATTTGAGCATATCTGTTTGTCCTTATTCAGCTGAGTACAGTGTGTACCCTGGAACATTCGGGATCTTCTTATCAACCCTTCACCTTCATGAACCAGCAGATTGGGTTCCTTCTCCTCTACTTCTGTCCCAAAGGCACACATTTACTGGGTTTGCTTCCTCCTCTATGAAGCATTTATTGTGTGGATGGATGTTATTAGCTCTATTTTTTATTCTGAGACAGTCATTCCTCTTTCTGGCTGAATGTAGCTATGCTTTTCTTCAGTGGACTTACCTCCATATCCTCTATGACATGATTGCATACAGTAATTAAAATAGTCAGTACCCAGAGCAATGGTGCCATACTATGTAGCTCAACTTTGAAGCAAAAATATGATTGTATCTTCCTAGAGAATCAACATCCCTGCAGTGATCTCCCTCATCACCTTCTTTCCTTTATTTCTGGGAAATTTTGGTCGCCAGTCATTGCTTCCATAGTCCGTGATTCTGCCCTGAATGATTTCAAAAATATTAAAGTTCTCTTTTTGATCACGGAATACCAAACATGTTTTTAATTGCCTATCTTTGAGTCTTTCTTAGCTTTTAAAACCAGATCTCGTTTTATCTGCTTATCTGTTTTTAAAAAAGAAGCTCCTTTTTTCATGGAAACCAAGTTTCCTTGAATTTCTGCAGAACACAAAGCAGAGCTTCTGAAATTTAATGGCGTTTTATGCAGGAAATCATTTTCTTAGAAAAGTAAATTTCTCTTTGTTCTTTTTTTTTTTTTAAGTTTAAAAATATATCATCCTAGGCCCTATTTGATGAACTTTTTATTTTTTATGATTTATAAATGGAGATGGCTCTATCTGCCCTCGTGTGTGCAAATGGATTATTTGGGTTCTTTTTATCCTCTGCTCTGGTGTTGCTTTTTGACATCTTGTGTCACAAGTACAGCTACAGCTTATCCAGAAAAACAGGCTGTGAGTGTGTGCAGTGTGCTCCAGGGTGTGAGTGTGAGCAGTGTGCTCCAGGGTGTGTGTGTGAGCAGTGTGCTCCAGGGTGTGAGTGTGAGCAGTGTGCTCCAGGGTGTGTGTGTGAGCAGTGTGCTCTAGGGTGTGAGTGTGTGCAGTGTGCTCCAGGGTGAGTGTGAGCAATGAGCTCCAGGGTGTGAGTGTGTGTAGTATGTTCCAGGCTATGAGTGTGTACGTGAATGTGAATGCATGTTACTATGGTCTAATCCTGGTGGAAGAAATGCTGACAGATTCATAAGTTTATCCCTTTTTAAATTCTAGTCCCCCAGACTAAGAGATGTGGTCATAATACTATCCATGGGCTGTACCCATGTGAATTAGTTCTCTTATCAAAGGAAGGGCATAAAGGAATAGGCTTGGTCCTTCTACCCCCCATCCAGCATGTGAGGATGCAACAGGAAGATACCACATTGGAAACTGAGGACAAGTTCTTTCTAGACACTGAATGGCTTAGTGCCTTGATCTTGGACTTGCAAGATACAGACCTTACAGTAATATGTAAAACATTATGAATTATGCTTATCCCCATTGAGCTTCAAATGACTGGGACTCAAACTATGATTTATTTATTAGGCTCTGTGCAATGTTCCCTAATCTCATTCTCTAACCCTAGACTGGCTACTTCTCCAACTGTGCTCCCCAAATACATGCTGTTTGACTCTTCCTGGATTATTTCTGCTCCATCAGTCAGGTGTCCTGGGGAGGCATTTTGCTTGAGCACATTGCTGCTGGACCATCATGACTAATGGTGACCTCTTGTTCTCTCTGTCGTTGTCTCCTCCTCCTCCTCCTCCTCCTCCTCCTCCTCCTCCTCCTCTTCCTCCTCTTCTTCTCCTCCTCCTCTTCCTTCTCTTCTTCTCCTCCTCCTCTTCCTTCTCCTCTTCCTCTTCCTCTTCCTCCTCCTCTTCCTCCTCTCCCTCCTCCTCTTCTTCCTCTTCCTCCTCCTCCTCCTCCTTCCCTCTTCCTCTCCCTCTCCCTCTCCCTCTCCTCCCTCTCTTCCTCTCCTTCCCACCTCTCCCCTGTTCCCCTCTCTCCTCGCTTCTTCTCCCCTGGGCCCTTCCTGTGACCCCCATCCTGGTAACTCACTCTACCTCTCTCTATCCACTCCCTCCATTAATTGGCTGTTGCCAGTTTTATTTAACAATAGTTTTAAATTGGGGAGTGGTTTTACATAGCATCAAGTGTATATAAGGATCTGCTTGTTGGGGCAACCAGATCTTGGTGGCCAGTATTTAGCATTTGAATACCTAACAGCACCAGACCAACCCCCAACAGTAATATATTTCATATTATTTATAAATTATTTAAGATGCTTTGTTACTGCATTAGGGGGTGTGGTAGTTTGAAAGAAAATCCCCCACAGGCCCATTGCGAGTGGCACTATGAATAGGTGTGTCCTTATTAGAGGAAGTGTATCTCAGTCCCTTCCTGCTGCCTGTGGATCCAGATGTAGAACTCTCAGCTCCTTCTCCAGCACCATGTCTGCCTGTGTGCTACCATGCTTCTCACTATGATAGTAATAGACTAATCCCCTAAATGATAAGGCAGGCCCTAATTAAATGCTTTCCTTTATAATAGTTGCTGTGGTCCTGGTGTCTCTTCACAGCAATAGAAGCCCCAACTAAGACAGGTAGTGGATCAAGCTCATAAATTATCCAGTGTAAAGTACAGATGGAAAACGTAACTGATTGTAGTCCTCTAATTTAAGTTCAAATATGTGTACTTGGAGAGTGTTTAGGAGCTGAGGACTGAGCCTTCTTAGCATGGTTAGCAGTGTGTACTGGTTCTTCTCGATGAACCCCGGTCTGTGCAAAGCAGTGCATGCCTTTCTATCATGGCTCTGTGATGCATACAATTGGAAGGAGGACAGATTTATTTTGGCTCCTGGTTACAGAGGCTTCAGTGAATGGTTACTTGGGCAGAATAACGTGCCAATTATAAGCATGTGGCAGAGGAGAACTGTTGATGTCACAGCACAGAAAGGAACAAAGAGTAAGACATGAGGCAGTTAGAAATAATATGTCCTCAAGGGACTAATTCTAGGTGACACTTTCCTCTAGCCAGGTCTTATCTCCCAAAGTTTCTACAGTGTCCCTAAATAGCACCGCCCACTATGGGCCAAGTATTTGTGAGGGACACAGATCTAAAACATAAGAGTGAGTGAAGGGAAGGGGTTGGGCTCTTGGGAGAGGAAATTTATATATTTCCAGCCACTGTAGGACAGAGCTTGCCCTGGTGGCCTGGGGGTGGGCATGGGAGGTGGTAATATATTCTCATGTGCTGGCAACACTCTGTTCTGTGTGCATCGCTCCTTGGCGTAATCATTAATAAAAGTCCTTCTCTATCTCCAGAGTGTCCCAGTGTGGATGATTCATTGTGTGTTCCTTACTAAAGGGGTGGGAGGAGGTGCCAGCTGCAGGGTGTAGGCAAGACAAATGTTTGAGCACAGTATTCTGTGTTGTTAGGAGGTTACTCAGCTGCTGTTTGCAGGAGAGCTGACTGAGGTTGGATCAGACACGTTTTATGTATTGGTTTTCTCTTCTCCCCCTTCTTGCTCCTCTCCCCACCTCTTCACCCACTCTACCCTCTCACGATTCTCATTTGGATGCCATCTCGAAGGATGCCATGGAATTCGTAGGTGAGACATGAAGCCCGCCTGTAGCTCTTACTCTTCAACTCCTTTTCGGCCCCTTGCTTGACTGAATGCAATAAATGAGGTGTCATTTAAGAGATTGTGGTGCACAGATCATAAGTCTTAGGCCAAAAGTATAAAATATCAATTGATTAAAGAGTAATTAATGAAAACCTAATTAAAGTCGACGTTCTGTGCATGGCACTCCGAATCCTGGGACAGTCTCAACTGCCAACTTTCCTCAGAGATTTCCATGTATAATTGAGAGGTATTAGGCTCTAATGGATGGGATTATTATGAAATTTAATTAATGAAAAAGGAAATTAAATCTGAGTTTTGTTTAAAGAAATTTCCAGACATGGATACGTCACAGCAGAACAGTAGGTAGTAAAGGTTCATTAATGAAAATCTTTCCAAGTGACAGGATGTCACCTATCGAAATGACACCTCCTTTTTCATGGCCATCATTTGTCTCCATTAGGCAATATGTGATGTCAACTCAGGTTGTGAGAAATAAGGGGCAGTGTTAGAGAGAGAGAGTCGGAAGTTTGCCTTCATTCATGAACAAAGAAAGGATGTTCGCTGTCCTCATGCAAGTTCCCAGGATGGGAAGGGAAGATCAGAGATTGCCCTTCTCAGTTCTTAAAAAAAATTAAGTGTGAAGTCAACATAGAGTATTATATTAAAAGCAAATTTACTTTTCTTACAGTTGTATAAGAAATCAACTTCATTTTCTTTGTAGGGGCCCTGATCTTAGAAGGGTTGATGAACAGGTAGCATCTATAAGGTTTCTGACGTGTTTCCTAGCTGGCCGCATGAGCTCATGGACCACAAACTTGACCTTTCACAGGGTTTATTGTTTTGTTTCATTGATCTGTAGTTAATCACTTCTGGCTTTTGATTTCTTCCCATGAAATAGGTTGGGGAGTTTAGGCATGTGTGTTCCGGCAGCTCATGATGCCTTTCTAGATGTTTCTGAAATTCATTGTTGGGAGGAAACCTTATTAGAAATATGTACTATGATGGCTTGTATATGTTTAGTCCAGAGAGTTGCACTATTAGAAGGTGTGACCCTGTTGGAGTAGGTGTGTCACTGTGGATGTGGGCTTCAAAACCCTCATCCTAGCCACCTAGAAGCCAGTATTCTGCTAACAGCCTTCAGATGAAGATGTAAAACTCTCAGCTCCTCCTGTACCATGCCTGCCTGGACGCTGCCATGCTCCCACCTTGATGATAATGGACTGAACCTCTGAACCTGTAAGCCAGCCTCAATTAAATCTTGTCTTTTATAAGACTTGCCTTGATCATGGTGTCTAAGACATGTACATTTCCATAGCTGACTCTCCCACTGAGATATAGCCAGTCACTAAAATAATCACTATTAAGTGTTTGGTCCATGATCTTGGGCAGTTTGGAAGGTCTTGGAGTTAGGTAATGCAGACAATCATTGCTCTAAAATAAACATTGTTTTCATGGTGGTTTAAGTATAGGCACCTTGGCTATACAAAGTAGATAAAATGTTAAATGGCTCTGGCCTCAGAATGAAGGACCAGTACATCGGACTCAAAGAGGTAGCTAGCCTGGTCATAGTTTATTTGTCATTTTGCCCTTAGCTCTTTGTTCAAAGTATAACCTTAGCAATAAACATCAATTTTGGTCATTTCTTGGGGAAGAAGACAAGTATTTGCAGATCCATTGCATCTGCCATAGTAGGAGCTACAATCTGGTGTAAAAGTGGGAGTACACACTGTTTGGAAATGTGCCATCTTCGATTTATTTCCCTTCCTTCCTTAAGTTGCTTCTCTTCTTGCACTTTCTGAGCCCCTCACAATAAAGCCAGCAAGAATGTTCTACTTTGGCCTCTTGGCCTTGCTTTCTAGGCTACCACTGTGGTTGTAGGCTGGGAATTACAGGCATCTTATTAGAAAGCCCCAGCTTCACCCTTTAGAGGATGAGATGATAACGGCCAGTCCTTTCATCACAGAAAGACCATTAATAGAAGAGAATTGCTATTAGAAAGAGGATTAGCATCAGCAAAAGAATCACTGTTACACATTTGGTCTATGATGTTGGGCACTTTGGAAGGTCCTGGGTATGGAGTTAGATGATGCAGACAAACATTATTCTAAAAGTCTACTTTCATATCTTGCTTCCAAGACACCCATGACAGCAAAGAGCCAACATCAGAGACAGGTGTGGGAAACCTTCCTACTTCAGGCTTTTAAGGAAGAGCCTCTCAGGGTTCCCCGTGTTTAATTCCTTCTAAGTTTCTGAACATGAACTAACAAGTCATTCCTGTCATTGTGCCTTGTAGGGCTGTGGTCAGGATTAACCATGTTAATACAGCAGAGTGTTTGAAAGAGTGTCTGGTACACAGTAAGAGCTCAGTAAGTGACAATGATTATCATCAATATGACAGACAGGGCAGCCAGCCCCCGTGATTCCCAAAGAAGGGCATAGAGTTCTCAGTGGCTCTTACATGCACATTGTGTACAATCGCCTGTCTCCTCTTCCCTGTCCTCATCCTTTTCTCCTGCTTCCCATGCATTTCTTCTTTTCTTCTATCATTTCCTTCTCCTTCAATCTGCCCTACCTTGCTGTTTTGTTTAGGATATAGTTCCAAGGGTTTTTCTCCTGGACAAAGCTAAACCAGATAGAAGTGTCCTCATGCCACTTAGCACATGGGACCTTGATGCAGTCAACCAGACTCAGAGAGTGGTAACAGCCCCTCTATTGCATGTGCTATTTTGCCCTAGAGGAAGGAAGCTATTCTGCACCCTCACTTGTTCTTACCCTGAGGCACCTGCAGATGGTCAAAGACTTAACCACCTATCTGGCTGTGCATCTTCCACACGCCTTGCACTGCTGTCACTGTGGACAACATGTGCCCCTCACTATTCTGAAATTTGCAGGGTGACATGGATGTCCAATAAGCAAACTTGCCTAGTAGTTTAATCATAGTAGTTTAATCATAGAAGACACTAAAGATATCACTATTGATATGAAGGCTGTCACATCAACACATTACTCCTTTCTCTTTCTGGGTCAAGAGAGTCACCTAGGATTGCTCACCTGGGTTTTCTGCCAGCTTTTCTTTTTATATCTACTTGTGAAACAATGCCTTCATCACACTTTTACTTCTCAATAATTCTCTGTAGGGAAGAAGTTTCTGATCAGATACAATGAATATCTGTCCAGCTTGCAAGGTCTCCTGGGAAACTAGCACCTTGGAATATAGGTTAAGCATCGTTCTCTTATGAGTTCAGTCCATTTAATTTAGTCCCACTGTGACTCATGGTGCTGAGACAGCATGGATTCAAGCATGTGTAATCATGAGTGCCTTTGTGTAGATGACAGTACCACAGTCAAGGAGTCTTATGGGAGAGAGTTTTGGAGAGGTCTCTGAGCCTCTGTGGCATCTTCAGATCCATTTGTCTCCCAAGGTATGGTATTTCCATCCATGGAGGTCACTATGAGTCAGGGGTGATAGTTTTCCTCTTGGAGAGGGGAATGAAATTGTCTGGTCATAGCTTTCCTGGTTTCAGATGTGTGAGCACAAAGAGATTGTTCTTCTATTCCAAGATGTTTTACAAGCAAACAGGAACAAAGCAAAATATCATTTACTAACTGCTGCTGTTAGTAGCCTTGTGCCCATTTTAAAGGCAAGAAAGAGAGTCTTGGAGAAGTTTGAGTCCTAGATCACACAGCTAGAAGATCTACTTGCAAAGTATCCGTGCTGTACTGCCCCCTTAGTGTGATCATGGGGATCTGACAGAATAGCTCTTTTAGGTACTTAGTGAAGTAGCTAGAGCATGCCAGGTACTTTGTGTTGACAATTAGACCTAAATGTTGATTTGAACACCGCTCATTATATCCTGGCTACTTTTCCAACATATTATATATACCACTTTTGTTATCTTTATACATCCAGAGAAGGTATTATGTCCCCATTTTGCAGATAAGGAGCTGAAGGACATAGAAGTTACAGGTTGCCCAGGGATACAGAGCTTAGCCGCTAAACAGAATTTCAGACCTGACTGAGCACTTGTTTCACAATCCCTAGTTTTGACCTTTATACCATTCTATGTAGAATTCTGGCCAGCAACTTCTTGTGCTTATGCTTTGTGGTGACACAGGAAAGAGATGGTTCTGATAGAAAAAGATGCCTGTCGAATTTCTTGGCGTATGTAGCCTTGTCCAAGGTGGAATGAGTCGGACTCAAGCTTGACTGTGGTTTTCCTGGGCAAAGTGGGTGGCATGAGAGATGGACTCAGCCATCATCTGAAGTAGGCTTGGGACAGGTTGGTTAAATCCTTTGAAAAATCATGAGTGTCTGGATGTCCCTTTTGTGTCTTTTCTCCTGATCTACTTCTACCTCTGTGACCCTAATAGCACCCAGAGCTACTTATGGCCCATGGTTCAGAACTGGAACCAGGGTATTGGCATCTTCTCCTGAAATGGAAGTTTGATATTAAAAGTATTTTCTTGATTAGGTCACGTGTCTGACGCCCCCCGTCTTCCCAGCTCCTCGTACCATCTTACATTTTTTTCAAGGGCAACTATGAGAGGCAGCTGGGGAAACATAGATTCACAGAGCCAGGAATTGGTTAAACTAGAATTTACACTCTGGGCTGAGTGACTCAACCAGGCATGATGCCCGATGGTGCTTTTGGATCTATCTTTGTCTCCTTCTTTTCACTGCTGCTATCCTAGACCTGGTCCATGAATAGACAGTGTACTCACCCTATATTCACTCATGTTTGTGTAGTCTGTTCCTAGTCCAGAGGTACTGAAATCTTAGCTCTTTCAGGATTGGGACTTCATCTATCATAGACACTGTATATCCTCATTGTTCAACATCATGCATGACACAGTGTACGCACTTAAGAACAGCATGAATGGGTAGGCAGCTAGTTTTAGAGTTGTATTCTGGTGGGTATTGCCTATCATCTATGCATCTACTATTCTTTATCACTGTCTTCCATTTATCCGTCTACCAACCTACCCACCTATCCATTGATACATTCATTTATCTGCTAGTCAGCCTGCCTTCTTCATCTGCCCATGTATCACCCATAGACTCACCCATAATTAATTCTAATGCATGTATCTGTCCATCCATGTACTCACCCACCCACCCATCCATCTACCCATTTATTTATCTACACAGCCATGTACCTATTCATTAAGCATTCATCTATCTATTCATGAATTTATATATCTCCATCCAGTTGTTAACACATACATAATTCACAACTATCCGTCTATCTATCCATCCATCCATCCATCCACCCATCCATCCATCCATTAATCCATCCTTGTGTCTATCCATCCATCCCCAACCACCTATGCATCACTTGTTCACACATACATAGTTTATTTCCATCCATCCACCCATCCATCTATCCATCCATCCATCCATCCATTCATCTTTCATTTCCTCACCTATCCAACCAGTCATTTTTCAGAGCAATTAAAAGGTAAATCACATCT
This sequence comes from Uromys caudimaculatus, assembly GCA_028551405.1. Classification (NCBI taxonomy): domain Eukaryota; kingdom Metazoa; phylum Chordata; class Mammalia; order Rodentia; family Muridae; genus Uromys; species Uromys caudimaculatus. The sequence continues at coordinate 16,075,877 of CM052701.1, forward strand.
GGTGTCCCCAGGTCAGATTCAAGTAAGTACTATAAAAGTGATCTTACATGAAAGAAATACAGCATTATATCTCATTTTAAGAGTGAATCAAGATAAAAGCAGATACTTCATGAGTTAACAAGTGTCTTAAATTTGAACCTGCATCTAAAATATTAAGATGCAGCCTGCGCTTTTTTCTCATTTTTTCTGTAAATGAGCAGAAATGCCCTGAGTGATTCATATACAACTCTTTGCCTGTTAGAAAGCTACTTGCACTTTGGGGTGCAAACCAGAGGTTGCAGGCATATTAGTATTGATGGGCTCGGGGACTGCCTAAAGTGGAGGCAGTCCTGGATTACTGAGTAGATTTTTATAGCATTCAGCTAAAGGATGCTGGCTCTTTCCATGTATCTGCCATTGCAGGGCCACTCTGGGACATAGGAGACCCCAGCTTTGCCTCTGAGGTTGGGATTTGGTACAGCTCAGCCCATGACAGGGGATTCCCTGCTGCTCCTTTAAACTCCTGCCTGTGGTCATAGCTAACAAAGTAGCTGGGCTAGAAGGTAGGCGATTATCAGTGCACGAGCTTCATAAATATGAGATGAGACGGCTGGGGTGGAGATGAAAGTTGAGATGCTCAAAAATAAAGCGTGAAAGAGCCCTGGCCCCGTCTAAGAACAGGATTGATCTTTGTACGCTGGCAGAATGTACAATTTCCCTTCACTTACTACAGAGTCTCTGTTTCTATAGAAACCACCAATTTTATAGACAGATTGGCTCTGTGAGAAGGCACTGTGAGTTCAGTTTGAAGCCAAGTGCCGTCAGGGCAAGGCGCTCCCAACCCCAAGGAGGGGCTTTCTTCTGTGCTCACTAACTAGCTCTCCTGGGGATGGTTAATGATCACCAGGCTTGGAACCTGTCAGGATTATTACAATAACACTTGCAGGGCTGCTTTCCCTCCATGGACCCCTGAAACCACTGGCATGTCTAGAGTTCATGGAGTGCTCTCACGGAGGTCAGAATTAGATTCATTTGTTCATCAGATACATGCTGATATCTTAGCATCAAACACTATGCAGAGCCCTGGAGGCTGGAATAGAGTAATGGAGGAAGACAGGCAGATGTGTAGCTTCATTTCAGTTGATGGAGAGGTGTCTCTCTCCATGACCACTTTGAAGAGATGGTTCTGATGTTTAGTGGAGGTCATGAATACTTTGGTAAAGATAGACAATCACAAAGTGGTTCAGGTACCTTTCGTGCATAATAAATGACCCTACCTACTTGCATAGGTAGACTTGGTGGCATATGCCTATAATCCCAGCATTCAGGATGCATTATCAGGAATACCAGGCTAGCCCAGGCTATTATTGGGATTATACATCAAAACAAAGAGCAGAAGAAAACAAAAAGCTAATGACACAGACCCAACAATGCTTTTATGTGTTTGCAAGTCTGGACCTTGAAGAAGATAGGCATGATGGCAAGACACCTCACTGCTCTAGGGTTGGGGTTTCAGCTGGGGTGGATCAAAGGCAAAAATGATTGGCATAATTAATAAACTCACATAGCTAAAACCTTGGTTTCTCCTATGACATGCTGGAGGGTATGTGTTCAAGAACAACTCTTCTATTCAGCCGGCAGCACGAGGTTGGGAGGCCTAGAACAGCTGGAGACGAAGTGGAATTATATTCTCTCAACACGACTTCCTCCACTGCCTAAGCTTCCTTACTCACGGCTTCCTCAGAGAAATCTAACTTCTTCCATGGCAATGAATGCTCTGAGGCTCGTGACCTGGCTTCAGTGTTCTAGACCACCATGACCACTATATTTTATGGGAGAGAACTAATCACTAAGGAATGCCAGAGTGAGTGTAGGGAGAGAAGATGGGTGGGTGCTACCTCTCAGTTAAGAAATGGTGTACATGGCCACAAGGGAAGGAATTGATGGCGTATGACTTTGGAGAGTTTCCCCATTGAGACATCCGGATCCTTTTCTACACCAGGGTGTGATTGGCGTGGAGGAAATTATAATAGAGGAACATGTAATAGAATTGTCATCAGGAGATTGAGCTACAATCTGTGGTTAGAACAACATGAGTGCTGCCTGTCCTATGGAGAGGAGCTCGTCTCATCAGGCCAGATGTGGGTTCAGAGATACAGTCCCAGCAACGTGTCTTGTGTGGTAAATAAAAACATTCATGCATAAGTGGATATGTATCTGTGTAGTAAATAAAAACATTCAAGAAGCCGGGCAGTGGTGGCACACGCCTTTAATCCCAGCACTTGGGAGGCAGAGGCAGGTGGATTTCTGAGTTCGAGGCCAGCCTGGTCTACAGAGTGAGTTCCAGGACAGCCAGGGCTACACAGAGAAACCCTGTCTTGAAAAACAAAAACAACAACAACAACAAAACATTCAAGAAAAGGTGGACATGTGGTATGAAGTCAGTGTTGACTCTGGCCTAGTGACATGACCATCAATGCCCTTTTGGAGGTGACTGGTTGTGTAGGACACACTTGAAACTTTCACAGACAAGATATTGGGTTATTTAACTAAAATCCATTGAATCCTTCAAGCCTAATCAAATTCCAGAGCCCTCAGGAAATACTGATCTTTGGATCTCTCTTCTCTACTCATTTTTCACTTTTGAGAGCTGGCTGAACTCCACACTCCCAGGTATTCTTTCCTGACAGGGAGGCAAGATAAACAAATGCTCTTTCTTTGGAGCTCAGTGGGGAAAAGGGGGCTCTTCTCCTCAGCCAGGCAAGTCCCAGACCAGGCTTGCTTTGGCATATATTGGGTCACTTGAACATTCCTGACCCAGTCTCTAGGCTAATGGCATGGGTTGGGGGTGGGAGGGAGCTCTGATCGGCCAGCTTTCAGTTACTACTGTTTATCCTTTAACCCAATCACCTACCCAGTCCAGGGGGGTGAGAACTTATGAACGAGCAACTTTGGGTTACCGTCACACTCAGCACAGGTTGGAGTAAATTCTCCTGAAGATGTCCCAGGTGTTCTTAGAGACAAATGATACCTGAAATGATGTAGAGAACAGACAGACTGCCCTGTGAGGGTGGAACTATGGTTAAGCAGATCAAAGACATGAACTAGGAAGAGTATTGTTGAATTAGAAAAAGAAGAGATGTGGGTAGGTCTCTGAGAGCTGCTGATGGATGTACAGGAAAAGGAGACACAAGAGGCATGGGCTGAGGTAACGATCAGCATGGCTACAGCATGGTCCACTGGCCGCTGTACAAGTGTATAGAAGTAACACACCGAGCCCCGTGGATACATCCAACTAATGTGAGAATAAAAATAAAAGATATTGAAGTGGAATTCTTGGGGAGAAAAACCAGCAGCCAAAAGAAAGATGTACTTCAAGAAAGAGAACTCACCAGACATGATCACACTTGCGTCCAATTTCAGCTCTTACTTGGAAGGCGGAGGCAGAGTGATCAGAAGTTTGAGGTCATCTCCAGCTAGATAGCAAGTTTGAAGCCAGCCTAGGAGACCTCAGAGTGTCTCACGAAGAAAAGAAAAGCAGAGGAGGAGCTGTCAACATTGGGAATGTCTTTCAGAAGTGAAGCGAGGTTCACTCGTTTGCTCCTTCATGTTCATGGCCAGCCAGTGTTCTGAGCACCTACTATGTGCCCTGAGCCATGTGCTAGGGATATGAGTGAACAACACAGGGACAATCTCCCTGAGTTCATGTATCTGAATCCCAGACAAGAATGAAGATGGTGATTAGAGTCACTTACATACAATTTTAGTGGGAAAAGGTTTTAGAAGTTGGGGTGCTCTTGTGCACCAGGTGAGGAGTGTGTGGATGGTGAGGTGATGGGAGTGGTGTGTGGGTTTTGCCTTTTCTACAAGTTCTGTTGTCCAAGAAGGAGACGGAGCCAGGGCTGGAGGGAAAGGGACGGAGCTGATCTTATAATTTTTTTCAGTTTTAAAAATAAGAGTGGAGCTCACTCTTTCTGTACACATGTTCTTCTGTGCTCTCATGTATTATGATATTCTGTCTAGTCTGCTCCCCAAGAAGAGACCTGGATAGTCTTCTCTGCCTGAAGGATGCACAGGCTGGTGCTTGCAGGGAGAGAAGCTACATTAGAACTCTCCCTCCCCGTAGGAAAAAAGGAAGAAGCCCCATCTCTCTTTAGTGTCTCAGCTTCCAGGGCCAGGGGAATCTGGGTAGCATAAAAACACAGCCAGATGCAAGGAGGCTGCATTTTAACAAGCTTAAGTCTTCCTGCTACACAAAACAAATAACCCAACCTTCCAGTGGTTGATATGCATTCCTTCTTCCCTGGTGTGCCCACTCCTTGTGAATGGCAGGTTGGGTGGAAGGCAGGTAGTGTGGGGGTGAGGACTGGGGTAATGTAGATAATTGAGTGTTGATTGTAATTAACCTAATTTCAGAAGTGACGCTCAAGATCCCATACCTTCAGCTCTCAAGCAATTCCAGTCAGAAGCTTCTCACCTGCTACCTCCCTCACCTGATCCTATCTGAGGTCTGAAGCGAGGGCCCATTGATTATGCTACCAGGTGACATTTGGCAAAGCCTCGAGACATTTTTGTTATGATTGGGGAGAGGGACTGGTGGCATTTGGTGAATGAAGATCAGAGATGCTATTGAACAGTCTGCTAAGCACAGAGAAAAGTCAAGGATATGAGTGACTGCTCTCGACATGTCAGAGATGGCATGAGGACCTGACTTGACCCTCAGAACCCATGTGATAATGGTAAGAGTTGGGGCTGGAAAGATGACCTATTAATTAAGAGTGCTCAACCAGAGGACCTGTTCCTAGTACCCATGTTGGGTGGCTAGCAGACATCTGTAATTCCAGCCTCCAGGAATTCAATGACCCCCTCTTCTGGATTCTGTGGACAGTGTTCTCACTTATAGGTACAAACAGATGAATAGACATACACATACACTTTTTAAAAAGGAGGCCAGGTGTGATTGTGTGTGCCTATAAGCCCAGTGCTGGGGAAGTAGAGATAGGAGGGTCTCTGGGTCTTGCTGGCCACATAGTCTAGCTAAATTGGTGACTGGCTGGTTCAGTAAGAGCCCCTGTCCAAACTGTAAGGCAGAGAGTTATAGAGGAAAATACCAGACACACACACACACACACACACACACACACACACACACACACACACACACGTGCATTGAGACCTGCACATGTGCACACACGGATGAACACACAGACTAATATAGGTTAAAAGTAGGGGAGGGGAAACCCCACAGCAGCAGTGTAAAGAAAGCTGAAACACACCCTGTGAACAAATCCTGCTCTTTGAAGAATGGAGAGTACTTATGACGTTGGACAGAGGAAGATGGGGAGATTTGAGGCTACATCTGTACTGTCTCTGGATACACAGGAACAAAATAAACAGTATATTCTCTC
>CM052701.1:16081763-16154167 GCA_028551405.1 Uromys caudimaculatus
CATCTGCATTGGAAGGACGTGGCTCGTCAGCTGAGGATGTTGGCATCAGAGGGGAACCAGCAGGCTTGTGAAGCGGTTTTCATGGAACTCATGTTGTTTCCTGGGATCAGATATACTGGGGACTATAAAACCTAGGGCCCATCTTTCTCACTGTCACCAAGCTTCCAGGCTTTGTGTCCTCTTCTCTGTTTCATTGGAAGCAAGTGTGGGAGATGATGCTTAGACTTTTCCAAGAGACTTCCCCGCTGCATTGGGCTCCAGGCAGGCTTCTCAATCTGGGGACCCCTTTTTTCAGCCTGCTCAGGCACTAAGCTGAGGATACTGAGCTTATTATGGTCATGAGTTACACTGTTACAAAATGCACAGTCAACAGTGGAGGAGAAATCTCTCCATCATGAATCAGACCATTCTAACATGTGTAATCAACAGTGAGGAGAAATTTCAGGTAGTTACCGAATGGTTTGCTAACACATTGTCATGGCAACTGCTAATCCTTAAAGAGTCTGTCTTGAGTGGCTTCTTTGACATATGCTTGCAAGAGCTGAGGACACTTGTATTCTAACAAGCGTCAAATCAAATATTATTTTTCGGAATTTATTTAAGAGGAAAATCTGCCCATCATTTTGGCTCTGAGGGATGTCAGAATCAGGAAAAACTTTCTCCGACACTGGCTCTGAGTCTTGTCAGGTTCATGTGCTGTCTATCTTCTCTACCTAATTTCTCTATTCTCCTGTGTTAGTCATGTTTTCATGGCTGTAATAAAATACCAGAGATAATCATTTATAGAGAGAAAAGGGTCAATTTGGCTCACAGTTTTTAATGTTGAGGATCATAACAGATAGGCCTTCTTTGGGGTAGTAAACCATGAGGACAATGTATGGTGGAGCAAAGATGGTTATCTTGTAGCCAGTGTGGTGGTTTGAATGAGATTGGCACCCATTGGCTCATATATTTACATGCTTAATATCTAGTTGGTAAACTATTTGAGAGGATTAGAAGGATTAGGAGGTGTGGCTTTGTTGGAGTAAGTGTGGCCTTGTTGGAGGAGGTGTATGTCACTAGAGGTTCTCTCTCTCTCTCTCTCTCTCTCTCTCTCTCTGCAAGCATGCCTGCCTGTGGATTAGCATGTAAACACATTGTCATGGCAACTGAATGCAGTCATACTCCCCATCATAATGATAATGGACTAAGCCTCTGAAGCAGTTAGAAAGCCCCCTATTAAATGCTTTCTTTTATAAGAGTCATGGTGTCTTTTCACAGCAATAGAACAGTGACCAAGACAGTCAGAAAACAAAACTAGAGTTAAGAAGGGTTAGGGTTTCACATTCCCCTTTGAAGGTGCACCCCCATTGACCCAAGGACTCCCATCTGTCCCACCTCCTTATGTTTCTCCCACCTTCTGATAGCACCAGCCTGAGACACATTGAACATCTCAAGCAGGTGTGTTCAACCTGGGTATCCAGTGCATGAGTGTCAGGGCAGCTTCAAGGAGTGCTGCCCAACACATTTGTAGATGACAGTGTCACGTTGAAATGCCAGAAGACTGCACACTATAGATGTAAAGTATGGTGCATCTTATTACTTTTAAATATACATATATTTTTTTATTTGAGAAGTGGGAAAGTTTCTACATAATACATACATTTGGTACAGGAAAATAAATAAGAGCTGTGTGTAAGAACATTGTTGATTAATGTGCTCGATTTTGGTTTTATCCTTTCCTTGCTCATATTTATGTATCTGCGTGTTTTAAACACAATTAGAATAATTATTTGCATGATAGATTATTTCATATCCTGCTTTATTACTTAATGTTTGATTATAAACGTGTCCCTGCACTACAGATTATTTAGAAGTCTAAATTATTGATAGCAGCATGCACTCCAACTGTAGTGTATATCACAACTATTTAGCCAGTTTCCTGTTGTGGTTGAATACTTTTGAATTTCTTTGAATGCTTATGAATAATGCCGTACCAAATATCCTTGCATGTAAGTTGTAAAATATCTTTTTAGAAGAGAGTTACTCTGTCAAGTGCTCGGGATGTTTAAACTTCCCAGACTTCCCATGTGCCCAGACTTCCTTCTGGGAATTTTTGCAGTGACATCAGAAGCCGAAGAATCAACAGCCATCTTGCCCAAAGCATGGGTGAAGGTCAAGAGAGTAGATAATCTATTGGTGCTACACAACTTAAATTCCTTCTCTGGAAGATATGTAAAGAGTATCTACCCCTCCCCCCTAAGGTTTCACCAATCTTTTCTCTGAGAAACCAATGAGTTTATAAGGCTTGTTTATAGAGCAATAGGTGAGGGGTCATGGACAGGAGCATGGGGGACCTTAAAGCAGCCATATTGGAAGGTCTGCCCCAAATACGGATGATGATCTTTATGGCTATGTAGCTGGGTACTCTTCCCCAGCCCTTCACAGAGAACTTCAGACTACATATAACTAGGGCAGAACTTCGTACAACTGGTTGGGAGGAGTAGCTAGATACTCAGATGAGGGACCCCCTGGCCCTCCTTGCCACCTCCTTCTATGAGGGAGTGTCACCAGCCAGCAGAACTAACTACGATCATCCTTTGCACATAGGCCCCAGCAGAATCCTAAAGATGGTGGAGGGTGGTTTAGAGGCTCACCTTGTACAACTGAGTATTTTGTTATTTTGACACTTGTAGCTTGTGGCAAAGCCATGCAAGCAGTCATCTGTGGACAGGGTGCTAAGTGTGAGGAGAACCAAATGGTATGCCTGGCAAGGCCAGTCCTTGTGGGAAGAGGATGTGTTCTGATGACTGTTCCCATTGCTGTAACGAAATTCCCGTCAAAGCACCTTATTAAAGAAGGAGGCTGTGATGGTTAATGTTAAGTATCCACTTGCTAGGATCTAGAATCACACAGGAGAAAAGGAATTATTTAGTTTCTGGACATTCCTGGGAGGGACTATGCTAATTAACTGGGGTGGGAGGACCTGTTTTGGAAGTAGGTGGCACCATTCCCTGGGCTGAGAAAGCCAGTTCAACAATAGACTCATCTCTGTTTTCTAGCTGTGGGTGAGACATGACCAGCTGCTTCCAGGTCTTGCTGCCCTGACTTCCCCACTACTAGGAACTAGACCTTGTACTATGAGCCAGAACAAACCCTCCTTTGCTTTAGTTAGTTTTGTGAGAGCATTTGCCCCAGTAACAGAGAGACTGAAGCAAGACTTGTTTATTTAGGCTCACAATTTGGGCACGTTCATCACGACAGACAGGAAAGTTACAGAGACAGGAATCTGAGACAGTTTGTCACAGTGAATCCTGGGGCTCAGCTTGAGTTTTCTTTTTTTATTCAGTCTGGGACCCCAGCCCAAAGAATGGTGTTACCCCATTAGGGTGTGTCTTCCTATCTCACGTAATCTAATCTAGATACTTCCTCATAGACAGTGATAGAGGCTTGTCTCCTAGGTGATGCTAGATCTTGTCAATTTGGCAACCAATCTCAACCTTTGTAGGATGTCTCATCCTCCTGTTTTGAAGTGAAGGAGGCCAGGGCTCTGTGTGGGGAGGCACCATATGTCCTGGAATAGCTGAAGATCTAGAAGATGTTTCTCAGCCGAGAAGAAAAGCTAGGCCGACTGGAGACTCTGATGTGTGGAACATAGGAGTCCCTGCCACACGCTGTCTCTCAGCTGGCTGAAGGCCATTGCTCCAGCACCTGCTTCTCTTCCTGACCCTTCCTTAGTCCTTTAGATAGGTATATTGTATCCCCTGCCTTACACCCCCAAAATAGCACAGCAGTGTCATCACACAGCTCCTGCTGTCATCTCCCCATGTTGTCATTCTCACAGACGTGGGCCAGATGCACATGGTGTCTGGCATGAGGACAGATGTGCCCCAGGGAGTCTGTCCTGGGTTTGCAGCATCCTGGCCCATTTTGTCCAGCCTGTAGCTCACAGCTGCAGGTGCAGGGCTCCCCAGACAGCTGCAGCCATCCGAGTCCTGTCTGGGCTCTGTCCTCTCATCCCCTCCCTCTGTCCTGCACTGGGCATCTCCAAGGGCCGCCTTGCTGGGAGCAGCTGTTGATTCAGATTTTTCATCAGGACTTTTATAATTAAAATTCGAAGCTTTCAGACATTTGCGTTCCCTTACACTGAAGGAGCAGCTGTTAAAATCTGAGGTAGGGAAGCAGAGGCTTTCGTGGTGCGCTTGGGGTGAGATTAATTAAGTATGTAGATGTATTTTCCCTTCTCACAGTCTAGATACAGGACTGAGAAAGCAATCCCCACCTTCTCTGCCCTGCCCCAGTCTCTATATGCTAAGTACTATGTTATTCAGTACTACTTAGGAGACTTGGAAACTAACTGTATGTGAGGGTCAGATCCTGGCTCTGGTCTAAACTGTCTGGTGACTTTGGAAAAGTTACTTAATCTCTTTGCAGATTGCAGAGTGCAGTCCATGTATAGGATAGTCTGCGTTCTTTAAAGAAACTTGCCTGAGAGAATGAATATATGTTAAAGGGGGATTTATTCAATTGACTTACAAGATGCATCCAGCCTTGAGTACTCCAGCAATGGCTGTTACGCTGGAGAGACAGAGAATGCCATAGTGGCTTAGTTCCCAAGGCTAGATGTCTTAGCAGGCCCAATCTGGTGCTGAAGCCCTGGAAGATTCCCAGAAAGCTGCTGGTTTTCATTCTCCATTGGCATCCCAAAGAAGTTAGTTCTAGTATTGGTGAAGGGATGCCACAGGAACAGGATGGGTGAACTTGCCAGCAAGTATGAAAGCAAGCAGTCAAAAATCAAGTTTCCTTCTTCCATGTTATTTTATATGGGCTGCCAATAGAAAGTGTGGCCCAGATTTAGGATGGGTCTTCCTCTTCAAATGATCTGGCCACGAACATCCCTCATGGGAGTGCCCAGTGGATTGGGTTTTAGTTGATCTCAGATGTAGTCAAGTTGACAACCAAGATTAGCCATCTCTATGTGCCTAACTTATGTTTGCATTTACTACTAGAACTTTATTAATGCTCTCAACAGGTTAGCATCATACCTAAATTACAGAGGAGGAAGGGAGCCCTTTCAGGCCAAATCGTAGGTGTGCACAGGTGCCTGTAGTAGGTGATGCTGGGTGTGGAACCGTAGTCAGGCTGCATGCTTCCCCCTTATCTTCTCTCCCCATCTTGATGCTGCCTTCTCCACAAGGCCTTGCCTTTTATTCTCCCCCTTAAGTAGGATGGTGACTTGAATGCTGGGAGTCACCAAACCCTACATTGGATCTGTGGCAAGTGGGGCATCCAAGGAGAGAATGGGGTTTCTTATTGTTGGATTCTCAGCTTTTCCTGTCTTTTCTTATCATAGACATCTAAAGACATGTCAGTAGCAACCTGATTAATACCCTGTCTGGGCACTATCATCTTGTTGTAGTTTCTAGGGATGCTAACACTTTGAATCTCTCTCTCTCTCTCTCTCTCTCTCACACACACACACACACACACACACACACACACACACACATACACAAACAGAGCATTCTTTCCAAGATAATTGCACACTGTGGGGTGACCTGGACCATCAGTAAAAATAGCTCCCCTCAATGACTGTTCCATCTACATGAGCAGTAATAGTGTTATAGGCCATTCCTCCCTGTGAACACACTGATGCCTGACTGCTATGCTGCCAGGACTTGACATACATTATTTAACTTCATTCCCACAACAATCCCATGGGGACTATGGTTTTTCAGTCTACTACATATGAAGAAATAAGATCTCTAAAAGTTCTGAAATAAGTCCCAGGGATCATGGAGCACAGGAATGAGGTTGAGATTATCAGTGGTTTGTATGGTGCTGACATACCCCATGAGCTTACTCCTGCAAATGTCAGCCATTAGAATGCATAGCTGTTGTTCAAGATTCTCTGGAAGTGCTTTCCGCAGATTTCACGTTTCCCTGTCAAATATGTCCCCTTCCATCCTCTGTTGGATGCTGTAAGTTCCTTGAAGCATCAGGTGTTGTGGAATGAATTACAATAAGAATGGCTTTAAAAAATTGTTCTTAGCTACCTGGATCTGCTGGTTTCTGGAAAGGAGCCAAGAGAAGGATCCAGACTGTCATGACCCACTGCTCTATCTGTGAGCTGGAGAAGTTCAATGCTAAGGGTTCAGGCTTGTGTAGAAATGAGGAGAAGAAGGACAGGGACGGACCTGGGACGGGTTCTGTGTGGGAAGGGCTTTCATGGACATTGTATCAGAGAAATTTGTTTTCCATGTTGCCTAGTCCTCAGTGTGCAAGGAGAACTTCTCAATGTTGGGGTATTAGTAATGTGCTGGCCTTCCAACACTGATGGCCATTTTTACTTTACAGAAGCAGGTGTCAGGAAGCCCTAGGCATTCAGTGCTATTAACACCATCAAGCCAACATTTACTTTTCCATACCCACCCTCCCCTTTGAATTTTAGCTTCATGGTTTGTTTTTTTGGTAAGCCCATCATTCACTTGTAGTAGTGCTATGGAGATGCCCTTTAAAGTAACTCGGTTGGTCAAGTGCCTGCTTCCCAAGCATGGGGACCTGAGTTCAAACCCTGGAAACAATGTAAAAAGATAGGCGTGGGTGTGTGTACTTGTAATATCACTCTGTGTGTGTGTGTGGGGGGGTGAGCTAGGTGGATTTCTGAAGTTGGCTATCCACCAACTTGAGTTGAACTGGTGAGCCCTAGTCCCAATGAGAGACTCTGTTTCAATCAAACAATTGAAGTATAGTTCCAGAGAAATGCATCAGGTTTACCTTTGACCTCCATGTGCATGTGCACACATGTCAAACACACAGACACACACAGACACACACACACACGCTCATATCTACTAAATATTAGTGTAAGTGGTAGTAACGCATCACAGAGCTTACACAAGAGGCCCAGGAGAGTTTTGCTTAGCCAGAACTTCTGCAGAACAAGGTTTGCCGGCTTCAACCTTTCACTGCTGCAGCTTTAAGTTGCCATTTTAAAAGGTGTCTTTGTTCTGCGAAGCATGCTATACCTGCAGTGATTCTTATGCTATGTGTGTGAGACACCTGCACTGCTATGCTTTGGGGACACACTAGGAGTGTGCATGCTTGGGGCCCATCCCTGTAGTACAGAATCAGAGTCCCCAGGGCCTAGCCCAGGAATATGCATGCAACAAGTTCTGAGGGTACTTCTATAACTAATAAAGCGTGAGGACCACAGATATAGTCTTGTGAATACTGACTTGTCAATCAAAGCCCTTTTTCTGTCCAAATCTCTGTTCAGTGCCACAAACTCACAACAGTTTTTGAACCACATTCTCTTTGCTGTATAGAGAAGTTAATGCAGTGGTTTTGGGGGACTGCTCTAAGGCTCAGCCATTTCCAGCTGTGATGGTCTGTGTGCATTGGAGCCATTCTGTGTAACTTCAGCCCTCTTCACCTTGGAAATGTCAAAGTGATTTCACTTGTACTTAAGATCTCATGGCAAAGAGATTGAATGCTTATGTGGGTTTTAGCCTATGTGGGCCCCATTTTGTCTTGTTTGCTTCTACGTTTGTACTTTTGGAATCAAGTTGTTTTTGTTCCCAGGGGTCTCAGGTGCAGCCTTGGATGCTGGCAAGCATCCTATTGCCTGTTCACCAGACCGTGGCTACATCTCTGCTTCTATTACCAGAGTAGAAGGCTGTTTTACACACAGGTGCCATGGCCTTCCTTTGCTGGCTGTGTGTAGCATTAAGTCCAAAGATCTCTCAGGACTTTAATTCAGACTGTAATTGGAAAGAAAAAAAGAAGAAGAAGAAAAAGAAGAAGAAGAAGAGGAGGAGGAGGAGGAGGAGGAGGAGGAGGAGGAAAGGAAGAGGAGGAGGGAGCAATATTAAAAAGCAGATATTAATGTGGTCTGGAAATTCTTATATGAATCTATATAGTTTATTCAGAGTACCCAGTTTAACTTGAAACTGATGGGATACTGAGGACATCAGACACTTTCTACTAAGGGCACCCTAGACATGCCCACAGTGTATGTGGGGATCCTGGAATTAATTCCAGAGGCCTCCAGTTCTTTTGAATTTTATTGAGTGACCTTGTTCAGTCATCTGACTTTCCTAGGCTCTAGTTTTTCTCAAAGGCAAAATAGCAGTGATAATGAACCTGCCTCTTGGGGGCTATTATTTGGATGCCTGGGAAGATCCATGTGAGAAGTGTGTTGTCACCTAGATGGTGGTGTGTGGGTTTTGTGTAGCCATCTGTCACCTGGCAAGTGCTGTGTAGGCATTTCCCACTGTCTGGAAGCCTTCAATCAGTTTTAATCCCTGAGGTCTTTCACATTTAAGAGCTCTTTATGTCATTTGATTCAAAGATTGCAAAGCCATGGGCCTCAAGTCCAGCTCAAGGCACAGAAACGCACTGTTCTGAGTATATAGTGTTCTTTAACCACCATTACAGCATGCCTTCGGATAGGGTCTATCCTTTTCATTTGTTGAGAATCCTATCCCTCTGTATTTTCCAGCCTGTGACTTTGTTCATTTTTATTGCCTGTGAACAGAGATCCCTGGTAGTGACCTTTAATGTTCTTGATTTCAGTTAGCACCTCCAGATGCTTCGGTAGAACACGCTATAGGAATGGCTGGTCCTCCCAGTCACACTTTAGATACACGACTGACATCAGCGGCCACAGTTACAGGAGAGAGAAGACAGTTGGGGGCCTCCCCTGACGCTATGATGGAGGGAAGGTACAGAGGAACAGGTTGGGAAGAAGGTTGAAACTGTCACCGTTACATATGAAGGCAAGAACCGAGGTGTCTGTTGCATAGTCAGGGTGGGAATATTAAGTAGTTAGAGAGACCAATCTGAGTTTAGTGGAGAGGGTTGCAATAAAGATCTCCAGTTATGGTCCTTGTGTGGGTATTGTTCAGTGGGCTCAGATGCAGTCCTCTAGATGAGTGTAGAGAAGAGAGGACTGAGTCCTGAGCACTGTAGTGAAGGGCTCAGGATGAGTGGAAGAGCTCAGTGATGGGGGCTCAGTTGTGTGAGCTGTAGACTGGAGGAACAACAAGAAAATAGTATGGCTGGAACCCTCCAGCAGGCCAGGGGTGGGGGGAGGAAGTACCAACTCCAGCCACACTGCCCATTGAGTCAGTGTGATGGGGACTGAGTTCCAGCCTTCGGATTCAGCCAGAGGTCAGAGGTGGCCTTGAAAAGACCAGTTCACTCTCCTGTTCTATCTGAGAACCTGGGTAGCAGGTACAATGGACACCAAGGGCACAGAAACTTCAGGGTGTTTTTTTTTCTTTGTTATAAATAGCAAAAAGATAATAGTATGACTGACTTTGACACATCTAAATCAACATCCGTTCTGAAAGAAAGTAAGGTAACAAAACCGTATTTGAGCAATCTTGGGTAACAGAGATTTAAAAAACAATTCCCCTAACCACACCTGCTCTGTACAATTGCCGGCTTAATGCTTTGCTTTTCATAGTCCTTTACTTCCTTAATATGCATATAGTTTCTTCTTTCTTTCTTTAAAAAAGAGAAAAAAGAAAAAAAAAAAAAACTAGAAAGGCTAGTTCTAGCTCATTTGGTGCCCTGTTCTTCCTGCTTACCATTTCATCACAGGCATTTTTCTGTGCTGTCTTCTTGCCACAGTAACCTCAGTAGTTAAAATTCACAGGATCTCATTAGGACCTGCTCCCAACCTCCATATTTCCTGTGGAGTCTGAAGCTAATGAAGGGGATGAGGAAAATGTCTGTAAATATTTTGTTGTTTTGCAAACACAGGCACTCTTAAATCCAGTTTAATGATTGCTCAGTTTAATTAAACCCTCTTGGTCTTATTTGTTACCCAGTTCTCTGCACTGATTAGAGCCCGGTCTGAAAGGAGGACTCAGATGTGCAGCGCAGTTGCTTCTCTCTCTCTCTCTCTCTCTCTCTCTCTCTCTCTCTCTCTCTCTCTCTCTCTCTCTCTCTCTCTCACTCTGCAAATGGGAAAGGGGAAATTTGAAAGCAAGAACGTGAATCTATTCTGTGTATTCTTCTGAAGCGACTTGCACAGTAGCCTTTTGTTTAGATGAAGGGCCAAAGATCTTTTGAATGTATATGTTTCATGGACTGGCATCTACTGCTTGCCAGATCTGAAGCACATGTAGCTCGTTTTTTTGTTTTTTTGTTTGTTTATGTTTGAATGGAAGGGCTTGGGCCACCTGGCCTTCGCATGTCCCAACTGTCATCTCTGGCGGAGCCCACACATTAGGATTATCTCATCCTCATTGAAGAGGCTTGGTCATCTGCTTATAGCTCAACATTCCAGCTCAGGGGCTGGGGTCCAAGCACCCTTGATCTCAAGAAGGAAGAGAAACCTGGGGAAGGAAAAGCATGGGGCACCCTTGATCTCAAGAAGGAAGAGAAACCTGGGGAAGGAAAAGCACGGTGCACATCTGTTTCCCCGGCTTTCCTTACTGCCCTTGCTGCCCTGCTCGAGACAGCCCCTTTGAATTCCCAGCTGCCATCCCTTTGTGGTTTCCTTGATTGAGACCCAGCCCTGAAAAACTGGACAGGTGCTTTCACAGCCTGTAAAGAGTGCAGAGCTCCAGGAGTGTTTGGCATTCAGTTTCAAGGCATAGATATAAACTTTTAGTGCTGCGCTGTTTCCTGGTAGCAGGTCTCAGCCGGAGATGGAGGAGTGGATGTCTTTCCCTGGGCAAGGTCTGTTTTATGTTTAGGGAGTTATGTGGATGGTGCAGCTTAGGGTAGAGGAGCCTCTTCTGGAGTTAGGAGTGAGAAGGAAGCTGCAGAGAGCGGTGGGCTAGTTTAAACATTTAGGGCAGCTCAATTCAGCATCTTTCCTTTACAGTCCTATCAGCTGAAGCATAAACACATGAAGATAAGTGCCTTCCACCTACATATGTGCCCTCCACCCTGATAGTGTAGTTCATGCCTTGTAAACTGTATGCCAGTCCCAAGTGGTGGTTGGGACTTTGCCTCCCTTCATCCTGAACTGCAGACAGTATCAAAGTACAAATTATAACTGTGCACAGCAGCGATAAAACACTTTAGGAAGCAGACACTCTGAACGTAGGAAGGGGGTTACAATGGGGAGAGCTATGTGGTTGGGGTGTGTGGGGTGTATCTAAAATCCCCTCCACATGATGATGAATCGAGGTTTGTTCTCTAGCTGGTCATGGAATTTTGAGAGGCTTTGGAACCTTTGGGTGCTG
Organism: Uromys caudimaculatus; assembly: GCA_028551405.1. Taxonomy (NCBI): domain Eukaryota; kingdom Metazoa; phylum Chordata; class Mammalia; order Rodentia; family Muridae; genus Uromys; species Uromys caudimaculatus. The sequence goes on from CM052701.1 coordinate 16,092,950, forward strand.
AGGGCTGGCTAGTAGAGGTAAGTCATTTTGAGAGGCAAGTCTTTTGAGGTCAAGGCCCAGTGCTGCCATTCTGTTACTGTCCCTGCTTCCTTGTTCAAGGTGACGTCCAGGAACCCTCATGCTCTTGTCACCATCAACTTCATCATGGCTTCTCTGTCATGATGGACTGAGATTGTCTGAAGCTGTGAGCCAAAGGAGATCTTTTCCATCTTCTACTGTCTCTGCCAGGTGTATGGGCGATGTGGATACATTAACCACCCTAGAGTGAGTGGAAAGAGAGGTGGCCTGACCATTAAAGAGTTTGGCAGTGTTCTTTGGTGGTCAGTCAGTCCTGAGAAGGGTCTGTGGAGGAGGAAGAAAGCCCACGTCCTATTTGATGTAGTCACGCTGTGGGCAATTTGTCTATATTGGTTAGTGCAGCCACACTTATGGTGAGAATTTACAAGGTCCCTCTTTGGTGTTGTCCTAGGTAAGCTAAGGTTGTCCATAGCTTTAGGTAAGACATGTTGGGTGGGGAACATGGTTCTAGGCAGCAAGCTGTTTCCTGTAACACATGGGGCTGGACGTCTTTCCTCACCAGGAACATGGGACTTTAGTGAAGCTCAGGCTCTGAAGACCTCTCTGACTGCACAGAACAATCGTAGCTTATGTCTCCTGCTGGCCCTCAGGGTAGAGAGAGAATTGTGGGTCTGATGCTGCCCATCTGGGTTCTTACTATGCCTGAGCTAGAAGAAAAATGGTATCCGGAAGGTGGCAAAAACAGGTGAGAGATCCTTAGTGCCCAGGCTCAGGTAGGCTAAGACATTGTATATGCTCCCATTAACCACTAGTGAATGTAGCTGGGGGAATAGCAGCAGCAGCAGCAGCAGCAGCAGCAGCAGCAGCAGCAGCAGCAGCAGCAGCAGTTAAAGGAGGAGTTCGTCTGCCCCTCCTTTACAGCTCTCCTTAGGTGGAGCAGTGGAAGGCCCTTTGTTTACAATAGGCATTCTCAACCTCTGTGTTCAGACCTCCTTGAGGGTCGCACATCTGATATCCTGCATATCAGACATTTACATTACGATTCATGACATTAGCAAAGTCATAGTCTGAAGTAGCAATGAGCTAATTTTATGGTTGGGCATCATCACAACATGAGGAACTGTATTAAAGGGTACAGTCTCGGAGGTTGAGAACCATTGGTCTATAAAATGACGGAGGATGAAGAAGAGTTAACCACTTCTGTGCCCGACCCTAAGTTTTGACTTTGCTAGCAACCTGCCACTGGCACTTTGATTTCTGGGGGCACTTTCTGTAATAATGAAATGGTTAAGAGTCAAAGAGGCCTCACATCTCAAGTTCCCAAGCCCCAGGGAGTTCTCTTCCATCCTGGACTGCCTAAAGGGCAGAGAACAATGTGGTTTCACTGGCTGGGTATTTAAAGGCTCTCAGTCCTTCTTTTGGTAATGCCTTTTCAAACAGCATCGATTCATCTGTCTCCTGCAGTAAGACTATGTATATATTGTGAGGTGTACCATTAAGGCAGCTACTTCCGGCACCATGAGTTCTGTGGGTCCCGGTGTGCGGGCAAGTCTGGTCCACTCTGCAGATGGGTGCAGGTTACCTCACTGGACAGCCTGCCCTGGCTTAGGATAGAGCTGGGAAGCCAACACAAAGCTTTTGTGAGCATTAGGATGCAGCTCACAGAGGGCTTTCAAGCCAAGCCAACTACTGTCAGGGCAGGGACGCCCCAGCCCTTCCTTGTAGCCCTGCCAGGTTTGAGAACTCTTTCCGAGAGACTGAGTGATCTTTCTGCAGGGGCCTCTGAGCTGAGCCATAAGCTCAGAATTTGTAATGGAAGCTCAGATTTCCAAGCACATTGTGTAGTGCAACTGGGCTCCCAGAGAGGCCCTAAAATGGCAAAGGCGGTAATTCTGGGAACCATTTTCTCTTTCTTCTGACCATGAGACATTAACAAAGATATTAGCACAACCATTTTTACTCCGATGGCCAAAGTTTGGGTAGCCTCTTTTCCTTAATTGTATCTCTTTCCCCCCCTTTATCTCTTAGTTTATTAAGTCATGGGATTGCATATTTGTGAAGTAGGCCATTTAGGGAGGGCTGAGGGTTCAGATAATTAGAGAAGGAAAAGGTGCCCTAGAGCCATGTTTTCAAGGCTCCTGCCTCACACAAATTAGGTGCTGTGTGTTTGATTATTTTTTTTAACTTTATGTTAAGGTTTCAAACTTATACTAAGGAAGTAAAAAGCATCCGTGATTATCACCTTGTGGTTGGTCTTTCACTCATACCCAGCCCACTTACCCCTTATGTGTCATTAGGATTTGTCCCCCATTATTAAGCAGGTTGCCTCTTGCTGTTGCTTAGTTATGAAACCCTTTCCTCCCCTTTAGCTCCTGCTCACCACTGGTATGTTCAGGCCCTCTCATCATTTTCACAGGCACAGAGAATCAGATGCACAGGGTCAGGGGTTTTATAATCCGTTGGCTCTCACTTTGAGTGATCAAAAAGCATTTGTTATCTGTTTGTTATTGTGTGTGTATCAATAGTCCACTCATTTTTATTGGGAAGTGGTTTTCCATTGTATAGAAGCACAAGTGTTTGGTTCATTATAACTCAGGTTCTAAGGAGCCAAGGAGCATGGAGACCAAGACCCTTGTCTTGGTGTGTGGTGTAGACAAGTGTGCTTAATGGGCCCTGGCTTCTAAGAAAGGGGGATTTTTACATAGGTAACCTATCACCCATGCTTCCTTGAAATGAGGCACTATGACCAGAATGTAATATAAAAGAAAATAAAATTGAAATGAGCAGGTTATGAAGTAGAAAATCACTGTCCTTTGGCTTACACTTGTAGCAGATACAATGAATGAGGGGCTTGGCTAGGGTGGATCCATGAATCCCCTTTCCAAGGAGAAAACAACAACAATGTTGTGTTCTGTTGGTTGTGACATTTGTCAAGAATGTTTAGGACCCGTCCAAGAATGAAGATGGATGCATCCATCTGAAACAAAATAACACAGAAGAACAGCAGTCACACATCTGTGCTGGTGGTATGTTTAAGGGACAATATAACCTCTCTGCAATAGAATTTGTAAAATGAACAACTACTATATGAATAACCTAAGAACCTCCAAAAGGCACTTGATAAAGTCCATCTCTTACTGTGGCTTAAAAGCTAGCCAGTAGACTAATATCCCCAGGGATCATGAGATGAGGCCTTGTAGTGCTCAGCAAATAATTCTCTAATCCAAACCTTGTTTTACAATTTGCCATAAACGCAACAGGAGCGCTGTGATTAAAGTCACTGTTAGCGTTGTCTGAAAGTCCCATAACTCAGGTAAAAAGTCGTAAGAGATGTTATATATTAAATTGTATCCCCCAAAATAACATATGTTGAGGTACTAAGTCTACAAAAAGTCAGGTCAATCTCTAATCTAGTATGACAGGTGTCCCATGAAAAGTAGAAGGGTAGGTTCGGGGGGGGGGGTTGCTATGTGTATACATGAGGGAAGGAATGCCATGCAAAGATGGGGCTGGGGATCAGAGAGGCACATCCCTGAGCCAGTGAGTACCAAGAGCAGCAGCAAATCTCTGGGAGCTGACAGCCCTAGAAGGATCCAGTGCTGCCAACCCATTCAGTTCCAACTTTTGGCGTCAGAACTGCTAGGCAAAACCTTTGGCTTAAGCCACTTGGTCTGTGGTGCTTTGCTATAGCAGCCATGGGGGACAGATATGACTGCTGACACTTCATTGACACTCACTATGTGTCAGACACTGTTTGAGAACTAAGGTAGGGAGGTTTATCATACCTTCCAAAGGCTAATAAACCAGTGAGAGGTGGAGCAGGGATTTAATCTGATCAATCTGCCTTCTGGGCAATTATCTAACATTACTAGCTGTGTCCTATTCAGACCCATAAATATCACTTTTAAAAGTAAAATGCAGGAGATGGAGAGATGCTTCAACAGTTAAGAGTACCTGCTGCCCTTCCAGAGGGCCTGGGTTTAGTTTCCAGCCTCTAGGTCTCAGCACAGTGGCTCACAAGAGCCAGTAACTCCAGGTCCAGGGAATTTAGTACCCTTTTCTGGCTTCCTTGGGTTACTGTATACATGTGGTACACACATATATACTCATGCATACTCATGTACATATAAAATAATAAATAACTTTTAAATATAAAATGCAGTTAGATTAATAAGTGCATCATCCACTGTAGTTATTCCTGGATGAATTAAATATTTAAATGTACTTACAACTTAATAAGAGAACCACAAGATGATACAGATAAATATTAATTTTTTTCTGTGGTACCAAATACCTATGTAGATATCCTATGTAGAAAAAAATTCTATGTAGAAAATATGTAAAATATGTAGGAATGTGATTTCTAGATTTTGTTTTATATTCTACAGTTCATGCACATCAAAAATAATTCAGAGGATTGAAGGAGTCAGAGGAATACTTGTAACTGAGAATATGTTAAATAGATTAATATTTTTACTGCATAATAACACAAATTAGAATAAACAGCCCAATCACAAATGACCAAAGGGCATAAGTCAAATAATTTATGAATGAAGAAATATTAATGGTTGGTTGAACTTATGAAAAACATTCAAACTAATATTCAAATAAAAACTGAAACAAAGGGCCTCCACCGTTCACCAATTAAATCGACAAAGATTAAAAATAACGATGATATTCAGTGGTGCGAGATTGCAGGGGATTTGGACAATATTCCATATGATAAGTTCTGTTAATTGTAATAACTCTTCTGGAAGGGGGTTTGAATATGTATATATGTTTATAATTATAATCCAGTTTCTCCATCCCTAGAAATCCAATGTTTGGAAAGTTATCCTGAGGAAAGTAGTAGAAAGTGCCTTAAGGCTTATTTCCTGGGTTTAGGAGTAGTAAAATATGAAAACAACAAAAAATAATAAGAGATATGACTTATCAAAGGCATATAAGATATGTCAGGCATTAATATTTGCCTTTTGAATAGTAAAATGGCAAAACACTCCTGATATAAAATGTAACATAAAAAGCCTGGTTAGGTAGAAACCTCTATATCCACTATGCTCTAATGTTTTAAAGACATTAAATGCATATATCTGTAAGTAGGAAAAAACTCAACATATCAAATGTGACCAGGATAACTTCTACAGAAGTGAGTTAGAAGAAGATTGTATTCATTTTCCCCCAAATTACCTGCAATTAAAAAAAATACCACCCCATTTCTTTTCATTTAAAATAGAACCAAAAAAAGTATTTAGTATTTTCCTATATAACATATGCACAACTTTCTGATGTTAATTATAGCAAAAAATGCAGTGTTTTCCAATGTACAGCACTAGTAGACACTTTGATACTTGTGAACAGTCCTTAGCTGTCTTATTCTGAATACACTTGATCTTGTCAAATATCTGTGACTGTAGGGTAATCAGAATAGGTAAGTACTCCTTATTCTTTATCAAGTTTGTGAGCTATTAGGTTATTAATGCATTTTACAGCTATAAACCCCTGGACATAATAACTATTGTATGTTTAACTTTTAAAAATATGCCAGGGTTCTGGAAACACTGTGATTTAGGAAGTGGCCCTCCCATAATGCATTTGAAGGAAAACATGCTACTTCACTTGTGTCTTTATTTTGTGTAGCTGCCTCTTACAATACCCTTCGGGTATCACTGAATAAAACAGCTGTCTCAAGGTTCACTGCAGTGTCTGCATCTCTCACTTGTCTAGTTGATCCTAGAATTCTTTGGGGATTCACTAGAAGCAAAGTTTTTTAAGCATATCCCAAGTCAATACCATTTCTCCTATTTGAGTTTCCAGTAAGAACTGGACAGTAAGGTTCGCTAGTCTCTGGAACCTCTATCAAGGTTCCCAGATGACTAGGCCATGATGAAGGGTCATATAGAGATTCTTACAGATCCAGCCATAGGGCTCCATGCTGTTCCCACACATTTCTGGCACACAGTTGCCAACCAAGGCTACATCTTGCACATGTGCATGTGTGCATACGTGTGTGCACATGTGAACACAAAAACACATATAAATGCATGTGTGGAGGCTAGAGGTAAACATGAGCCCTTCTCAATCACTTTCCACATCAGTTTTTGAGACAGGGTCTCTCACCGACTCTGGAGCTCTCACCCAGGGCTGGGCTTGCTGGCAGGCATGCCCTGGGGATCACCCGTCTTTTCCTCCATGGGATCACAGGCATGTGATGACGTGCTTCGCTTTTACGTGAGTGCTTGGTGTCTGAACTCACATCCTCCCGAGCGCTCTCCCGAGTCCTTAGCTCTGTTTCTTAAGGCTAGCCTTCGAGGAGGCTCCCAGTGTAAGCTTCTTTGAGAAACCTCTGTTAAAGCTTCTAGGTAGAGATCAGGGTAATTGTAGCTTGTCTGATTCAAAAGAGCCTCAAACTCCTGAATGGACAGCAGGCTTCCTAGATGACCCTCAGGGCCTGCAGGCTGCCATGAGTCACATGATACGGCCCGGGGCTTCTTATGAAAGACATTATCTAAAAATCTTCAAGCAAACCACTTGTTAGATGGAAGAGGATGGGGAAGGCAGCTTTATAGCACCCACTTACAGGGTTCAAAGGTGTGCTTGCGGCGTGGAAGGAGAAAGGGTACGGAAAGAGATAGGATGATCAACAGGGCGAAATAGTGATTGGACTCAGCGTGTCTTAGAACACTGGGCAAAGGTCTAAAGCATAGTGCTTTGGAAGAGCTGTGGGCAGTAGCAACTTCCTCCACTCCCCTTCTTCATCATTGTTGCATATTTTTAACCCAGAGGTAAAATCTAAAATGGTTATATGAAAGTAAGTGCCTATCAGTGAACAGATCTTGCTTCCAAGGCCCAGCCATTCCCTACCTGAGCTCCAGCGAGAAGTTAGGCACGTGAGATCGGCCACTGTGCAGGCGTAGCAGACAAAACGCGGGGCAGGGCATGGGTGCCTCCATCAGAAAGAGGTATGAGGGCTAAAAAGATGGCTCAGAGGTTTAAGGCGCTTCCTACACAATCCCGGAAATGTGGGTTCGATCCCTGGAGCATGTAAATGTGGGGGAGAGAACCAAGTCAAAGGAACATGTGTCCTTTGACCGCCACATGTACTCAGTGGCACCCTTTCATGTCATGTACATAATGTTTACCACAGTAATAGAAACCTTAACTGCAATATATTGTCATCAAGAGTTTGGCAGGGCTCCATAGAATAATACTAATCATATCTGGGGACAGGCACCTGCCATGCCTATTTGCATCCTGTGAGAGTGTTGCTGAGCCCTGAACCCCAAGTTACTGTAGCATAGGCTTCAGGTTCCTCTCTGTCACATTACTTTCCAAAGCCCAGAGAGGGGCCTGGCAGTTTGTTCAGAGAGTCATATATTTTGTAAAATGATTAAAAGCAAGAACACTGTAGTGATAGTTGATTAAGCCAGCTGTATGGTTTGACCCACAGTATGCTTTTCACTTCTCTTTTGAAAGGGGAGAAAGTCAGGCCTTTGAAGTAGTCAGAGTACTTCTGGATGCATATAAGCAGAAGTTAAAATTTAAACTTGGGTTAATAGAATAAGCATGTTTGGTGTGTGTGTGTGTGTGTGTGTGTGTGTGTGTGTGTGTGTGTGTGTGGCCATGAGCACGCCTGATGCCATGAACACGCCTGATGCCATCCGTTCATGGCTTATTTACCATCACTTAATGCACAAGAGAACATAGGTTGATCTTGAATATTATATCACATAGGTGAAAGGGGTCTAATAGATGAGAATCCCCAAGAGTTCTAAACTGTATAAACAATGATGTAAACTTGAAGGAGGGCTTAAACTAGCTATTAATAATAGAGAAATAGGTCTGGGGTGATTGCTCAGTGGTTAAAGCACCTGCCTTATAAGTGTAGGGACTGGAGTTTGGATCACAAGAATCCAGGTAGATGCCAGGTGGGCATGGTTGCCTGCCTGTAATTTTAGGCAGAGACTAGGAATCCACAGAGAAACTTGGTCATCAAGACTAGACATATCTATGAACCCTGGTTTGATTGAGAATCCTTGCCTCAATGGATAAGATTGAAATGTAGTTAAAGATGATTTCTGACATCAACTTCAGGCCTTCACATGCATATGTACCAGCACACACAGGTGCCCACACACATGCAAAAACATGCATGCATACACAGGCATAACACACACACACACACACACACACACACACACACACACACACACACACACATGAAAAGGGACAAAGGAAAATAGTAAGTAAAATAATGAAGAGATATTAATTAAGCTTCAAGAGAGGCCATTTTTAGTCTCTGTCTCTATAAACATGACATTGTAAAAGCCATTTTAATTGAGAAATAATCCCAGGGACAGCATCCAGAAAACCAGAGAGAAGATAATTACTAATGCTGTTATTTTTCAGGATAATACAGTAGTTGTAGTGGTTCTTGGTTACTAGAATTTTTTCCACGTGATTTCATTTCTCATTTTAAATAAACAGTGTCTGTTCTGAGTTTGCATCTTTTTCTTGAAGATGTTGGTATCTTTGGGAAAGATAAACATTTTCCCAAAGCATTTAGCCTTCAAGTTTCACAAAACTCAAAATTCTTCTGGAAGAGTCATAGCATTATTTTCTTCTGATAAGAATTTTACCCTGGGAATGAATAACTGCCCTGGCCCAGGTCCTGCCTGGGTCATGGGCTGAGCAGTCTGCACAAGCTGGATTCTTCAGGCTTCTCCTCACCCATTGTATGTCTCTGCTTTCTTGGCAGAGCATGTCACTATGTGGGTTTGCTGTTCTCCAGCTGACTCCAGTTGTATTTGTTAATGGACAGGGCCCTGGAAGACCAGGGAGGGTTCTCTGCTCAACCTTCTTCAGACTTCCAGGTCTCCCCACATCCATGAAGTGTTCATGGACTTGGTGGCTTACAGAAGATACATCTCTTGTATGGGCCTCTCGGGGTGAGCTGTTTAGGGCTCATTGCTTGTCATTTGGCATGATGCCATTGGTCCTCATCTTAAAAGTCATCCTGCTCTCTTGTCCTCTTTTTCGTTCTGCTCTTAGCTCTTGCCCTTCCATTATGAGGGATCCTCTAGATGCTTCTGGATAACTGGCTTACAGTAACGAAGTAGGACAGGTGTTGATACAAAAATAAATGACACCACAAGTGAGACATTCTCTTCCTAGATCTCCTATCCCAGCCCTGACGTCCCAACTGGAAGATACCCCGTATATTCCAGAATTCACTATTTCCTTTCACACTGAGCAATTCTTTTACGAATGGATCTTGTGGTGTGTAAGTTCTAGGCATTTTGGATGGCTCAGATTGTGTTATTTGCTCCAAGCCAATGAGGGACCATGCCTGTGGTCTGTATGCTGCTTTTGATTCCTTTGCTCATTACAGCCAGTGTTGAGTTTAGAGGGCTTGTCATGTGGGCCATTTAGGTTGTTCTTTATGCTGTGTTTTGCATTTTATTTACTTTCTCTGAGATTTCCTTAAGAATCTATAAATTTTCATCTAATCCTGTTGTCTTTTCATTTTATCTGTTTCCTTCTATGTCTCTTTCTTCTTGTTTCAGCAAGAATCTATCTCTATCTCTATCTCTATCTCTATCTCTATCTCTATCTCTATCTCTATCTCTATCTCTATCTCTATCTCTATCTCTATCTCTATCTCTATCTAATCTGTGTGTGTGTGTGTGCACTTGCGTTTGAGTATGTGGGAATTTGCATCTGTATCCATGTAGAGGCCAGAGGTAAACTTCAGGCATCAGTCCCCAGTTTACTGTTCATCTTATTTTTGAGGCAAGACCACTGGGTTTCTCACTGGCCTGGATTTGGCAAGGCCCACTGGCCAGCAACCTCCTGGATCTGCCTGTTACTATTTTCCCCTTGCTAGGATTACAAGAACACATCACCACCACACATAGGTTTTTCAGGTATGCTCTGGGGCTTGCACAACAAGCACTTTACCATCCCCCCCTGAATGAGGACACAGAATGCTCACTAGTTCATGCTCTTTTTATTAAACGTCACCAATGGTTTCTGTTTCTCCTGAATTCATTTTCATATATTTTTGTTTCTTATTTTCCTTCCAAAAGTTGTATTTCGTAAGTATAGGTAGGATATATCAGGGAAGGGAGAAATAGAATCTAAACCAGGTCTTCTGTTGAGACCAGTGGTGTGACTGGTTTCCTAATCGTTAGATGTGGTATATTTTTGAACATGGGTGTTGACAGAGTAGAAAAAAAAACACAACCAATTTAATTAATGTTAGGCAGATTCCCGTTCATGCTGTAGATTCTAGCAAGGGTCTAACAGAGGAAGTGCATCTCAAAATCCCTTTCAGTTTCTGTAACTGTAGCATCTTTTCTCCCATCTTCTTCCCTGCTTTGTTATTATACTAGTTTCTTTCCATTCCCTCTGAAAGTTTTCCCCTTTTTCCAGGAGTTGCATGGCCATCTGGGTGAGGTTCTATGAGAGACAGCCAGGAGCTTCCAGCCAGGTCCGTCTTCAACAGAGTGTACCCAGCCAAGGTCACACGGCCAGCGGGTGGGTGGCAAAGTCAAGTCTTTAACGTAGGGCTCTTTTCTCTCAGGCAAATCCTCAATCTTCAGGACCACCTGCCTCCTTGTCCTGTCAGGTCCTGAGTTATTATGTGATTTAGCAAGTGGCAGCTTTGGTAGAAGTTCATTTCTGTTTCAGAGTTTTTGCCCGAGGTGAAGTCATGTTGGCAGGAGCTGAACTTCTGCTTTGGGTCTTTGCAGATTTAAGAAAAAAAAATGTGCACAGAGCTGAAAATTGCTAAGTGCTTGTTCTAGAAATGAGAAATGTGTTTGTGTGTCCTGGACATAGACTTTTAGGTATCTGAGAGGCTAAGAGGAGGTAGTTTTGAGGTATTGGATCTGCTTTATGGTTAGGCATCTTAGCAAGCAAACTACTTGCCTTTTAAAGGGCTCATCAAAGGCCACTTCTTTAATCCTCAAGAGAGTGCTCCCTTGTCATTGGCACCTGCCTCTACCTAGGCCAGTTTTACCTCTGCAGACAACCAAAGTGTCAATATATGAGAGTAGGCAGGCTGGCTGGCTGAACTGAGGACAAGCTAATACAGTTGTCACAGAGGTAACCTCACCATCCCCAAGACCCAAATCTGGGTTGACCCAGTATTGGCATCTGGGTGATTTGCGCTTCAAATTATTTGAGGCCTCCTTATGCTCTGCCCTTAAAAACCCTTTATTCTGTGTTTAATGCTCATCTGGAGAGGCCATGGTAGATGAATTCCATCCAGCCACCACAGGCTGATTTGCCAGAGCTGAACTGCTAGAGGGGGTTTCTACAACCAATTATATTTAGGATAATACCCAGACCTCGGTAAATATTTTATCTGTGTAGTTACCAGTTTGGTGATTTATGGAACTCTGAATGCTATTACCAGGCTTAATGAATGTAGGGAGCCTTAGTCTTTACTTTAGGTAATTAAATGTTAATATACTTATAAAATTAAAGTACATGAACTGGTATCCATAAGCTGGACCTTGCTATTTCTCAGGCTTTTGTATGCATGGCATTGTCCAGTAGACAGATGGTGGACTCTGAGGAAAGAAAACTGTCAGAACTGGCAGGCATAAGGGGATGTGGACTGGATTCTGAAGTCAGTAGGGTCTCTGTTTCCCCATTTTCATAACAATTAATTCCTGCATTGTGGGATGGCTATTATGGTTAGGTAAGATCATGAAAAGTTACTGGCTTGATGCTGGGACCATACCATGCAATGTTTAATAATCATCACTTTCTATAGTGATACACCTTATTAATTTGTATTAAATATTAAAAGCATTCTGTTATGAGAAGAGCTTAAGCAGGCACCTCACAGGCTCTGTTTATCACTGTCTTACTGTTGGTCTTCCCAGCTAAAATGTGAGCTCTGAGGGAAGTAAAAGACCCTTCCTATTTGTCTCTGCTTTATCTTGGGTGCCTATAATAATATGTACCTTACAGTAGACAGTCCATATCCTACTCATGAATGAAATGCAAATGTGGCTTGAATGAATCCACAGAGGGTGATAGCGAGCAGTGTGGATTTCCAGGCTGCCAGGTTCAGCTATGTTAACACACAAAAGACAGATGATAGAGTTGACGAGCTCGGGTTTGGGTTTGAACTGAAACTCATTCTAGTCCTGACTCTGTCTTTTGGGTAGTAGATAGACCCAAGGAAGACATTTAACCATTTTCAAACCCGGTCTTCCACTTTTTAAAACTGCATTAAGTCTCAAAGAGCAAATCAAGGGTGGCTCTCAGGACTGGAGTAAGGTAGTCCTTATAAAGGACATGTGGGTTGGGCACAGACAGCTGATTGAGATCACTTTCAATGATCTGAGAATAATCCCTCTTGGCAGCTCTCAATTCAGAAACCACCCTTGTCAGGACTTTCTCCTGCTCCTCACTGGGTTCTCTTCCAGGTGACTACACTAGTTACTCCTTTCATTGCTGTGACTAAACCCTGAACAAGAAGCAATCTTGGTTTACAGTTTGAGGGGACACAGTCTATGATGTCAGAAAGGAAGCAGAGAGTGGCTAAGAAATGGGGCTAGACTATAAAAACTCAAGGTCAGAAGCAAGCAAGCAAGAATCATTGCCTTTTACTGAGTTTTCTTCCCCGATGCTTCGTCATTCATTCATTCGTTTATTCAGTGTGGTTTGAGTTTCCCTCAAACTACAGGACAAGTCCTCAGCATTCAGCGATGAATAAAAATGAACATATGTTTTCTACCCTCGAGGGGTGGACCTCCCACCGGAAGATAGGAAATGAGAGAATGAATGATTGGAGAGCGTATCGTGGACGTCCAGGCAGCCGCCTCATCCAGCATAAACAAAGTGGCATGGTAGAGAATAATTAGAGAGGCAAGGAGGCTATTTTTGTCTGAATATTTGAGAAGGCGTCTCCTGGAATTCAAATTTTGATGGGGAATCATTTGGAGTGAGCCTCATGAAGCTCCAGTGTGGTGATGATCTCAGCTGGAAGAGCTGGAAGTGCAAGGATCCTGAGAGTGCCGGGATCTTGGCTTCAGCTTCTAAGGATTTCTGATACTGATGTTGATGCTGGTGCCTTTCCTCACTTTATCCCAAAGTATAGAAAGTTCTCTCCCTGAGATGGGGCATGGCCTGTGGTCCTCTTTGTCTTTCACTGCTCCCTCTAAATAAAGAGGAAACAAGCATCCCTGTTGTGTGGGGAAAGATCAAAGATGTTCTTCTGGCAGCTGAATGGGCAGAGGTCTGGCCAGGGTCCAGGGCCTCTGGGCTCTGTCCCAGCTCTGGACCCCTTCTCTTTATAGCCTTTGCCCTTTGTCTGTCTTCCTAGCTGTAAAATTAGGAGCTGGGCCAGATGTTCCTTTAGTCTTTATATTTGAGAGGGCAGTGGAACCCTTGTGTCTGTCCTGGTGCTGTTTTGGGGCAGAATGAATTGCTGGTTGGCAAGGGCTACTTTTCTCTGATTGAATTCTCCCCCTGCCATTCATCTGGAGCCTTCCTTACCTGTTATGACTGAAGGCTGCTCTTTCTCTAAGCATCTTCCTCTCATTGATAGGTTGAGGCTGAGAGCAAGCTTTCTATATTCTTTATCATCGTTGTTTCCTGGTCATAGAACATCACAGTGTCCATGGACAGACTGGTACCAAGGAACCTTGGGCAAGAGAGAATATAGAGATCTACTGCCATGTAACACTGGGAGACAAAGGCCAGACAGTCAATATAAAGAAGCTGGTCGGAGTCTCTTATTTCTACTGCACCCGGGTATTATGAAGGAAGAGAGTCATGATCTGGTAGTATTCAGAAGTCAAGGGGTCCTAGGAGTTGACTTGCTTATGGCCTCTGTTACAAATGAAGTAACCTGGACCATGAGGACTCAGTCTTGTCTGAGACCATCTAGTAGAAAGTGCTGAGGGGGCTGGGGGTCATTGTGTAGTAACCTGTCACTATGGTTACTGCCAATCTATCCAGGACAAACAGGCAGACTCAGATCTAGCTTCTTTAATGCTTTGCTTTAAAATATTTTATAAGGTGAATAAATGTAAAACACTTAACCTTTTGAATTTATTCATGGAGATTAAATATTAATGTATTTGGTACTTACTTGAAACCTACTATGTGCTATTCTGACTCTTTACAGATATTAAGTTCATCCAGTCCCCATTACAGTGCTAGCAGGTGGACTCTATGAGAATCTTAGGCTTACAGATGGGGGAAATAAGGCACATAGAGTTTATATTGGCCAAGGTCATACAGTTAAGTAAAACAGAAGAGCTTAATGGCTGACTTCAGGGTCTACAGTTTAACCACCTCACTAAGCTAAGAACAGCCACCTCTAATAAAGGTAAGTGTGTTTGTGAATCACGATTTTCAGTGCCCACATTCACACAGTGAAGCCAGAGCTCAGCAAAGGTACAAGAAGATTGATTTCACTTGAGGACATCATAGCCTCTGTTGCCCTATGGTTTTCCCATGATGCTCTGCTGCCTTGATTTCCAAACACACAGCTGGTCTCAAAGACACTCAGCAGCAAGGTAGTTATTCTCCCTTGAAATCTCCTGGCTACCTCCTATCTTTGTCACTTTCCTTCTTAGATATAGCATAGTGGGCCACATTGCTGCCCAGAGCCTCACGAAGAAGAACCCATTGATCAGATCAAACACTATTTCCCTCCCACTGGGGAAGGTCCAAGGCGTCCGAGAGACAGCATCTTGTTTATAATAAATCCACCATCCAAAGAGCTCTAAAACATCCTTTCTGCTTTTCTATTAGGACTATTGTTTCTATCTGTTGAGTCCATGAGCATTTGACATTGGATGACTTTATAAAACATTCTACTAATTGGATTTGTTAAAGCAAATAAATCAAACACTAATTGGAACGTGCCCTGCCATTATTTTTGCTTACTGAATTAGATATAATGGTGTGAAGGCCTTCTTATCATATTTGTGCACTTATTTAAACACCCCCCTGGCACACACTTCTGCAAATTCAATTAGATATTCAAAAAAGAAATTCAATTTATGCAAGGCTGGTTTACATTCATTCCGGGGGCAAGACTGGGCTCCCCATGATATGCCGCTCACAATTAATAAGCCCTACTTAGATCCTGCCCAGCCTTCAGAGCATCTGTCGGCACAAGGGTGGAATATGAATGACTACGGGCTGGAGCTCTTTAGAATGTGTGTGTCCGTAGAGCAGAGTTTGCTTCCTGGGCCTGCACACTGTGGTTACTCTGGCTCCAGCAGCTGGCTTAAAGCACTGCTATTGCTCTCTTGATTTCTTAGTTGTACAGCATAGCATTCTGTAGTGTAGTTGTGTGCTGGCTTCACAACGTTTATGGCTGAACCTTCCTTGAGATTTTCTTTGGTTGGCAGACATGATTAGAATTCAACTTCTTCTGCTCTGGCCTTTGTCTTCTCATCTGTGTAGTGGCAGCATCAGCTTCTCACACACAAGGTGCGTTACTAAGTCTGGGGCATTAGCAGTCAGTCCTTTTCCCTAGGGCTGGGTTTGTGATGTCAAAAGACTGGCCGCATCTCTCCACTTCCCAGAGAAAGGAAGAATCATTCTACATCTATGAGTTGGGAAGGGCATGCCAGGATCACATTGCATCAGACACTCAAGTGATGACATGTGGTTCTCTTCTGAAGTCAGTGATCCTGTTACCATTCGGGACGGCCATGCTGCTGAATTAGGATTGGAGTCTGCACCTCAACCTGAGTCTCCCCTGGTTTTTGTATCATCAGCCCATGGATAATGATGGGTTTTGCATCTTTAAATGGTTAGGAAGATGACGGAATGTTATCTTGTAACAAGTAGATTATGTGCAGTTTTATGTACAGTGAGTGTGGGGTATGGTAGTGTACACCTGCAAACCCAGAACTTGGGAGACAGAGGTAGGAGGACTGCATATTTGAGGTTAGCCTGAATTATCTAACAAGAACCTATCTCAGGTAGAACATTGTCATTCATTCATTCATTCATTCATTCATTCATTCATTCATTCATTCATTGAGAGAACATAGCCAGGCAAATTCTTTACACATTATGCTTTCTTACTATAGTGGCTTGCTGAGTACTAGCAACAGAGCTTGAGGCTACTGTGGTAAAGAGAGCCATGAGGTAGCCTTAAAGATTCCTGATATACCCCATAGAGTCCTCTGCATGAGGGTGTGCATATAGTGGTCTTGCCCCACACCTTGGTTATATTAGTGACAAAGGAGATAGATTGTCAGATGTAGCTACGGCCCCAAATCATTTGACCACCATTAAGTCAGAGTGATAATTTTGGATGAATCTGCTGCAGCAGACAAGTCCTTCAGAAGAATGAGACCCTGCTTTAAGGAAGAGGTTGAAACTATAATAAATATATAAATAAGAAAGCTCTTGCTAGGGCCCCATGGCCAGAAATTGGGGGTAGCATCTGTGGACTGAGAGTGGCTGCTGGATATAGCTAACAAGAAAAACAAGACGTCAGTTCTGTAGCCTGAGGACCTGGAGTCCACCAAAAGCCATCTGAATTCTGAAGAGAATCCCAAGGTCCAAAAGTTGTGCGGGCACCTGGTTCCTTCCTAGGAGAAGCAAAACAGGTTTGCCGATACCTGTGCTTCTCAGATTCTTCAGATACCAAATAGGCATTTTAAGCCCCTGCCTTTGTGATAATTTTTTGTGAAGCAATGGGAGACAAATGTGTGTGCTGTTACAAAGCACATTCTGTCCTCCTCAGAGTCTTGTGCTGACATCCATATGTTGAAGCCCTTACTTCCAGCATAACTCTGTTTGAAAATAAAGCCTGTGCATGGGGTCACTGGGGTGGAGTCAGAGCTCTCTAGGCTGGGAAGAGACCCCAGAAGTCATGCTATTTTTCTGCAAGCATACCAAGGAAAGGCCGTAATGAGGATCTCTAAGAAGGTAGTGTCTGCAGCCCAGGAAGGAAATGATCGCCAGAATCCAGCCAGCCAAACCTTTGTGTGGAACTTTATCTTCCAGAGCTATGGGGAAACACAAGTCTGCTTTGTAGGACTCAGTTTATGGCATTTTTTTATAACAAAACAGAGCTAACAATATTTATTCCTTGGTCATTCATGGACAAGGTTTGATATCTCCCTCTTCGGTTAAAAATAATAAAAACAGGATAAATGGCTCATTAGGCAAGAGCACTTTCTGCTTTTGCAAAGGACTTGCATAGTGGCTCACACCTACCTGTAAGTCCAGTTCCAGGGGATCCAGTGCCTGCTTCTAGCCTCCGCAGGCACCAGACACACAGATCATGTACAGACCTACAGTCAGGTACTCACACTTATATGTATAATAATAACAAATACACCTTAAAATATTGTTTTGGTCACATCTCTTTTTCTGGTTCCTTCTAACCATGCTGGGGTGGTTTGATGACAGATGGCTCCCATAGACTCATGTGTTTGAATGCTTGGCCCATAGGGAGTGGCACTATTAGGAGGTGTGACCTTATTGGAGTAAATATGACCTTGATGGAGGAAGTGTGGAGGTGGGTTTTGAGATCTTGTATATACTTCAGATATTCCCAGTGTGGCACAAAGACTTCTTTCACAGTGATAAAACCCAAACTAAGACACATGTATTCTTGCTATGTCTGGAGTCCATACAATTCCTTCAGTGTTTAGTGTGAGCTATCTTTATATCAGTGAATGATACATGAAGCTGATGCCATCTTCTAGCGTGGTACCTTCCTGCTTGATTCTGAGCCCCTGTCTCTGACTTTACCCTCTGTACTGTGGTCTTCAAGTCAAGCTGAAGCCGCAGAGCCTATTCCTGAGCATTGACCTCTAGATTTGAGAACTAGAACAATGAATGATTTGGGAACAGAGGACTTGAAGAGGCTCAGGACTAAGGATGAGCTGTGTAGCTACCCCAACAAATTCTGTTTAAAAAGCAATGTTCTTTGCTGTGTTGACCTAGTATAACGGGTTAAGTGTGTATGTAGACTGAGCTAGCTGGGATTCAAAGTCAACCTTTGCCACTTAGATTTGTGTGATCTTGGGTAACATTTTTAGAGCATCCTATGTGTTAGTTTCTTCGTGCTTGTCACAGTCATCAGTGATCATGTCTAGCTCATGCCGTGATGGTGATAATTAAATGACTCTTATAGGTAACCAGTATCATGCTTGGCATAGGGGGCTATCTATGTTACCGTCCCTCAGATTGGCATCTGCTCCAAAGCATCCTTCTCCTGTCCCTTTGCCCCGTATCATCATTTCCTGAACCTACAGCATCGTCAACAACAATTGAGTCCTTAGCAGGCTCCTATCTTCGTACCTGTTGCCACCACTCCTGATATTGCTTCTTGTCCTGTGGGTCACCTTACAACACCTTTTCTCTTCCAAAGTGGTCTTAGCTCAGGCTTTGGCTTCCCTTCTCTCACAATTTGTAGAACTGGGATAAATACTCTTAGAAGGCCCAGTCTGACCTCTGAGCCCTTGGTTCCTCCCCTATTGGAAGGTTCATTGAGTTCACTGTGACACCCTAAGAGAAAGGCACAGATGGACTATATTCCCTTCTGCAGGGTCCAGCCTGGCACTTTCATCATGATAAGGCCCATGCTAAAGTATTCAACTACTCATTGAATAAAAGTCAATGGGCTGTGGCTTGACATTGGTGGAGACTCTTGTGGTTTGCTTATGTTCTCTTGGATCTTTGGAACGTGAAACTGGAAAGACACTATCCTGTGATCTCACATGTCTCATCCTATGCCAGAGTTGTCCTCTGAACTCCATGAGCATGGTGCTCCGTGGCTTCCTAGTATGTTCTGTCCAGTTATTTAGGCCAGGGTTGAAAGTATTTCTTTGCCTTCCCCATGCCAGGTCAACTCAGAATCTGGTCATGTTTGTCAACATTGTGAGTCCTCCACCAGTAACACTTATCATAGAGAGGAAAACTGAAGGCAAATCTGTACCTTTTTAAAAATAATTTTCTTTTTTTATGTTTGACCTAGTTTCCTATCTCCACTGAGCTTCATGACTGGATATTAAAGGCGGCACTTTCTATTCTAGAAGCATCAGGGTGAGACTCAGATTCTGAATATGGAGTATTCTAAAAGAGGCCTTGCTGGAGCATTGGAAAGCTTCGGTCCCACAGTGCCAGGGCTAGTGTCCCACCTCCTCTGCTTCATGTGTTTGAGCTGTTTCCAGGGGTCCGTGATGCTGTACCCGTAAGCTGGGATAGGGACGGTGAAGGTAGGTAGCAGCATGCTGAAGCTAGTGTAGGTGAGGGCTGTACGTGAACACTATTAAGAAAAAATAAGGTGACTGCTGTTCTCACTAACTGTGATGTCACGCTTTAGCTCCAGCTGGGAAGGTCCCTTGGGAGTTCTGCAATGAGATTCCATGCAGAAAGGGAGAGCACTATGCTTAGCCCCCAGAGCAAGAACTGACAGGTGATGATCCCTGGGCAAAATGTGGCCTGCCCCCATTGTTATGTATAGTTTTAAGGTAACATAGCCACACTTGCATGTTTTATACTGAAGCCAGCTGCTTTTGTATTACAAGAGCAGGGCTTAGCGATTGTGACAGAGACCATGTAGCCACAAAGCTAAAGAGATTTAGTATTTGGCCCTTTGTAGAAAAGTTTGCTGAGCCCTGTCTTAGAGAAAGGTGTTGGGGGTTTCTGCTTCCATATGCAAACCGATTTGCATATACATCCACACGGCTCACACACAGTGTCTGGAACATGCAGAAAGTAACACATCTTCCGTCCCTCTCCTGAACCTAATTCTGTTTTGGAATACATAGGATCATATCTGAGAAATGCAGAGGCAGGCACATTTATATTTTTATTGAATTCTATTCCTCTCTCATTTTCAAAAGAAGAGCTCATGTTTAAGAAGAAATTCTGATTGGCACTATAAACCTTATTTATGCTTTAATGTCTCCTAAAGTATGTATCCTGCACTGTTTACTCCCTTACAGATGCTGATAAGCTATACATTACCAAATCCAAATGGATTTTCAAAATCCAATTTCCTTGCTACAGTCTTCCATTTCTCTGTTGACTTTTTATATTTGACTTGCGTCAGAGCATCTGGGGATTTTGCCACATTTTGACCCCAACCTGCCCAGTGAAATAGCTCGTCTGCTCAAGAGTCGAGACCATAGGCGGTGGCTTCCTTCCCTTGTCCTCCTGTGATTCTATGAGTCTCCACCAGGCTGGAGGGTGGTTTTTGGAGGCAGCCTGAGCTATTTCCTGGGGTGGAGGTAGAGGTGAAGATGTTATTTCTTCCCCATGTGACTCTGCTAAGCTTGACATCAGTTGCCTGACACCACATGCTTCTTGTGCCTGAGTGAGGTCAGCATCCGAATAAGTTTCTTTGGGGATTCTATCAAATCATATATCTTCCTTGAGTGGTCTGATATAAATACCCACAGAGGGGAGAGGTCTTTCATCTTATGGTCTCTAGGGAAGACAGATACAAGTTTGGATGAGCAGCATCACCTATAAGAAGTCTTAAGGCCATGGAGGTTGGATAAATGTTTCCTGTTCACGGTTTGGGGGATCTCGGATTTCTTCTCTTCTTTCTTGGTGGCTCCTAGTGTCCATTGTACCCTGGCTTATTGCATCTCTATGACTCCTGGAGGTTCCTAGTTACTTCTGACTCTCTAGAATACTTAGATCTTATGGCAAGTAGGTTCCTCATGGGCGTCTTGTTCCTATACACCAGGAACTAAAGACTCAGATATGGGAATGGGTGTGAGTTAGGAAGTTGTCTCTAACAGACTGTCACCTGCTGTCAATCTTGAGCACATGATCACTCTGATTCTTCATCTGTTGTCTGAGAGGGAGAAGATCATCCTTAAGTATGTTTTCCTTCCTAGTGGTTTTAAACATGCTTTGTCTGCATCAAGCTGTGTGAGCAGGGAGCAGATATCCATATCAGTTGCTATTGGCCACAGTGTTTTGTTTTTCCTGATGTGTGTGTTTGGGTGATGCTATCAATTTATATTGAGAAGGATTATGAGAAGCAGTCTCATGAGACTGGCCATGTACTCCTTGTGTGGATGGAGTCTCAGATAGAGGTGGTGTTTCATTACGGGATATGAGGTTTGTCACAGTTATTCCTGCAGAGGCTCTTGTCTGATCTACGTTCATGGACTGGTTGTCATTGTCCTTGAAAAGTTTGACTTTTATTATAAGAACACAGTGTCCAGTACCTGGGAAGCTTTCCCTCTTGACATAGGAAGCTGGGAGCTCAGAGAGGAGCAGGAGCTCAGAGTCAGGCACATAACCACATTTAGGCAGATGGACATGTGGGAGATTAAAGTGTGGTTCTACAACTCCCTCCTACCCTGCTTTACCTTTTTTCTTTTTCCTGCCTTCAATATCACCATGCTGTACATCCTGCTTCTGTGTCTATAGGGCTCATGCAGCTGCATGGTGAACAGTTGGACAACATCTCTTAAATACACTCTGCTTTCTAGGTTTGGCACCAAGCACAGATGGGAACTTAAATCCCAATGGTCATATTTTCTTCTTTGCTGAGAATCTCGGCACTCAATGGGAAAGTCTTGACTGTGTGCCTGGCTGAGATGCAGACATATTTGTGATATAGTGCAGCTCAGGGGCCTGCATCTAGAGCTCTCTTGTGTTGAGACATTAAAGACATGCATAAGCCATAACAAAAGCAGGCTGAAAGCAGGGTCTGAGTATCCTGAGCAGCTCAAGAGAGAGTAGGGCACTACCCATCGAAGCTCTTCTTGTAGGAGCCTTCTGTCACCACGCCTTCCTTCTTTGGTTGTCACCACCTGCAGCCTCAATCACGAAGACCCTTTCATCATCAGAGGAACTGAGCACGTTGTGTCAGAGATTCTGTACGTAGCACCTGTTGTGCACGGAGAGGTTGGCACCGTGAACCATTGCAGTTCAGGTCTGCTTCCATTTCATGGCTAGAAATCTCGTACCACTTCAGCTTAGTGGTTCTCTCACTCACTCCCACCTGAAGCCTCTCTAGTGCACTGATTCGTAATTATCCATTTAACTTGCTTGTTTACCGCTGGTCTGCCTCACTAAGTTTCATATGTCTCTCCGGAAGCCACAGTGTAGCCCGTACCACCACTGTGTCTGCTCTTTAACAAGAGTCATCATTGAATTAGCAAGTAGCTAGATGAAAGCAAGTCTTTTCTCTCCACTTGTGCAACAGTCACTTCCCACCTTCTTTTTATCAGAAATTTCCCCTGGCCTCACTGCAGATTTCAGGTTTTGTTATGATTTTTGGACATCTTTACCTGTGCTCTTCTCAAGAGGTTCCTTTTGTGTAATTCCTTTCCTACTTAACCCAAAGCATGCCTCAACTCCTGCACCCCCCCCCAAATGGGTTTGGTCCTCTACTGCTAAGCCCAGCATTCATTGGGGTGCTGTCATAACCTGATCACATGACTATAATAGGATTCCTGAGGCTGGGTAATTTATGAACAATAGGAAAAATGTCTTCTTTATAGTTTTGGTGACTTGGAAGTCTACAGTCAAGGCAGCAGCTGGTACAGAGTCTGATGGCAGTTTGTTTGCCATAGAGGCCTCCATTTTATTTTATGCAAATATCATTAGCTTAATTATCATATAAAATAATAGATGTAATTATGACATTCTCATATATACTTCTCGTTGATCTCCTCCCCTCCCCCTTCGGTATCCCTATGCTCCTCTCCTGCCATCCTTCCCTCCTTTGCTCTCTTGCTGTACATACTCTATTATCTTCTTCTTGACCTTCCCTTCTTCACAATTCTCACTTGTCAGAGGGGTGAGCATGCGCTTTGGGGCCCTTTTATCAGGACATGAAGCCCCTACATGAGAGCCAAATCCTCATAACCTAATCATCTCATCAAAAATCCTTCCTCTTAACGCTTTCTCAGGGTTGGAGCTGTAGGACAACACAGGAGCTGTAAGAGGACACAGTCACCACAGGCACGTGGCCTGCAGTGGCTGTGGCTCAACCTGTGATGGGGGCATATTGGTGTTTAGAGGAGGGCAGGGTGCTGAACACCGAGGAGACAACACGGGGATGTGTGTGGGTGTGGGTGGCCAGCCAGGAGGCCAGTGTAGGCTCAGGCCAGCAGGTACCAGCTCCTTCTGTGGGTCAGATTGTGCTCCCTTTGGAATATCCTTCCTCCTGCCTTCCACATGTGAAAAACCCCCCTCTCCTCTAGAGCCCCATCAATTCTTTCCTTCCTCTCTCTCTCTCCTTCAGAATAGTGGGCTCCTGCTTCTCTGCTCCCAGGAGCACTCCTAGTTGGGGCCTCCATTCTAATCCTCTGTCTCTTTCAATGTCACCTTGAGTGGACTTACAGCCCAAGTATATGCTAAGTTTATCCTTGCGAAAAATCAAAGGGACACAACATAATGTCAAGTGATGGATGACTTGAACTTTAAGGGAGAATCTAGAAACACTCACTGTTGACTTTCTCATCTTCCAAATGCACGGCTGTCTAATGTCTCACCAGTTTGTTCTTCAAACTCTACAAAGCACGGGGGCTTTCAGTCTACTTGTAAAGCAAAGAAGGTCAGGGTGATCTGTAGTGTGTTGTGTGCTCGCTTTTCATAATCAATCCAAACAATGACATACCACAAGGGGGGATGTTCTCTTCCACATTATAAGTGGGGAAACTGAGACCCCCCACCCCGGAGGTGAACCAGGAGGCCCAAACTCAGAGCTCTGCAGAGCTGAGGTGTGATGGCATCCTGCTGGACTCTGAAGCTCCTGTTCTCTCTGCAGCATCCCTTGTTGCAGGAAGCAATTACAGAGGCATGCCCTGGCATTCATTTCTCCTGCTTAGAACAAGCAGTTGCTGTTTACTTTCTCAGGCAGGAAGATTGAAATCAGTGTAACTAGCCTTATTAACTTTCTTAAATAGGGGGGCTTGCAGATGCCAGCGCCTCTCCTAAGAGCACCAAAGCAAATATCAAAATCCAGTTTGCCCGCTTTTGATTTTTTTTCCCTCCGACATCTTTCTGGAGTTTAAAATTCAGAACTGTAAATGAAGGGCTAATGGAGCAGGGGTAATGAATCAAGGTTCGTGCATGGGGCTGTACTTATCTGTCTCTCTTCTATCTGTAGGTGGCTGTTCTTTTGACGAACATTACAGCAACTGCGGGTATAGCGTGGCTTTGGGAACCAATGGGTTTACCTGGGAGCAGATTAACACGTGGGAGAAGCCAATGCTGGACCCAGCTGTGCCCACAGGTATGTGATTCATCATGTTTGGGGCTGAGATGGAGGTGGCTGGTTTTTGCAGTGGCTCATGGGGAAAGGACCTTCTTATGGATTGAGCTGTCTGAGAGGACAGTAGGTTGATATATATAGGTGGAGAGTTTCTGATCCTTAGAGGCATTTAAGCTAGGGTAAGTGAATTCCTTAGTTTGAAGTGAGAGTTGTAGGTTATTAGGATCCAGAGGTTTTGGATTTGGGATTTCATTTTACTCTGAGACCTTTAAGCTCTATCTATGCATAGGGTATCACTGAGTTTTGCTCTGGGGTCAGATGGTAATGACATTTCAGAAAGAAACAAGTTCACTCCTTTCCTCTCTGCCATATGAACATGGGCTGGATACATACATTAGGGGATTTCCACTGTCATGTTACTACCGCTTTGATGAGTGTCCCAACATCCAGAATACCAAGCTTCTTTAACCAGTGTAAATTCTTGGTAGATGCTTGCATGAGGTCAGCCTGTGAGAAATGCATCTGCTGGCTTTTAGGAAATGCTCTCAGGAGAGGTACGCACATACTCTGGGAGAACACTGTCAGAGTTAGTGAATCAGGCAAGGCATATCAGCAAGGTTGCCTGGTGATGTAAGCCCAGATGTTCTACAGCTCTGTGACAATTAAGACCTCTCTTTTGAACGATGGAAAAGCCAGTTGGCTATAGGACATGAGAGGACCTTATCTGTGGAGGCTTCCTGACCAGTGACTCCCTGGAGCTCACACACTGTCTTGTATTTCATCAGCCCCTCAGCCCTCCCTGAGGCTCACTGCTGTTTTCATAGTTCATGCTGGACTTAAACACTAGTGTTCTTTGGGCTTGCTCTGTACTCTCCTTATGGATGACCTCACCAACCACATTGCCTCAGGTTCTGTCTGAAGACTGATACCTTCTACATCTGTGACTCCCATTGCCATGTCCTCTTGGCCAACTCTGGGGAGAGGGTTTCTAGGATGTCAGTAAGTGGAGGCAGAGAGGAGACTCCGAAGAATCTGGGGAGGAAATGCCTTCTCTGACTTTGAGCTTGGTTCCAAAGCAGCAGGTACCTTGCTGGATTTGTATGGTTCCTACTATGGGGACACACTATGTTCTCTCTGTTTCTCAAAGGGATTTTGAGTTCAAGGCTATCTCAAAAAGAGAAAGAAAAGAGGAAGAAAGAAAGAAAGAAAGAAAGAAAGAAAGAAAGAAAGAAAGAAAGAAAGAAAGAAAGAAAGAAAGAAAGGGGAAGGAAAAAAGAAAGGAAAGGAAAAGAACGGAGCAAGCCCAAGTTCCTAAATTTGGTGTCTCAGATCTGGTGAGATCCTATTTGACCTAAGCAGAAGTATCACTTGTCTCATATTCCAGTGACTACGGCATCATGGGAAAACTTTATCTGCTGCCCCATTGTGGATTTTAGTAATGCTGACTTCCCTCCCTCCTTCCCTCCCTCTCTTCCTTTCTTCCTTCCTGAGGCAAAATCTCACTGTGTAGCCTTGACTGACCTGGCACTCACTGTGTAGACCAGGCTGGTATTGAATTCTAGAAATCTTCCTTGCCTCCTGCATGCTGGGGTTAATAGTGCATGTCACCATGTCCACATGTTCTCTGCTCTGTTGGCAAGATTGAAAAAATCTCGATCTTATAGTGCATGTATGTGTGTGAATATATGTATATGTATGCATATGTGTACAGGTATGGATGCAACCATGTGTGTATGCATTTGTGTGCATATATATATGCATGAATGTAAATACATATATTTGAACATTTGTATAGATTCATTGTGTGTGTGTGTGTGTGTGTGTGTGTGTGTGTGTGTATTCATGCACATATCGCATGTTCATCTTTAGCTCACTCAAAATCATGTAGTGTCTTGTGGACCCAACAACTCCAAAATCTTCCTTCCTTCCTTCCTTCCTTCCTTCCTTCCTTCCTTCCTTCCTTCCTTCCTTCTTTTTTGAGATAGCCTTGAACTAAAGATCTTCCTGCTTCCTCCTAAGTGCTGGGACTGTGAATACCACCATGTCTAGCTAAAATTGAAATCTTAATTCCCTCATTCTCCTCTGTGTCTGCTTACTCTCTAGGATGATTCATAAGGCAATGGCTGGACCTGTCTCCCCCTGTTCCTGTATGGTAGTCTCTTCATTCTCAAGTTTCCCAGCTCCAACTCCGTCTTAGACTTGCCCAGTCTTTGCCTAGACTGTCGTTTCCTGGTGCAGACCACCTTTGCCCCTCTCTTGGGGACCCGGAGACCTTTCTTTCTGGCTCTTTGAGTCATCCTTTTGAGTTTACTCTCTACTCAGGAGCCAAGGAGACGCTACTGGAATGTAGGACTGTCCATTCCCCTTGCCCCTCCTCTTTCCTCTCCAGCCTCTGTGTTGAGGACTTTTAAGGTCTCCTGCTGCTCTGAGAAGACCAAGAGTCCCTCCGTTCCCTCAAGACCCTGGCAGCTTATCCCTCCTCAGTGTCCACCCTCCCTGGTTCTGCTTCCCCTGTGCTTGCTTCACATTGGCCCCCAGAAGTTGCCAGAAAATTCTGACTCTCCTGCCTCAGGAACTCACAAGCAACAGCCCCAGGGAGCCCTTCACTCCATTCTGCCTTGCTGTTGCTACTCTCCCCATTCGGTCGGGGGCGGCTCTGGGTAAAGATTCACACTACATTTGGCACGTTTCTCCTTCATGCACATTGTGACTGATGTTCCTTATCCCCAAGAGAGAAGTCCCTGTGATTGGGGACCACAGTAGCCTTGTACACAGCTTCATCTTCAGCATCTGTGAGCTACAGTGTGACATTGGACCATCCCTGGCAGAGCGTGCTGAAAGGGTGCATAGATGCATCCCTTTTACTCAAGGTTATTACTGAGCCTGGCAATATAAAGGCCTTTGATACTCTGCTTCTTCTTCTTCTTCTCTCGCTCTCTTTTTTTTTTTTTTTTTTTTTTGGATTTTCAAGACAGGGTTTCTCTGGGTAGCCCTGGCTGTTCTGGAATTCACTCTGTAGACCAGGCTGGCCTCAAACTCAAAAATCCACCTGCCTCTGCCTCCCAAGTGCTGAATACTCTGCTTCTTGGTCACATGTTGATCCCCTTCCTCTCCTCTCTCCCATTTTACAGATAACAAAAAGCAGGTTCTGGGCAGCAACTTTGTAAGATTGCTGCCTCTTTTCCTCATACCCCCTCTCCCTAAGGCATGGTGATTACTTCTAATCTTTATTTTCTCAGCCTCTTTTGATAGTAGAGTGTCATTTCGTAAATATTGGATCATGCTAATATGATCTTCTAAGCATTCCTAATAGAGGTGTTTGATAGTGATCACTGAAATGAGTCTGTCAGGAGGCTCCTGTGGATCTCAGTAGCTCTGCATGCTGCTTAGGCTGAGAGGCTTAGGAGGAAATTTGGATGAGCAGAAACTGTTCTGGTGGGCAGTGACTGAAATCTTACTCATGTTCTGTAGTCTAGTAGTTTCCATCTCTTCTGGAATCTAGCTTAAATCTGTTTATTCAGACATCTGTCACCATTTATTGATCCCTTCTGTGTGACAAGCTCTGTGTCATACTTGGCCTGGGCGAATCAGATCATGTCACTTTGGAGCTTAATCTCTTTAGTGGCTTGGCCTTTAAGTAGACTGTGATTCACATACTGTTAGGCCTAACTGGGTTATCTAGTATCTTTTTCAAGCACTAATTCTTACCTCTCAGTGTTCTCGATACCCTGGCTGGTTTTGATGGTTGGACATGTCATATTCTGTCCTGATTTAGGATCTTTGAATGGGCGCCTCCTGCTCACTGGAAAGCCTTTCTCTACCTTGGACCATTTTCTTCAAGTCCCAGCTCATGTAACCACCCATAGAAACCTTTCCTCAGTGCAGAACTGAACGAGGTTTTTTTGGATATCCATGTACAGTATTCAATTCTTAGCTTTCAAAGCCCTTGTTATAGACCCAGTGTTAGCTTCATAACTGCTGCAAGAAAACACCTAGGAGAAACAGCATAAAGAAAGAAACATTTATTTGGGCTCGTGGGTTTGGAGGGTTCATGCCAAAGTGAGGTGGATCCATGGCTTTTGATGGACCTACTGTCCAGCAGATCACCATGGCAGCGAGAGTGTGAGACAGTAGATGTACATTGGTATGGTATGTGTACATGTGCCTTGGTGTGCATTTAATGTCAACCTTGGGTATCTTCCTCAGTTGCTCTCTACCTTGCTTTGTTTTTAAACAGAGTCTCTTTCTTTTACCTGGCCAGCAAGCTTCAGGCACCCACCTTTGTCCCAGTCCCCAGCACTGGATGCATGTTGACACACTGAACTTTTGTATGAGAGTTCTAGAGCTTCATCTCAGGGCCTCAGGCTTCCATGGCCAGTGCTTTCCTGACTGAGCCATCCCTCCAGCCCCATAGGTGTCATGGGGCTTTGAAATGGTTAAAAACCCTGTGGCGGAAGGATCTGGGATGGGCCTTGTCATGCTCACAGGGCATTATCTAGGTGTCAGGAATGGAGGAGGGCTGACTTGCAGATCACACTTCTGTGTGTACAGGAAATTCTATATCTTTTTCTCATCCTTACGTCAACTTGACTCATTCTGATCCCACAGGGAATCGGTCTTAATTTTTAGCCATTTATTCTGTGACTATCTTAAGACTTATGTTGGTCAAGAAGCCTTCAGCTGCACAATCCCATTCATCCCTGCACCCCTTCCATCCCTGCATGCTTCTTCTTTTTTTCTGAGGCCAGACAGGAATCCTTTTCCAGGTCTAGGTAGCCTGGTGCCCACTGAACAATCTGTCTTTGGCCTGTCCCTCCTTAAGTGCTTCTGCAAAGCAGAGTGGCCCAGCAAGTCCTTCTCTGACCACTTGGAGGATGAGAAACGTTCTCCCTCCTCTGTTTAGCTCCCTGCAAATGCAGCCCTGTTGATCTGGCCTTTCTGTTGCTCATGGCAAATCCTCTGCAGTAAGTTTAGACTTTTGAGAAATGAAGGAAAGAAGAAAGCAGTCTTTACTTTAATACCAAGCTTGGTAGTTGCCTGGTTGGAATGATTAGGGAGGACAGGAGCTGGGGACAATCCAGGAAGAACATGGGATCCACAATGGCTCTGGTCTCTTTTCTGTGCCCTTGGGCTCTCAGGCCACCCATCTTCATTCTGGAGGGCTACTAGCAGCTATGGATTGAAATGTGCCTTCTTAGAGGGCATGTAGAAGTCCTAAACACTGGTACTTGTGACTCTGACCTTATTTAGAAACAATCTGGGGTCCTTATTTTCCTAATTGCATTAAGATGAGGCCGAGCTGATTGTATTGGATGTCGGTCTAACAGGACTTGTAGGATGTCTGAGTTTTCATTGCTGTGATAAGACACCTTGGCCACAAGTAACTTGTGCAGGAAAGCGTTTATGTTATCTGAGAACTCTCAGGCTATGGTCTATCACTGAGGGAAGTCAGAGCAGGAACTCAGGACAAGAACCTGGAGGCAGGAACTGAATCAGAAGCCATGGGGAACTCTGCTTATTGACTTGCTGCTCCTCATGGTTTGCTCAGCTTGCTTTATTACACCATCTAGTGCCTGCTTATGGCTGGTAATCCCTACAGTGGGCTGGGCCCTCCCACATAAATCAGTGATTAAGAAAGTGCCCTAGATGTTTGCCAAAGGCTAATTTTATGGAGGCGTTTTCTAAATTGTGGTTCCCCATTTTTAGATATATTTCAGTTTGTGTCAAGCTGACAAAACCCAACCAGCACATAGGGACACACACACACACACACACACACACACACACACACACACACACACACACACGAAGAGGTACCATGAAGATAAAGGCAGAGATGGAGTGATGAATCTGTAACCCACAGAAGACCGAGAATGGCTAACAGACAGCAGGAACTAGAGAAACTAGAGAAGGCTTCTTTCCTGGAACCTTTAGTGGGACCATGGTTTGGCTAACACCTTGATTTTGAAACCCTGACTTTCAGACTTGGGAGGAAATGGGTTCCTATAGTGTTTAGTTACCATTTTGAGGTAGTTTGTTATTATATCTCCAAGACAGCTAAAGCCAGTCAATCTCATATCAATGCCCTGCCCCTATCCTTGCCCAGGGCACCTTTTTCACAGAGGAACTTACATAAGGGCATTAGAGACCTTAGAAGCTGGCATTTACTCTGTGCCTACTCTAACCAAGAATTAGATTAGGTATTTTTCCCATATAGTATTTGATCTAATTTGCAACTCCCCCATGAGTTCAGAGATATTGTCACCTTTTCATTTTGGAGTGTACTCGATCCCAGAAAATTAAATTACTGGACCAAGATCATGTGAGCTTCCTGTGGCAAAGGAGACAGGCTTGGAGTCTTGACTAGTAAAATATAGATGATGTGCACGCTTCTGTCATCAACTGAGTATATTTTAAAATGATTTCTATTTGCAGTGTGATTTATGATGGGAAGACCAATGCATATTCATGCAGGGGAATATGAACAATAGACATAGCTACGGAGAACAAAGTGGAAGTCATGCATGCATACAAATACATATAAATATGTTTCTTCATACGCTTTTTAAAAAGCATTTTCCCATATCATTAAGTATTTCTCAAATCGTGTTTTCTAAAAGCTTCAGGGTTTTCCATTCCAATGACTGTTCCACAATTTATTTAACAACCCTGTCTCGTTCTATATTCAAGTCCCTTGTACTTTCTTCTAAACTACATTGTAGGCCCCATTTGTGTACATACACGAGTGCACTCATCTCCAGACAGACTTACCAAACTTGCTTCCAGTGGTATATATTTCTATATTTATTCCCTTATGTACTTCCAACCAGAATGCTTTGCATTATTTTTGAGATAAGGGGGAAGAATGCCATCCACATGTCAAACATGGTTGGGAAAATGTTTTGTGAATCCTAAAGCAGGAAAGGAGTCAGGAACAAATGGTAGCTTGCTCAGAGTAACATAACGGCTTGTGGCTTAGATATTAGATGGGCAGGGGCTTTCCAGTGTGCTTTAGAAGGAATTGTGCATGCCAAGATGGACATCAGCTGTACAGAGTATCGTGACATTGCCAGCGATGATTGGATGGGTGGCCAGTTTGTTCATGGGCTGTGTAGTAAGCTAGAGTTTGTTCTTTTGCAGGCAAGGTCAATATTTTACTTGTCACTGTCACCAGTGCTGGGACTTAAATGTGTTATTGTCAATGCCTGTCAAACAAATTGTGTGTGTGTGCATGTCTATACATGTGTATGCATGTGTGTATGTGTGTGTACGTATGAGTGTGTATATGTCTATACATGTGTATGCATGTGTGTGTGCATATGAGTGTGGGCATGTATGTGTGTATACATGTGTGTGTGCATATGAGTGTGGGCATGTATGTGTGTATACATGTGTGTGTGCATATGGGTGTGGGCATGTATGTGTGTATGCATGCATATGTGTGCCTGCATGCATATGTGTGCCTGCCTGTGTGTATTTATGTGCTCACCTGTGTGTGTGTGTGTGTGTGTGTGTGTGTGTGTGTGTGTAGGCCAGAAGACATGGGATATCACCCTGACTGACTGCTACTTTCTGTTTTATTTACTATAGCAGAGTCTCTTGATGAACACTGAGTTTACTGATTTGTTAGTCTACTCAGCTAGCATGCCTGGGAAACCCTTTTCCCACCTCTCAGTGTGAGTACCATGACCACAGATTGCTGCTATACATATTGTTATATTGGTGGTGGGATCCAGACTCCAGGCCTCATACTCCAGAAAGTATTTCATCCACTGAGTCATCTCTCTCCTCAGCAGTATTACTGTGTGTGTGTGTGTGTGTGTGTGTGCGCGCGCGCGCGCGCGCACACATCCGCATATGCCTATATATCTGGGGAACATTTTTCAGAGTTGTATCTCTTCTGCTGTAGGTTCTAGGAATTGAACTCAGATCATCAAACTTGCGCAGCTAGCTTTTACTCACTGAGCCCTACTGAGTATTCTCGTGTATATCATGATCGCTGAGTGTTCTCATGATAACTCTGCATACACTCCAAGGGCCGGTTTCTTTTACCTTTTCAACCTCTTCCTTTTATTCTCTGTGCCTAATTTTGGAAGACCATCCTTCAATCCTGCTGGCTAATGTTGGGAATCTCCCATTGAAATGTGGCTTGGTATACTATAAAGCTAAATACTGAAGTATCAACTAGCAGTCCAAGGTGGCTGCTCTAGTGACTTTTATATGGCCACCTGGACTCTTCTGCCCTGAACGTTTAATCTGGGAATCTAGGGTCAGCATCCAGAGCTTCTGAGTTGGAATGCCATGGGATAGTGGTAGTGCCTGCCCACTGTATTGGAACTAAATGATGTTGGTGAACTTTTACTTACTGGCCAACTGTTTTATAGTTTGCTTTTTTCAAGATTGGTCCCTTTCTCTCTTCATCATGTTTAATAATATTTTTCCAGAACATTCCTAGTTTTGAGAGAGATAGACATATTTGACTTTTTCTTGTTAGCCACAAACCCTGCATGTCACACCATCATGCCTTTGCTGTACTTCCTGAGCAGACCCGTCTTTTCCTATCAAACTCCAGAGCCCACGTCAGTCATCTGGGAGGCCTGCTTGGAATCCTCTGGACACATTTTCTCCACTGTGCTTGTGTTGTTGAGTCTATCCTTGCATGCTGCCTCCTATTCCTTATTAGGGCTGAGAGCCTCCTCGAGACCTGGACTGGATTTCTTGTTCCCTGCATGGAACATTTGGTGGTCCAAGTGTGGACTCTATGGGTGGTGGGTGATTAGTGGATTCGGGGAGTGGGGATGGGGGTGGGGAAGAGATTTCAGGAGAGTTTTCAACTCCAGTGGATGTTTTCATATTCTCAGCAGCCCCGTGGCTGTCACAGTTTGAGTGTGTACTCTTTGCTGGATAAGGTTGTGCCAAGGGGGTTAACTGGATCAAGGGAGAGGTCATTTGGGGCTTGCTTTCTACAGAGCTGATCCTTTGATCCTTGAACCAGGGAGAAAGAATTTGGGAGATTCCTCTTCCTTTATGCTGAAGCTAGGCAAGTGCTCATTGGGAAGTGGAATTTGGGAGAGGCTTTGTGTGCCCCAAACTCACTTATTGTACTTCCAAAGTACTAACGCTGAAATGGCCTGGATACATGGTCTTTGTGTGTTCATATCACTCCTAATACCATTGCTGACTTGTTCAGAACTACACATTCCTAGATTCCTATTCAGTTTCATCCCCCCCCCGTCATGATGAAACACTGTATATTAATTCTTTAAAAAATGTTCGGTTTGTACATACATGTTTATTCTTTCTTACTTTTGTCTCAGTTCACCGTAATATCACTATTAACAGATTGGCATGTACTGAAAGAGAGAGGAGAAAAGGGAGAAGGAGGGAGACAAGAAGAAGAAAAAAAGGGAAGAGGACAATAAGCAACAGAAGATGAGGAGGAGACAGAGAGCATCCATGTATAGCAATTATACATGATAGATACACACATAGTCTATAGATTATAGTAATTGTTCTGCTCATAGGAGAGAGAGTGGTATTTAGATAGTAGTTACCTGTGGCAGGGTGCTATACTAAGCAGCTTAAGGACATTCGGCAATGTAATCCTTAAAATATTCTTCTTAAGTACATTTTATTATCTGCATCTTACAAATGAGGAGAGTCCGGCATAGAGAGCTTAAATGGCTTGTCCAGAGTCACCATCAGCATGTACTTTAGTGAGGATTAGTCCTCAAGAAGTCTGGGGCCAGCCTATGCTTCCTAAGGATGCAGGTCATGACGATTTCTGAAGTCTCTTGACTCTTCTGTCCTCAGTCTCTTTTCAGATCTAGGTTTTCACCTCCCAAGATGGCTTGGTGTCCTTTTGGGTAAATGAGCCATGGTTTATTTGACTAGCACCCAAGAAGTGGCAGCAGAGGAACAGAAAGGTGCCATGCAGAAAGGTGCCATGTTTCTGACATGCCCAAATAAAAGACAAAGCCCTTGTCTCCAGACAGCTCTCTGAAAAAATGCTTACAAAGCATCCCATTTTATGAGATGGTCTCTTGTGTACCTAGGACTACAAAATTAATTGGGAAAACTGCATTAGCCTGTGATGACCCCAATCAGTGCTAGTTTGGGATGTTTACAGGGATCACAGAATTGGTAGAAAAAAGTGAACAGGAAATTGAATGCAGGTTTAGTAATTATAGCAGCAGATATGACTGGGTAATAAGGAGCGTTGGCTGTTGTTATAAACAAGGGTCCTAAGGATTGCTTTGAACAGCAAAGAAGAACCTTGAAGTGATCAGAATACTCATCTGCTCGAGAAACCGGACAGTGTGTCTGCTCTAACACACATGTGGAGGGCTATTTGAGTATTTGGGTGTCTTGTGACATCATACCTTGATTTCAGATGTGTCTGTCACATGCTCAGGAGTAAATGCAATAGTTTCGATCCTCAGTTTCCCCCATTCGTGTGGTCGAGGCCTGGTGTTAAAGGGAGTTGGTGGAACCTTCGAGGGGGAAATGCTGAGAAGAGGTCTTAGGGTCCGAGAGGCATGTCCTTGAAGGTGATAGTGAGGCCTCAGTCGTCATCTCTACCGCCTCCTTTTTTCCCTCCTCCCCCATTTTTTCTCTATCTCCTCCTCTTCTTCCTTCTTCTTTCCTTCTTGCATATCTCCTCCTTCTCTTCCTTTCCTTTATCCACCTTCCCCTCCTCTTCTTCCTCTCTTTTAGTCTCCTGGACACAAGCTTTGACTTATTTCATGTGCTCCCTGACAGATGTGTGCCTCACTGTAGGCCCAGAAGCAATGGGAACAATTTATTATAGGCTGAAACTTGGAAAACTCTGGCCCAAAATATATTCCTGTCTTCCGTATAAGTTCATGTGTCTCAGGTGTTTGCTAGAGCAACAGAGAGTTAACCGAAACAGGATAATTAAAGCAAAAAGTGATATGCATGTGTCCTTTAGGTATTTCACTCATGGACCTGGAATTCATTCCCAACACCCACATGGAAACCCAGAGCCATTTGTAACTCCAGTTCCAGGGGATCTGGCACACTGTTCAGGTATCTGTGGGCATCATACACGCAGGCAGAACACCCATACACATGAAATAAAATCATAAATTTTAAAAAGAACCTTATAAATGTTGAGAATGCAATAACCAATATTCTCCCCCTAAATATGTATACCAATTGTGGAGCAGTAGTCTAAGGTGTTTGTGACTATTTAGGATTTGATATCTCAACAATGCTTTGATCTGAATGTTACTATTATTCTTATTTACAA
This sequence comes from Uromys caudimaculatus, assembly GCA_028551405.1. NCBI lineage: Eukaryota > Metazoa > Chordata > Mammalia > Rodentia > Muridae > Uromys > Uromys caudimaculatus. Next base: position 16,128,436 of record CM052701.1, read on the forward strand.
ATGAGGAAACATTAATTAATGTACTGAAATATTTGAAATAAGTAGAGGAGCTGAGATTTGAGTCTCTGCCTTCTGGCTCCCGACACCTTGGGCCACTATCAGTTTTTCAACTAGAGAGTAACTTTATGAAATATGGGTTTGTTGTGGTTGTTTTGAGATGAATTTTACCCATGTAGCTCAGGCTGGCCTTGTGTTCAGAATCCTGCCTCAGCCTTCTGAGTGTTGGAATTATAATTAATTATTAATACAAACATTAAATACTTAAATATTAATATTAAATACTTAAAATATTAGGTATGAAAATAGAGGTGTAGCTTATCTTACACCTAAAACTTTATATATTAATTTAAGATTTTCTGAAGACATTATTGTAGGCTTATCATTGGGAAATGGGAAGAATGGTTTACTTAAAATTATCTATCTTACATTAAAAGAAATGTGTGTGTGTGTGTGTGCGTGTGTGTGTGGTCTTTGTATTGGTTAGTGGGTGTGTGCACATGTGCACATGAGTTTGCATGTGTGTGTTGGCCAAAGGTTGACACTGCATGTCTTTCCTTAATTGGTTTCTACCTTTTTTTTTTTTTTTTTTTTTGAGACAGGATCTCTCATTGAACCTGAATCTTATCAATGGAGCTAGGCTAGGTGGTCTGTGGGGATCCTCCTGTCCCCAGTCCCAGCCCTTGGGTTACAACACATGCTGTTTTTATGTGGGTGCTGGGGATTGAATCTCAGATCCTCATAATTGCAAACAACAAGTATTTTTTTTATTCTAAGAATGATAAGTCTGGTTTAATGATTAGGGTTGATTTTCCAGTTTGTTGAGTTGACTAAATCCAACAAGGTGGAAATGTGGGCGCAGTGAGCTTCATTCCCACTCAGTGCCAGCATCATGGAAGCAATCATGTTCCAGAAACTTCCTGAACAGAACAAGAGAGAGATGAGCTTCCCTGAGCTCTTCAGTTTCCTCCTGCTTCCACCCCACTGTTCTCAGGACACCTTGAAGGAGCCCATGGCCAAGCGTCCTTCCAGTCCTGGTGCCCTGTGCCCTGTGGTAGGTACTGTTCTTATAGACTGTCCATGTGAGAGGACTGAAACTCCAGAGGCCAGGGTTCTTCTAAGCCAACACTTCCTTTCTGAGTGTATGCACTGTCTTACCTAATGAGGGGCAGGTTTCTTAGGCTTTGGATGTGATCCGTGATTTGAATTATCATGGTGCATGCTGGGAGATATAGTAAGAAAAGAAAATCATTTAGTACAAATGGGGTGGTCTCTTTGGATTTAGTGAAAATCACATGGCCGAGGCACCTCGATAAAGCAGAGCCCAACAACCTGGAAAAAGCTAACAGTCAATTGTCACCTCATTTGGGGCACTTGCTGTTTAGCAGCCACTGCCACATGGGTGACCAAGTCCATGAAATATGGCTAGTCTTAATACATCTAAAATACAAACTTTTTTTTTAAAAAAAGGTTTCATTATCAGAAGAGCACATAAAACATCTTCTTTACCAATTTTCATGTTATGTGTTAACATGATTTTATGTATTTGGAGTTTGGCAAAATTTCTTATCAAAATTGATCATGCTCATTTTTAGCCTTTTTGATATGGCAACTAGAATATTTAAAATTCTGTGGGTGGTGTGTTTTACACTTCTGTTGGACAGTACTGCCATGGAGAGTCAGAATTTATTGTGCCTTCTGCTCCTCTGCCCACAGGGATGTCTCTCTTTGATGATAGTAACAGCTGGTGTATATTGAGCACTTACTATATGCCAGGGTCTTTAAATGTGTCCTCTGCATGGATTATAGAAACCCCATGTTGCTAAGTTACTCTTGAGATTGTCCTTCCACAGAGGAAGAAGTCAAGGCACAGAAAGGCCAAATATCTTGCCCTCAGTCTGCAAAGGGCAGACAGGATTTGAACCAAAGCCGTGATCCAGTGGTTCTTACCAATGCCTTCTAAAGCTCTTGCTTTCTGCACATGGTCCTAAGATTTATGTTCCTGCTTTGTGCTCACTCACTTTCCAGTTCTCATTACCAAGAAGTGATCTGAGTATCCCCCAGAGCCTTTGGTTGTGTTCTTCCTCTGTGTGTGTGTGTGTGTGTGTGTGTGTGTGTGTGTGTGCGCGCGCGCGCGCGCACATGCATACCAATGCACATTTATGTATAGGTTGTAGCTCTTTCATTTAGCCTTGACATTCTGTGAAAGAGACAAGGAAATGTCTGTGGTATTTGTCATGCTCTGCAACTCTCTAGAGCCAGAAAACAGCTTTTTTTGGTCTTCTGTACTTCCATACTGACTGATTTTATGTCAACTTGACACAAGCTTCATCAGAGAGGAAAGAGTTTCAGTTGAGAAAATGCCTCCATGAGATTCAGCTGTAAGGCATTTTCTCAATTAGATCTGTGGTGGAGGGTTCAGCTCATGGTGGGCGGTGCCATCCCTGGACTGGCTGTCCTGAAAACAGGTTGAGCAAGCCTTGAAAGCAACCCAGTAAGCAGCACCCTCCATGGCCTCTGCATCAGCTCCTGCCTCCAGGTTCCCACCCTGCTCGAGTTCCTGTCCTGACTTCCTCCAGTGATGAACTATGATCTGGTAGTATATGCTACTGAATAAACCCTTTTCTTCCCTGCTTCCTTGTTGGCCATGGTGTTTCATCATAGCAACAGAAATCTTGAGTAAGGCTAGCTCCCTAGGACCGTTTCTGTGTCAATAGCTCTGGATTTTGTCCTAGCTCTGCAACTTTTGGGGATGTAATGGCCTTCTCCATGTCTTCTTTACAATTATGACTAAACCCAGAAGCTAAGTTCTTCTGGTCTGGCATTCTTTGATTTGTCACGGAGGAGTGAAGGAAATGGGACATCTCAAGTGCAAGAATTTAGTAATTCTTGTGTAAAATAAGACATGGTGAAAAAAATTTCTGCGGCTTCGCTCATCCATCCATCTGTCGTCCATCGGTCAGGCACGACAGGTGCCGCTGATTATCTGACAGGAGAATTTGTCTTCATGAGTGTGTGGAGACCAAGTACCCGAGGGACAATCTGTCCCTGAGAACCAAAGCTTTCACATTAAGATAAATCCCCAGGTGAGCATAAGGTACTTTGTTTCCAGGCACCCACAGAGCTACAGGTCTCTACTGTGCACAAGTTTGGTCTTCTTCATAAGTCTAAGCCCAGGCTGGGATTCATAAAAAGGACTCATCTAACAAAAAATTACCCCATGTTTCTGAAAATATCTTCTGTCACACAGTTTTGACAATGATCAGTGCTATCTTTCTGTTGGGGAAGTAACTGTGTTCTAAACCACTCTCAAATATGCCAGTATCTTTTAAAAATTACTTCTTTTGTGTTTCTCGTAAAAACAACAAAAACAAGTTACATTCTCTCAGAAGTAAAAGCATTATTTGTTACTAGCAAAACAACTTGCAAAAGCGTGAACAGGCCAGAGTGTGCTGTGCCCTTTAAGAGTCTTGGGGTATTCTAAGGTTAAAGAAAGACTTTTAGTACCAAGAGCTCCCTAAAGCCAGAGCTGCTGGGACAGGCAAGCCTGTTAAACCCATCAGTTTGGGATTAGGTAAGAAAACAGAAGACACCTTAGATATTTCCATTGGGAATGAGTTTTGCCGAAGGTACCAGATGGTTAAAGTACTTTGAAGCCATCACATATGTGATCAAGTGTCTTCCACAGGAAGCAAAACTCTGCAGTGGGGGAGAATGATTGCTTCAACCAATGGATGTTGAATAAATAGACTTCTATATGCAGAAGAAAATTGAATCCTTATTTCATGCCACACACACAACATTAACTAAAAATGCATTAGAGACCTACCTGTAAAACATTGGCTTATAAGTCTTCTAGAATGTATGGGAGGGAGCTTCATGACTTGGGTCAGTGGCTTCTTTGAAAGGGCATCAAAAACATAAACGTAAGAGATAATAGCAAAAATAGACACACAGATCTACATAAACCTAGAAAATGTGTGTGTGTGTGTGTGTGTGCACGCGCGCGCCCATGCGCGTGCCTGTGTGCATGCATGTGTGTATGACAGGAAAAAAACAGTGGAGATGAAACTAATGGAGTAGAAGAAATGTTTCAAACCACAGTTGATCAGGGGTTAATATTGAAAAATATGGTTACTACTTACAACTAAGCAACATAACAAGGCATTGATTGGAAGATGGGCAAAGACATTGAACAGATAGTTCTCTAAGGAAGCCATACAATTAGTAACAAGCATATGAAAAGATTTTCAGTATCACTGATCATGAGATAAATTTAAACCCAAATGACAACAAAGCTCACATTTATTTGGATGGCTTTATCAAATGGAAATCATAGCAATCAAAAGTAGCAAATGCTAATGTCACAAATTTGGAGAAAGCGGAACCATTGTGCTGTAGGTCAGAGTGTAAAATGATGCAGCTTCTGGGGCAAACAAGAAATCCGAAAGGGAGCTGCACACGGTCTGGCAATCCCAGTTTTAATCATGTGTGAGACACAAGCAGGGTCTTGAAGAGATAAGCATGTACCCATGTTTCAGCATCATTCCTAATAGTCAAGAGTCAGGAGCAACAAAACAGCCACCAACGGGTAAGTAGATAAAGAAAGGCTAGCATCTTTTCTTTTCTTTTCTTTTCTTTTCTTTTCTTTTCTTTTCTTTTCTTTTCTTTTCTTTTCTTTTCTTTTCTTTTCTTTTCTTTCTTTCTTTCTTTCTTTTTTCTTTTTTGTCACTCAAAGAGAAATTTTATTGATTAAAATTTCCCCTTCCCCTATCTGGACTGCCTGGCTGGGCCTCAGTTGGGGAGGAGGTGCTTAGTCCTGCTAGGACTAGATGTCCCAGGATGGGGTGGTACCCAAGGGGTCTTCCCCTTCTCTAAGGAGGAGAGGAGATAATGGGGGAAGGAATGTTTAAGGGCAGGACTGGGAGGAGGGGGGGATCGGGATGTAATATATAAGTTGGTTATTTGATAATTTCATACGTGTATATAGTGTGTTCTCCTCACTCTGATCTCCCATCATCTCTGATCTCCTCTTGCCCCGATATCCCTCCTAGTCTGTATAGGCTCCTTTCCCTCAACCTTGACTTTTTGTTTTGCTTTGTGTCCTTCTGATTTTTAACCAGAACAGTCTGGGAACAGATGTTTTATACGTGCCCAGGGATATTACTCAGCCTTCAAAAGGAAGGGACGTCTGACTGCATGGATGAACTATGAGGCCATTATGTGAAGAAGGAAAAAATCTCTTAAAATGGCATAACCGGAATGAGCCCACTTACAGGAGTTCATTGCTGTGGCCAAATACATGCCCCACACATCTGGGTGCTCAGGTTCCTCTGTCGACTCAAGAAGTACTGGGTCCCACTGGGCCCTGGTGGCAGGGGCTTCTGAACATTTGGTTGGCTGAACCTGGAAATACCACTTCCTTAAGAAGCCCTTTGCTAGCGGAATATTCCAGGGACACTGTCTTTTTAAAGGAAATGCTCTCCAAAGAGCTTATTGTTTTACAGTCTGGAGGCTGTGATGGGTAGGCTCTCACTAATTCCTGAAATACAGTCAAGGCATCCTTTCTGTTATCCTGGTACACACTGCTTGCTTTTCTAATGGTCCCAACTGCTTTCATACCCATGGCCTTTCTAGCCACAGTGTTAGATGGGCCCATACTCATTCTGGCTTCCCATCATGCCTTTTTATGTCTTTATGTCCCACTATTTTGTCTCATTTCTCTCTGGAAACCTGGCTAAAAGCACACAACAATAACTATGTCACACTCTGAATGCTATGCTGTATAGAAATTTCCTCTGACAGATGCATTCGGTCATTAAGTTTGAATCCAATCTTACTCAGGTTTTCAAGACGTGGGCAAATTGTAGACTTTTTACTTTGGGTGTATGTGTGTGTGACAAATTTTAGCATGAATGGACTTCCATCCATTTCCCAGTGATGCATTTACTCCCTTCTGAAATGGCGTGACTGCTGATTTTGTAATCTGTAATTCTGTTGGCATTCTGGCCTTATGTACTCACTCTATGCATAAGGAATATCCTGTTATGCACCACTTAAGAAATCTAGGGCTTCCCAAGCCCTCATCTCCAAATTCCACAGCAGTTCTAATGATATAGACATCACATAGTCATGTTTATGCTCATATCTCTGCTACAATTTTCGCTATTAGTTAATTTTTTTTTTTTTTTTTTTTTTGTCCCTGGGACAAAAATCCAACTAAAACAACTTTAAAGAAGACACAGGATTTACTTTGACTGACAGTTTCCCAGGGTTTAATTCATTGTGACGGGGGAAACAAGGCAGAACAATTAACTCATGGTGGTGTTCAACATGTGTTGAAAGCTGTTCACACCTAGGAAACTGATTGGAAGACAGGAAATAGGGGCTGCGTATAACCTTCAAAGGTGTCCTTCTGTGACCTACTTCTGCTAGTTAGGCCCCATTTCTAAAAAGTTCTGCAGCTTTCCCAAATAGCACTGCTACTTGGGGAATAAACATTTAAAACACTAGCCTATGGGGGACATTTCAGATGTAAAAACACACAATGAGATTCCTATACTAGAGAAAATAATAAAAACAGAAAATAGGTTTGTGATTGCTGCCACTGGGAGGGGAAGTGAAGGGGCATAGTTACTAAATGGCGTGTTCATGCTGCACAAGCAGGGCTCTGGGAGGTGGTGGTTTGTAAATAATAGAAGTTTATTCCTCACAGTCCTATGAGCTGAGGAGTCCAAGGTCATCTTCCTAGTAATAATGGAGTCACACTCTGTATCCAAGATAGCATCGAAAAGATGGTACTGATGGAACACACACACACACACACACACACACACACACACACACACACACACACACACACACACACTGGGTTTTCACATGAAAGATGATGATCAATGGTCCTACTTAGGACTCTGCAGCCCTGTTGAGGTCACTTGTTCCATGCATGAGGACTCGGACCTCTTGATTTAATCAAGTTCTCACCTCTTGTTCACACATTAGTATTTAAGCTTCTACATAGAGACTTTGAGGGACAAGGGCATTCAAACCACAGCGAGTGCATGCATCATTTTGGTTTTGTGAAATGAAAACTTCTGTAGATCTTTTGTGCAATAGAATTGTTTGTTTAGAAATGGTCCAGTTCCTGGCTCTGTTTTGTTCCTGAGATGCGGGGTTGCAAGGAACCAGATATTTAGCCCTTCTGGGCCCTACATGATGAAGGAAAATTGCGTAAGTAAAAAATAGTGTTCTTGTATTTTTGCTGTAACATGGGATCTGTGAGACTGTTCTGCTATGGTATGATGTTTGGCTGTCAAGGACTTTATGGCTTCTTCACTAAATAGAATGAGGAGAGCCTCACCTGCACTCGAGAATGTGTAGATGGGCACAGAGACTCTAAATACAGTTTAGCCATTGTAAAAGAATTCTTGTTTTTCTTTTGAGGGGGTAGTATTGATAATTAAAAGATAGACTTGATTTAACACCAGTATGAAATAAAATGATTATCTGATTTTAGCTACATCAAACAAAATGTCAGCTTTACAAGCCCGATTTTTTAAACTTTACACAAAGTTTTAGACTTTATAATGTAGACAATAATCACAGAAAGATTATTTTTCCTGGATTGAAAATCTTTTTCCTTTGATTAAAATAAAAAGTCACCAACCTTTGTCCTAGAGTCTCTACATAGTTGACTTTCAGGAGGGTTACCAGGGACATCTTCCCATACGGTTCACGGGCACCGCGGCCAGGAGAGTTGCCTGGAGCACCTTGAGCGATGCTGTAGACTCCCTTCTTTAGCTTAGTGTTTTCTGTAACCTTGAAGAGAAGCTTGTGCCACTGGGAGCAATGAGATTAAGCATCACAAGGAACAACCTGGAACAGAATGTTGGGTGTGTCAACCCATGGGAGATTTCAATGACCTCCAAGTGCTGACCACTCTCAGATCTGGACTATTTCTTGGACTAGGGTGTCTACCTGTCCCCTGGATAAAACTCATGCCTGCCCCTTTCTCTCTTTTTACGCATATACTAATATGCCAGGTGCTGACTGTGGGCTGTCATACTCTGTGGAGTCCATAGTTCCCTTTTACTGCTAGTTACAGAAGGCTCTTTGTTTACTTGTGTGCTGAGCTTCGGCAGCAGGCTCCAGGATAGCCAGACATGGCTATTTTAGAGTCCACATATAATCACCTTTACTAGTGTCAGAATTAGGTCGAGGATATGATAAGGGGTGCTTGGTCTGCAGAGAGGAAACAGAAACAGTTGGCAATAGCCCCCTGTAAGAGAGAGTGGCTGACCAGGTACCTGAAGTGACTCTCTGAACACAGATCAACGCATGACACTTAGAGTCTACAGTAATACCTTAGCTCCTGTTGCCTGTCTCGGAGAGGGCTGGAATGTCAAGTTACATGTTAGCAATTGTCTGTTTGGGAGACCTAAGGCTTCACATGATCTTTTCAGCTCACCTAGAACCACCAGGGCAATACCAGCTGTTCCCAAGCCCTGGTTTATGACTGGGGTTGGGAATCACCCAGATTATGGCGTTTACTCCTTTTAAAGATCCTGGACAACAGATGAAGGTCTTCCTAGCACCAAACTTCTGCCATCCATGCTATTGTAATCTTACTTAGGAAATAGATTATGAGACCAGCAGGCTTATTCAGACATGGCAACTAATAACTTTAGTCCCAGCATTCCAGATCCCGAAGCAGGAAGATCACAAGTTCAGGACTGACTTTGGCCATATGGTCAGAGCTTGCCTCAAAAAACAGTCCACATTTTTGGTTGTCATCCTAACCCTTAAAGGCTGAGCCATCTCTCCGATAGAGCCTGATATCACTGTCTCCTGAGAGACTCTCCAAGAGCCTTACAAATGCAGAGGCAGATGCTTGCAGCCAACCATTGGTCTGAGCGCAGGGCCCCCAAAGGAGGAGTTAGAGAAAGGACTAAAGGAGCTGAAGGGTGTGCAATCCCGTAATTCCTTTTATTGTTTTAAATCTTTCCAAGAACAACAATGTCAACCAACCAGAGCTCCCAGAGACTAAGCCACCAACCAAGGAGTACACATGGCTCCAGTTGCATATATAGCAGAGGATGGCCTTGCCCGGCATCAATGGGAGGAGAGGTGCTTGGTCCTATGAAGGCTTGATAGATGCACCGGTGTAGGGGAATCTAGGGCGGGGAGAGAGGAATGGGTAGGTGGGGGAACACCCTCATAGAAGCAGGGGAGGGGAGACGGGATAGGGGATTTCCGGGAGAGGGGGAAACCAGGAAAGGGGATAACATTTGGAATGTAAATAAAGAAAATATCCAATAAAAACAAACAAACAAGCAAACAGTCCACAAACTGAAATGGCTTCGACTTCTTTTAGACCTGGATCCTGGTTATCATTAAAGCTACTCAAGAACTCATGAGCATTTGTGCCCTGCAGTCTTGATAGACTTGAGAACTTAGTTTCTGTTTTGACAGGGAAGAGATTATCTATAAATAGCAACATTCAGATACCAGCTTCCCACTTTTCATTCTAGAAAATCAGAAACAGGTGCGCCTGGATCAAAGCTGGACTTCTGTTGCAGGCTTCAGCAAGTAGTTTACCTGAATGGGCAGATGCCCTGCACACATGGGCTGAGTGCTTAGGTTATGCCAGCTTTCCCAGCTACCCAAGTCTTTCCTGAACCATACCACAGAGGCCTTGACACCCCAGACATTTAGGCTTGAGCTGCAGTTCTGGGGATCGTGGATCCATTATCATGAATAGATAGCATGGCAAAGAACCACCTCTTTGTACCCAGTCTCTTTTCTTGTGATGTAAGACTGGAAACATCTGTCTGCCTCATACTGTTACTGTAAGAGGACCCTAGGAAGCAGGTTTGGAGAACTCTGTCTCTCTAGGCATTTCTTATGGCTGCTGTTACTGTGACCTTCAAGAACAGCTGGTTCCAAACTTCCTGTGTCAAAGAACTGTAATGCTTTCTGAAAAGACCACCCCCTGCTTATCCACCACCCCCTGGGAGGGCGGATTAAAGTTGTTGTGGCTGCAAACCCAGCTGATATGGGCTGTAATATAGTAAATTATCGCTTGTTTTGCAGTCTTGACGAGAAAAATAAATGCAATTACACTCATGAATGTTGAAAAATGAAGCAAAGCAATGTGGATTGGCACATTTGAGGTGCTTTTCCAAATGAAAAGCTGCCTACAATGAATGCTAATGGGCTCCCTCCCTCCTGCTCCCTGGCATACGGTGCAATGTGATCTTTCTGAATTAAGAGAGCAGCTGCACCAAGTGGCTGGCCATGGGAGCAGTAGCCTTCAACAGCCCCCATGATAGGAACCTCAGCAAGTAGGAACCTGACTACCCAGGGTGGGTCCAGTTTCCTAAGGATGATACTGAAATGATTTTGGAGCCATCTCTCTGCTTCAGGATTCTTGTGTCCACTCTATAGTTTACTCTGTATGGCAAGCGCACACTGAACAGCAACTGTATCCTCCACATTGTACTGGGAGAGAGAGGTTAAGTTCCAGACCTCCTTTCCCGGCTAGTCATGCAAGGCCCAAGGGTGGCAGCATCTAGCTTTGTGTTATCATACAGTGGCCACTTACGTGGCCACTAAACACTTAAAATGTAGTTTGTCCAAAATGAGATGTATTTGAAGCATAAAGCACATACTGGAACACGAAGATTTAATACAAAAACAATGGTCAAATAATTGGGAAGGTGAGCCAGTTATATGCCAGCAGTATGTTATTTTGTAAAGGGACTGGGGCACCAGATCATTTTCTGTTTACATGGGCTTCTGGATTTTGCTGAGCTAAGCTAAATATAATGATGATAATAATAATAATAATATATATATATTTATATATACTTTTTAACATATGGCTGTTTGGCTCTAGATCTGTTTTCAGGTTACCCACATCTTTCGACACACAGTCCCTGTAGGGGACACTCTGTTAGACTTCAGCCTCACCTGCTATTTGCTGTCTCAGGGATCTGGTACTTGTGGAAGGCTTTTCTCCAGCTTTCTTTCAACTTAACTGTCATCTTCTATGAGAAGTATTCTCTGACTGTCCTTTTAGCATACGTATCCTCTGGTTTTCAAACACTCTTTCTAGTCTCTGTCATAATGCTTAGTCCTATTATATATTTATTTGCTTCAGTATCTGTTTCTCTTAAGAGAACAGAAGGAAGGATTGGGAGCTTCTTCTTTTATTTGTGTTACATTCCTCAGATGCAATCCACCTTGATTTCTTGAGACCAAGTTTTGCCCTGCAACCTGGGAGCTCACCAGTTAGGTGAGGTTGACTGGCCAACCAATGAATCCCAAAGATCTACCTGTCTTTATTCCCAGTTGCTAGGATTACAAGTGTGTGTCACTGTGCCTGACAGTTTGCTTAGGTACTAAGCATTGAACTCAGGTCTGGAGGGTTTCATGGTTAATACTTAAACTAAGCTATCTCCCTAGTTCATGGTTTTCCATTTCAGTCTTCATGTTACTGTAGTAACTGACACATAGTAGGTACTCAAACTGTTCTCTTAAATGAATGCACAAATAGTTAAATGTTTCATTTATGTTACAAAGGAGAATTCATTTTGGTTATTTTTAGATTGCTGATGTTTGAATAAGAGTCCACAATGGGTCCCAATCTATCAGTCAAGGGAAGTCTGAGTGAAAAGAGTGAAACTGATGAATGATGTAGTGAATTCTGTAGAGCTGAGATTATGTATTCACATGGAAGCTAAGTAGAAATGGCTGAACTCAGAGAGGAGTCTAAGGGGCAAGGACAGGGAGGATCATTAGGAAGGAGACTGCTTAAAGTATGGAGAACACAGCCATGCTGCCTTCTGTTTGACTTTGGCCATAATGAGCCAGGGTAGCAGGTGCAGGATGCCTGGAGATGAAGGCCAAGGAGGTTCCCTCTTAAGTCCAGAGCATGGTAAAGAGTCTATCTGGATTGAGGAACAGGGACACCGATGAGGAGGGCTCGTGAGAGAACAGACAGTACTTGTCACCTTCAAAGACCTAAAAAGCTACTTCTTTTAATGTGAAGGAATGTGTGTGTTCCAGACCCACAATCCTATCCTAAAAGTAAGATGCTTATGAGCATTAAAATTGTTTAACATTCATGAAGGGATTTCTGGCCATTGAATGGGAAGTGTAATTATGGGAGGCATAAAGTTGTTATTTGCATAGGATATTATTATTCACCCAAAGCTCAAGAGAAATAAGTGAAAAACTATTACAACCCAGTAAAAGAGTACAACAGGGCAGCCAGTTAGGGAGTAATCATTCGAAAATCAACAATTTCCTCAACCTCAGTAATAACTAGTTACAAAAATAATATAAAATGATTAATTTTACTAAGGCATGAAAATATAGAAAGCTGAGGAAACTCAAGAACTAGGCACTTTAGAAGGCAACTGAAGAGCAAAATGGAGAAAAACAAATGGAAGAGACAGATTGGTCTCATTTCTTGACAAAGACTTCCTATTTTAAATCTTGTGGGTTTAGGTTTTATTTAAAATGCATTACAGTAGTAGTTAATGAGCAGGGTTACAAATGGATTGCTTAGTTTATCTAGAAAACATAAATGAGTACAGCTGACCAGACAGGAGAGGAACATTCTTACTCCCAGAAGATTGACAGAACAGAATATGTCTTGTAAAGAGACACGTGTACGCTTGTATGACTGTGTATATATGAGCATGTGCCTTTGTGTGATAGATAACCTGGACATTTCTAATAAGTGAGATAAATCAGGATGAAAACTCATCTACAGTGAGGTATAAGGTAAGTTGGGATAGATTTTTTTTCTTTTTTTCTTTTCTTTTTGATACTTTATTTACATTTCAAATGTTTTCCCCTTTCCAGGTATTTTTTTTAATTAATTGATTTATTTTCTTTATATCCTGATTGTAGCTATTCCTCTCCCCTCTCATCTCCCTTTCCCTTCCCTTGCCAACATCCTCCTGCCCTCACTTTCTTCTCAGAAAAGGCTCAGACAAAAGGGAGGCCTGTTGGGATAGATTTCTAACATTCACTATCAAAATCTATTCCAGCTGAAGGGAGAAAGTAGCATTTAAATGTAAAAACTCTAAGTCTCCATGGCATGAGATGCATAAGTGACTTTTAAAATAATTTTAATATTAGAACAATTTTCTGGAAAAAAAGAGCAAAATAACAAATATTTCACCCTCAAAAAATAAACAAGAAGAAAAGACCTACATCAAAATGAGCCCTGATATACACACACACACACACACACACACACACACACACACACACACACACACACTACTTATACATACAGTTATATAAAATAAATGATTGATACTGTGAATATGAAAAGAGCTTCTACAAATCAATAAAAGAAAGACAAATGATCCATTAGACAAATTTTGTGTTGGTGAGACTTCTGAGAAATACTGTCAGTGTAAAACACATTGGTACAATATTTAGAGAGAACAATTTAATATCTGTCAGAAACATGAACTATGTATATCTCTGGCCCCAAAATTTATTCTTGAAACTGTATTGCAAGGAAATAATCAAAAAATAAACCTAAAGTGACAAGTTCTGGGTGTGAGACCCTGAATTCTCAGAACTCTGCTCTAGCCATTGTACTACAGTATAAATGAGCTTGCTTCCCAGGATGGCTGAGAGACTTCTTTTGAATGATATGCTTGTAAAAGGCCTGGGAGAATGGTGCTGTGTATTCATGGTTAATTTGGGGCTCCACATCTTCCTTTTCCTTCTCTACCTTGGGGACTATTGGGAACCTTGTTCATTTCAGCTCTAGGAGGACCAAAGGTAATAACACTACACCTAAACCTATGTTTAAATTTAGTGGCACTTCTAAGGGTGGATGTTTAGTTTGACAAGACATAATTAAGTAAGTGCCAACAGCATGCAGGCCAGGACTTAGGCTGGGTATTGGGTGAAAAAGCTCTTGGCTTTAGTACATGTTAGTGAGACGTCATTGAGTCCTCTTCTGCATGAGGCCTTGACTTTGACCCTTGTCTTGTCTAGCCTAGTTTTCCCAAGAATTCCTTTAGGACAAGGTTAATTTACTGAGACTTCTACCACCCTTGGTAACTATTCAACCTTAGATCCCTTTCCTGTTAATGTGATAAAATATCCTAGTAAATGCTACTTAAAGGATAAAAGGCTTGTTTTGACTCACAGTTCCATGTTAGCAGGGAACCCAAATCGTGTTCATTATCAGATATGAAGAGCAACATGTGAGTGGACACTTATGCTCAACTTATGTTTGTCTTTCTATATAGTTCATGATTCAAGTCCCATGAATGGTCAACTCATAGTGAGTGGCTTTTCCTAGCTAGCATAATCAAAATAATCCTCCACAGACATGCCCATAGGTCATCCTAATATAGGCAGTTCCTCAGTAAGATGCTTGCCAGTTGATTCTAGATTGGATCAAATTGACAACTAAAACTAGCCATCATAGACTCTTATAAAACATACAATAAACTAGGTAACTTTTAGGAACAGCAATTTCTTTCTTTCTTTTATAGGCTAAGGAAGTCGAGATGTAGTCTCTCGTAGGCTCTGTGTTCTGAGGGCTCTCTTCTTATAGATGGAGCTTCAGAGTTTGTCTTAGGGTTACTATTGCTGTGATGGAACACCATAGCCAAATGCAAGTTGGGGAGGAAAGGGTTTATTTGACTTAACACTTCCACATCCATAGTCCATCACTGAAGGAAGTCAGGAGAAGAACCTGGAGGCAGGAGCTGATGCAAAGGCCATGGATGGGGTGCTGCTTAATGGCTTGCTCATCATGGCTTGCTCATCCTGCTTTCTTTCAGAACCCAGGGCCACCAGACCAGGTACAGCTCTGCCCACAGTGGGCTGGGCCTTCCCAAATAAATCACTAATTAAGAAAACACCCTTCAAACTTGCCTATATCCCAATTTTAAGGGGGTATTTTCTTAATTGGGATTCCTCTCTCTCAGATCACTCTAGCCTGTGTCAAGTTGACAGAACATTAGCCAGTGAAGAGTTGTGTCTTTATTTTGTAGAAGGGGCAAAATGGTCTTCTGGGGTATCCTTCATAAGGGAGTTAATCTCATTCATGAGGATTCTGACCCCAAAACATCATCTTGCAGTGGTCTCATCTCTTAATGTTGTCACCCTGGAGGCTAGGATTTCAACAGAATTTTGGGAGGATATAAATAATTGAAACATCTATCTGATAACCATGACATTTAGCCATAACCCTGCTAAGTTAGTTCTGTGAGTGTCCTCCTTCTGCTCCTGGTAGTATTTCTCTGCTTTTTGCCCTAGCTTTGTTCTCTATTGCAACAGTTTTAAATAAAATCTTTGCTAACATTTTACTATGACAAGTATCCATGTCATGACAAATCCCAGCCTGCCTATAGGAGCTTTAGATCTAATAGATAAAGAGGAGGACAGCCCTACAATCAGCTCTTTAGAAGCTCACATTTTATTCATGGATTCAAGAGATGCATAATAAAAATTTATAATATGTTATAATATATTAGATGATACTGGGATACAATTGGGAACAAACAAGATACTCCACACGTACCCATTCAAAGTACAGTGAGTAGTGGAAGAGAAGGTTCCTCATCTCTGGTGCTATGCAGGAGATTGAGGTTCCAGGTCAAGAAAAACAGTCCCTGCAGGAGATGCATCTCAGTTACATCCACAGTAAGTTTAACCTTCACTTATGGACCTCAAGCTCTACGGTTTCAGAGCTCTTGTAAGCACATTTGTGAGTAAGTAAGATGCTGGATGGCTCAGGAGCCAGCCTATCTGGGAAGAAGACAGCTGTGGTTTCCAGAGGCAGCCCAGCTGAGAGGAGACACGGACAGGGAGATTATCCTAATAGGATTTTGTAAAGACCACTTAGCAGTCGCTGAGCTTGGGGGAAAAGTAGTTATGAGCTGAGGGTGGAGAAATAGCCAAGAATCTGGCAACTAGGTGAAAGCTTGGAGAGAAAAGCTGACAGCTAACAGACAGAACAAGATGATGCTTGCAAAAGGGTAAAAAGAATAGGCTGGGGTGGGGGAAGTTACTCTGAGAGATATGGATGGAAACGGGAGCGCATTAATATAAGTGGAGGCTGTGCATTAAGATAATTCCAGTGCTAAGAAGGAGCAGAGTCAAGGCTTTTTCATTACGGTGCTCCACACAGTCAGAGAGCGCATGGTAACAGATGTGGGTGGCGAAGGGTCAGGGTTGATGTGGAATGAAAGACATGGACATAAAACACACACACAGGACTAGGGATGCTACTCCAACCCCACCTCTGTTAAGAGACAGGGAAACAGAGCCTCCAAGAAGTGAGGGTTCTCCCCAAAGCCACAACAAGATAATGTAGAGAGTAGAAGTTCAGGTGCTGCTGATGGCGTAGCTACCGTGCTAGACAGTTGACAGACCCTCAGAAAAGTGAAACGTGGAGGTTGTGCTTTAATTTTTAAAATGAGCTTGTAATCTACTTGTGGGCGTGTACCTCATACCCCATGTTGTTTCACAGAGCAGAAACAGGCGTACTCAGTGGACTCACAGTGGGCTTTGTGACTACTGGCCGGTGATCGCCCTTCCACAGCAGCTGGTATTTTCCCTTGCTTTCTCCCCAGCTCTCCCCTCCCGCCTTTGTTCACATATTCATGAACATATGGTAATGATGTCACCAGTCGAGATGGGAGGAGAGCCTTTGCAGGCCAGGCATGTGTCAGCCTTACACATAACTTGCCAATGCATAGTTAGGGTTTCAGATCAGATATCCATGTAAGGAAGAACGTTTTCCTACCTGTAGCCAAGAAGCTAATGCATTCTCAGTGTGGAAACAACCATTGCCCAGTCTCGTTATTTAACTACGTATTCCATAGTGTTTGCTCTCTTTCGTTTTCCCAGTGTTACAAAGTAGTTGCGGAATTCTGTTTCCTGGAGCACTTCTGAATTAAAAAGACAATTGCATGCCACACCTTCTTTGAAGACATTGTTTAATTAATATGAATTACCTTCATTTTTTTCTTTGCTTGGATGGGCAGTCACATGGTGATGCTATTTGAACCCAATAGGTTATTCTTTGAATTTCTCTTTTCTTTCTTAAGATTTAATTTTACTTTTATTTGTGTGTATACATGTATGTCTGTTTGTGTGTATGCCCCATGAATGGCGGTACTGGACATGGCCAGATGAGTATGCTGATCTTTTAGCACCAGAGTTGCATGTAGTTGTGAGCTGCCTGATGTCGGAGCTGGGAACTTAACTTGGGTCCTCTGGAAGGCAGGAAGCATTCTTAATCATTGAGCCATCTTTCCAGCCCCTATGCTAAATTCTCTTTTGCTTGGTTCCTTACTTTATTTTGTCTGCCTCCCCTTTTAGGAGAGAGGAAGTCTCTGGAAACTTGCAAATGGGACTATCAGATATAGTTAGACATAGAGACAGTGGGAACTTTGTTTCTAGTCTCTATGTCTAACTATATCTGATAATTGTTCGTAAGATCATTTCCACTGACTTGGCACTGGGAAAACCCTCAAAGGATTGGGGCTGCCTTCTCCAGGGTCTTTGTGTTTCTCCAAAATCAATAGAATCGTTGTTTTAAGAAGAGGTCCTTCTGTTTAACAGGCTTTGGTCTTTAGTTTCCTAGACTCGTTTCTTGTCTTAGCCTATCCTGTGTTCCTGTGATGCATTATCATCCCTTCATGATAAAGCTCTTCTAGGAGTAGTTTAGGGGAAGATGTCCAGCCATAGTGGGCTAAACACTCCCTTGGTGGCTCATGTCTTTCCCCAGGGTTTGAGGACACTTTTTAAATTGTTTCCTTCAAATCAGGAATTTCTGTATTTAGCTTCAACAGTGCCATTCCATTTGGAAGAAGAGGACGGACATCGATTCATCTTCTTTCAGTTTGACCCAGATGACCTTAAAAATCTTTGACATGAAGCTAAGGTGCTTTCTGTGGTTTGGGATTGATTGTGCTTTCTTGGTTCTTTTAACTTCTTGTTTATGTCACTCAGCTCTGGAGATGGAAGCCCTGGGAAATGGCAAGCCAGCCGCCATATTTTCTAGAAGACCTGGCATCCTTTCTGATATACCTTGCTGGGCGATTATAAATACACTCTTGCACAGCCAGTGTGGCATGCTCTTATTGCAAAGGGTTTTCAATGACCATATTCACTGAAATGGCCTATTTATATGTCAAATGCATTATTGGATAAGTGCTTTTGTAAGAACAGAACAACGACAACAAAAGACCCAGGTTTTAGGCTGCCAAAAGATACTGTAGGGCCTCTCCTGCCTGCCCCTCCCCCATCACCCCATGCGTTCATATAAAGTTGCAATAGAGGGGCTCAGTGGTGAATGGATCGTAACTGAGCAATAGTTTTCAGAGGACTGTTTTCCTCTTTTCACTTCAAGATCTTAATTTTATTGATGGTATTGCTGCTGCTGTTGGACCTAGCATCATGGATCTAATTTAATTTAATTTGCTTCCTTGCAAAGAAGGTGATCCGTTGCCCAGCTGGGGCTCTGAGCAGAGAGGGAGCAAGCAGGCGTGGAGATAAAGGCTGAACCTTATCAGACCTCTCCAAGGTTTATGTTAATGAGTAGAGCTTAGGGAGTTTGGGAACTTTTCCCCTGTGATTGCTTTAGCTAGCATGCTGCTTCTTAGGCAGCAAGGCATATTGTGCCTCCCTGTCTGCTGTGCTGTGAGGAACTGGGGGAGGTGGGATTATGTGGGTAATGGAGTCTACTGCTTCCAGGTGTCGAGCTAAGATGAGTATAAGATGCATGGCAGGTGTTTTTCCATCCATTTTGTCACTGTGTGGCTAGGGAAGGTTTCCAGGGAGAATTATGATGGGCAGCAGGTATGGTTAGGTAATCCTGCACTAAATCCAGCTTATATGACATCACTAGTTTAGCTCTTTGGAGGAATTCTTCAAACTTTCTGAGATGGCTTCCTTAAGCCGTACAGGAAGAGAGCCAGTGCCTCTGGGAGAGACTGCCCCATTCTTGTCCGCATTCTCAGCAGCAGCAAGATTGTAGGATCAGATCTTTTTAAAATTTAAAATTATTTCTAAGTGTGTGTGTGTGTGTGTGTGTGTGTGTGTGTGTGTGTGTGTGCATGTATATGAGTGCACACAGAAACCATTGTTTCTAAGTATGTGTATCCACTCGTGTGTATGTGAGTGCACATAGAAGCCAGAAGTCAACCTCCTTCTTCTCCAGGAACTGTCATTCTCATTTTGAAGCAAGATCTCTCACTGGGCCCTAGGCTTCACCATTTTTAGGCTGCAGCAACTGGCCAATGAGCTCCAGGGATCCTTCTGTCTCAGCCTCACCAGTGCTTACACTACAATGTGCACTCCTATTCTGGGCTTTTTGTATGTGTTTTTAGGGACTGGACTCAAGGCTTTGTGGTTTGCCACTTAACACCTGCCCCTGAAGATCCTGTGCTTCACTGTTTAGACTAATGGACTCAGGGAAAAGCCACAGGAACCAAGATACATTTCTGTGGTTGAATTGGTCTTGCTGATACACAAGACCAAAAGACACTCCTGACTCAACTTCCTTTGCTGTCTTTCTGAACTGTAACTTGGCTACCTCTAGTAGTTTTGCTATCCAGCCTTGAGCTGCCAGCATCTCACCTCCTGATGCTTTGACTTGATCATCTTTGCTTTGCAAGCTTCGTTACTTCATTTGATCTCTCAAGTATCCTAGCAACCCAGGTAGAGCCTTTATTTGGCATATTCTCTTGGCTGCTCAGATTGGCTGGTGGATGACCACTCTACTGGAAGGTCTAGATTTCTCACTGAGGTTCTTCAGTCCCATCTCTATCTATCTATCTTCTTTTCTGTCTGGGGCTGGTAAGCTAGTATCTCCTCCCCCCCCATGCAACCTCGTGAAATGAACGCTCTAGATACCAGAAGGCATGTGGCCAGGTCAGAGGAGTGGGTATTTGAAGTAGAACAACCTCATAGGAATAAAATCCCCGTGTGAAGGACACACTTCCAGAATGAAACGGAAGGAAAAAAAATACTCCTAAGGATGAAAAAAATGCCTGGCTCAGAAAAAAAAAAAAAAAAATCAAAGGACGGAGGTCTTAGAAAAATATGATTAATATTCTAAAAAATGCATGCAAGTGCATCAAAGAAAAATCCATTGACATTAGGGAGAGGCTTTAGGAGCCAGATGCAAAATAAATTCAAAAAAAAATATTTGTTAGCTTTTCTCCTATGTGCAGTTTTTAATGCATACTATACAGAACAAAGGAATCTCAATCATAATAGGGTCAGAATATTTTAAGGGTTCAGGATGAAGATAATAATAAGATGTAGGGCCTGGTTGAAAGCCCTGAAAAACTGGACACACAAAAGACTGGAATGCCTAGGAAATAGCTTGTTTCTGAGTGGAAACATTCAGTCCCATCATTATGTTAGTTCTCACTCAGATTTCTTTCCTATTTGTGTTTTGTGTCCTGTCAGAAATCATTCTAGGTGTAGATGGAAAAGGCATATGCCCCTAAGAAGGGTAAACAACTCATTATTTAAAAACAAATGGGTTATTTGCGTAGTAAAAAGTTATAAAGAGTTCTAAAATGATGTAACTCCATAAACACGTTATTTTTGTGGTTAGTGAAATATAACTGGAGTCAACCAAAAAAAATAAAGTAATAGCGATGGGTGTATGCACAGGTATTTACTGTGTTGACGGTTATGGATTGTACATTAGTGGAGAAAGGATCAATGTTAATGCAATTAGAAAAAAATGGTGCTTTAGCGGGGAAAGAGGATTGTTCTTATACGTTAGGAAGCAGAGAACAAAATGTAGTTAGATTCTACATGGTATTGGTACAGGAAGGTTTGGAAGCTGTAATGATGTTTGATTTTACATGCACAAATGGATTTTAAAAGTGTCATTAAAATAAAAGGCCCAGCTTCTCTATTCCCTTCCTAGTAAAGCTCCTCAAGAGACCGCTCACAGTCAATGCCATCAATCTCTCCTTTCATGATACCATACCAGACCACTGCAGCCATTCTGCCCCTGTTCCCCCCCCCCATAGAAACTGATATACCCAAGGACACAGTAGCTGCCACAGCTAAATATAGTGCCACTTGTCTCCCTTGACCTGTACCCTCTCCTTCCTGTCTAGTCACCCTCCTTTTGAAGTTCACTCCTACTTGGCTTCTGGATCATCGCTCTCTCTTCTTTGTAGCCCCCAGAGCAGATTGATGTTTTCCAGTCTCCTTTGCTGGTTTCTGGCCCTCTTAGAGTGGATATAGCCACAAATGTTTTTATGTAGCTGGGTAGATTCTACTGAGGATCTCCCTTAGGTGGTTACTTTGAAGTCTATTGTAGGGTGAATGCAGCCTCTATTTTTTACCTCAAGTTAAGCTTTTTCTCAATCTATGCTTGGAGAAAACACAAATGCCAACATGTTTCCTTCACTTGAGTGTCTTATTAGTTTCTCTACTATAGCAAATACACCATCAAACTTGCAATGTCCCCATATTCCCACTCCGACATTTCCAAACTCCCAAGGTGCCTTAGACACTTTTCATTATATGACCAAAATACTTGACTGAAACAGCTTGAGAGAAGAAGGATTTATTATTTTGGCTCATGGTACCAGAGGGTCACAGTCCATTATGATGGCGAGGACATTGACATGTGGCTTGGTCCCTAAAACTGAAAGAAAGGAGTGACCATGTTTACATGGTGGCACACAGGAAGCAGGGAACAGGCCAGAACCAAGGGTGGTTATAACTTTCTAAAGCCCAGCCACAGTGATCTACTTCAGCCAGCAAAGGCCTACTTCCTCAAGAGTCCACAGCCATTAAAAAAAATACTGCAAATGTGGGTCCAGGTGTCAAAACAAGAGCCTTTGGGGAAACATTCCAGATTTAATTGGCAACACATGGTCTTCATTAAGTAGGAGAAATATCAATCTCATACTCTGTTAATATAAACACATAATAAATATTAGGTGTTTTTTCTTAAAATCACAAGTTGGCAAATTAAGGAATAAACTCAAGATCTAAGAGCTTGAGTTTTATAAATTATATGGAAACACAGCCATACCTCTTCATTTACTGTTGTGGCTGTTTTACAAAGCTAAGTAGATGCAGCAACCCCAGGATGGTTTCAGAGCTGTAGACTGTCCTGTCTACTTCCTTGCTAATGTCTGATGACCCCAGGCATTGTAACTTCAACATCTAGATTTGGAGCTGAAGGGGTGGGCAAAGAAACAGACAGCATCTTGTTCTCTGGAACCATCATGATTGGAGATAATTTTGCCTTCACTGGGATACTGTTAAAAGCAAAAATGGTGTTTGAGAGAGCAGTGAGATATAGCTACGGGTGCCTATAATGGATCATTGAGAACTAGATTGGAAAGAAAGAAGTGCATCAAGTAAGGTTAGAATTAATAGCATTAAGTAAAACAAAAAAATAGAAATCAATACTGGTAAAGCACCAGTCTTTATCAGTAGCTGGGAGCATTAAGATTCTGGTAATTTTAGATACTTTCCGTGGGGAACAGAAAATCAAGCAGTCATTCGCTCTTCGACAGTGGACAGAATGCTATTTATTATTCAAGATAATAGCAGGGACAGAAACTCAAGTGCTCCTTGAATTGTACAAGGGACAGAGATGTGAGACAAGAACAAAATGTTCCACTCTAATGAGTGGAAAAGAACCTCAGAAGACGGGTAACATGGCGTTTGAAATAGCGCAGAATGGCGGACAGGAGGGAACAGCTGTAATTACGGAAAGATCTAAGGAAGTGTCAAGGAGACAGTGCTTGCACGTTTGACTTAGCAACGAGACAGCTACCAAGGGCTCTAATGAGGACCAAAGAGGATCTCACTTGTATGGAATGAGACCTGGGTAATCAGTACTTTCCCTTCTCTGAGTTTTTGTGACATGAGAGAACAGAGTGTGGAGGCAGATGGGCTCCAGGACTGTCCTTCTAGAGAGCCAGTTCCAAATCACTACGGAGTTGGAAGGAAATGCTCTGAAGTAAACTCTTGGACCGGCTTCTCAGATAAAGTCCTTGAGACTTGGAGCGTCTTCCTTGTTTCTGGAGAGGAAGGACCAGGCCATGGGCTCTGGTTAAACTGACAGCTCAGTCATGAAAGAATGAGCAAGTTTAGGTGATACCTTTGAGGATAAAACCATAAGGCGGTTGGGTATATAGCAATTGAATAAGATATATCTGACATTGTGCTGCTGGGGGATGCCCAAAGGTTGTTCCCAGGAAAATAGAGTCACAGCACTGCTTAACGGAAAGTAGTTTTATTAATTAATGGAATTATTAATTAATGAAATCCCACTTCTGCTATCCTTGGTGGGCCTATCCCTCGCTGAATAAGATATAGTTTATCTTCTGGTTTTAAACCTTTGCCTTTTCAGAGTAGGAATGAAGCTCAGTTGGTAGAATGCATGCTCAGCATCCATAAACCCCAGGGTTTGATCTCCAGGGCTGCACAAAGCAAGCGTGGTGACACATGTCTATACTCCTAACTCTGGGAAGATAAATGCAGTAAAGTCAGACGTTGAAGGTTATACTCATCTATATGGTTAACTTGAGGTCAACTTGGAATACATAAGATCCTGCCTCAAACCTATCTTGGAGAATGAGCCTTTCCTGGTTTGGTAGACCTCAGGACATGTGAGGAGAGTCCCAGGATGGTACCTGAAAATATGTGTTGCCTGTCCAGATCTTCTCAGAGTTAGGCATGCTCAATTCTCTATAATGTTGGATAGGTTGATTTGATTTACAGTCCTGTATTTTGTAATGATATTTTGGGCAGTGACTGTCCACATCTACATGATAATGCTCTCCTAAGATTATACTGCCCAAAGATATAGGCACCCTGGTTCATGCAGATCTACTCTGTAATGTCTGCACAAGGACTAACACTAACAGTGTGTGACTCCGAACATGCAAGCATTGCATGTTGTCACTCCAGGGAGCTAGTTTATAAAACAAGGAGATATGTTTTCTATGTATCTTTGAATTCAGACCTAGAGCAAGAGAGAATGTTTTTAGAAGGATGCTGTGCTGATTGTGGCTGAACAAGTAAGATTCGTTATTCAGAAACTGTGCCTCTTTTACTTTACCAATTCCATGGACCAACACAAGGGCCATTTTGCTGCTAGAAAGACTTTATTTTCTATTCTGAGGATAGAAACACCCAAAGCCTCTTACTTCCCTAAGTCATTGCCTCTAAAATATACAAGCATTCTCTAGGCGAATGTGGTAGGTACATGAAATGACCGAATAGCTAGAGTATGGCATCTGTCTTTGAACTCCAGGTAGCCTTCTGGTGACCAGGGACAGACCTACATATCCAAGGTGATTGCTGGAGCAAACATGTCAAGATGACTACTTAAACCCTAAATGCTTTATAGTCTCTGCTGTTTCTGTCCATTTGACCCTCTGAATTCCCTCTGTCCTTCTCTGTCATGCTTACTGCTCTTGAACACTGGCTTTATGAGTCAACGTTGCTCTCATATGCCAGGGAACTGGAAATGAGCAGAAGAGTATGTTATTGGTACTTATTCTATAAAGCTCTCCTTTACCTCACTTTA
Source organism: Uromys caudimaculatus (assembly GCA_028551405.1). Classification (NCBI taxonomy): domain Eukaryota; kingdom Metazoa; phylum Chordata; class Mammalia; order Rodentia; family Muridae; genus Uromys; species Uromys caudimaculatus. The sequence continues at coordinate 16,153,019 of CM052701.1, forward strand.
AGCCAACTATGTCCCTTGACTGAAGGTCACAGAACCTGTCAAAGGAGCTTTCCCATCACTGTCCTCTCTAGCCTAGTGTCTGTTAAGGATTCTTTCAGAGTATTCTTGTGAAGTAGAAATTATTCTCTGAAATTCCTGATGAGAAAACCAGGGCTCAGAGTCTAACTTACTTGCTCAAGGCTATATAATGGAATCAAGGTTCAAATTATCATGGCTTCAGAACTAATGCTCTGCCAACCACTCCGACTGACCTTGGAGATAGATGTCCCTAGCCCCTACCATTCATTGTCCCAGACTCATCCAAGATCTATTATCTTCTAACCAAGCTGTTTACTAACCTTGCTGGGGTTCCTGTCACTTGAACATGCTCCGTGTGATCCTGACTGATACTCAGGCATGATCTAATTTTATCTTCATTAAAAAAATGGGAGGAACTAGAGATTATCTTATCATTGTCTCAGTTACTGAAGGGAGAAAAGCCACGCATGGATCAGGTCTGTTGTTCTCTTCAGAGTCACACTGTTGGCCAAGAGTGGTTTGCCCTTAGCTGTATTTCTGACTGCTGTGCTAGGGTCCCCAGTTCCTTAACTTCTTTTTGAAATAGGCTTGAGATTGGGACATGGAAAAGAAAGGGAGAAAAGGCAGGCCATTGCAGCCTTCTTGGAACCCATCCCCAGACCTATATGTGTCCTTATCAAGGCTCTCCAGAGCTTATCACTTCCTATGCAGCAAGGGGGGAAGCCCAGGTTCCTGAAGAGCATACAGAGACCTCTGAAGAATTAATTATCCAAATGCTTTATTTGTTCACCCCTTTGGTGATGGAACCTCTATCCCCTATTTGAATCTCAACAAATGCCTGCAGTTGGCTTGTATGGTGAGTTTTATATTAAACCAGGGAGAAACTCCAGTGCCCCAAGAGATTGGGATAGCTGGGGCTATTGCTGTAATACCATGCCTGCAAAGGGGAAGGAGCCCTGTAACCTTACACTTGGGGAACACCTAGTTCCCCCTTGACTGGCTTTAGTGCTGTAGAAGCCTTTGCCCCAGCTGCACATCTGCTTCTGTAATACATTTTGTGGAACTCTCCTGAGAGGGGTGATCACCACAAGAAAGGTGTTTCATTAGGTCTTAATAAGTCTTGTATGTGCA
>CM052701.1:16154667-16175232 GCA_028551405.1 Uromys caudimaculatus
GAGGTAACTCAGTCACAAAAGAACAAACATGGTATGTATTCACTGATAAGTGGATATTAGCCCAAAAGTTCGAAATACCCAAGTTTCACTTCATAGTAACTGTTGGACTGAACGTGAGGTCCCAGATGAGGAGTGGGAGAAGGGACTGAAGGAGCTGAGGGAGTTTGCAGTCCCATGGAGGGAGCAACAGTGTCAAATGGCCTGATCCCCCGGTGCTCCTGGAGACTGGACCACCAACCAAAGAATACACATGGAGGGACCCATGGTTCAGGCCACATATGTGGCAGAGGAGGGCCTTGTTGGCCATCAGGGGGAGGAGAGGCCCTTGGACCTGAGGGTGTTAGAGGCCCCAGTATAGGAGAATGCCAAGGTGGGAAGATGGGAGTGGTTGGGTGGGAGAATACCTTTATAAAGGCAGGGGGAGAGGGGAGGGGATAGAGGGTTTCCAAAGTGGAGACCTGGAAAGGGGGAAACATTTAAATGTAAATAAAGTATCAAAAAATAAAAATTAAAAAAAATTTTTTAAAAAGTACAAGCAAATCAAAAAAAAAAAAAAAAAAGACACAGGCTCTGGAGTCAGATTTGTGCAGTCGAGCCCTCTCTCGGCCACATCCTCAAGCATTTCCCTTTCTCTTTGTTTACCAGTCTTCAACGTCACGATAGTACAATGGCCACATCATAAGGATTAATTGAATTAATATATGAAACAACTCACAGAAAAAGCTGACAAACATCTTATACAATGGGTTTAAGAGTCAGTATTTCAGGCTTTGCAGGACATAAAAGTCCTTGTCACTGCTCCTCTGTAGAAGTAGTGAAACCTGACAGCCAGCACAAACAACAGATAAATAAATAGATGGGCTGCTGTATTAGTTACACTCATCATTGCTGTGGCTAAATATTCGACAAAAAGCAACTTGATGCACAAAGGCTTTTATATCAGTTCACAGTTTGAGGTGATACAGTTTATAATGCTGTGGCAGGCATGAGCATGCGATGTCTGGTCAAAACTGCACTTGCAGTTTGAAATTAGAGAGATGAATGCTGGCATTCAGTTGGCTTCCTCCCCTTTCCCTGTTTTATTCAGCCTAGGACCCCAGCCCATGGGATGAGACTACCTATTTTAGGGTAGGTCTTCTCTCCTCAGCTACACCTTTAAGACATGTCCAGCGAAGTGTCTCCCAGGTGATTTAAAGTGCAGGGAAAGTGGCAATGTAGATTAACCTTTACAGGTGTGCTTCTCTAAGGCTGCACAAAATCAAAGAGGCAAAGACAGAGCATGAACTGCAGCTTGCTGACCCCCCGACTTAGAATAGTTCTGGGCAGACGCTGAGTTCTTCATAAGAACTAACCATTATTAATATTAACTATGGTGAGATTGCAAAAGGGTGGTAGTTAGATCCTCTCCTATGCCTACTGTCTGGTTCTGACCAAGAACAGATGGCATACATAAAAACCCTGATGCTCATAAACATTCCTCCAGCCCACCTCTAGCACTCTACTTGTGAAAACTACACCTTCCAAGAAGCTGCCACAATTAACCTGCTAATTTCTGTCTTGGAATTGTGAGTTTTTGCCTCAAGCAACAGGAAAGGGTTGGAGAAAACAATAAAAGTTTGAGAGTCTGTGGAAGGATTGTTTCCTAGAAGAGAATGTCCCATTTTAGATTAGCTTCTGTCCTCTACTAGAGAGGCATAGAACGGAAGCCCCATCTACAGTTTGATTGGCAGCACGAATGACTGAGTGACTGTTTCAATTAGCCATAGACTGGGGAACAACTCTTCCAGGTTCCATCTACTGCTTATGTAACTTACTTGCTGCTATTGCTATGGCCTTTTGCATTTGTTGCTGTATTCATGGGAGATGTCATGGGGAAATGAAAGTGACTAGAATTCCCAAAGTCTCTTCAGGCTAATCTCCATCATGGAATCTGAACATCCAGAGTAGAGTTTCTGAGCCCTGTGCCTTCTGCATCTACAGTTTACCACCAAAATGGTGGACCCAATTTTTATCCACCTGTGAGATTTTATGACATTCCCTTTATCACCTGCACCAAGGATTAAAATAGTCCTTTCATCACAGACAATGGATGCCCACCAAACTTGTCATCTTGTGTAGAATTTCGGCTCATGAGGGATTCAGTCCCTCTCATCCTCTGAATTCATTCCCCCGATCACTCATCCATTCAGCAACTCAGGTTTGTTCATAAACAAGCATCATGTACATAAAAGGAGTGATGGAGGCACAGGTAATATTCCCTTCCCTTGAGTGTTTGTCTGAATGGGCAAGTGAACTTCATGATGTTCTTTAAAGGACCTTCTTGAGGGAAAGTCTTGTTGCTGCAGCGGCTGGGACATTTCGTCACACAGCCTTCAGCTGCCATCTTCTCTAAGGACTGTCTCATAGCAGCAGATTGTAGCCTCACTCAAGGTGTGCCATTTTCAGAGTACTCTACCCAAAGATTGATGAAGATATGGGTGTGATGTATTCCTCGGTCTGGATTACTGTCTATTTCTCCTCCATTAGCTCCATGATACTCCCAAAGCTGCTACCCCTAGCACAAGTTGCCAAAAAACCATCCTGATGAGCACCCACCTCCACCCTACTTCTGCATTATAGGGTAACACCACACAGGCCATTCCAGAATCATTTATTAACCTTGCCTGACTAGTGTATGAGGACATGAAGGCCAAGGACATGGACAAAAAAGCTGAGGAATGGCACTTCAATTGGGAGCCACCAGATTCTCATGAGAACTGAGAAGTGACAGAGCAGATGTGGGGTCCAATGGAAGACTGAGGAGTAACAATGACAGTGTCTCTTGCCTGAGCTTTGGCCTTAGCCCCTAACTGATTTTTCTACATCAAGTTGCTTTCATAAATTTCTGAGAAATTTCAGCAAAAGATCACTGTCTCTGTAAAGTCCTGTTGGGAAAACAGAAGCCACTCTGGATATTTCCAATAGTGAGTTTTTCCTAGAATTACTCTGACCTTTCCACAACTGTGGGAAAGCTGGGAGACTGACAGTCAGGAAAACGTTACAAAGGAACCCCTGAGTACAAGTGTCTCAGGAAAACCAACTTGGTCTGTTTGGGTGACTGGCAGGAAAATCAGAAAACAGGGGCCCATGATATATATCTTCTGACCCCTAGCATAGACATGTACCCTCCATTACATTCTGGCTTTTATGCCTTCCAAAGTTCTTACTGGTGGAATCTGATTGCAACCTCCAGTCTGGGGAGCAGGAAAGAATAGTTTTAGGATTCAATGTTTTCTAGTTCAAGAAAGATCTGAAAGGTTGGGTAGCAATAAGCAATATGTAGGGACCAGGGGGGTCAGTCAGGTTGCTGGGGAAAGTGACTTGATGTAGAAAAATCAGTTAGGGGCTAAGGCCAATGCTCAGGCAAAAGACAGTGTCATCGTTACCTTCCAACTCCTCAGTCTTCCATTCCATTGGATCCCAGATCTGCTCTGAGACTGGACAGTGAACGTGAGCATTAGTAAGGAAGGAAAGTCTAAGGCTATGAGGACACAGCCAGCATCATCCTGCCAGGTGACCCCAAATCAACATGGCTACTTCTCCATTGTTGACCTTTGAGTAAAGAAGCAGTGAGATAGAGCCAAGAGACCTATATATTTCTTTGAGAATTTTATAGACACATATATGGTGCTTAGATCAAAATCCATCCCCACCATCTCCCCTCCAATTCTTCCCCCATTGTCCCCACATTTTCTCTTCAGCCTGGGTCCATATAGTGTTATCTGTATACACCATCTACTAGAGCATGGGTAGCCTCTCCAGGACCACATCCCTGAAGAAAATGGACTCTACCTTCCCTAGCAGCCATGAATTGCTAATCTAGGGGCAGGACTTCATGAGCCCCTCCTCCATTGTGCCAAAAGTTATATTTTCTTCCTCTTCCTCCTTCACCGCCACTGCTTTCTATGTTTGGGTTTTTTATTCAAATTTCCTTTATCATATAACTCATCCTGGGTCTAGGCCTTGCTATGGGCTTGAGAGCATCTAGCCTCAGTTTCCATTGCTAGGATCACAGGCATGTTCTATTTTGTGACCATAAGACAAGTGCTTTATAACTAAGCTACTTCCCAAGACCTGAGACCCAATGATAAGTCAGATGACCAAACATAGAGGACTCCTTTCACCAACCCAAGCAGGAAGCTAGCATTCCAAGGGTGTTACAGCAAACTCACAAAGCTTGGATTAAAGATAACAGAAATTCATCTTCTCACTATTTTAAGGTCAAAGTCCAAACTCAAGGTGTGTCTGCAGGGCTGTGGTCCCTCCAGAGGCTCCATCGATGAAACCTGCCTGGTTTTTGCCAGCTTCTGGTGGGTGCTAGTGCTCTGAGCAGTCACACCTTTCACTCTCTGCCCCGTCTTCTTTTGATCTTCTTTCTGCCACTCTGTTTCAAACCTTCCTCTGCCTTTCACTTACGAAGAATGTAGAACCCTCTTTAAATTCAAGATAATGACACTTTGAGATCTTTAACTTACTTATACTTGCAAATACTGTTTACCAAATGAGGTCACAGGGAAAAGTTCCAGAGGGTACAGTTTGCATATATCTCAGAGAAAGGGGTCACTATTCAACTACTGTGCTAGCTAGCATACAACTTCCTTACAAGCAAAAGAGAATGCAGGAGGAGAAGTTGATCCACCTGGATGCTGAGATGATTCTGTACTGTACAGCAAGCCAAAGACCCTGGCCAACTGTAAGTGCATGGAAGCCTAAACTAAACACCCATATATCAGAATTAAGTCTCTTGGATCTGTTCTGGATTTGGATCCTGACTTAGTTCATTTAAGGATAAGAAGACATTCAGTCCTACTCATACATAGGAAGGCAATGGAGAGCCTCAAAAGTAGCTCCCAGAGCCAAAGCCTATCTATGTCTATGAAACAACATCTGCTGCCTGCAGACCCCCATCAGTCAAATACACAGTTTACATGGGGGCGGGGAGGGCTCCAGACCCCCCATGGACTTTCAGTTTTTTAATCAAAGTTTGAGTCTTAGATATACTAGAAGTACCTCACCCACCACTGAAGCACTGGCCTCTTCTACAAAGGGTGATTTCCACAACAGTGGGTCTCCATTGCTGCTTCCTGCTTTGGCCAGTGTTCCATTCAACCCATCTCAATTTGCCTGAATTTATGTTTAAATCACAGCTTCAACACTCACTAACTATATAACTTAGCATGAGTCTGTTTGCACTTCACTTTTTTTTCCTCTCTTAATTCTTTGTACATTTTAATAAATTAAAACTGTCAGAAAATAGAGAAACTACAAAGAATAAAATCATAAACACCCACAGTTCTACCAACTAGGATTTAACCACTGTGAACATCTTGACATATTTGCTTTGACTTTTTATTTTTAAGGAAAGATCACTTTATTGTTATTGTGAAAATGATACATATTCATTTTGAAGAACTCAAAAAAATGCAAAGAAGTACAAAATTCAAGTTACAAAAAAATTTCCTAGTCTCACCATCCAGAAATAACTATCATTAACATATGGCAAACATCATCTTAAATATCTTCTGATGTATCCAGAGTTGCAAAGATGGATAGATACATGGTGGATGGCAAAAGAATAAAAGGAAATAAATACCAAACGTTGGATAAAGATCTTATTTGTTTGGACACAAGAAAAGGGAAACAGAAATAGAACTAAAGAAAATGTAGACCTGTGGATGTGTCTTCAGCAAAAGATTTACTCACAGTTGAGAACACAGTGTGAAAAGACACTGAGAACTTGAAGGAACGATGTATTCTTAACTATTTGTTTTCATTTTAGACACTGCTAGTGGATCTTTGATGTGAAGGGCGGTACCGTTATTTTCCCTCTTCCTCTAAGTTTCTTCCAAATCAATGGGTGTTGGGTACCGGTGGCTGCTATTGTTCTAGAGACTGTGTTTATAACCTGATCTATAACTGCAACTGCACAATTTGATCACTCTTAGTCCTATGTTTATACAGATTCACTCCAAACCATCAACCCTTGCACCCTGAGCTCTGTATCTGTGAATCTTTTATTTTTACTCACTCTTAATTAGCTGGACTTGTGATTAACTATTTTTTCAAGATGTCCTGCATGTTATAGTACTCAAATACATTTACCCGTGAAGACAATTACTTCTCAGCCTTATATTCTGTGATATTCTTGAACTGTGTTTTCTTTCTTTCAAATCTTTTAGACAACATCTATCTTCTAAGACCAAATGGTGCCTTAGAGAACTCTGAAGCCAGCTGACATTCTTCTCCCCACCCCCGCCTCTCTTTTTATACAAAATGTTCTGTATCTAGAAAAAACTCAACTCTTTGTCCCAAGGTTTAGTAACTTAAGTAGGTTGCGCCTTGCTGCCTAGCCAGCATTCTGGACCAATGTTTGCTAGTGTGTATTTTCTTATCATTCTTCTAAAATGTATAACATAAAATTTACCTTCCTAACTGTGTTCAAGTGAAGGAATCTGTGCCATTGCTCTTATTAACCTGTGCAGTTTTCAGGGTTGTCTATTTCCAAAATATCTTCAACCCTTCAAAAGAGAAATTCTGTGACTGCTAAGCATCAAGTTTACATTCTTCCTACCCAAGTTTGATAACTAATAATCTATATTCTGTTTCTTGGTATTTTCATATTCTCTATATTTCTTGTGTGTGTGTGTGTGTGGTGTATGCACGTGAGTGTATGCACGTGAGTGTACAGTTGTATACATCCAAGTGCGACGCAAGATCAGGATGTTGGGTGCCTTCCTTTGTCACTCTCCACCTAATTGCCTTGAGATGGGTTCTCTCACTGACTGGCAGCTCATGATTTTGTCTAAGCTGACTGGCCACTGAACTCTGAGCATCTACTTGTCAACACCCTAATAATGTAACCATACCCAACTATAGTCTCCATTTTTCTTATAAGTGAAATCATATTGTTAAAGACAAAAATTAAAACTTGTTGCAAAGATGGAGAGAGTTTGGTTCTCTGATACATTGCTAATGGGTGAATATATTAGTGTGATTGCAGGCAACACCCTTTCTTCAGTTTGGAATCACATTGTGAACTCTAAGACTGTAAATCATGTTGTGGTGAGGCTCAGCCCTAGCACACACCTTTTATCCAAGAGCTTTGTATTTGCTGTAAACAAGTAGTTGTAGTGTGGCTGTCTTAGTCAGGGTTTCTATTCCTACACAAACCATCATGACCAAGAAGCAAGTTGGGGGGAAAGGGTTTATTCAGCTTAAACTTCCATATTGCTGTTCATCACCAAAGGAAATCAGAACTGGAACTCATAGCACAGGGCATGGAGGGATGCTGCTTACTAGATTGCTTCCCCTGGCTTGCTCAGCTTGCTTTCTTTTAGAACCCAGGACTACCAGCCCAGGAATGGCAACCACCCACAAGCGGCCCTCCCACCCTTGATCTAATTGAGAAAATGCCTTACAGTTGGATCTTCACGGAGGCATTTTCTCAAGGGAGGCTCCTTTCTCTATAATTCCAGCTTGTTTCAAGTTGACACACTAAACCAGTCAGTACAGTGGCTCAGCTCTAGCATGCACCTTTAATCCAAGAGCTTTCTCTAAACAAGAGTCAAATAAAGTCAATGATGGGTCAAGAGGTGGAGCAAGCAACCAGTTAACAGGGAGTGAACATAAGAAAACCCTGGAAAGAGAAAAGAGGGACTTGGAGTTGAACCATATTCATCAGTGGAGCAGGAAGGTCGCCTGGGTGCTTTCTCTGCCTCTCTGAGATAGCAAGTTTTGACCACAGCTTCTGGCTTCTGAGTCTTCATCTGGTAAATTGAACATCTGGGATTTTGTTTTAAAACAACATTGGGAAACTTGGTGACTTCAGGAATTCCTTTTCCAATTAGAGGCTGAGTAATGAAATTGCACTTTTCTGAATCCCAGTCCTGCTGTATATACTTGCTGCATTGCCCTAGTTAAGGCACTTAGCTGTGCCTAACTTCTTAATTGGCAAGTCAGAAATATTAATTGTATTGGCCTCGAATTTTTGTGAAAACTTAAGTAGAGGAAAACCTCTAAAATATGTCTGTTGTCTAGACAACTAACAAAAGGTCTGTTTTTATGATTTCATTGACTTAATCTATATTTTGCTACAGTGTATTTGAATGGATACAATGCTAGCTATGTGTGTGTACACAAAGAGCATTCATGACATCAGCATAATGCAGATGTCACATGTGTGCATGCATGGACTAAGCCTTCTTTCCTCCTCGTCCACCTTACTTTCCCCTCAGTCACCCCCATCTCTTCTCCATCCGCATCCTTTACACCTGTCGAGACTCTCCACTCTGCTCTTCCCCCAGATGTGTCTTTCCTGTTCTGTTTTACTTTTGTTTATGTTTTTACTGCCATGAATTTACTTGTGGTCTTTTTAATCCTGCTAATGCACAATCTGGTTTTTTTTTTTTTTTTTTTTTTTTTTTTGTCCCTATTAATCTCATTCTGTCCATTTGCAGCTTCATCCTTGGACTTTATCAACCTGTTTATTCAGCATTGTTTAATAGAGCAAAGTGGCTGTGAATGGCTTACTTCCCTTCCTTAATGTGTTATGTCTTTCTAGGTTAAAATCACTGGTCTGGCAGAGCAAACCCTGCTTGCCTGCTTCCATCTTTTTCTCTCTCTCCCTTTCCTTCCCTCCCTGTGTGTGTGTGTGTGTGTGTGTGTGTGTGTGTGTGTGTGTGTGTGTATATATATATGTGTATATATATATATATATATATATATATATATATATATATATATATATATATATATATATATATACAGAGAGAGAGAGAGAGAGAGAGAGAGATGCCTGATTCCTAAGACCTGACAGAATTATAAGAAAGGAGAGTCCAGCCAGGTGACATCCAATTGTTGGAATACAAGGTATCCATTGCTTCTTCCTAGAGTCTGTGCAATATTCAGTATTCAGATTCACTGCACCCATTTGTACATATTTATTCTTCCTATAAGGAGATAGTCCCTACTTTCATATATTTACCCAAACTAGTAGACATCCTTGAACATTTGGCTGAATTAGAGAAAGTTAACTCTATATAGCTTAACTTCATTTTTTATATTTATACTTCCCACAACCATGCTATGCCTTTTTTTGTAGTTTTTAATCAGATGAGGGAAAAGACATGTACTCAGTGAATTTGGTTTCCTCTAAGTCAGTGGTTCTCATCCTTCCTAATGCTGTGACCCTTTAATACATAGAGTCCCTCATGTTGTGGTGACTCTCAACCATAAAATTACTTCGTTGTTCCTTCATAACTGTAAGTTTGCTACTATTATGTAACATAATAGTAATACAAATCTGTGTTTTCCAATGGTCTTAGGTGACCCCTGAAGGGGGTTTGTTTGACCTCCAAAGGAGTCATGACCCACAGGTTGAAGACCACTGCAGTAGGAAGAAATTTTAGAATTAGGAATGAGGAGTTAGAAGCCTTCACACGCTTCGTCATCTTACTACATTATTCTTCGTTTCTTTCCTTACTTACTGGTGTTTAAATTTCACATTTATTTCTTTCCTTTATTTAGATCTTAGGGTAAATTTTATTATGTTTTCTCAAATTGTTCTTCATGGTATGGAGTGAGAAGTCTGTGGTGAGGATTTATGAAATGTGTTTTCACATACAATTTGGGATAATAATAAATACAGTACTAAACTCAAAGTTTTTCTGCAACAGTAAAAACGACTTCATACTTAATCTATGTAAATTGCTTTGTGAGCTTCCAAATTTTACATGAAGAATAGGTTCGCAATAATTTTGGCTGTGAGTGAATGATCTCTTACTCTACAATAATAAATGTCATTTTCTGATTCACAGGATCAATGTTAGCACTTCATAAAATCCTAGGAACCATGTCATCTATTACTGCTACTGATACAGAAGGAAGCAAAGGCTGTGCTTTACCAGGAAGTGAGAACTACAGGGATTCTGTGCTTATAATCTCATGCAAGGTTCACTGCTCACAAGAAGTCATCTTGGGGATGAACCTTGTGTGTTAAGAAGAAGTACTCTCATGTCTTTCACAATAAGTTGGTGCTCCCCGTCAAAGGCCTTTGTGCTCAACAAAAGAGATGAGATTAAGGATGCAAATGTTTAGGCAGATCTGGGAGTGAAGATTGATTGTTTTCCTATTTAAGTGAGAAGGGGGAGCAACTAAGGAATGAAGCAGTAAGTTAGATCAACCACTGACTCAGAAAAAGGAAGGGCTTTGAAAAACCAGTGTAGGGCTGGAGAAATGGCTTACATGTTGAAAGCACTTGTGACTCTTATAGGGACCTAGAGTTGGGTCCCAGCACCCATGTCAAGTTGTTCCAAACCACCAGCAACTCCAGGCCCAAAGTGATCCAATGCCTTCTGGCCTCCACAGGCACATAGCATATGCTGCAGGTGCGTGCATATACACAAACACAAATAAGACTAATTGAAGATAAATTGTACTATTAGATACTGTTGATTATTTAAAAATACAAGCAATTTTGTTAACATTCATCTGCTTGCTCTCAATAAACTCTGCACCGCTAGGCTTTATTCTGGTTAGTTCTTGTCAAGTTGATACAAACCTATACATGGCTGAGAAGAGAGAATATCAACTGAGAACTTTCTTCCACAAGTCTGGACTGTGGACATGTCTGTGGGGGCTTCTTCATCATTGCTTATTTTATTGATATATGAGAGAACCTTATGGACATTGCCATTCCTGGGCAGGTGGGCCTGGGATATTTAAGAAAGGTAGCTGAGCAAGGTGGGAAAGAAGCCGACAGGTGGCCTTCTGCCATGCTGACCACAACAGTGCCTGCCTCCAGGTACCTGCTTGAGCTTCTGTCCTGGCTTCTCTAAATGGTAGACTCTAATCTGTAGGAAAAAATAACTCCGTTCTCCCTCCGTGTTCTGGTCATGGTGTTTACCACATCAACAGACAAGCAATTATAATAGGGATCAATATGAAAAATAAATAAATGAGCATGACCACAACACCCAAGAACTCCAGAATGTGATAAAGAATCCAGTCCTAAGAGTACATGGAGTAGGAGCTGAGTTTGAAAACTAACAATGTAGAAAATATATCCAGGAAACTTTAACAGGAAAAAATATGACTCTAAGGGGGGAAATGCACAACCAGGTACAAGAAATGAAGACCTCCAAACAGGCATGGCCAAAAAAAAAAGACCTCTCCCTGACACACTGTAGTCAAGATGTCAAAACTACAAGCAAAATAAACAGTGTAAGAAAAAAATGCGCTTACTCACTTACAAAAGGAAGCACATCAGAATAACATGAGACCTGACAACAGAAACCTGAAAGTCAAGAAAGCATGGAATGATGTATTTGAAGCCTTGGAGGTAAGTAACCCCTCAACCAAGACTCTATCCATAACAAAGTTGTCTTTTAAACCTGTGGAGAAAATAAAGACATTTCAAGACAAATACAAAGGACAGAAATGTATACCCACCAAGCTAGCATGATAGAAGATATTTAAAGGACCCTAAACATGAAAAAAGAAGAAATCCTCTGTCATAAGAGTATAAGAAAGTACATTTTTGTAGAAATATTTTATAATCTTAACAAGCCCATATAAAAGTCACACAATTTAGGTATTTTATTTATAAGCCATAAGCCTAGATGGGGCAGATCTAGGGCTATGCTAACTTATTCCCCAGCTATAAAGTCCTTTGTTACTTGCTGTTTCTCCTGACCATGTGATTCTGGTCCATCTCGGCTTCCTGCACCGCAGTCTTCCTCTCCCTATTTCTACCTGCAACCCCCTCACTTGAACCTCCAGTCCCACCTTTCTCCCTCCTCTGCCCAATCACAGGTTCTAGCCTTTCATTGATGAGTTAAATTTGGCAGAAGGTTTGCATCATATCACTTTGAGTTTGGGGGGAGGGCAACATTTTAAGTAACCAGTATTTAGCTTTAGAATACCAGCAGCATCAGACTAACCCACTACAACATTTCATGATAATGGGTTAATAAATGAAAAATAGGATAAAGTCATCATGCCCAGAATAGTAGACTATAAAAATTATAATATGAATAGAGAAGTAAGAGAAGAACAAATCATATCTAACTAGCTAGAAATGTAGCCAACAAAAAAGCAAGACTGACTCTGTCAATAACAACCCCTAAACATAGATGGCCTTAACTCTCCAAGTAAAAGATGGAGACCAACTGATGGGATTAAACAATAAGACCAAAATATCTGTTGTCTCCAAGAAAAATCCATCACTGGCAAAGACCATACAAAATGAGGGTGGGAAGACAGAAGTCCAAGTACTAAACACATGAAAGCCCAAACCAACCTTATATAGATGTTCTGATACCTGAAGAAGGAGGCATCAAACCAAACTTACTCAAAAGATAATTACACTCAAAGGGACACTACACAATGAGAATGATGTATCATTCATACACACACACACATACACACACATATATATAAATATATATATTATATATGTAATATATATATAATATATATGTATATACACACACACACATCAATTGCAAATAAATATGTGCCAAATATTGGGGATCCCAATTCTATAAACCAAACACTAATGGTAATGTAGAGACAAATAGGGGTCTTGATATGATAATTTTGAGTGGCTTCAGTATCATACTCTAATCAATAAGTGGGTGAACTAGTAAAACTATAACCAACAAAGAACAATCAAAGTTTAATAACAGCACAGATCAAAAGAACTTAACAGACATCTACAGAACATTCAATCCAGCAACTGAGGAATGTACATTCTTCTCAGCATCCCAAGGAACTTTCTCTAGAATGTATCACATTCTAAGGAATAAAGCAACTCTGAATAAGAACAAAGGGATCAAAGTAATTTCTTATATCTTATCCAATCACAGGGGAATGAAACTACAAATCAATAGCAAGAGAAACCATGAAAGAGTGAGCCGCTGAGCAGTATACTCTTGACTGTACACCAGTGAGCAAATTAAAGAAGAGATTTAAAAATTCCAAAACCAAGGGAAAATGGAAACATTCCTGAGCAGAGCTTCTGAGGAACCAGCAAAGGGAGCTAGCCGTAAGCAGGACGTTAATGGCTGTATAGGCCCATAGGAAAGCAATCATGGAGAGTTCAAATAAATAACTTAATTATGGACTTCAAGGTCTTAGAAAATAAAAAAAAAAAGAACAAGCCCAAAGCAGTGGGGAGAAAGTAGTAATAATGATCAGAGCAGAAAGTAACGGTGTGCAGACTGAAAGAAAAACAGAGTCAAGGAGGCAAAGGCTGGGCTCTTTGAGAAATTAAGTAAGACTGACAGACCATTAGCCAAACTAAGCAAAAGAGACAGGAGATGCTGAAATAAATAAAATTAAGGATTTAAAGGGAGGTGTTGCAAAATACTCTGATGAAATCCAAGTATCATTATGGAACTTTTTGAAAATTTACAGTTCAAGAAACTGGAAAACCCAAAAGAAATTAATAAATTCCTAGACACATAAAACCTACCAAACTTAATTCAAGAAGATGTGTGTGTGTGTGTGTGTGTGTGTGTGTGTGTGTGTGTGTGTGTGCGCGAATGAAGTAGATTCATAATAAGAAATGGGATTAAAGCAGTAATAGCTTGCTGACAAAGAAAGGTCCAAGATTGACTGACAAAATCTCCTCAAGCTTTTAAAGAAGCAAGCACTAGTGCTTCTCAAATTTCTTTATTCCATTAATTAGAAAGAGATAAAACACTACAGAGGCATTCTATGAAGCCAATATTTTTCTGATACCAAAACCTGGCAAGGACACAACAACAACAAAGAAACCTATGGCCCTACTTCCTGGATTAATATAGACACAAAACTCTCAGTAAAGTACTTAGAAACCATACCATGTTTGCCTTTATAGGTCTGGGTTGCCTTACTCAGGATAATTTTTTTCTAGTTCCATCCATTTTCCTGCCAATTTTATAATGTCATTTATTTTTTCTACCAGCTGAGTAATAGTCTCCCGGGACCTTTTGCCTCATCCAGGATCGCCTAGTCCAACCTTGATATGAGGGAATATATCTAGCCGTACTGCATCTTGGTATGCTGAATACAGTTGCTAGCACTGGGAGACCTGCTCTTTTCTGAAGGGCAAACAGAGCAGTGAATCTAGGGGAGGAGATTGGGGGGTGCTGGGAGGAAGAAAGGAAGAAGAGTTGGATTGTATTGTATAAAAATATATAATAAAATATGTTTTAAATTCTTAGGAAACTAATTCATGGACATATTATGATCATACACCAAGAACAAACTGGTCTCATTACATGGATATAAAGATTGTTCCATAAATGCAATAATTATGTGAAACACAGCATATAACTAGACTTAAAGACAGAAGGCATATATATGGTCACCTTGACAGATAGAGAAAAAATTCTGACAAATTCCAACATCCACTTCTGGTAGAAGGCTGTGAAGTGATCAAGGAAGAGGAAACACGCCCGGCACAATGAGGACCACATGGGCAGCTAATGAGGACCACATATAACACATGGGCAGCCAATATTACACTACATTTGGGTAGAGTTCTAAAATCAGAAATGAGCCAAGATTGTCCACACTTGCTAGTCTTCAAGTAGAGTTTCCTGTCTTAACCATAGAAGTAAAGACAGATAATGAAATAATAAGGATACAATTAGGAAATGAAGTCAAAGGATCCCTGTTTATAGACTACATAATTCCATATTTTAAAGATCTTAAAAACTCTACAAGAAAATTCTTATGTCTGAAAAACATAGCAATATAGTCAGATCCAAAACCAACATTAAAATAACAACATTAATAAAGAACTTAAGGGGGAGTCCATTTCCAATAGCATTAAAATATATTGAGTAATAAAACTAATCAAGGAGGTGAAAGATTTCTACAATAAAAAATGTTACAACAAAAGACACTGGAACATGGAATGAAGCCTTCATGTTCATGGATCAGAAGAATTAATATTTGTTGATCGATCAATCTACCTGAAACATGAAAGCAAATGAGAAACTAGTTGGGAGAAAGGAGACTAAGAAGTGTAGGTGTGAGAGACTGGCATGTATAGGGATGGGAAGACAAGGAGCAAGAGTTCATCTATAGAAACAGATGGGCGTCAACGTTTCATAATGAAAGCTGAGAGTTGTAACTGGCATCCCAGCACTTGGGATATAGATGCAAAAGAACCAGGAGTTCAATATCATCCTCGACAACATAGCAACTCTGAAGCAAGTGTCTTATTTAGGGTTTTACTGCTGTGAGCAGACACCATGACCAAGGCAACTCTTTTTTTTTTTTTTTTTTTTTTTTTAAGGACAACATTTACTTGGGTCTGGCTTACAGGTTCAGAGGTCCAGTCCCTTATCATCAAGGTAGGAGCAGGGCAGCATCTAGGCAGACATGGTGCAGGAGAAGCTGAGAGTTCTACATCTTCATGTGAAGGCTGCTAGTGGAAGATTGGCTTCCTGGCAGCTAGAATGAGGGTCTTAAAGCTCACACCCACATTGACGCACCTACTCCAACAAGGCCACACCTATTCTAACAGTGCCACATCTTCTAATAGTGCCACTCCTGGGCCAAGCATATATAAACCATAACAGCCAGCCTAAGCTACAAGAGAATTTGGTTCAAATAAGGGGGCAAGGGACTATAAAACCCATTCTGCATGCTAAGTTAAAAAAATCATAAAAATTTTATATACCCCTCAAATTATCAAATCTGACTCAGATATTTGGAGTCATATAATCTTAAAAACTTTTACTTCCCATATAAACCTTCTTAGGTAGTTACTTGATAACTTTTAACTGAAATATCTATTTATTGGCCTTCTTTCACTTTAGTACTAAGATGTTTTACAGAGAGACACAGAGGCACATGCCTAAATCCTACTACTTGGGGACATTGAAGCAGGAAGTTTATAAGATCAAGGCCAGCTTGGGATGTAGGAAGAAAACTAATACTAGGGTTTTTATCAAGTCTCTAAACAAGTATCTGAAAGCAGAAATTCTTCTGGGCTCAAGGGTGACAGAAAACACATAGGAACAAAAGCAAAACAAAAACACCTTCTTTGTTGGTTTCAAGTCACTGAAGCTAACATGTAAAAAAAGATGTGTCAATGACAACCATGAAGAGCGTCTTGCAATGATTCAATTAGTAAGACAGATAGCTCTGGGATAATAAGAAAAGGCTAGAGGCAACTCTAATTCCATGGGATAAAGACGTAAGTGGGGTGGGTATCAAAGATGATTAGCGATAGTTCAGAGAGTATTATAAAAGGAAATTGTAGGCTGTGGACAAAAGAGTAGCCATTGAACCCGAAGTGAGGAGCAGTCTCCCTTGAGAAGTACAGAAAATACATATGAACTCAGAAGAAGGCAAGTCAGGGTCCTAGCATACTGGAGAGTATCTACGCAGTAATAATGATGTAAGAGGTATTCTGAATACTCAACTTTCAGAATCATGAGACTAATGAGTCGTGAATGACAAGAAGAACTACAAGGAAAAGTCTAGAAATAGCAAACCTTGACCACAAAAGAGTTATACAAGCAACAGAAAGGAAGGAGGAGAGCAGAAGAGGTCACACAGTCTCAGAACACACTGGTTCCTAGACCAGGTTAAAAATACCATCTAAATGTGAAAGATAAGCTTGCCAGACGGAGGCAGAAAATGTGAAACCTCAATATAACGGGGAAGCAGAGAGTGACTGAAAAGATCAAATCCCTTTTCCCAGAAAGCCATAGACGCCTTGAGTCAACAAGTCAAGAAAAGCACTTTAAGCAAATTATTTACACATGCAGAGACAGCCCTCAGAACAAACAGAAATAGAAAGGGACGGCCTATGAGAGTGGGATCGGAGCAGGGAGGCTGAGCAGCGTATGGTGGCCTTTCAACACACGTCTTTTCACACTGCTTCCTAGCTATACTGGTTTCCTTTTTTTTTTTTTTTTTTTTTTTTTGCTTTTCTCCCCTTTAACAAGCTTGGTAATTTTATATGAAATTAAATATAAAACCATTGAACAAACTGACTTATGGGTATGTATACAAACAATGATCCCTACATGAAAGTAAATTTATCACAGTATGAAAAAGAAATATATGGGCAGTCATCATACTTACTCTAGGAACGTAAAAAGACTGTTTACAAAGTTGATATGAATTTCTATGTTGGACAATTTTAGCAGGAACACAGTAAGAGAAACAATGTCCAACCTATTGCTGCAAAAGAGGCTTTGGGAAAAACAAATATTGCCATATTCTTGGCTTTAAAGAAATCAGCCGTCTAGGACGAGAAAACAACAACCTTGGACTATCACCGTGTCCATAGGAAACCAAAGGACAGTATCACACACAGGAGTCAGAAATGGAAGTCATGCATTTCCATCAAATTCTAGAACACAACAAGGTTACCAATAGCATTCGCATTGATTTACAATTCTAAGCAATTGAATTTAAAAGGAGAGAGGCAAGAAAGAGATGAGGAAGAAATGTAATAAGAAATGCAGGAGATAAAATTACATTTTGTGTTTGGCCCATTGGATTCTGAATACTGAGAAATCCCAGTCCTCATACCCAAAGACCTCAAGAGCTGTGGACGGAGTCCAGTAAGATAAGAGCTTTAAAAATAAACAGGCAAACACAAGAGCTTTCTTATGTAGCAGCAGTAGCTACTTGCAAACCCTAACAGGAAATAAATTAAATCACAATAGCAACAAATACATAGCAACCAGCTTTGAAGAAGATAGGGAAGAACCAGACAAAAAGACCCCTAAAACTACTAAAGTACATAAAGGAACATTAAAAAAATAAAGTTAAGTGTCTCTATAATGCTCCTGAATCTGAAGAATCCACTAACCCAGAAGAAAATTCTCATACACATAGCAATAATCTGTACAGTGCTTGCCATCTGACCAAAGAATTTTTCTGGAACTTTTCAGGAAATTCTGAAGGACACCTGAAAGGAGATGGTGAGGACTATACTTCTGTCCAGTGAAGCATAAGGAGAAAGGATTGTCCTTTCAAGCATCAAATGCCCTGTAAAGTTCTAGTTATTCAAAAATCCTATGCTAAGAACAGAAATAGTAATGACGCCAAGAACAGTCAAGGAGGAAGAGGGTTTGATGAGAAGAAACCCACTTCAAGATACCAGAGAACCACTGGGCTAGAATTATCCCTGTGTAATCATCTGAAAAGCAGTGAATTGAGGACCAGATATTAATTAGTTTATCAGCCAGCATACAAATACAAAGAATAAAGAGCTGAACATAAAGAAGGATTTTAAAAATCATTTAATGTAGAAAAAAATCTATGAGGATATTTAACCTTTAAGGGATACAGAAATAAATTTTGAAACCAAGAAGCAAAAGAAAATACAAAGTGCTTTTATTATGGACAACATTAAAGTTGAAATTATTCATCAGAGACATCAAAAATGCTGAAGCAAATAAAACCCAGGAAAATAGACTTTACAAGAATTAGCAAGTAGAGTATGATTTCCTTCTAAAAAGAACTTATAAACATGACGGCAGTTATTAAGGATTGAGGAAAAGAAAGTTTAGAGGACATTCATAAAATACATTCATATAGAGCTGGAGAGATGGCTCAGGGCATAAAACACTGGTCACACATGTGTGAGGAACAGAATCCAGAGTCTCAGAACTAATATAAAGCTGGGCCTACTAGCACATCCCTCTATTCCAGTGTCACAATAGGAGGCAGTGACAAGAAAAGCAGTGGAAGCTCACAAGCCAGCTAGCCTGGCATACACAGTGTGAATATCTGTCACAAACTGCAAGGTGAGTACAATACTTGAAGTTGTCCTCTGACCTCCACACATCTACTGGGACATGTCCACTGACCATCCTATCACACACACACAATAGAGAGAGAGAGAGAGAGAGAGAGGCATGTCCATGCACACATTATGCATACAAATACAGAGAGGCATGTCCATGCACACACGCATCACAAGCACACGCACATGCACACAGACTCAAGCACACACACATGCACACATGCACACGCACACATGCACACATGCACATCGACTCATGCACACACACATGCACACATGCACACGCACACATACACACATGCACACACACTCTTGCACACATGCACACACATATACACATGCAATCACACACATACAAATACACTGTGTTCTTGTGCATCTCCATGAGTAAAAAAAGAAAATTCAAGTCAGTGTGTGGTACCATTTCCTCTTATCAAATTAGTAGATTTTACAACAGGGATAATTTCAAATGTTGGCAAACGTTCCATGAGTAGTCTCTGGATGTTTGGATCACACATTGACAGGAGTATTTATTGAGAGGTAATTTGACATCTATCATATTTCTTATCACAGTATGCGTCAGATTCTGTCAAAATACCCACATTGCAAAATGGACAATCCCAACTTAGAAGACAAACTAAAAACACTAACAAAGATTTGCATGAAACGTCTCAAAACAAAATTATTTATAATACTATAAGACGGGAATTACTTTGGATTCCCTGGGGTAAAGATGTGATTCAATAATTTATAGTGTAGCAATGTAATGTAATATAAAGATGAAAATGTTCAGTCACTAAAAATACTACATGATGGGAAACACGAGTAGAATCCAAAGGAGAGAAAAAAACCGAAGCCCTAGCCATCAGAGTTTTCACAGTTTTACAAATATATATATCTCAGGTAAGTAAGGTACACAAATGTAAAAGATGACACATAGAAACAGTTATATCAAGGTTGATGGAAAAAAGGTTGAGAAGAGATCAGCTTCCAATTAACTGTAATAGATTAATCACACACATTAAGCTCCATTTTCTCCTCGGTTCTCACTAAAAGAACGGTGTGGGAGTTGCAAAAACATAAGCTTACATGTGCATGGGAGGCAGAGAGCAGACAGCTGAAACAAAGAAACAAAGAGATGCCAACATGTTTGAGTGAAGAAAAACTGTAGCTGGTCAGGCAGGGTGGTGAGAACGGACACTCAGGTGAGGGGCAGAAGAGCCAACTCAACAGAACTCTAGAAAGAACTAGAAATTGGGGACATCAGATTCCGATGCCTGGTGGGGTGTGGAGATGGGCACAGGACCCAAAAGAACACCGTGAGAGCCTGGGAAAATGTCAGGACTCCCCACAATCAGTTCCCCTGCCAAGCCTCCAGAACAGGAGCCTTTCTCTCTTCCTCTCTTCCTAGGTGAGAGTGAAGATTTGGCCACAGAAGCAGATCTACCAGAGGGGATCTTGTCTGGATGACTTTGTGACTCTCTGTGGGCAGTGCCATGCAAAGCCAGGAGTGGCGACCCACTGGAAGCAACACACTGTGTCAAAAGTGGCTCCTGCTCTGACAGCCCTGGGAGCCAGCCTCCTAATATATCTCCCTGTGTCCTTAGTAGAACAGCAGGTATACCTCTTTGGAAACTGAGGCCAAGCAGAATAGATCTCAAGTACAAATACCATGAAGGCCTCAGTAAGGTCTTTGTCCTCTCTGTGCAGTCCACCCTGTCAGAAAATGATCTTCTCCCCTAGTCCACACCATCCACATG
>CM052701.1:16175732-16194816 GCA_028551405.1 Uromys caudimaculatus
CCATTTTATAGATGAGCATACTGAGGGCTGGGAACTTTCTCAAAGTCACTTCCCTAAGAAACAACAGACCTGGAAGGGAAACCAGCTATCTGTCGGGTAAAGATCCTGGACCGTCTCCATGCTACTACAGCTGCTTGGATCTCAGCAGCTCTTGGGTCTCTTCCTTTTTCCCTTCATAGGTCCTGGCACATGGAGCTGGCGGGCCACCTGTCTGCAGGGACCACTCTGTGTTCTTGTTCTCAGAGCTACAGGCCCTCAGCTGCCAGTTGCCCAAGCACACTCATGTAATCTTAATGAACAATGTGCAAAGCCATTAAAAACTCAATTAGGACTTTCTTTTTACTGCAGACATGAGGAAATGCAATCCTGAGGTGCTCATGTGTAAACACAATAGCCGCCATCTGCTACTGAGAAGCGTGCTGCCTCCAAAAAGGGTATCGATGTGGCAGACACATCAGTAACAGGGTGCTTATTGAGGCGTTATTATGCACGGAGGGGGAAATGCAGAATTTATGGCCAGCCAGAGAGTACTTCCTGGTTGAATTCCACCATTTTCAGTGTTATGTGTAATAACTATGAAGAAACTAATGCTGTTTTATGTTCCTTACCACATTGGTGCTTTTTTTTTTTTTTTTTTTTGGTTTTTTGAGACAGGGTTTCTCTGTGTAGCCCTGGCTGTCCTGGAACTCACTTTGTAGACCAGGCTGACCTCAAACTCAGAAATCCGCCTGTCTCTGCCTCCCAAGTGCTGGGATTAAAGGCGTGCGCCACCGCTGCCCGGCTGCTGCATTTATTTTTTTTTTTAAGGGCAAAGGAAAAGGCTGTATTTACAGTCTTCTTCTTTCTTGTTTTGTTTTGTTTTGTTTTGTTGGGTTTTTTTTTGTGACTGATCTAGGCATAATGACTGGCTCATTTTTGATCTCTAGGAAACCGACAGCCCTGGGATGATATTAATTATGCCAACCTGTTGATCAAAGAGGGCTCCACTGAACCACTGTAGAACAGGGCTCTCATGCTTGAATAATCTTAGAAATGGCAGGCCTGGGATCAAATGACTCGGGGATACAGCGTCTTTCTTTTATGAAGGGTGTGGCCAAATCTCTCATGGAGGGGCCACTGGTGTATCATCATCTCATATCCGCTTAAGACACCACACCTGCTTTTCTGATTGCTGTGAATTCTTTCCCTGTGCCTTTGCGTGCTACCTTCTAATTCAAACCACACAGGATTGCTTCTCTTACTGGCACTCAGTTTATAACATCTTGCAACTTTGCTTTATACTTTCAATTCTTTGAATAAAGGGACCTGAGACATAGTAGGAGTCTTACTGAGGAGCCTGAATAATAATGATGTTTCTGTGGAAATATAAATCTCAAAATTCCATTGGCTCCATAACTCAATTATAGGCTCCTTCTATAATTCCTTCTAAAGAATCCTTTTGTGTCCAAAATGAGTGTTCCCGAGAGGTGGAGTACCTGTAATATAGCCATGGCCATCCTGGCTCTTTCACTGTGGCTCAACTCTCTCCTGGACTCTTGAAATCCTGAACATTCAGTGCAGCTGGGAGAAGAGAAGGGTTCAGTCCTTCCCATCCTTGCATGTATGCACGCTATCACTTGAGGGTCTTGATAAAAATGTAGGGACAGATGCCACAGGAGTGTAGGGGGCTGAGGTCTTCATGTCTTCTGGCTCTTAGGTGATGCTGAGGCTGTGATGAAGGACCATTAACTCAGAAGAGAAGGTGATGAAGGATGTGTGTATGAGAGAATGCCAGACGTTAAGGACCACACATGGAGCAGGTGTACAACATACTCCAACAGCTTTGAAACTGAGTCTTGTAGCTACTCTGAACAATGTAGTGAGACTGGGTATTTCCTCTATCTGTGTGTCCAGAGTTGTATATGAGGCTTCATTAAATAGGATAAATGCCACATCCTCGGCGGGATTGCTTAGCTACTAAAACTAGGATGCGCAGAAATGATGGCATAAGCCAGTGGAAGGACCATTCCTAACTTTCTCTGCCGTGGGGTATAAGAAGGTATATATGCCTAATGCTGTGGATTGGCAGATGGTCAAGGATCTGAGTGTATATGGAAGCTATCATGCAACCTGGGACAGAGAGTCCGGCACATTTCACTTCTCGGGCTGCCTCTCTTCCTCAAGATAAATGGCTGCTAAGTGTCAAAGACAACCCACCACTCTGTGAAACTTGTGAGCCGTAAGCCATCTGTCAAGGAGATCCATCAGAATCCTGCATGTAGACTAGTAGGGGCAGGCATGGATGTTGGTTCAGTCTCATATCTGAGCCTCAATTCCCCCTTTGTTTCTTTCTTGCTACCTCATTGACAGTTTATAATAATTAGGTAACTTCTTTAATAGGGAGACATCTTTCCATTTACTGTCAGTCTCTCCCAGGTCATGAAGGAGGGTTCTTCACACTCTTGACAACTCTTGATCCACTTCTGCTGGGTAGTAATCCAGGAGCTGGCTGAGATTTCTGATTAGTAGGTCACTGATAATCTGACCTCGGTTTCCTGTTCTTGTCATCTGGCTTCCTTTTTTGAGTCTTTTTTGAAATGAACTCATCCAATGCCCCCAGTGGTCAACCCAGAAGAACAGCTCTGTTTCTAGGAATCTGAGTAGGGTTAGAGATGGGTAACAGGGCCTTTGGTTTGGATGTAGGGCACGCTGGAAGCCCAAGTTAGCGTCAAGACTGTTATTTTCTATAATCCAGCTTTGAGGGCAATTGTATAAAGGTTTAAATATAATCTCCCTTCTGTGACCACTTGTAAATTAGTTCAGAATCCAAGAGACAAGGTATAAATGGTCTGTACTGTCTAAAACACCTACAAGATGTGGATAGCCCAACCCTTATTAATGTACAGATCTTAGTCCTTTTGGTATCACAGTGAGCAAGGTGACTTATGGCTACTGAAGTAGCTCATTTTGCCTGGGGATAAGGGGTCTTAAGATTCCATTCAGAATGAAGATTTTAGTGATCACAATAAGATTTCAAAGCAATACTGGTTTTCTAGATAGAAAACATTTATCGCAGCATTATGTGAGTTTATCTACTGTGTTTTATGATACATTTAATTCAGTAGAATCATACAACTTTTAAGTTGCTGAGTTTAGCCTTCCCCCCTTGATTATGGAATTCTCTTAGATATCCTAGCTGGTGCAGGCTTTGAGAAGCTGCCTGCAGTGCCCAGGACTTTGTCTCTGGGCAGTTGATTTCATTTTGCACAAGTTTCACTTGTCATAAAATCTGTTGCGTAAAGAGCTGAGATGTGTTTCTTCATAATGATGGATCTGAATCTTGTTCTTGGCAAGCTTTATCAATTAGCCAATATCACAGCAATGTTGTATGAATACGCAGGAGGAGACCCTTGACAAATAACAGTAAACATTGATTCTTACAAACATGGATCTGTGCATCGATTACAGGTTGACTGATACAGGTTAGATATGTTGACCACATGGCTATGCATTTTGCTTTCAAGTGTCTCAGCTTGGCTCTTTACCCATGGCTTATCTGTGTATATTAATTCTTGATTCCAAGCCAATTGGGACACCAGCTTCTGTGTCTCAAAAACAAACAAACAAACAAACCACAAGAAGATAAGCCTAGCTGTAATGGCAACTTTAAACATCTGTTTGACTTCTATTAGCAAGTCACATAATGGAGCCTGGGTCAAGAGATAGCCTCTGGTTCTGCAGAGGGAAGTCAGTGCCAAAGGGTTTGGATTCAGAAAGGGGTAAAGAATAAGAGAGACTTTCTATTTGTCATAACAGTGGAAAGAAACTCACTCCTGTCTGGGACACAGCCTTTTGCATGCTTAGAAGCAGTTATACTTTCTGCAAATAGATTCCGAATGTTAATATGACTCTCCGAGAGCTTAGTGAATGTCACTCACTTTGCACTCCTCCTCAGGCACTGATAGTAAGTCTCATACTTTTTGGAGATTTATTACTTTCTAGGATATGTTCTATTCCTGTACTGTCTCCTTTAATATGGAATCTCCTCTGCTGAGCGCAGAACTCCTGATGAGCCTGTCCATACACAGGACTTTCCTATATTGTAGGGGTTCTGCCTAGGCTGGAACAAGCCTAAGCTTTTTATGAGACAATTTCCCATCTCATTTCACCTGTAGAGACTACAGTTGACTCTCTTGCTAGGTTTTTAACCTGCAAGCTCTAGCATTTAGTTATAAGCAATCTACTGTGTAGAAGTGCTCCTTGTATAGTACTAGAAATGCTACCTGTCTTATTCTTCTGATACCACCATGAATAGGGATTTTAGTCCCTGGGATGGAAGGCCTCAGACTCTGAGGTGGGATATGGCTTCCTCAGAGTCAACCTGTCCCTGCCACCTAAAGGGACTTTATTTCCAACCTCCCTTCTTGGTACCATGTATAGGTATGACAAGGTTTCACAAGAACATTTTCTCTCTTTGTCTCTGTTACCCACTATGGGTCTCTAGGGTCCTTCATGATGGTGAACAGCTCTGGAAGGGCTTCAGGCCAGAAAGCCCATCTTCTTCTGCCAACCTTGAAGGAGAATGACACCCACTGCATTGACTTCCATTACTACTTCTCCAGCCGAGATCGCTCTAGCCCGGGAGCCTTGAATGTCTACGTGAAGGTGAATGGTGGTCCCCAAGGGAACCCTGTCTGGAATGTGTCTGGGGTCGTCACTGAGGGCTGGGTGAAGGCAGAGCTTGCCATCAGCACCTTCTGGCCTCATTTCTACCAGGTATGACACTTACCTTTGTTCTCTTTCTAGCAAGTAATTATTACATTCCTTTATATCCCTGCCTTTCCTAGAGTGGATAGGTCTAAAAAGAACCTCACTCATTTACTCTTTCAACTCCTACTGAAGGCACTTTTCCAGGGATGCAGAGGTGACCTAGGACAGCCCCTGCCTCCCTGGAGGTTATTAGGAGGAGACCAATGTATAGATAAACAGTGTCAGCACAGCAGCATGCATGTGACTCTCTAAGACTGGAGGAATGCAGGCACGAAGCCTCTTATAAACTAACAACTGGAGTCCACACATGGAAAGGTGGAGGTTGAGAGAAGCTGCTGACTAGTCAGGTAGAGGCTATTTGGCTGGAAGGGGAATAAGATAGCTTCTAAGAAGAGAGGACAAGTAGATCAATTTGGAAGGCTGAATTGAAATACACTGGAAAGGGTGGACAAGGCACTGAGATGTTCTAGAAAGTGGATGACGCAGGAGAGGAAGCAAGGATGAGTGAGAGATTTTAAGGGATTTGGAAGCTAAATTCTCCTTTTCTTTTTGGTTGTTTTGTTTCAAGTTTTTGTTACTATTATTATTGTTTTATTTTGAGGCGTGGTTGGCATGCTGTAGCCCAGGATATCCTGAAACCCAAAATGCATTGCCTCCCAAGTGCTAGAACTTCAGATGTATGTAATCACACCCAGAAGAAACCAAGTCCTTTAAGGACGTCTTGCTGAAGAGATATACAGGGAACTGAACTTGCAGAGCATATAAGTCATGGGGGTTAGAAGGCCAGGCTAACAAGCAGGTCCTATAGCCACTGTGGTTTACAACTACCAGTTCTCCTAATCCATTGTGGACCAACACTTCTGTAAGCTGAAATAAACCACATCATGGCAATGCCAAGCTGTTGTGTTTGTTTTGAAACCCATCCTACTTGCCCTACTTATCCCAGTGTGGATGAAGAAAAAGCTTGCAGATCCACACCAATCTACAGAATGTTTGTAGGGGTACAAACCCAGACAGGTTTAAATCAAAATTATTGGGAAATTTTCTTTAAAACACATCATTAGTTAAAATCCCCACATCATGGAATCAACCTGTGTTTAAATGTGCCATTCAGTGCCTTTCTTAAAGTAAAGCTACTGCATTCTGCGTTTATCATCATCAACCATTTTATATTTTCAGCTCCCTTGTACCCTAGTCTCAGGCCACATTCATCCTGATAAAGGTTTTCAAGAAAGAAAGTACTACAAATCTGCATTTTGGAGAGATTTTTCTAGTGTCTGAAGCAGAAGATAAACCCAAAGGTGGCAGATAAGTGGCCAGGGCTTCTTAGATGGCCCTGAGTTCCACACCCAGTGGATAGTTCTTTCAGTCCATCAGGGTTAGGAATGTTTTTCTCTACTGAGCTGGCTTGTTTACATCAATAAGACAGCTTCAGCCCTATTTCCTTTTTTGCCTCAGAAACTAAAAATCAGAATTTAATACTCAATTACCTTCGGTACTTACCCTACATTTTTGCCACATCTATTTCCCATTTTATCTCCGATGAGTTGTGATTTGTTTTAGAATGATTGCATGGTCCTCGGTTAGGCACTTCCTGTAATTCCTCTAAAATTAGAGGAGAGAATGATGATGATCCTGGTGGTACTGTTGAAGGGATGCTGATGCTGTTGGTGATGATGATAGTGGTGATGATGGTGATGATGATGATAATGATGATGATGATACCTACCATTTGTTGGTGCTTACGTTACAGTCATAGCATAAAACATCCTGTCAGAAATGCATAGGTGAGTCAGACAGAGCCTAGCCTTGTTGTAATGAGTGTGGACTATACTCATTTTATATCAGGTGGAGCCCTACTCCCTCTGTGGGAGCAGCAATGTCTTACCAAGAAAATTGGCTAAAAAGAGATTATAATAGTTTTAACATGTGTGTCATTAACACAGAAACATGCTTTATGGTAGATGTTTTGAGAAAGATGCCTTTGACCTCAATATATATATATATATATATATATATATATATATATATATATATATATATACATACATACATACATATATATACACACACACACACACACACACACACACACACACACATATATATCTTTTCTCCCATTGTAAAGATGTTTTTAAGTAGTACCAGGTCCACAGACCTCGATCTGGCATTCACAGTGTCAGATATATTTCAGAGTTCACAGTATTTGCAATTTACAAGGTTATAACATTTGCATGCACTGTGTGCTTTGTAAGTAACACCCATCATCGGCTCTTCACAGTACTGCAGAGCCAAGTGTACAGATAGACTGGCCACAAAATTTATGCATATTCACAAGATATGGTATAAATTAAAGCTGTATATGGTATCCAAACAGCTCAGCTTAGCTTTTATCACCAATTTACCTTAGAAAATAACATACTTATAAAGTAACACAGCTGGCTCCAGGGCATGCGAGGTGGCTAGGTTGCCTTTGGGGGAGGGTATATCCTTCTGTTTGTACCTATGTGGCTTCATAGCGGAGACAAGATGTTCTTTTTGCTACTTCTTGGGAAGAATTCACACTAGTTGTGAGTTGAGATGCTCTTTAGTGTAGGGGAAAGTGTTCCAGGCTTTGGGAAGGAAGCTTTGTGGTGTCTTCCATCTAGAAAATACAGCCAGCCAAGTAGGGTACTCGGAGCCAGAATGAAATCTGTGCATTGGTAGTATTTAATCTACTGTCTGCTGTGGAAATTTGACCTTAATCTGCGTTTAGCATATTCCCATCTTGACAGAGAGGTAGGATTCTAGAGAGTGGTGTCCTGGTTTCCTGGTTTATCTGAGATAGCCCCACTTTACTCCTCTCATCCTGGTGCACTGTTGAGCATCATGGGGACCATTTGGATGACTAGATTACACGGTTTCTATGTCCATAGAGGTTTACAGCCTGTATATTGGTAGAAGTGGATTTGGTTTCTCCCTATTGTGCACCAGACAGAAACTGTTCTAGCTTGGTAAGCCTTAAGGTCTCTCTTGTCATTATCTAACTCTGCAGTTGTGCCATGAAAGCAGATCTCACAATAGGAAAACGAATAGATGCAACTGTTTCAATAAAGGTTTATGTGTAGCAATAGCCGATGGCCAAGGTTGATTTCCATGCTTTAGTTTGTCGGGCTCTGATGTGGATGAAGCTGTAAGATATATTACAGAGTCCAACAGCACACACATAACAAGGTATTGATGAATCTCGGGCCACGACTTAAGTTCCCTGGTCCCCAGAGTGTCCCTGCTTTCCTGCTGAGTGTGAACGTCTGCCATCTCCATAAACCCACAAGTACTCTCAATGAGGCCTCGGGCTCCAATTCGACCTTTTTTAGAGCCTGTTATGAGTAGATACAAGATAGGGTCATGGCTTGAAGTATACTAAACAGGATAATTGACACAGAAAATGGACTTTTCCACCATTTGCCCTGCTCTTTGATGGAGACTGAGGAAGAAAGGACATTTGATGAGCTCTCATTTCCGTAGCCCTGTGGTAAGCCTTTTTCTGTATTTCATGTATCTGTACTAGAGCTCCCTGCATTTGGTGGCAGCAGATGCTGTCTTCTAGCCTAGGGGTCGTTATTGGTAAATCAACATTCTCATAATCCTGCCCAGGTTCTCCAGCTCTGAGCTCAATGCCCTGTGTTTTGAGGAAGTGCTTTTACTATTTTTATTATTCTTGGAATCTGCTGCTCTCTAGCTGTGTGATGTCCTGTGTCCTGTCGCCTACTGTTTAGTATCCTAATGGTCTCAGATATAAGATAGAAAGAGGAACAGGATGGGTGTCTCTCTAGTCTAAGCTAGTTCTCATATGAGGGGGTTTGTCAGGCTTGAATTGATTGGAAGGAAGAAGGAGCAGACAGAAAGAAATGGAAGAACGGAGGAAACCATCTTTAAAAAAAGTCACTGTATGGTTTGGCCTATCCTCTCTAGCCTCTGCCTTTTCTGAGGTAAATAGCCTCTCCAAGAGACTTCCAAACAATTTCCTGCACCCTCACATTTCTTCTGCTCAGGGCTTTGATGACAAATCACTTGTGTGTTGAGAACAGCATTGTAGAAAAAGCACATGCCACTTCTATGCACACTTAGCGATTCCCAGACACTCACATGACCATGAGCACAGTCGAGCATAAATACACATATGCCCAAATTCCTGCCTCTACCCAGATTCAAATACGCACACTCATAGGTGCCAAAATGAGAAAGGGGCCTCCCAAGAGACAGAGAGATAGGAGCAAAACAGGTTTTTTAAATTCTCCATACTTCAAGCTCCAGTCCTGTGCATAGAGCCCATGGACTGAGTCAAATTCAGTTTCCATCATTGCTGGGCTTTGAACCTCATGGGTTTGTGTATTCATTTATTAAAGTCATATTTCACAGTCCTAAAATTGACTTTAGCTCTGTAATAAACAAAAACGTCATCTTTCATATTCCTGGGCTTTTGACTGCTGGGCCTTCAGCAGGGCCCCAGGTGAGAAAAATCCCTTTGCAGTCCACCCCACCCACATACCCATCCCTGCCTGCCTCCCAGGGGGAAAGCTGATTTACTGCCTGGGAAGCCTTATTCGTCTGATCTATGCCTCTTTCCAGGTGATAGCAATTCTATTCATATTTTAGTGGTTCTGAACTTTTCTGACCTAATACTGAGGGGGGGGGCGATAAAACTATTAGTAATTTTTCAGCCACCTGCTTACTCTTCTCTCCATTTTCTGCTTATGTGAAATAGCCTTTTGTTCAGCACAGAGACATGCCCCGTAGACCCTTGGAATGAGGGGCTCGCCTGATACTGGCGTAAGTCTTCTGAGAGCTCAGTCCCTTTCTCAGGCTCTACCTGGCAGTTGGTACTCTACATGTAGTATTGACAGTAACAATTCAGGAGTTTTTGCACAGCAGCATTCCCTCTCTCCCACCCTTTGAATTCCAGCCTTCCTCCTGGCCCACATGAGATGTTTGTCTCTATTATACAGCAGAAGTTCTTCTTCCTACATAGGCCTCTCTGAGCTGGCATGGGAAAGAATGCCCCTCGATTGGTCTCTAAGCAATCTTCCCTGTAGCACCTGTAGAGCACTCTTCCTAAGAGGGACTCTGATGAGCCAACGTTTTTCTCTTACCTTTTAAGAAATGTTTGCAGCCCTTTGAAATTTTTACCATGTTTTCTGCAGAAGGATCGCTGAAGATCAGAGAGAAACCCCAAGTCTCTTAAGCCATGGCCTGACACCTCCTTCTTCCAATCATATACATCACGATTTTTTTTTTAAGTTTAATATAATTCTCTCTGAGTCTTTCCTGGGAGTTACTTCTAGGTTTGGGCTGCACAGGGACAAGTTTGAACCAGTCTGCATACGTCCCTTCCATCTGACACTTGCACCAGGAAGTCTCTGGCAGGTCTTTAGACCCAAATTAGTTGCAGTTAGTTGATGGTAGGTTCTCTGTAGCAGCTTCAGGCTGAGCAGTGTCCTTCAGAGGTGCTTGAGATACCTGGATTAGCGTTTCCACTCTGGTCTTTGCATTCGGGTCCCTGCTTTGCCCTACTGGGCATGTGGCCCACTTCAGTATTCCACCCCACTCCGCCCAGTACCTCCCTGCTCCCTGGAGACATCTAGTTCTAGAGTATTCTTATGTTTTCCTCTATCTCTTCTCACATTTTAATGGCCAAAGATAGCCATTATCTCTGTGTTGACAGTTCCTGCATGGGCCTTTCTTACTTAGAGGACGCTGGCAGCCTCCTTTGTGGCATCTATATTGAGACCTAGCCATTATCAGCATCTTCCATACCAAGGTAGCATGGTGGGGTGGTCATTGCCACCCAGGGCAACGGGATTACAGGAGTCTTCTGAGTCAATTCTGAACATCTCTCATGCCATTTGAGAAATTCACACTTAGAGATTAATACCATTCCTATTTTATTTCTTATGACTTTTCCAATTGAAATCACTTGCTAAACAGTTTTTGGAGACTATTTGTTTCTTTTCTTGGCTATCAATAATTCTTTGGAAACTACTCCCAAATAAAAGGGATATGTTTCTGGGATATATATATATAGATATATATATATACGTGTGTGTGTGTGTGTGTGTGTGTGTGTGTGTGTGTGTGAGAGAGAGAGAGAGAGAGAGAGAGAGAGAGAGAGAGAGAAAGAGAGAGAGAGAGAAAGAGAGAGAGAGAGAGAGAGAGAGATGGCTTTCAATATTTTTCATACTCCTGTTAACACAAGAAACATATTATGACATAGTTATTAAGATACATTGTATAGCTTTTAAAAATTTAGGAAATTTGATTAGAAAAATGTATAAGACTAAACCTACACAATTTTGTTTATTAGGAGACTTAGTGATGTTACACTATAACCTAACTTATGATCTTTTTATAGGTCCTTAAGCATTTGAACAGAAAATTAACACATTTAGAAAAAGTATATATTTGTTATATTGCTTTTTACATTTGATTGATCAGAGACCAAGACGTAGGATAAAATCTCTAGATAATATCTTCTTTTCCCCATCATCATTTTCCTTTTAAGTCTCTTGTATGGGTTTTAGAGACCAAGTTAGTCTCCTTGATGGTTTATATTTTTCATTCTGGTTAAAATTCTACTTTGAAATATTCATATTATTTTTTTTGAAACAACTGTTTTCTGTTCACTTAAATTTTTCTTATTGTGTCTTTGTTCCACTTGTTATTTGTAAGGTTACTAAGTCATTCTGCCTTAGGTGTTTATCTCACAGTACACAATTAGATTTTGATTATTTAGACAGTCTAGGTGTTTTCCTCTCTTTTAACCCATTTATATTTATTGTCAAAACAAACGTTTTTTTATTTGTCATTTTTTGTTCCACAGTGTGAATACTTTTTTGCTATTTCTTTTGAAATATATTTGCTGTACATTCTTTATTTTCTTCTAATTTTTCCTACAGTCTTTGTTTTTTCCATTAAATTATTTAAACACACACACACACACACACACACACAGAGAGAGAGAGAGAGAGAGAGAGAGGGAGAGAGAGTGAGTCCTGGTTCTTTATGGAAAGACTTCTATAAGTTTTCCCTTCTGCAGGATGAAGGAGATGCCATTCCTTTATTCCTGCATGGTCTTTTGTTTGTTTTAGCTCATGCACAATTCCACATGTTAGTTATCTCTGAAGGACAGGACTGCACCATTTTAGGAAATCACTTTTTGAGAGCAGAAGCAGCTATCTTGTTATGTGACTGTCACCCCCCTCATTATTTCTCAAAACTGTCAGATTTCACAGATACACTTTACCACCAAGAAAACTGCCCATTCACAGCTATTGCCATATTCTTCACTTGCTCTCTTGGTATAATTTTTAGAGCTCCAGGGCCAACAAAAAATGCTACACATTGGATTTACTGACCTGAACAGCATGACTTCCAATGGAGATTTTCTGTCATCGGTCTCATCACCAGCTGTATTGTCTAACCACAGACTTGAGCTGAGTAGTAGAGACAGGACAGGGGGTTCATTTTGGACATCGTCAAGGTGGTAGATATGAAAACCAATCACAGACTGAATCAAAACACTGGCACTGATACCTGACTGGCTTTGGCCCACATGTGGCTGCTTCCTATGGTCTGTCTAATAACAGATATGGAAAAGCAGGGGTGTATCTAAGAAATTCCAGTATGGCAGAATCAAAATAAGGGATGACGTTTAAGTAGAAGCCCATAGATTTGCCCAGATGCCACATAATAGCACTGTATTACAAGAGGAATGTCCCGTTGGGAGGTAAGGTAGAAGACCTGAAACATGCTCATAACTGTTACATATAGATTGCATGTGAGGTGGCTTTATATGTGGGTAGAAATTCCAAAATGTGGACTGTTTTGATGATGGTGGTTGGTGTTCTGACTAAAGACTTACGACAGAGAGCCAGTGAGTAGGCAACAGTGGAAGGGTGAGTGTACGAGTCAAATGATGAATAGAGGAAGCCCAGAATCCGAAGGGACGGAGAAGAAGGAATGCCC
The DNA here is from genome assembly GCA_028551405.1 of Uromys caudimaculatus. NCBI lineage: Eukaryota > Metazoa > Chordata > Mammalia > Rodentia > Muridae > Uromys > Uromys caudimaculatus. Next base: position 16,188,486 of record CM052701.1, read on the forward strand.
ATAAATGCATGATAGAATAGTCTCATATATATATATATGAGAAAACAAAGTGTGTAATATCCGCTGAGCCCAAGTAGAGACCCAGAAATCTGTGAATAGCGATGACTGTAGTAGGATGGTGATAAGAGTTATAGAAGATGTCTATTGAGAATGCAATTTGCAGATGATATGACAGTATTCATAAGCAACACCAGAATTCTGCCAGAGAATTCTACAGCTGATAAACACTTTCAGCAAAGTGGCTGGATACAAAATTAACTAAAAAAGAAAAATCAGTAGCCCTCCTTTATATCAATGGTAAATGGGCTGAGAAAGAAATTAGGGAAAGAACACCCTTTACAATAGCCACAAACAATATAAAATATCTGTCTTAGTCGGGGTCTCTATTCCTGCACAAACATCATGACCAAGAAGCAAGTTGGGGAGGAAAGGGTTTATTCAGCTTACACTTCCACATTGCTGTTCATCATCAAAGGAAGTCAGGACTGGAACTCAAGCAGGTCAGGAAACAGGAGTTGATGCAGAGGCCATGGAGGGATGTTAACTTACTGGCTTGCTTCCCTTGGCTTGCTCAGCTTGCTTTCTTATAGAACCCAAGACTACCAGCCCAAGGATGGCACCACCCACAGGGGGCCCTCCCCCATTGATCACTAATTGAGAAAATGCCTTCCAGCTGGATCTCATGGAGGCATTTTCTCAACTGAAGCTCCTTTCTCTGTGATAATTCCATCTTGTGTCAAGTTGACACACAAAACCAGCCAGTACAACATCTAACCAAGAAAGTGAAAAACCTATATAACAAGAACTTCAAGTGTTTAACATTTTAAATAGGATATTAATTCTCCCCACCTGAAAGTTACCTAACTTGGTAGATACTACAATTCTAGGTGCAGACACTAGGACTCAAAACAGGAAGTTCCTGTACCTGCAACTCGAAGATGGTATCTTCTTCTTTTATAAAAATAAAAATTTTAATTTGTCAATTTTATGTGTATATGTATGACTCCACACCAGCAGAGGACATCAGTTCCACTTGACTACAGTTATAGAAGTTTATGAGCTACAATATGGGTTTGGGAATTGAACTCAGGAACTCTGAAAGAGAAGCTCATGCGTGCTCTTAACTGCTGGGCCATCTCTCCAGCCATCTTCCTTCTTAACATGAGAGAACAGGTTGGAGGTGGGGGAGATTCATCAGATTTAGTAATTAGAATATTAATGTCTGTCATGAAAACAATCTTGAGAGGAATATTTAATAAAGATTGGGATTTTTAGACTTATTATTTTATGGTGGGAGCAACGAAGTGTTAGAAATGGCCTATTAAGCTGCTAAGAATTGTGATTGAAATGCAACTGGCCACAGAGAAGAACTTGCTACAAAGAGGTCGCTTTTCAAGAATAGGAAAAGCTAAAGCCATGTATATATGTTAAGATCAGAGGAAAAAGGGTAAGGCCTGGAAACACAGAGTAGCAAAAGAGAGCCAAGAAGAGCCTAAGTTCTAGAAACTGCAGCAGAGATCAATCAGGTACTGAGATTGCATGCAGAAAGTGTGGTTGATGTGAAGGAAGGTTAGGTGTGTGGGTAAGGAGTGACAAGTCAGCCTCTCTCTCATCCTCTTGAAGCTGTAGAGCCTTCTGGGATCGGGTGAGGGTAAGATGCAAGGAGAACACTGGGTATGGTTTTGGGATGTAGAGGAAAGGTCCACAATGGGCTTGACAAGATTCAAAAAGAAGTGTAAAGGAATTAGTCTTACAGAGAGAGTCACATGGGTGATTAGGAGCCTAGGCTTTTGGAGAGTGTTGGAAGATCTTGAATGTACAGACTCCAGAAACTGTGTGAGTCTGAGGAGCCCATGAGAGAGGAAGGAGGGTTGGGAGAAGATTGGGGGGTTAGACGTCTGACAGAGAATTACTGACAGAGTGTCTGGGAACATAGCTAATGCAGTTTGGGGGAGTGTGAACTAGTAGTGTGAAAGGCACTGACTATTAACCATGGCGCTTGCACACATATGCATCCATCCCTGGCGAGGGGACGGAGAAGGCAAGGGGTGCTTAGTTATAAAATCCTTGTGGAAGTTAAAAAGTTTCAGTAGGAATCAGAGAGTAGAGAAGAGAAAAATTCTTGCTTCCTTTCACTCTTGGATACAACCAGATAAATTGCTGCTAGTTTCTAAGAGGCGTGATGAAAAAGTCTGGGAATCCTTAGGAAATGGCTCAGCCTGCCAAGTGCTTCCTATGCAAACACAAGGGCTTGGGTTTGATCCTGACCAGTCCTGGAAGAAGAAGGCAGATATTTAGTTCCAGTGTTGGGAAGGTGTAGACAGGCAACTGCTGGCCTGACAGTCTAGCATAATTGGAGAATTCCCAGCCAAGTGAGAGACTCGATCTCCAAAAATCCAAAATGGGTAGCACCTGAGGAATGACAACAGAGGTTGACCTCTGGTCACCAAACACACATACCAATATACACATTTACACATTCACACAGACACGCACACAGAAAGAGGGGGATAGGGGAAAGGGAGGGGGAGGGGGAGAGGAGAAGAAGGAGAGGAAGAGGGGGAGAGAGAGAGAGAGAGAGAGAGAGAGAGAGAGAGAAAGTCCAAGTTGACCGCAGAATCATATCAAGATCAATAAGGAAGTAGGGCTTTTAATAAGTAGTGCCTTCTGTAATTCATTTGAAACCACAATGAGGGAGTTACTGATAGGACCTATGGCCTTGTTCTGATTGTTTGTTGCTGTGGCTAAGTGTTTTTGCTAAAAATCCATCAATCATTTCAAAATGGCTGGCTTTTCTTGCCGGTCACCAGAGTATGGACTTTTTGCCAAGTTTGGAAACCCAAGTCACCTGGCATCCTGGTGTATGCTCCTAACATAGGACGTTATTGGTTGGTTTGTGGCTAGGGTCTGGGTGGTGAATTCTTAAGGTGAATGCAGACAACTGATTCTGTGAAACTGACATCAGCCCTGTATATTGCAGGTGATATTTGAATCCGTCTCTTTGAAAGGTCATCCTGGTTACATCGCTGTGGACGAAGTTCGGGTCCTTGCTCATCCATGCAGTAAGTCTATTCGTTTGTCTGGATATATTCTTTCTCCATGCAGGACTGGGTAGTCATGAGGCTGTAAACCCCTATTCATTCAGCTCAAGCTATCTCTCACTCGCTAGCTCTTAATCCTTCAAAACTGCTCACATAACACAAGGCAATCCGTTCTGAATAAATCCATAATTTTGCTGGCCTGTTCAACAGGCAACATCTCCAGGAATTTGTAGAGACTAGCAAAACAATTCGTCTGAATCTCTCTCCATTATTAAGAGAGTCTAAAGTCCTGATTGTTTATTAGTGGGATTCAGACCACTGAAGTGGAAGGATTAGAGGCCTTTGGATAGAATCTTCTGCAATTGTCTTTTTAAAGAAAGCAAAACAGAACAGAAAAAGAACAGCATTAAACATGAAGCAAATTAGCACGCTCTTTACCCACAGGAAAAAGAACCCCAAAGCTATTAATTCTTTAAAAATAATTTTAAATACACTCATCAGCTCTATGTAGGCATAGGGCGCGGTTTCTCATGGTGTTTAGTACTCATGGTAGAGTATCCAGAGTCTTCAGTGGCTCGCCACTCCTCCTCGAAGCTCTCTCCATGCAATAGCACTTAAATATGTTTCAACAACGAGCCACAGCTCCTGTCCAGTCTGGGTGCAGGCAGCTGTGTGGCATTACACCTATATGGATATATTTGGAAGTCTAAAGTCTAGGGACGCCTAGGGATCACGGAAGCCACTGCCAGAGTTGGCTCGGGTGCCAAGTCCTCAGTTTGGGAGAGCTTTTGTTGTAGATTCCTTCAGTTTCTTGGCTGCCATTCGATTCTACATAACCTCTGATGGTTTCTTCGTTCTCCCATGTGGTCACGAGACAGCAAGTAAATATAGTTTAGTAGGATAAAATCTCCATGGCAGGCTGACATTTTTTAAATTGAGCATATTCTTTGAAAATCTCATGCATGTAATAGAATGCATCATATCTATATCTCATTCCAAGTTACCCCAAGAATCCCACACCACATCTCCATCTAAGCTTCATCTTCCTTCTCCTACCCTCGTCTCCCTCATTCTTTTCTTCCTTCCTTGCTTCTTAATTAATTATTGAAAACCCACAGAGTCTAATTAGTGCTTTCCATATATCCATGGTTGTTGGGTTCATTCTTGGGGCATAGGGAGCTATCAGTGGTCACGCATCAAAAGAAAAAAAAAGACATTGCCCCTCCTCCAACACACTACAGCCATCAACTGCTAATAGCTCCTCAGCTAGGGGTGGGCTCTCTAGGAAGCTCTTTCTTGGTTCTTGCTAGAATTTTGAACTGGCTAGATTGTGTGCAATTCATATGTAGCGAACAACAAGATGCTATGAACTCACATGTGCAGCAGCCATGTCCTCTCCAGGGATGAACAATTCATAGACCCCCTTCTTATCTTCTTGCTCATTCATTCCTTTGGTCTCCTGTTCTGTTTCCCAAGACTTTGGGACTGAAGATTGATATAGAGCTCCCACCTATAGCTGAGCTTACTCTTCTTTGATTGTTTTGTAGAATTCTGTAATGAACTCATCTTGTCCTGTTGGCCTTTACTTTACTGTTTCAGTCTTGTTGGTCATTATGGAACTGTTCAAGATTTTTTAAGTTTCATATTGATTTAATTTTGGTATAATGTAAACATCTAGAAAAGTTTCTATTTCCTTTAGGTTTTTTTTTTCAGTTTAGTAGAGTAGGGGTGTTTAAAAATATGCTCTTATGATTTTCTGAATTTCACTGGTATCAGTTCTAATGTCTCCCAGTTCATTTCTAATTTCACTAAGTTGTGCCTTTTCTCTTCATAAATTTGACTTAAGGGCTTGCCAATCTTTCCAAAAAACCATCTCATTGTGCTATTGATTATTTTGTAGTGTTTTTCTACTGCATTAATTTCAGTCTTGGTTTTGATTGTCTCTTTTCATCTACGACTTGGATGTTTGGTCTGTTCTTGCTTTTCCATGGCTCATCATTAAGTTATTTATTTGAGGTTTCTCAAAATTTTTGAAGCAGGCACTTATTGTTAAAATAGTCCTCTTAGAACAAGAAGACTAACTTCATAAAGAGGTTTAATTAGTTCACAGTTTTTGGAGGTATGAAGGGCATAACACTGGCATAGGCTCAGGTCTGATGATGGCTTTCCAGAGACTGGGAGCAGAACAGAACATCATATGGAAATAAAGAGGGAGTGGACATGTGGATGCCATGTCTCTGTCCATTTTTTTTTCTAACACTAGGACTGAACTCTTAGTGTTCTACTATGACGACCTTACCCAAGCCTTACAACATTCTGAAGCAGCACGCTCTAAATGTCACAGTCAGATTCTGGCCTCTTTGTGCCACTGACTTCAGGAATTCAACTTTGGTATGAGTCTGGAAGCTTAACTGTATTCAAACCACAATTATGCTATAGGTAAGGATGCCTCCACAGGCCTCCTATGTACTTCTCTATGTGCCTTTAAGCCCCTCCCCCCATACCTGGGTATGAGCCTCATGCCAACCCCACCATGTTGCTTCAGTTGAAATGGATATTTCCACTTCTGCTACCATTCATTTGTCAGACCTTAAATCATTGTTTTGTTCTAGCTTCCTGGGATAAGACCGCCATGGTCTGACTCACTAAGCTTAAAGCACCTTCTCTGGAAAAATGTATGCCAAGTTCTAGGTTCTAAGCAATGCTTTGGGGGGGGGGGGCTGGGTCTGATGTCTACTTGAGAGAGACCCACTCTCTCAGTAATCATCTCAGAAACACTGAGGTTAGATTCCCTATTGCTCTCACTATTCTCTGGGTTGTGTCTCAAGTCTTTCAGAGTGTCTTAGATGGTTCTCTCCATTTACTCATGCCTGGGAAATGTCTATGCTGAAGTAGGCTTCTTGGGAAGAGGATTCAAAGTCCCCAGCATTGCAGGGTTTCTATGGCAGGCATGTTTCCCTTGCCTGTTCTGACTTTCCTCCCTCCATGACTCTTGTGAATTTTATCAATGTCAGATGTCCATTGAGGCATGATCTATATTCAAGACTGGATAGTGGTATCAGGGAATATCTTCTCTTCTTTCTTTCACTTAACTATACATTCAATCCTGTACACTCCTCAGTTTTGAGCAGTCTTCCCGGTAATTTTGACTTCCTCGCATACTGCACTTGTCTGTCTCTATAGTCTATCTATATGGTCTATCTCAAAGATGAGAGCACACTCATCTTTGCTGCCTACATTAATTACTTTTATACATGGAAATGGTCTTTCTGGGAGGTGACACTGTTTTC
>CM052701.1:16195316-16212565 GCA_028551405.1 Uromys caudimaculatus
TCCTACATCAATTAGCATAATTGAGATAATCACCTTCAGAAAGGCAACACTTATTTACTATTGATGGGAATATAAACTGGTATAACCATTCTGGAAATCCGTGTGGAGGAAAATCCATCCTCAGAAGATGGAAATAGATGGACCACAGGATCCAGCTATACCATTCGTGGTATAGACACAAAGGTCTCTCTATCTTATTACAGAGATACTTGCTCATTCATGTTCATTGCTGCTCTATTCACCATAGCTAGCCAATGGAAACAGCCTTACATGTCCATCAGCTGACGAATGGATAACAACAATACGGCATTATAAATGGAATATTGAGCTATAAAGAAAAATAAACTTATGAAATATTAAACTGTTAAAAATGAAATCATGAAAGTCTCAGGTAAATAGGTGACGCTAGATCCTGGACAGTTTAAGAAAACAGGCAGAGCAAGCTGTAAGGGGCAAGCCAGTGAGCATCACTCCTCCATGACCACGGCCTCAGTTCCTTCCCTCAGACTCTTGTTCTGAGTTCCTGCCCTGATCTTCCTGAATGATGAAGTACAAGCTATAAAATGAAGCTAACCCTTTCCTCCCCAAGTTATTTTTAGCGTTTTATCATGGCAACAGAAACCTCAACTAAGACTACTGCTTAGCACTGGTGGGGTTGTCAGTACATGTTATTCTTTCCTATTTTTCTTGATGTCCTTGGTCTTCTTCTAAGGCCCATCTATTTAGCCCCACTTGGGATAAGCAGTCTGTGCCCAGCTTATCACTGATTTTATTGATAGTAGTAGGGGGCCTTCACTGCACTCAATGAGAAAACTCATTCCTCCTGTCATTCAGTAGTTATCAGCTAATGGAAACCTGATATTGCTGTTTTTTGAGGAACTTCTATAGAGGAGTGTCAGCTCCTTGCCAGCAGGTCCAGGTGAGAGGAGAGAACCCAGTGCAGCCGGGTCTGTCCAGGGCTGAGCAGGATGGTGAGTGTTGACAACCCAAAAGAAATACACCAGGACAGGAGTCTTGTCGAAGCAGGAACTCAATTTTATTGTATCAACCCCTCGCTTATGTAGAGAAGGCAAAGGGGGTGGGCAATTAGGTATGGGAAGGGGAAGGGGTAACTGACAGGGCCAATAACAAAGCTCCACATTAGCAACAGGAGGGCAGAGGGAGGGCCAAACCGGTCTTACTGAGTCAGTCCTGTACGGAAGTGACTGAGACAGGTCTCAGAACTCGAACCAGGCTGGTGTTAGTCCTCAAGGCCCAAACCAGGGCCAAAATGGGGCCCAACACTACCACTGCCCAGGACACCCTCAGGACAGTGGGAGGGGGAGAACAGCCCCAGTGCATCAACGTTGGGTTCCAGTTCATGCTGCTCCCCAGGGCCAAGCCCTGGCCCAGAGCTGCTACAGCCCCAGCTTGGCTCAGAAACACAGCGCCCAGTGCAGGAGGACGGACAGGCAAGTCATCAAGGAAGCAGGGCTGCTGCTACCAAAGCTGCTCTTGCTGCCATGGTCACCGCTGCGAACCTGGGGCCCCTGCCCACCTGGGCCAACCTGGGCCCTTTCCTGCCCCTATGGCTGGGGTTGCTCCAGGTCATGTGAATCGCTCCCTGTCAGTGTGCCAGGGAATTGTACCCTGCAACCGTCAGAGTTCCCCAACGAGCAGGGGCTGCTGGCCGCTGCAGAGACCACAGGTGATGGGGGTCTCCCCAGCTGTGGGAGAGGGCAGTGGCACCTAGTCCAACTGTGGTGCATGCCCAGCCCTGCTGAGCTGTCAACCCCTCCTACTCACCTGCTCATGGGGTGTCAGTTGCCTGGGAAGAAGGGTGCAGGCTGCCTGCCCATTACTGCTGTGAGATGAGGCACAGGACAGGCCCAACAGAGGAGCACTTGACCACACAAATAAGGGAAGAGCTGAACTCAAGTCATCCAACATAAAACCCAGGATTAACCCTGGGGCTGATTACCTCGCATGCTGGTTTTCATTTGAAGACGTTTATTCATGTGCCTAAGCCTCAGAATTTGTGTTCCACTTCCTACCCACACTTAGGATATGCCACAGTGCAAATTTGAGAGTGCAAACTATGTGCTTTTGTGATCATGGCCAGCTTTCTGGAATTCTTTGCTTCTCTATTAGTGAATCATAGGGCCAAGTGCACCGGATTCACTAAATTGTAAGTGCTGGTCATGGTACCTACCCTATAGAAATACTCGGTAAATGACACATATTATAGTTTCCTCCTCCTTCCTCCTACTGTACTCTTTGTAACCATAGCCAGCATCAGCACCAGCATCAGAGTCAAGGGAGGAGCTTTGGGTTCTATGATTCTTCCTTTCATCTACTGTCATTCCCAGGGTGACATTAGATTCATTCTAGTGATGTGTGGGCCAAGTTAACAGAGAGATTACACAGTAGCTAGTCATAGGGACATTGAGGGTCTCATAGGACGGGATTCATGTCTTGGCTCCCCCATTTTATGGATACCTGATTATGCCAAACTAGGCAATGCTCAGAGTCTTAGGTGTCTGACCCGTGAACTGGGAATGCTGTCCTGTGAACTTCATAGGCTTTACAAGGCTTAAATAGGTCAACATGTGAAGATCTAAGAATGGACCTCATGCTGTAGTGACCCATGTGGTCTCATCTGAGCCTGGCATCTTCTTGGGCACACATTCCAAAATCTCCAGGTCTATCCTGGGATGCTACCCCTGATGGAGAAGTGATATGGGCAACTGCATCCTATCCTCATATGTTTTGTTTTGGTTTTGTCTCTTAGGAAAAGCACCTCATTTCCTGCGACTCCAAAATGTTGAGGTGAATGTGGGGCAGAATGCCACGTTTCAGTGCATTGCCGGTGGGAAGTGGTCCCAGCATGACAAACTTTGGCTCCAGGTAAGAATGGGAGAGGCCCTTGTTCACACCATTATGCTCTGTGCAGAAGGGTGTGGTGGGGGGAGGGGTGCAGCCATTTTTAAATATCTCTGCTCCTTGGACATTGCTCTCCAATCATGCTGTTGTGAGTTCTTATCGGCTGTTCAGCTAGGTTGGCATTTTATAGATAGGGAAGCCAATGGCAATCTAAGAGCTCTAGGTCTAGAGTTAGTGAATAGAATCTGCCCACCAAACATTCTCTAAGGAAACTTTGTTTTTAAAGCTACGATTACTGAAGCTAAGCCAAATCTTAGGGTTTAGGTTTGTGATGTCATCAATCCACGGCTAAAAGGTACTTGGATGTCTGGGTGAAACCATTACTCTTTTCTTAGAAAATGTCCCTGACATGAGCAGTCTGTTCTCTGGCTGAATGAGTCCATCACTGAGTAGAGTCCACCAGGACAGGGTTTTAATCCTGAATCTACTTCTGTTTCTTTTCTGCCCGTTGATCCTACTTGCCAAGTAAGATGAGAGAGCATTTCTCTGGGTGGGGTACAAAGCCAGAGGATGGGACTCAGAATGAAAGCATCCATTGTGATAGCATCGTCATGCTCTTGGTAATGTGAACACAGATATAAAGTTCTGGGGCAACACAGAAAGTCAGGCTAAGCTTCTCCATTACATATCCATCAGATCATCTCCTCCCTCCTTCTCTCTCTCTCTCTCTCTCTCTCTCTCTCTCTCTCTCTCTCTCTCTCACACACACACACACACACACACACACACACACACACACATACACACACACACACACACACACACACACACACACTAAAAATGTACACACATACATATACACATACATTTTCTTTCTTTTTAAGAATGTCTTGCTATGCAACTCAGACTGGCCCAAAACATGCTGTCCTTTTGCCTCGGCCTTCCAAGTGCTGGGCTTACAGAAGTGAGCCACCATATTTGACTTCTATTTAATACCATATATTTTCAAGCAGCTTGAAGATAATTGAGATGTAAAGTTTAAGGCATACAACTTGACAAATGTAATGTTTTTGTATGTAAATAGTTTCATAGTCAAGATAATGAACATTGATGTCACCTCTAAAGTGTCCTTGTCCTCATTATTAATCTCTTCTCTACTCCAGTGTGTAATAAATAACCACTTGTTTATTTCCTGACATATGTATTAGTTTATGTATTCCAGGATTTCATATCAATGTAGGGCTTAGGGGAATGGATCAATGGTTGAGGCCTTGCTGGGCAAGCATGAGGAATAGATTTCAGATTCCCAGAATGTATACAAACCCTGTGTGGTAGCTGTGCAATCCCAGTGTGCCTGTGGTGAGATGGGGGGTAGAGTCAGGAGAATCCCTGAAAGCAGTTGGGTCAGATAGCCTGGAGTACAGCAGTGACACAGAGGCAGACCCTTCCTCAAACAAGGTGCAAGGTAGGGACCCATGCCTGAGGTTGTCCTCTGAATTCCACATGTCTGCTGTGGCACTTGCAAGCTTTTATATACACATGAACATGCACACGCACGCACACGCACATGCACACGCACATGCCGTCACGCACACACACACACACACTGGAGGGATGGAATCAAGCAGTATTAAGGTTTTTCCTTGATAATTCTAAGGTGAGGTCCATTTACATCATTGCATGTATCAAATTTTTAATTTAGGTAGCTTGTTCTTAGGAATGATCTAATAATGAAATATTATAATAAACCATATATCATGATTTTCTCATCTATTAACCTACTGATGGCTGTTTCATTGTTTCCCATATCCATATGCTAGTAAGGATCTGTTGTAAATATTAATATGCAAATCTATGTGTGTATACATATTCTGTCATTTCCCTTGGGTAAACTCTAGTAGTGAAATGGCCATGTCTTGTGTAGATGTGAGCTCAACTTTCTGAAGAACAAAGAGCTGTTTTTAAATCCAGTTGAACCCTTTTCCATTGGCAGTAAGCAGTCTATACAAGTTATTCCACACCCTCACTGATACTCACTCTGGTCAATATCTTCAATTCAAATAGGTGTTCATTTGGTTCCTCAACGTGATTTGAAAGTTTGTTTCCCTGATGACCAAGGATGTGAAACACCCTTGTTTGGTTGTTTGGTTGTTTGGTTGGTTTTTGTTTTGTTGTGGTGTGGTGTTTTGGCTCAGGTAAACTCTATCTACATTCTGATAGCAGTTCATCCTGTCATCTCTCTTACAAATTTGAACCTTTTTTTTTCCTGCTGTTGCAAACTCCCTGGCAAAGCTTATCCAGACACTAACAGTTTCTCCTTGGTACTTGTGGGCCTCCTTCGGTGTCACTCTACCTGGAGTGGTGCTATTGACTCTTTTCATTGCAATTAAAGTACATTTTGCTTTGAAGACAGACATCATTTCGATGGCATTGACTCCACTGGCTCACAAGAATGAGGAAGGACAATCGCAATAGTTTTCAGAAACTTTATTTGGACGTTCTAATTATTGTAAGGTCAGTGTTGCCCCAGTTCTGCCTGTCATGCACCAAACCTTAAGTCTGTACACAAGGGGATGTTAAAATTGAGCCCAGTGAGCATGTGGAAGAAAATAGACAGAAATATGCACCATGGAGGTCTTTCAGATTTTATTTACCTATCTACTTTTCAATGTTTTTCAGGTGGCTTAGAAAGGATACAAAGCAAGACAAGATAGTGTAAATTAAAAGGGAAGCACCACGAGACAGGGAGAGCACATGAGAGCTGCTTCTTAGGCTAGGACTACATTTCTTCATTCCCGCTGCTGGCTTTCGGGTCACAAGTGGGACGCCTGAGCACCACAGCCGCCAGTGGGATAAAGGAAGCTTGTCAGCTATACAGTTTACAACGTCTGCGAGATAAACACAAACCAATTGCTCAGGAAAATTCTAACTGTTGTTCACACAGAGGCCAGACAGGGAATGGTTCCCAGGAGCCCTCATAAAGCAAAGACTGTGTGATGTAATGAGCAGCATCCCCACCACAGTCTTATTGAGGGCACACAAGTGGCTTTTGTGGGTCTGCTTCACATCATAATAATACTCTGTGTGAAAGCAGGCTGAGGTGGTGGAAGGAAATGGGGGGGTCACAGCTCAGGCAGGGGACCCCAGCTTTCTGCTAATCTATCTCTATCCAGGGAGGCTTTAAACTTAATGCAGCAAGTGGATAGATACAATAACTACTCCTGCAAGGAAATCTCCTTGAGAACCGGCTCCCTCCTCCATATTTCAGGGAATATTGGAAGGAGGGTACGGATACCGGGCATTCTGACAGAGGCCTGTGTGACTAGTGAAATTCCATGCATATGTACGACACTGGAGTTGGAAGTTGTTGGCTGTATGATAGTAGCCACAGGGTAAACAGAAATAACAGGATACACACATGTCTGCACAAGCACATGTAGTATGTAGACAAGTCCATCCTTTCTGAGAGATTAGGCACATAAAATCTAAAACCTTCAATGTGCATATTTTTCCAAAATTAGTTTAATTTTTAGCAGCTTTCTAAGGAAATAGCCAGAAATGGGGACAGAGGCGTACCTGCAACTATATACAACTGGACAGAGAAATAGAAAGATCTAGAGTGTTCTGAAGAGAGACTAATTAAATAAATGCTGGAATGAAATAATTAAATATGAAACAGTAGACAGAGAATGGCATTTTCATAGTACGTAATTAAATGAAAAGTACAAGCTATAAAACAGTTGAAATATTTAATATATTAATGAAAAACACATGTGCATACATAAATATGTGCAATTATATATTTATTTATATAACATATATGCATACTCCATATGTCATGCATACATGTATATATATACTTACATTACTATAAAGTATACATCAATATTACAAATTATGATAATAGATTATGTGCGTTTTTATTCTTTTCTCTGTTTCATTGAAATATTAAAAGTGAATGTAAGGAACTAACATAAACAAAAGCAAATGCCATTAAAAAGGAGCAAAATGGTCACTTCTCCTTAGATACAGATATTCTAGAGTTGGTAAGAAGTCTTCCCTAGCGTCGAGTGGCCAATTGTAGTGGAAGAGCTAGCTTCTTGGTAAGGACTCAGAGCAATTTCCCTCAGGTATACTATTCACCCAAGTGAGTGTTTAGAATATTCTGTGATGTTTCTTCTCTTCTTATCTCTACCCTCACCCCACTCAGGGACTCTAGACCAAACCTGTCAGCCCCTCCATGAAGCTGACCTTTGTGACCTCTCTACAAAGAGTGAGCTCCACTGAGAGACTGCACAAACAATACTTGGCATCTCAGAAATGAGGCCTGTGTCCAGATGCTCTGCATAGATCTCAGCAGGGTCTGTGTATGGGTTGAGACAATCACAGGCACCAGAGAGGGTTTGATAGGACAAGGCTCTTGTTCTGGGACCTTCCCTCCCTGTCACCTGTACCTGGCTGTAAGATAAAGAGGCATGTCTGTCTGTCTACATAGCAGCAATGCTTCCTGTTATCTTGTTACTTGGTCCCATGGGGAAGCACTGGCTACCAAAACAGAGAGCACTGCCTGAAGCCTCTCCTCCCCCAACTGTTCCAAACTCAATGCCCCTTTGCACAGGGCTTCTGCATGGTAGTCAGAGAAGCTCAACAATGATAATGAAGCCTACGGACTACACATAACAGTGGACATGTCCTGAGGGACTACACACAAAATATTTTTAATTCTCATCACAATCTTTCAAAAGACTGATGTTAACAGCCCCAAAGAGGTTGTGCATTAGTGGGGTTAACGAGGACTTCAAAGTCAAATTGGGATTGAGAAGGAGAGCCAGGCCGGGCAGTGGTGGCGCATGCCTTTAATCCCAGCACTTGGGAGGCAGAGACAGGCGGATTTCTGAGTTCGAGGCCAGCCTGGTCTATAGAGTGAGTTCCAGGACAGCCAGGGCTACACAGAGAAACCCTGTCTCGAAAAACCAAAAACAAAAACAAAATTACAAAAACAAAGGAGAGAAGGCGAGCCAGGATAAGGGTGTGAGCTGTATCCTAAAGTCTGTGAGTTCGTTCACATCCCTTTGCCACACCAAATCTAATCATTCTTTGCAGCTGGATCCCTGTAAGAAAAATGTAACTTCAGGTCAGGGAAATGGCTCCATGGGTAAAGCGCTCACCCTGTGAGCATGAGGACCTGAGGTCAGTCCTTAGCGCCCATGCACATCTGTAATTCCAGGAACTGGGAGGCACATAGACCAGGATCCCTGGATTTGCTGGCCAGTCATCTTAGCTGAATCAGAGTCAGACAAATGTAGGTTTAGGGAGGGAAGGAGGAAAAGAGGGAGGGGGGAGAGAGGGAGAGACATAGAGACAGAGAGACAGAGACATAGAGAGAGACAGAGGAGAGGAAGACAGTAGAGAGGAGAGAGACAGGAGAGAGAGAGAAAGAGAGAGAGAGAGAGAGAGAGAGAGAGAGAGAGAGAGAGAGAGAGAGAGAGGGAGGGAGACCTTGCCTCAAAAATAAAATATGGAACAATGTCAGCCTCTGTCTTCTACACACACACACACACACACACACACACACACACACCCTACAGCCAAATTTCTTTACTTAGCATACATTCAAATCTCTAATTTTACATCCACTCTACTAGATGCTTAAGTATATTTGAATTTCCTAAATCTATAAGAAAATCAAGAAAATAAAATATGCTTGACATTTCACTCAAACTAACTTCTCCAAATACTTCTTTTCCTTTCTGGTCTCATCCATAGCCATGTTTCATAAATATAAGGCTGATATTTGCGATGTGGTTTTCTTCTGCTCCCAACTCTTCTTAAAACCTGTGCTTGTAAATATCAGCAGTGTGTTCCTTGTTAAAACCAAGGGATGCTTATCAGTCCTTATACAGATGTTCCTTGGCTTAAGGAAGGAGTCAGATACTGATCAACCCATCCTGAGTGCCAATGGCATTTAAGGTACATTTAGTACACTCAAGCTAAGGTCCACAGCTCAACAATACAGTGTATTATGGAGTTCCAGTTGCTTCCCCTCTCATTGGTGAATGACTGGAAGCTGGGGCTCTTGGCTGCTGTCCATCATCTTCACAGTAGGGAATCACATACTGCTAGCCCAGGAAACAATGGCAATTGAAGCTTTGAAGTGCAATTCCTGCTTACTATATATCACTTTCACACTGCTGTGAAGTTGGAGATGTTCTAAGCCAAACCACCATCAGTAGGGTTGCTGTACACGCCCGACTGTTCTTCCAGCTCTTCATGACACTAAATACTCCCTCTCTGAACACACTCCTGCCCTCTCGGGTCCCTGAATCCATGGGGCAGTCAGTGTAATGGGATCATTTTAGCTGATTGCAGGTTAACAAGGTTGCCAGCTATAGTTTCATAGATGCTGGCAGAAGACACTTGTCTCCTGGTTCAGAGCTGAGGAGGAGCCTTGTTACTTAGGACACTACAGTCAGGGAGTGCTTCATTCTTATGCTCCTGTCCCTTGTCCTTCATAGGGATGTTAGGGGTGGGAGCGGGTGTATATTGATGTTCCCACATGGGAGATCTGTGTCATAGCTGAGGACCCCTATCTAAGAAAACTGTAAATTAAAATTTATTAATAAACAGTATTGAGACACAGGCTATAAACCTATAAACTATAAAACCCAGTAATATCTCTCTCTCTCTCTCTCTCTCTCTCTCTCTCTCTCTCTCTCTCTCTCTTTGCACCATGACTCTGATATTTCATGCTTTAGCTCCTCACCTGAAAGTTACTGAAGATCAACAAGTAACTCAGGTTAGGGATGAAGCTCCTGGTAGAGGATTAACCTATGTATGCTGAGGCCCTGGGGTCAGGATCCTGCACTGTGAAAGATAAATAGAAAACAACAACTTCACCTATGCCTCATGCTCTGGCTTCCTTTCTTCTGTCATGTGCGGCTCATCTTTGACCCTGGCAAACTCTGACCCAGAACGTCTTTCTCCCTTGTATACTTCTCTCTCTCTCCTGCTGATTCCTTGTGCCTTTTCTCAGCCCATCCTTGGCCTGTGCTTTTAGGATTTAGCTCAGTTGGCCTGGCTTTCTGCTTGGCCAGGAGCTGGGATAGAACTGAGATCACTCAGGAATGATCTTTCCCCCACCCCTCCTCTCCCTGCTCTCCTGAGTTCACCTTCCATTGGTGAAGATGGATCCTTGAGCAAGACAGTTAACAATTTCTTCACAAGGTGGGAAGGCTGCGTGGGGAAAGGTGGAGCTGGGGGCAGCAAGATCAGGAAAGCCAGGAGGGTTACATGTTTAATGTGGGCAGTAACTTCAGAGGAAGTGGCCTTCCAGTGGAGCCTGGAGGGGGGAAGCAGTCACAATCAGAGGAGGCTGTTACTGGGAGACGGAAAATGTGCAGGCTCTTCCCAACCTGCTTGTCTTGTCTACTTTGCTGCAAGCTTGCGGCACCCCGTGGGACTTACACCAGTCCTCTTCTGTGTCTGCAGGAGCTCTGGACTCAGGCATCAGACCCAAATGAGCCGCTGGCCATGAATGCAGTGGGCCTTTGGAAGGGCCTCAGTACAGCTAATCAAAAATGATTTATGTCTACTTCTATTTCTTTTAACTTTTAATAAAGAATAATCAAAAGCTATTCTTTAGAGACTGCCAAAAAGGTACAAATGTACTCTTAAGAGAATCGATGGGTATGATGCTAGTAAGTTTCCAAATGTCAGACCACTGCAGGAAGGACGGGGGTTGAAAAGAATATTCATTATGAGTAGATTGTGGGAATGTCATCTAAATATTTGCTGGCTGGGAGACTTCTGGAGCAATCAGACCATTTCAGCTGAAAATGTTGGACCTGATTATTTATTTATTTAGTTACCTTTTTTAAAATTTATTTCTGAAGCTCAAACTAGCTTGCAAGACACTGCACTGGAATATCTCCTATGTCGTGAGCATCCAATTTGTTGTGGAGAGCCAGCAACAGTTTCCCTTTATTAAAGACAGCATTGTCCTCATTTCTGCCAATAACAAGTCATTTGCAAGCCTGGCTCCTCTCTCTGAAATAATGACAGCTGACAGTCTTTAAAAAAAAAAATCCTTTGAGCTATGTCTTATCTCTTTGTGAAAGGGATAAAGTCATGGCACAAGAGAAGAGCGGAGAGGGATCAGTGAAACAGTGAGACCAGGATAGATCACTTGGTAGACAATCCGGAAGTGGGCAAAGTATGCTCTGTGCGTTAGGTATGCCTCTTCTTTAAGTGGTCCCCAGGTAGAGAGGTCCTACTTGATGGTGGAAAGGTGTGTATTTACTAGGGACAGGGATACTAAGGTGTTAATATAGCTAGGCTGTGCTCTTCAAGGGAGCTGGCTTACCCTCATGAAACAAGGCAAGCCCAGAGGAAGTGAAACATAAGTTGATTTTACAGGGCAGAGCAAGAACAAGAGATGATAGATAGATAGATAATAGATGATGGATAAGTAGATATTTGTATAAATAAGTGGACAGATGGATAGTAGATAGATAGATGATAGATACATAACAGGTAGATGGTAGATGATATATATATATATATATATATATATATATATATGTATATATAAGATAGATGATAGATAAATATAGATGAGAGAGAGACAGAGAGAGACACACACACACAGAGAATTTATTTCATGGGCAACTGTTACCTTTATAGAGACGCTGGTAAACATGAGGCTGAGCAGAGGCTGTTTAGGCTGAAGGGTCCTTTGTTCTGTGCAGGGCATGTGTCCCAGCCTTAGATGTTCTAGAATATACGCCCCTCTCTAACCAGATGCTGCTCCATTTAGCTTGGTAATCAGACAGAATGTCTGGTAACCTTCTCTAACCAGAACTTAGCCATCCTGAGGTCAGGAATGTAGCTGTATATATTCTCCTGAAGATGGGTGCCTTTGGTGCAGTAACAAAAGGTTCAGCCCCAGGAACTGGTCCTAGATATAAGGCAGCTTTTAATTCATGTGTTCTAGGGTATTATTTGCCTACTTGCTTTTGCCTTAAGGATGAGATTATCTTTCAAGTTGTTGAAGCCTAGACCAAGGTCAGTGGCTTTGGTGTCATTTGGAAAGCTGTAAGAGATGAGAGTTATATACCTCCACCTGGAATTGGGCCTCTGGAATCACCTAGTATGTGATCCTGATGCACAGTGAAAACCGAGAACAATGGGTCTAGACTGATGGATTTAGGTTCAGAAAACTGTATCTGCCTGCTGGTCTATCAGCTCCTCTGCCTTGATACTGTGACACATATCTATGTGTATACCACGATCCTACTTACACGTGTGTTTCTGACTTAGAGATTTCAACTGGTTCCAGAAAACAAGACTGTTCTGCTTTCCACAGAGCAGTCACTTTCTGCAAGATGAAATGAGGTGCTTTTCAAATGAACAAAAATGC
Organism: Uromys caudimaculatus; assembly: GCA_028551405.1. Classification (NCBI taxonomy): domain Eukaryota; kingdom Metazoa; phylum Chordata; class Mammalia; order Rodentia; family Muridae; genus Uromys; species Uromys caudimaculatus. Next base: position 16,207,597 of record CM052701.1, read on the forward strand.
CTGGAATTTGCAATGTCTACTTTCCATTGCAGAGTTCTTGAGTCTGACTGTGACTGTTACACACACACTGAACAGCAAATGGGTGCTGATGGTGAATGGCCTGTTCCTGGAATAGATCACCAAGGGGGTGCAGCTCCTCCCTCAGGAAAGTCACATAAAGCTGTGCTCTGCTGGGGCTCACAGCTCAGCTTCAGTGTACCTAGGAACTTGCTAAAAATGAAGGATGCCAGGCCTTCCCACCAAACCAGACAATCCTATTCTGCAACTTTAATAAGGTCTCTACTCGAAGCTATATTTCTTGACTCCCCCCCCATCTTTACTCTAAGATAATTTCAAATATATTAGAGACAGGATCTCACTAGATAGCCCAGGCTAGCCTCAGACACTCTGCTTTCTTGTGTCTTCGTTCCAAGTGTTGGGGACAGAGATGCTCACCAATCACATTTGCTTAATCAGGACTATCAGTTATTATGACCCATGGCATACTTCATAAAGAATCAGTTTGCTAAGGTAAAAATAACATGATTGCTTAGGGTTAATCTGAGTTCCCAATTGATGAGGTCTAAGACAGGGCCAGAGAGCCCACGTTTCTAGTTCACAGGGGATGGTAATGCAAGCCAGCCTGAGCACCAGCTTTGATAAACACTGTCCTAGGCTATTCTAAGAGCAGGCCTCTTTGCACGCACACCCTGTTTTTCCTCTGTGAAGCAGGCTATTTCAGTGCTCCACTTCATGTTTACGTTTTTGCCTTTTTGTTGTTTTGCTAGAATCTTTACTCAGCCTGCACATTCCTCTGGGCAGAAATTATACCTTCTACACCCCACAGTCTCTCGTTTTCTGTTTTGTAAAATAATGAGTACATTTCTAGAGTGATTAATAATAGAATAGGGAGAGAAGAGAAAACTCAGAGTCCAAGCACCAATAAACAGCATCCACAAATGGGTATCAGCTGCAGGTCTCCTACAATCTTACACTGCTAACAAGTTCCCCAGAGCTACTGAGGTGGCCAGTCCAGGGACCACCCTTTGAGAACTTTCCCAGGGATTTTAAAAGGATGAAGTAATCCTTAGCTAGATGGTGAACACAGTGCTGAATAAAAACCAAGCCCTCAAAGATGCCAGTCAGGGCCAGGTATGGTAACATAACCATATCCCAGGGATGCCAGGGCAGCAGCCTCATGAGATAGAGACAAGGTTGGGCTGTGTAATGCTAAGAGGCCAGCCTGGGCAGGAGATGAGATGGCTTTAAGATCTTAAAAACAATCATAGTGGTTTGACTTTGCTTCAATGCTCACATTAATCCTAAATTGAACAAAATATCCAATTCAGTCCTGCAATTTGTGTGTGTGCTTGTGAGTGTGTGTGTGTGTGTGTGTGTGTGTGTGTGTGTGTGTGTTTATGTGTGTTATATTAGGAGACAATATTTTATTGTGGAATGCTTGAACTATCTGTGTAACTACTATTCCTCCAGGGTCAATTCCCATTAAAAAACAACCAAACAACAACAAAACACTACCCATGGAAGCAAAATATTCAGAATCTAAGTACTTACATATTTCAAAGCAATGCTTATTGGAATTCAGGGGCATCATGTGTAATTTACCCTAGGAGAAGGTAGAGAAGGGAAAGTGCCAGGCATCATAGATGTTTTTACTGTCCTTATTAGAGCATCATTAGAAGCCCAATTTCTCATCCCCTGAGCCTGTGCATGCAAGCTGTCTCTAGCTCCCCTTTAGCCAATGCTAAGTTTCCTCATCTTGCTATGATTTACAACTGGCTACAAGTTCAAATGTGGGCCCCTGGGCAACATGTTTTTGTTTTTTAGTCAAGGTCTTTTATTTTCAGTAGTGACATCTTTTTACTTTGAGAACATTTTCCCTTGGTGTATAGGATAGATAAGTCAGGCACATAAAACAAACATTCACTGGCAAGAAATTATAAGGAAATATTTTAAATGCTTGGCATATATGTAATTTTATATTGAAGATGAAAGCAAATCTAAGTACTAATCAAATGGATATGCTTACTATTTTTGCATAAAGAATTAAATGTTGGCTGAATATATGATACTCCAGGATGGAGAGTCTCTTCACTACTTTCAGAGTTGATCAAAATTTTAATTTTATAATTTCCCATGGTAAGAACTCTGCATTATATAAATGTATAGTACAAAAATGACAGAAGTATGTTTAGGGCCATTTCAGAAATTGTTGGACTTCATAATTAAAAAAGAAAACAGCCCTTAAGACAGATACTCTAGCAATAGTTGTATCAAACATGATATGGTCAATCCAACATGGCACGGTGGCGTGCACAGTGCCAAGTATTCATGCCATTACCTAGAATCCCAATGAAGGACTGTCTGAGGTGTTGGCCCATGGGCATGTCTGTACAGAATTATTTTGATTGCCTAACAAGGACCCAGTCTGAAAGTGGGAGGCACCATTCCCCCTGGACGGCAGAAGAATAGAAAAATCCAGTTCAGTGATAAATGCATATGCACTTGTTTCTTCCCGCTCTTGACTGTGGATGTGACTGGCTGCTTTAAGCTTCTGCCCTGTGACTCCCTGATATGATGGATTTAATACAGAGTTATGAGCCAGATAACCCCCTCTCTCCTCTAAGTTGCTTTATATCAAGATATTTCGTCACAGCAAAGGAAATGAAAGTAAGATGTTCCCTGTGTCAATCAAACCTGTGGACCTAGATTTCCTTGTTTAGCCAAATTCCCTTGTGTTATCTCCTTTGCATTTCTCATTTGGCGTTTATCTGGGGCTGCAACAGTAGCTGTGACAGGTGATTCTTACACATTCACTATGTTTGAATTCCTTCTCCACGTGGCCATAGCATTCAAGACATCCAGGTCTCTTCTCATTGGAGCATCTATGCCCTGGGCTTGTAGTACCTCTGTGATTTCTTCCTCTGGAGTCCTAAGTTCCTGCTTGTCTGTCCTGACCTTCAGCCTTCACCTGCCCTTGCCTGCCTTGTTTGAGCCAGTCACACTAACATGCTCTGCCCAGAGGGCTTATCTCTGAATTTAACCTCCAGTTCTCCTTGCCCACAGTCCATCACTGTGCTATTTCTGCCTGGACTCTGGACCCTCCTGCATGTCTCTGCCCCACTGTTACCTGCTCCCAATATGACAAGTATGATTATCAAAAGGCCTGTTTTCCTGAGATTTTATAAGACAACCTGCAATTTCCTATCCTTCAGTGGGAGAAAGGTTCTCAGTTCAGGAGCTGAACAGAAAGGGAAAAAAGTGAATGGTTCAGGGGAAGGCACTTAATCCTCTTCAGTTCTGCCAGAATCTGACATCATTAAGAAGATAAGTAAATAATACGGGAGGCAACATCAAGATAAAATGTAAATGTGCACAATGCAGCCTTTGCACTTAACAAGCCCTTTCTTTTAGTATTAGTTTCCTATTGCCACTGAAATAAATTCTACAAACCTAACAGCTCAGAACAGATTTATTCTTCTGCCATCATAGAAATGAGCAGTCAGAAAGGAGGTTCAGGGAGTTCTGCATGTAGCATTGAGATGTTGGTAGGCTGTGTTCCTTGAGGGTGTGTCCAGCCTGTGGCCCATAGATTGCACGTGGCCAAGGATAGCTATGAATGCAACCCACAACAAAATTGTAAATGTAAACATTGTGAGGATTTTGCAATTGTTTTTGTATTTAGTTGCATGGTCCTCTTCTTAATTTCAAAAAAAAAATGTATTTTTATTTCACGTGTATGAGGATTTTGCCTTCATGTATGTTCATGTACCGTAGCATGCAGTGCCTGAGGAGGCCAGAAGGGGGCAGTGGATGACCTGTAACTGGAGTTATAGACGGTTATGATCTGCTGAGTGGGCACTGGGAGTTGAAGCCAGGTCCTCTGGAGGGGTAGTCAGTGTTCTTTCCTCCTGAGCCATCTCTCCAGCCTTGATGGAACAGGTTTTTGAGAGCATGAACTTTGTAGATGATAATGTTTTACACTGACCAAAGTTTGGACATGCTTGTAAGGGTCTGGAGAGACTCTTCCCCTCCTATTATGTTACCCAGGACCTCTGCTTTAGCTCCTGATGCCCTCCTTCTGAAGAAAGTGAGTGCTTGCCTCCCTCTGCCCTGCTCTGCCATCTATACCTCCTTCTCTGGTTCTCACTCACCTCCCTAATGCCCCCAACGCCCCCCTCCAACATGAGAACCCTGTGATTCATTGATCCCAGGTAGATAACCCCAAATGTCATTCCAACCTTAATATCCTTCACTGAGTCAGATCTTTCAAGCCTCTTTTGAGGTATGAATACACACACACACACACACACACACACACAGGTTCTAGGTATTAGGTATGGGTGTTTGGGGGAGATATTAGTCCACTGACAGCATTTTTTTTTCTAATTTCATGGCTAATTTGCAAAACTCTTATAAAACCAGAATGTTCCTTTATGTGCTAAGGGTTTTATGAGCTGTCTCATTTATTCCTCGCAGTGACCCCACCAGTGGTAGATTTTTTGACAAATCTATTGTATATAGAAGGAAAGAGAGGGGCAGGAGAGGAAAAGAGATGAAATGTTATAAATAAATCAGGCTGGACAATATCCATCTAATCATTCATCATGGACTTATCCGCATTACTATAGCACTCTTGCACTGCCTTGCTAAGAAACGGGAAAAATGAACCTCTTGGGTAACTTTGTATCTTCTGGAGTTCATTCAGCACCTTTTCAATTCAGGGGTCAATTCTCATATTTGCCAGAATCTTCTCTACATCCTTATCACACTAATGTGAAAGGTGTGTGAGTGTGTGAGTGTGTGAGTGTGTGTGTGTGTGTGTGTGTGTGTGTGTATGTGTGTGTGCATAAGTTTGGTAGCTTCTCATACCTGGGCCTAAGCTGTATCATCTCTTACAAGGATACCCCAAAGCATGCGTAGGTGGTTGGCAGCTACAGTCCCCAGTGCCTTCTGAACCTTGCATGGCTTT
>CM052701.1:16213065-16253141 GCA_028551405.1 Uromys caudimaculatus
GGATCACCAGCTGAGGCGATCAAAGCCAGGGTGGTGGCTAGTGCTCTGCATGGGCTGGGGTTTGCTAATGTGTTGCGGTCTATCTTGGGGGAAATACTGTGGACTCTGCTCATGAGCTGAGGGAGAATAGGAGGGAGAGAGCTTAAAGAAATGTATCCAACTCCAGGTGTGTGCTGAGCAAGGACACGTGCTGGGGCGATGAGGAGGAGCATTTGTCCCTGCTCCTTCCAGTCAAGCATTCCTCCTCTCAAGTCATCTTCTCTCTCCCGTCCTTTATATGTTTTGAGAAGAAGTCTTATAATGCAGGCTGGTCTCAGACTTGTAAGCCTCTTGTCTCAGTTTCTAGAGTGCTAGGCTGACAGACATGTACTAGTGCGCTCAGTGGCTTAGATTTATTTTTTAAGTCAGAACCATAGTTCAGGCTACATAGAAACTGTTTGTCAATCTGTTTCAAGGAAGACCTGGGCCCCAGGAGCATGCGAGGGTCATGGGGTCTATGTTGATGGTTGCCAGGAAGCCTGTGATGCTAAGATTTCTTCTCCCTTTCCCTTTCTGTGTCCTCAGCAATGGAATGGCAGAGACACGGCTCTCATGGTCACCCGGGTGGTCAACCACAGGCGCTTCTCAGCTACCGTGAGTGTGGCAGACACCTCTCAACGCAGTATCTCCAAGTATCGCTGTGTGATCCGCTCAGATGGTGGGTCTGGTGTGTCCAACTATGCAGAGCTGATCGTGAAAGGTGAGTACCACTGAGCCACAACTTTACCGAGTGGCTGGTTACAGAACCTTTCTTATTTTTACACAGCAAGCCCCTTCTCTTACCCGTTGCTTCCTTCCCTCCCCAACAGCACAAGACAGGTTCCCTGCCACTGATCTCTCCAACACCCTTCCATGCAGGATACACACACACACACACACACACACACACACACACACACACACACACACACACACGCACACACCTGGACACACACACACACACACACACACACACACACATACATGCACACACCTGGACACGCACACACACACATGCACACGGACACGCGCGCGCGCGCGCACACACACATATCTCACAGGGGAAACCTCCAAATTTAACTTAAATTTATTTTTCAAATCGAGATGAACACATGTCCTTTGTGCTTTAGTGGTGTTCCACTGAAATGTTTGTGACGAGTTTTGAACTGAAAGTTCTGGATAACGACAACATTTCAAAAAGGCTGTTGAATTAATGATCCCATCTTCCAGATGGTCTTAAGTTAGTGTGTATCAGTTTTCTTGGGCTTGTTTGCCTTGGAGACTTGGCCTCAAGGTTCTGGCACTGTTGGCAAAGGTTGTGGAACCTGTAGGAGGCAGAGCTTGCTACAGGAAGTGCATCACTGGGAACAGGCCTTGAGAGCCCGAGCCTCAGCCTCATCCAAATGCTAGTTTGTTCTCTCTGCTTTGTGTTTGTGATTGAAGGTGTGATTTCTCATCTCCTTGCTCTAGTTACCAGCTGCCATGCCTCCCCTACCCTTAGAGATGTAAACTTTTCCTTCCTTAAGTTGCCTCTGGTCACAGGTTTATCACATCAACAGAAAAGTAACGGATACATATTCCATATGATGCATTTTCCTCCTTTTGTTTGTTGTTTTTATTTATTTATTTATTTATTTATTTATTTATTTATTTATTTATTTATTTATTTATTGCAGTCCTCCCGGTCCACCCTCCCACAGTTTCTCATCCCATTCCTCCTTCCCCCTGTCTCCAAGAGGATTTCCCCATACCCCCATTACCACCCGACTCCTACCAGGCCTCCCCATTCCAAACTTACCCCCTCTAGCCCTCCCCAATCTCTGGGTCCTCAAGTCTCTCAAGGGTTAGGCACATCTTCTCCCACTGAGGTCAGACCAGGCAGTCCTCTGCTGTATTTGTGTTGGGGACCTTTGACCAGCCTGTGTCTGCTGCCTGGTTGGTGGCTCAGTATCGTGATTGATTACATGGGTCTGGGTTAGTTGTGATTGCTCGTCTTCCTCAACCTCTTCCAGCCTTTCCCTAAGTCAACCACAGGGGCCCCCAACTTCAGTCCATTGGCTGGGTGTAAATATCTGCATCTGTCTCAGTCAGCTGCTTGTTGGGCCTCTTGGAGGACAGCCATGCTAGGCTCCTGTCTGTAAGTACACCGTAGACCCAACTTGGGATCCATCTCAAGGAGAGGCTCCAAGCCCTGTCACTGTTACTGAGGCTATGGCATTTTCCTCTATAGTTCCATCTTCATAGCTGTTTAGGCATGTCCAGGTGTTTCTGTTTTTGTTATTTCTTCCTTTCAGTGTCCAACAATCACCGTCTGAGCATGGCTTTCCAACCCCCATTTTTTTTTTTTTTGTATTATACAGAACCAGATTCTTTCCTTAGATCAATCTCCTGGGAAGTTGGGTTGGTAGGTCAGAGCCTATGAACATCTTTATGGAATTTTCTTCTTTGTATTGTAATATTGCTTCTGCACAGAAGGGTCTGATAGTTTACACAGCCAGCAACACTGTATGAATGTATTCATCCTATCCCTGCTATGCTCACTGATTAAAATTTCAGTATAGCAATATTTAGTGAATGAAATAATGAACCCAGTCATATGATGCCAGCTGTAGAAATAGTACCTGCTGTGTCTGAAGGCAGGAAAAAATGCTTGGTTCTCAGAAGGCTCTGAGTTTCTGCTGTTGCTGCTGCTTTGTTTTTGTTTGAACATGGGTCGGTGTAAAAACTTTGCATCCTCTTTGCTGGGTCTATGTGACTGGTGGCTTTAATGGGACCAGAATGGAGATCCCTATCTAGACCCTGGGACCCTCTCTTCTGACCTGTCTTGACTCCAGGTGAATATCCAAGTGGAAGGGGATGTCATGTCACTCACATCGCCTTGTCTCCTTTCCTGCTGCAATGGTTAAGACTGATTGTCAGTTTGACAGGATCTAGAATCATCTATGAGACAAGCCTCTTGCTGCGCCTATCAGGAGTTGCCTTAGGACGCACCTGTGAGGCATTCTCTATATTGAATCAGCATGGAGAAGATGTGTTAACTGAAGGCAGCATTGTTGCAGTTGCTGAGTGGTTAAGAAGGAGAAAGTGAGTCCCAGCATGCCTTTCCCTCTGCCTCATGACTGTGGCAGCTGCCTCAAGTTCCTGCTGCCATGACTCCCTGCCGTGATGGATCTCACTCTGGAGCCAGACTAAACCCTCCTTTACATTGATTTTGATGGAGCATTTCATCACAGCCCAGAAATGGGGAAAGTAAATAATGCACCTACGTAGCTCCTGTCGCACTTCACACGAGCCCCTTCCCTCTGCGTATTCCTCGTCTGTCTCCCTTTTTGGACCTAAGCTCTGGGAAAGGGAGGGTGAGAGCTGGACTCCTTGAGTTCTTCCCATGCTAGTTATACCTAGCATGGGTTTTGTGCTCACCGGACCCCAGAAGTTGCTAATGTTTGACTAATTTCATCTGCGTGGTCCCATCAATTCAAGATTTCTGTGGTCTGATTGATATGTGAGTGAATTATTGGCTTCAGCAGGCATTTATTTCATCACCAGAATGTTATGAACCTTTAAGTCAAAGATCAATAAATAAGGTGGTCATGAACAATATAATACCAAAAAAAAAAAAAAAAAAAAAAAGCACCTTAAAATTCATTCCCATGAAGTGCCATTACTGTATCAAAGAAACCACCACTTTAATAGCATTAGGCTCAGATCTTGCCCCCCACCCCCGCCAAGCCCCCAGTCCCATGAGATTGATTGATTCATGTGACACAGTGGCCTTTGCAGGCCTTTCAAATACTTTGTGGATGTGTAATTTCCTGAGCGGTTCCTAGGGACACTCCCTGTGCTTTTTCATAGTTGATTTCCTACTCTGCTGAGGGCGTCCCGCAGTGGAATGCTCTAGTCTCTTATGTTCACTACCATCATACAGGCACCTTGCATGTACCTGCCTGGCATTAAGTTGGGGTGAGGGGGTGGGACGGACTACAGGAGTCACTGCTGCACTCCCAACTGTTTGTACTAACAGAAAAAGGGGGCCAGAAAAATGCTTGCTCTGTTCTTTCCCTGAGTCTTCTAGGGGGAAGAAGTGTGGGGGAGTGAAAATCCACAGGATTATCACTGGGGCAGGAGGCTTGCTGAAGAAAGGCTGCCTAGGCTTGGAGACGTGGCCATGGGAACAGTGCTCTGCCTTTTGTTGGCTGTGCCAACTGAGGCTTAGTTAAGGCAAAGGGGCCAGTCTGAGCTCTGGTCCCAGAGGCACTAGCCAAGTATGTCAATATGACCCAGAAGCTATTGCTGTTCCTTATGGGTACCCCCCTCCAGGCTCTCTCCTTTGAGAGATGTGCTGGGAGGCTCTGTGGCATCTCCACAGCAGGCAATGGTGCATTGGGACTTTCAGTAATCTGACCCCATTTAATGACACCTTGATAAAATTCATCCACCTTTTGGCACAAGATTTCATATATTTTTAGTGCCTCTTTCCCACACATTTTAATGTTGAGTGGGTGATAAGCCATTGGCTTGGTCCCGTGAATGCAGAAAAGTCCCCTCACCTATGTGTCTCATTTTATATTAATTTCAGGTATGCACACTGGTTTTATTTCAACTTCTCTTATATCTGGGAAAGACAGGGTTGAGGAGCTGAGGGTCATCCTAAGGAGAAAGCTGAGGTTAGATCTGAGTCTGAGGTGTGCTACTTTAGCTATCATAGAGGGCCTGGGAATTGTGGCCTTATTGTCTCCTGGTATCACAATGTTATAATCAGTGCCACAGGGGTGCAGATAACAGGGGACAACACAGAGATATCTCCTCCCCACACAAGAAATGAGAAGCAGAGTCACTCAATTGTACCTGGAGAAAACCAGTCAGCCTGCAGTGTATGTCCAGTAACCACTTGGAGGCAGAGGATGAGATCATTTGAGGACAGGTCCTTAAGAAGAAGGCCAGTCCCCACTAAAATCCTTAGCTTTGGCTAAGCCAGTACCCTACAAGCTTCCATACTGAAATGTTTGAATTCAAAATGAAAAGAAAAATAGTAGTCATCCTCTTATCAGGGAAAGGAGAAATATCTGAAATGCAACAGAAACCAAGTCTTCTTGCAGACCACTTGCTGTTGGAGCAATGGCCCACACTGTCATCCTCTTGAGTGGTGACAGATTTTGCTCATCATACAGATGGGCTGAGGAGTCAGGCATGGACTCCAGCTATGGCTTTCTTCCATACACACAGTAATGCCTGAGTCAAGATGCCTCGCTTGGAATCCCTGACCTATCTCGATCCATTGCTGTGACTTGGAACATGATACAAGCCTCTCAAGGCTTCAACATCTGGAAACAGGGCTACAGGATTTTATCCCTGGGAGCAATGAGATGATCAATGCAGAAGTGCTTGGAGCTGCCTGATACCCATGCTCTAAGACATGAGCAAATGAATGCACATCAGGTAGGCGTCTCCAGGAAAGGACATGAAGGACTCAGTGAGTGGGACTGGGCATCTCACCCAGTACCTCTGTTGCCTTGGAGATATCATTTAAGACCATTGCTTAATCTCCATGTAATAATACTTGAGCATAAGAAAATAGGGAAGATGTATTAAAATGTAGCCAGGGAGCTTCAGCATTAGATGCTCTTAAGTCAGAGTTCTCTGGGTCCTCTCTAGTGCTTACCTTTTGCTGATGAGTCATAGAAGCTCATTAGATGGTCCTGCTGTCACAAACATCACCTGGTTACATGGGCCACCTTTTATGCTTTATGCCATTCATTCAAACTATAACCTCTCTATGACCCAGAGCCTTCCAGTGCCTGAGGTGCTAGGGCTGGAGGAAGGCCTGTGCATTGACTTCCGTGGCAAGTGTTCCCACTGAGATGAGCAGAGCAAGTCCAGGCTGAGTCCCTGCCTCTCTGCCAGCTAGCATGCTCTCGTATTGTCTGGCTCACCAGCATCCTAGCAGAGTGAAAATCAGGGCCTTGGAAGATGTAGCCTAATCTTAGCTGTAGGTAGTATCAGCATTCGCTAGGCAACTCGGTCCACAATGAAAGCAAATTGGAATTACTTAATTCTGAAGAGCTGTTTATTGAGTTGTGATAATGTACTGGCTATATGTTAGATTACTCTGTAATTGAGGTTTCACTCAGTTGACAGCCCATCCTGTGCCTACCTGTTCCAGGCCACTGCTCATAAATGTGCTCATTCCCCTGACATGTTTCTGAGCTTGCTGGTGTCTTCCATTTCGTGGTATTTTGCTTGGCTAAAGGACGTGGCTGTCCTAAACCAAAGTTACTCAGCTGCATTCTAATATTCACACGTTGGTCATTTTAAATGTGTTGTCCAAGCCCATTTCATATCCTACCAAGTACTCAGAACATGTCACCATGCAGTTAATGTCTCCGGAAAATGAGAGGTTTGTGCGGATCATCAGGTGAGTCCAACTGGGGCATAATGCTTGGGCCAAGATTAGGGACTGCAGATTAGAACACACCTAAACTTCAATTTTGGCCTTAGTTTCTGCTGCCTGTGGTGACTTCAGGTAAATCTCACTTTTTCTCCTGGCCCCATTTTTCTTATCTATACAATAGGGTAAATATATTTATCTGATGAGTTCCATCTTAGTCAGTGTCCTATTGCTGTAAAGAGACACCATGGCCAAGGCAAATGTTATAAAAGAAAGAATTTAATTGGGGCCGGCTTACAGTTTCAGGTATTTAGTCTATTATCCTGGCAAAGAACATGTTGGCTTGCAGGCAGACTGGTTGGAGAAGTAGCTGAGAGTTCTCCACCCAGATCTATAGGCAGCAAGAAGAGAAAGAATCTGGGCTTGGTTTGGACTTTTGAAAACCTAAAAGTCCACATCCAGTGATACACTTTCTCTAACAAGGCTATACCTCCTGATCCTTTCAAATAGCACAATGCCCTTGAGACCAAGAACCAAAATCTATGAGCCTGTGGGTGCTATTCTCATTCCAACTACCAAAGCTTCCTTGACAGAGAAGCAGTGTCATATGTATAGACCCTAGCACTAGGTAAGTACCCACAATATTATATCTGTTACTATCAACAATTTTTTTTTTTTTTTTTTTTGCCTATTTTTAGGGGACATTGCCAGAAGGTTCTGTCCATTGTCTCTTGTCCTGGCTTAAGGGATGCTGTTCCCAATTGTGGAAACTTAACTTTAAGTTATATTTAGGACTCACTCTTCTGAAAGAGAGAGGACCAAAGTCATAAGACCCAGCTTGGGGGTTGACATCAAATGCAGAAATGCTTTATTTACAATGTTCAGTATTGTCTTATTTATTTTGTTTTCTTATTTAAATATTGTTTTTTTCATGCTTAAAAGCTTCCTCAAGATGTGTTAAGATTCTCCACATCTGAAACTAATCATCCTGTATCCTGGGTTGGTGACAGAGGGTTATGTTCTAAGCATGCTTTCCCTGCGGCTGACCACTCTCCTTTCTTAGTCTTTTTTGCTCACTTACTACTCTGAGTCTGTGTCTTAGTCACTAGTCTTTTGGTTTATGAAGAGACACCATAACCATGGCAACTCTTATGCAGGAAAGCATTTAATTGGAGCATCCTTATAGTTTCAGAGATTAGGCGATTATCTTCATGGTGGGGACCATGGTAGCACATAGGTAGTCAAGGTGTTGGAGAAGTAGCTGAGAGTTCTACAACCAGATCTGCAGGCAGCAAGAGGAGAGGCATTAGAGCAGGGTTAGCCTTTGGAAACCTCAAAGCCCAGCCCCAGTAACACACTTCCTCCAACAAGGCCACGCCTCCTAATCCTTTCAACCAGTTCCACTCCCTGGTGACTAAGCATTCAAACATATGACCCTATGTGGAGACCATTCTGATTCAAACCAATCTGTACACACTTGAGTTCATAGCCATATTGGAAATCTGGAATGACTGAAGCTATTGGCTGCTTCTTATCTTCTTCTTAGTTACTATTTATTGGGTCAAGAACATGTCAAGTGCTATGATAAGTTTGTGGTCTGGCTAGAGGACACATGCAAACTTACAGCACATATCATGGAGTTGATATTGGGCACCTACTACATGAGCTTAGGCATCTTAAAAATAACCCTCTGAAGCAGGCTATTAATAACCCACTTCTACAAATGAAGGAACAGAGAGTGGATATTTATTAAGCTCACATAACTTTCAAGTGGCAAATGTAAGCCTGCCTATCTCTTCCTTCCATCTCACACTTCCTGCAAAACCCAGAATGTTAGGTCCTGCATTACAACATGAAGTGAGCAACGCAGTCTTGAAAATGGTGGGAGGGAGGCTCTGGGCCATCCCATAAGTGATGGATCCTGTGGCTTTGGCAAGTGTGTGGACAGAGATCGGCTGGGTCAGTTTTGAAACATGATAAGCAAGAATTAAATAAAGTGTTATGCAATGGCGACATGTTTGGGTGTGGCAATGAAGGTCAGGGCTACTTTTAGAGTCTTTGCATCAGTATAAATATAAATAAAGCTAGAGCTTTATTCTAAAGGAGTCATGGGACTCCAGAGCACCCACATGCATGGTTCATAGACAGTATGCCACCATGAAGCCAGATCTCTGCATTTACTCTCCATCCATCCCTGGACCTGCCTGTGCACAATGGCTAGCGTTTTTAGCTAAATATACTCAGGGTATAGCCTGTGTTTGGGAAATGAATAAGGAATTACACGGGGTTTGGATGTCTAGAGTAAGATTAGGGGCTTGTGTGTGAATTCAAGATACTATTGATTTAGCATTTGAACAGAGAAATAGCAGCCAATAAAGGGGGCATTGGCCACTCTAAACACCTGGATGTCAGTTTTCCTGGAGAGAGTGTGAGTTTTAAAGTTAAGACCCTGGCCTGCTAGGAAGCTGGAGCATTGATATTCTTCCCAAGTCACTAGCTGAGGATTCTCTCTATGAATCCTGCTGATGCCCTGGATACAGGGCCCCTCTACATTTTGGAGAAAGTCTGATTCTACTGAGAATGAGATATGAGGGTGGTAAGTCATCCGGACACAAGAAATAGAAAGGTCTGAGATACGGGAGTGGGATACAGACCTTCTCTTGGACCCCACAGTGTGTGTGGCCTTCTGAAATATCCAGACCTTCTGACTGTTGCTTTCTCAGGGAGAGCAACTGTAGAGAACAAGTGCATGCCAGAAGAAGAGGGAATGCCAAATGCTTCCATGGGGTGTGTCTCTTGGAGCCACTGAAGCACTACAAAACCCTTTTAACTAGACAGTTTTTTTCCTGTGGCAGTAGTTAGAGGCAATAACAACAATAAAAATATTTAGGGTCTAGCGACTCAGAGGCCAGGCTTAAGGTTCAAGGACATGGGCTGAGGTCTGCCTTCATTCCTATGTGAACCCAGCTTTCCACATCAGTGTAGAAACCACCACCCCTACCACATCTCTTCTTCCATGTGCTAGAGCAGGTCAGCAAGCTTATTGCATAGGGCGTGCTGCTGACTATCCTCAGCTTCTTGGGACACCTGGCTTCTGTTCCACTTCTTTCCCTCTACTGCCATAGTAAAAGCAGCTATAGGAAATATGAAGATAAAAACATGTGTACCTGTGAGTCCCAAAACTTTATGTCTAAAGACAGCAAGAGGACTGGATTTGTCATTTTTCTTGAATCTTGCCCGACTAAGGTCTGCTTTTCCTGAAGAACCCTGAGTGATAATTTGAAAGCCAAGTTTACATCCTTGTATTTCCTTGTAAAGCCTTCAGAGCTGGGGAGATGACTGACTCAATAAAATACTTGTCCTACAAGCTACAGGGAACTAAGTTCAGATTCCCCGCCACATATATAAAGGTCTGCAATAACCCACAATAATGGCAAGTATCTATAATCCCTGAACTTGGAAGGCAGAGACAGGTGGATCCCTGGAGCTAATTGGTCAGACAGCCTACCTGAATTGGTGATCTCCAGGTTGAATGAGAAGACTTTGTTTCAGATAATGAGGTTGAGAGTGACAGAGGAAGATACAAGATACTGATCAGCCGCACACACTCACACACACACACACACACACACACACACACACACACCCCACAGTGCATGCCAAACACATCACCTTCAGCAGTTTATACCATACTCAGAGCACAGTTTACGCTCTTCGCCATGGCCTTTAGATCTGACTTCTCTCTGTCTCTTTGTTTTCTGACCCCCAGTTGCACGTTAGTCTTCTTACCCCTTCTCTAAGTACACTGATCCTTCTCTTCATTGAAATATAACAAGTTAGTTCTGACCTCAGGACCTTTGTACTTGCTTTTCTCTTTGCTGGAAGTATTTTTTCTTTCTGGTAATTAGATAACTCCCTTGTTTTGTTCACACCGACATCTGCCCTGACATCAGCCTCTCAGAGAGGCTCCTGACTGCCTCTTCTAACAGAGCACTCACCCCAGTTTCAGCTCTATCTTCTGCAACTTTAACTCTTTATGCTATACTTTGGTTTCCTTTTGCATGTAAGAGTCATTGCTAAGCAAAATATCTAAGATAATTAAATACATATGAAAAGAAAAATGAAACTTTGTCTCAAAATCTATTGCTTGGGACTTTCTGGGTGGAGTAATGAAAGGCAGTGATGGGGGCACCAAACGACAGAGCAAACTTGCCAAGGTCTAGCCTCACTCAGCTTGGAGAGGGCTTCTTAGGAAGAGGTATCTGGAAGCTGCAAAAACAAACAAAAAAACAACTAATTAAAGTCAAATCATGGGTTACAAGCTAATGGCCTATGTTCCACTCAAGACAGCTTTACAGAAAGCTCTCTCTAGAAACAGTTCTCTCTTACTATTCCAAAAACTCTCTCTGGATAGCTCATCTCTTACAGACCAAAAGCCAAGTCTTTTATTTACATATCAATTCAGTCATTACCCCAGGTTCCCTTTTGATTAGCCTATGAATCAGCAGCCTTAGACCCTAGACCTCAGACCCTTGATTCTTAGAAAAAGACAGCAAGCACATTTCTTTTTTAAACTTTGTAACTGAATTCAGAGATCTGCCTGCCTTTGTCAGGACAATGAACTAGCTGGATGGAATCCTGTCCTGAGATTACCATTTCCACCTTGCCTGGGTCCAATTTAGCCCTGTCCCAGGTTGACCCTGAACTTAGGAGTCTGCCTGCCTTTGTGGTTTTTTCTGACAAGCTGGCTCACAGTGCAGCTGCCTCTGTTCTTTAGGTCTGCGAAGCTCCTCATACAATTCCTATTGCATTCTTATATTTTGCATAGTTGAAAAATTATATATTCTTGAACTCACGTTTTCAGAATTCTTTCCCACAGCCTTAAAGGCTATCCTGAAGGTCTCAGTATTTACCATTTTGCTGAGATATTAACCACACCCTTGCCTCCTGGACTCTTGCTGTCTCTGATTATCTTGGAGTCATCAACCTTGGCAGGGAGATTGCTTCCCAATAACCTTGGCAGGGAAAATATTTCTCCCAGGACAAACAAGCCTTATGCACACAGCAACCATCAACACCTGTGGAGGCCCATGCCCCTGCTGGCTCTGTTCCAGGGGCAATAACCATGTGAAGCTATCCTTTCTACATGGCCAAGCAGGACTCAGCACAAACTGCTCATTTGATGGCCAGGAAGCAAAAGCAGAAGAGACTAAGGTCCTGTAGTTCCCTGGAAGGGAAACCCTAGACGACCTTATAGCCTACTTTAGTTATTTTTGTATGACAATGACCAAAGATTCAACCAAAGAAATAAAGGAAGTATTTATCTTAGCTCACACTTTCAGAAAGCTTAATCCCTAATTTCTAGACCCTTGAGCAAAACTCATAGTAGTGGCATAGTATATGGTTAAGGGAATCCTTCATGATAGACAAGAATCAAAGAGAAGAAGCTATAGGAAGTAGCCATCGAAAGATAAGAATCCTAAGGTCATGCTTACCTTTACCTACATCCTTCAAAGGCCCAACCTTTTATTTCCCACTACTTCTTAATGTATGATGCCATTGTATTATGAATCCATCAAAGGTTTAATCTATTTAGTAGGTCACAGATCTTTGATCTAATTGTCTTTGAAACTGGGGTTCTGCTGTAGATAAACTTATCTCCTAGGCATTTCAGTTTCAGATCAACTTGACAATAGTAACCATTACAGACCTCCCAGCAGGCCTTCTCATCTTAAAAGTCTCACCACCTCCCAATAGATCCATCCTAGGAACCACATTGGCTTTTAGAAGGAGGGTATCTGCATTTAACATCAGGACTATTGTTGTATGCTGCTCATATCTTCTGCCAGAGCACAGGTTCCTGAAGTGAGAAGCTTTGTGAGTCCAGTTTCCTGCTAGCTCTACCATACTGAGACAGTATCTGGCACATGGGGGCACCCACGCATCTGACCCTGGAGTATTCCAAGTAACTGGCTACAAGCATGCAGCTCTATTAGGGGACCTTCACCATCCCTTCTTTATATTATTTTTATTAAAGTTTTGTCTTATTTTTGATTGACACTTGAGAATTGCACATTATATATGGAGCACAGTGAGATGACTGAGTGTCTGAGTGTGTTCACCTTGAGGGGGTGCTTATTACCTTAATTGATAAGAGATGTTTCCTTCCTTTGGAGGCTCTCCTTGTTTGAACTCCATTTTCTGTCTAACCCTGAGGGAGTTGTATCTCTTTTGCAGTTACCTTGCTTCTCTTTCTCTTTTCCTTTAAACCTGCATTTCTTCCCGTTGAACCTGCAAGCTTTGTAATGCCCTGTGCTATCCTTATGGCTTCACTTTCGTCTACACTGGCTGTGATTTGGAGCCTGAGTCCACCTCCTCCAGTTATGCTAATTAATGGCCATTAGATTGTCATTTTTTAAAGAAAAAGGTTCTGGGCCCTCTTTAGTCCCTTTTAAGGGAAGACTCTTGTGTCCTGATGAGTCCCATCTATTTCCTCAAGAGTGCTTCATGTGCAAGCTTGTGCATCCAGTCCAAGTTGGACCTGGAAGTTGGACATCTTTACACATTAACCCATCCCCTTCCTGCTTCCCATTTCCTGCCAGTTCTCAGAGAAGTCTCAGCAGACTCATGCTTTCTGAAAACTTAGTTTTCTATACGAAGTCTTCTCAGGCTTTCATCCTAGCTTTGATTGATGCTTATATGATCCCTTACCATAGTTGTTATTACCAAGAATGCATAGATAAGAAATCTGAGGTCTTGGTTTCAGATTATGATCCAACTCTGTGTTGGCTATAATATTTGGGATTTTAATTCCATGATTCCCTAAACATAAAATAGAATGGAAGTCTAGCTTTCTTAGATTGGGGAGAATGGTTACATATGTAGAGTCTAGGCAAACATGGTTCTGTGTGTATGTCTCTGTGTATGTGTATGTCTCTCTGTGTTTGTCTATATGTGATACTTGTCTTTGTCAGTTTTATCATCTCCACATTCCGCAGCTGCCCCACCTCAGCCTCTCACTTTCTCGCTCTTGATAACATCCCCATTAGCTTTTCATAGGAAGAGAGAAATGGCAGATGGAAAAAGAGTGAAAAACTCAACTTGAGCATATGTGTGTAGGGGAAGCTAACAGGGAGTTATCTATGTATATTGTACTCTATACAGGCACAGAGACCAGCTTATTTTAAAGAAGTGGAAATGTGGATAAATAAAACCTGACAAGTATGGGTTCTCTTGAATTATTTTGACTGCTTCATCAGCTGCATGCTGATGTGTTGAATTAGCAGTTTTAACACATTTGGAAATTAAATCAAATGGCAATTGCATTAAATCCTCATCCACTGGGAACATCACCCTCCCGTGTTCAAATGGAGGAATGATGGGGGTCAGGGAAGGAGCTGCAGAGGCTGCACTTGGCTGGCATTTGTGGACCATCGATTGTGCACCAGCCACTTTGCTGGCTATATCTGCACATGAGGTTTTACTTAACCTTCACTGCAGTCTTACATTGCATGTGAAGATGCCACGTCCTTGCTAGTCAGTCTCATGAACCACAACATCTGGGTGTGCCCTCTTTCTTATGTAAAGGAGATTGTTTTTCTACTATTCCTGCTAACCTTCCTTAATATCTTCTCTTCCAGACTTAGATGGAATATTGTGGTTAAGGAACAAAGTTTTAGGCTCCACTAGGCTCAGACAAGCCACATGCTCTACCTTTGGAAGGATGTTGTAGCCATCTCTTTAATCCCCTCAGTGAAGCCTAATTCACTTCTGAGATTTGGAGTGTCTCCCTTGACCACTGCTCCTTAACTGAGGTTGATTCTGTCTGCCCACAGTGAATACATAGTGATATCACAGACAGATTGGATTTCCATAGCTGGGTCAGAGGAGTCCTGGTGTCTATGAGTGGAATTCATATATATTGTCAAACATCTATCTGTCTTACAGTACACAGCATAACTCTGTAGGAAAGAATGGTCTAGCCTCATAGGACTAGGAGACAGAGGGAAACATTGGCCCAGATCAACTCCATGGGGATATTTCTGTGTCCCTGATGTCTTAGTGTTAAGTTTCAGTCCTGTGGCCTCTGGCCAGGAGTGGTATACAGTGTTAGAAAAGGACAGTGGGGCTGGTTACATATAAAGAACTGATTCATCTTACTTGAGCCCAAGTCTTTCTATTTATTCTGATTTGAGACTTTAGCTCTCACTTTCTCATTTTCCTACTAAATACCCATGGAGACATACTAAGGAAAATGCAGGGCTAAGATCTATGGAAAATTTCTAGTAAGTCTCAAATTATATAGATGGTTAGATGACCATCATTTGAATCTGCAGGATAGCTCCTTGAATCCCACCTAAGTTTGAAAGAGAACAAGATAAGTGCCTCCCCTTTCTCTGAGAAGGGGACCAGTCTATGTGACCCAGGACTACATTTCCCAGAATGCCTCACTTTGTAGAGCCCTACATATAATTGGCTGCAGTCAAAGGAGAATAATACATTTAAGAGCTGCATGTCCTCTCAGGCTCAATCAGCTTAAAAGTAGGATCACTGGTTTCCACCTTCACTCTTGAGACTTTGGCTGGGTAATGATAAGCCCAAGCTTCCAAGAGATGATGGAGTCAAAATACTCAAGAAGCCTGGGTCCATGAATCACTTTCTGAAGAAGTATCTGGTGTGTGTGTGTGTGTGTGTGTGTGTGTGTGTGTGTGTGTGTGTGTGTGTGTGTATGTGTGTATTCAGCTACAATGCTTTAGGGTTTATTTGTTACAGTAGCTAACAGATCCTAATTAATGTAAATTGGATCAAGAAAAGCCATTAACAATGCCCCTAGGCTTAACCTCTTTAACCAAAGATTTCTAGCCTGTTCAGAAACAGATGGTAAGGTGCATCTTCCCCTAGCCACCAACACTGGGCTCTAAAGTTCAAAGTATATACAACTCAAAAGCTGAACAAAATTTTTGGCGGGGGAGTGTTGAATTTTTAAGTGCTTTATTGCACCCACTGCTTATTGATGCCTCCACCCCCTCACGGTAGGCTAATTCACTTCGGAAACTTGCAGGGTCTTCCTTGATCACTGCTCCTTAACTGAGGTTGATTCCATCTGCCCACAGTGAACACACAGTGATATCACAGACAGATTTGATTTTTATGTGTGGGAAGGGGGAGCCTACAAATTCATGGACATGAAGACAAATACTACATCCTTATATGAGTGATAGGGGCTAGAGATAGCCTTGGCTATCACCCATGAAGCTCGGGAGCCATGGGGTTTAGGCAGAGGTTGACCTGAGGGGATGTGTTGTTAGTTTAGTCAGAAGGATGGGTCTTGCATTAAAATTCCAGGAACTAATGGTTTATGCATAAGGACCTGGTACATTAGTTAGGATGTCATATAAGCTGCCCTAGTGCCCAAACTCAACCAATATTCCTCTTCTTCAGCCCAGGGTGACTAGCCTACCAGTGGATCCCAGTGACTCCACAGGATGTGTAATAGTGGGGAGAGGAACTAGAGTCAAACACTTTGCACTTCTTACTACCAACCGCTTAGCAATGATCCCCATGCAGACATGTCAGCAAAATAAAACTGGAGCAGTCAGTAGGAGGCAGATGCCTCAAAGCAAGCATCCCGGCAACTCGGGTGACCCAGTTGGCTTGCCCAGTCATCAGAAAGATTCCTTGTACTAGTGTGATATTATTCGGCAAACCCACATTATGTCCCCTGCCCAAGATATGCTCCGTTTCATCCTGGGAGCTCCGAACCTGTGCATAGAGGAGGGTTATCTGAGAAGAGATGCGACTGTCATCTTGTTTTCAAGCGGGCTCAGTTGACAGTTTCTCAGGTCCTCAGTTTCCCTATTTGAGGAGAGTGAGGGTTGGATTAAAATGGTGTGCTTCACTTATTCTTTGTCTCTTCAACAACAGAATGTCTTCCTAAAACAGCACAAGAAACAAATGACACAGTTCTGTGGAATTGCAGGCTCTGGGAATAGTATAAAATTCATGCTTCTTTGCCACCTGGGCAGGTAGATTTCTTTTCTTCTTTATTTCTTTAAAGTCTTTTTTCTCCCAAAGTCTTGTGGGTTTTTTTTTTTCCCCCTTATTTTATGTTTTCCTAAGCCTGGTAGGAAAGGAAGCTAGGATTTGGCTCCTTCTTTTTTACAATGAAATGTGCTTGTGCCCGGCCTTTCATTATTAATCAGAGTAGCATGCCTGTTGCTTCTATGTATATCCAGGGGCAGATGTGACTCGTTTTCCACCTGGTAACTGGAGTGTGTTTCTTTCTCATGGAATGCAGCCTGGTGTCAGGGAGCAGACAGTTGCTGGCAGAGCAGCTGATCGTCTGTTCTCGGCAAGGGAGAGCTTCCTGCAGCAGCAGAATGAAGTCTATACTTTGCTCTTCTGATCTTGTACACACATGAGTGCAGAGCTGCCAGACCTGGGAGACAGGACTGGAGCTTTCTATGTCTTGCAAGTGTGAGGACATGCTCTTCATATTGGGAAGACCGAGGCTACTCTTTCATAGTCAGCTGGGACATTTTGGTCGTTGCTCTATCTCTAACATCTTCCTGTTTGGTTAATGTCTGTGAGTGCCCAAGCCTCAGTTTCTCTATCTGTAAAGAGAAGAGTGACGTCATCTCAACTTTCCTGAAGTAGTGTGGGAACCATTTTTTACTAGCTAAGGAAGTTCAGAGACTCCTCTAGCAGCATCCTCTGACCAGTGTGCCATTGATTTTTTTTTTTTTCCTTTTGCATAGGCAAGCAGGTCTTTGCAGATCTCTGTCTATATTTAAGTAAGGCCATAGCAATGTAAGATGATGTCCCATACTTCTCTCTTAAACCAAGTTTCTAAAGGGTCCTTCATTCACAACTTCGCTTTCCTCACCTCTTCTGTAGGCAAGTCATATAGACAGAAGTTGGGACACTGAGTCTTGCCTGGAGCTGACCATCACAGCTCTCCATGGTGCAACTGCAATGAACTTGACAGTGTGAATGAGCAACAACTGAACCAACCATGGCTCATCTTTTTCCCAAGGATGGTGCAGATGCGACTGCCACGTGAATGGCTTTGACCCCTGTCCCA
The DNA here is from genome assembly GCA_028551405.1 of Uromys caudimaculatus. Taxonomy (NCBI): domain Eukaryota; kingdom Metazoa; phylum Chordata; class Mammalia; order Rodentia; family Muridae; genus Uromys; species Uromys caudimaculatus. The sequence goes on from CM052701.1 coordinate 16,230,552, forward strand.
GCCTTGTGTATCTCAGTGTTTGAATCGTCTCTTCTAGTCTCCTGTATAGTAGACAGATATCTGTGGCATCTGGAAAGAGCTACTGTCCTTGCTTACCATGCTATGGGAGCCTAACAGTGAATCTGGACTCAGGGAAGGAGAGTTAGCAGGTGCTTCGCTTCTGTCCTTTGCCATTAGTGACCTTTCTCATTTCCGGGACAGTACCTGACAAGTAGCTACAGGGGAGAGAGGTTTGTTTGGCCTTGTTCACAGTCCATCATGATGGAGGAAGGTATGGTGGCTCAAGTGGCTCAGTCCATGGTGATGTGAGCTTACATCTTCCTCACATCCACAGCGGCAGATACAAAGCAGAAGCGAAGAGCTCAGGTTGTAAGTGAAGCCGCCCTATAAACAAGGCCTGTCTTCTGTGTTCCTCGCATTGCACCCTAGTAGCCAATTTCTTCCAGCTAAGCCCTACCTTCTAAAGATTGCACAGTCTTCCAATACAGCTGTGCCAGATGGGGGTCAACTGTTCAAAAGGGAGCGTGCACGGCATGTTTCACACTCACGCCCTAACACTTGGCCTAGACGCTGGCTGCCAGGATGGCTGTTCTTTCTCTCTGGGTTCACCTCCCTTGGACACATTTGCACTTGCCTCCAAGACTTTTTTCTTCTGTGAGTCTCACGCTTCTAAACCAATCACTCACTTTTGTCTAACACGAGGTTGTTTTTCCTTCTGCTCAACTAATACTGTTCATTATATGACCCGCCATACTTACAGGCCTGGAGACAAGGGTGGTTCTCCTGGGTATCTTCACATCTTACTGCTGAGTCCTGGTCTCTGCTGACATTATTCCTTAATGTTTGCAATAGACCAAGATGGTGTGAAATGCAGGTCCTTCCTTTCATACCCCGAGCCGCATCCAGCAGTTGGCTCTGTCTTCATGGTCTCAGCCCAGGCCACCACTTTTCCACCCCCTCATTCTGATATGACTGGATACTTTTGACTGACTCTACTTCCTTTATTTCACTGATGATCTGTCCCACTGTTTCTGGAAATCATGGAGTCTGCCTTGTGGTTACACTAATGGCCACCTTTGTATGCTGTAGCCTGTGCCAGGAGCTCCTGTCCCAAAGTTAATCTGCAATCGGAGAGTCCACCAGAAGTTATTCTGGCTGTTAAGGGTGGGAAAGAATTATCTTTCTTTTATATTTTAGTATATTTTGGGAACGTCTATTCCTATGGTCGCTTCTTTCTTTCATTTCTATTCTTGGCAATCTCAATTAGCTCTCTTGCCTTATTCTTCCTTTCTACACTCCACCGTCACATTTGGAACTCAGCTCCATTTCCTTCTGTCTTTCTCCAACACACACATACACACACACACACACACACACACACACACATACATACACACACACACTTTTGCATTGTACCAAACTTTTAAAGATTTAAGGCAATGAGAGAAGGTTTACAGCAGAGAAATACCAAGGGCGTGAAGAGCTAACAAAGAGTCCTTGTTTTGACAGGTGCCTCAGCCACTAGCCACTGCCTGAGTTTGCTTTCCATTGCTGTGGTAAAACATAGTTACCAAAAGCAGCTTGGGGAGGAGTGGGTTTATTTCTCTTACACTTTCATGTCACAGTCCATCATGGAAGGAAATTACTTCAGGAATTCAAGGCAAGAACCTGGTGGCGGGAACTGGAGCAGAGGTCATGGAGGACAGTGCAGTTGGCCTGTTCCTCAAGGCTTGCTCAGCCTGCTTTCTGACATCACCCAGGCCCACCACTGGGGTGGCATCACCCACAATGGGTGGGGCTCGCCCATATCATTCACTACTTAAGAAAATGGACTACAGGCTTTGCCCACAGTCCCATCTAGTAGGGGCATTCTCTCAATTGAGGTTCCCTCTTCCCAAATGACTCTAGTTTGTGTCAAGGTGACATACAACTATGCAACATGTGCACACCAGCATCAAGAGCTAGGTGGCCATACAGGCCTCCTGCTGTGCTGCTGTGGATCCCTCCCCCTCCCCCTTTCCTCAGAGGCTCTTAGGCAGAGCAGTCTGGCAGCAGAAAGTTGCCTTGGGCTCTGTTTGCACAGCTCATTTGTGCCAGCCTCACTTGCCAGTTCCTCCCTCTGGCTTTGGATTAATTCCCTCTGGCAGAGGCATGGCTCTCCTCTGCCTTTCCTTTGCATCTCAGAAACAGAGCCCGATCTCATTGCCAGGATGAGTCCGCCCAAGTCTCTGTCCCTCATTCCTCCTGGATTTGCCCAACTCTGCCCACACTCTCATTTTTATCCTGCCAAAGTAACACAGCTGGGGCTACAATGCCTGATCATGGGAGACGGATGGGAAACTACCTGTTTGCATCCACAGTTTGAGGGAGAGCATTCCAAGTCTAACTGGATGGCGACATAGAGGTTATGGCATAGACCCCTAGACTACCCACGCAATGGACTTGCTTCTCAGATGGAGTTACTTTCCAAATGGAGTTGCTTGCAAATTTCATTTCAAGGCTCCAGTGCTGGACCTGGGACTTCCTCTTCTTTCCCCATTTATGGCTCTACTCATTGATGCGCCCCTCCTATGTGCTCACAGGGCAAGACAGAGTTGGGACAGTTCAGTATCTGTACTTTCTACTTAATGACCTCAAAGCTAAGAAAGCTCATGTCTGTTCATGTCAGAATATCAGTCTTAGCAGAAGTCCTTGCCCATCCTGCCTGGGCAGAGTACCTCAAATTAGCACAGCCGTTCGGCCCTACTGGCCAGGGTTTTGTAGCCAATTCTGTGCTAGGAGATGAAGGATTCAGGTTGTCCAAGAAGATATAAATGCGATACAGGAGCTCTTTCTCCACAGGAAGGATCCTGGTCAGAGAAACAGGAGGGACAGCTGTAGGAGGCTGCAGCCATATGGGGAGGCTTCCCCTGGGAAGAAACAACCATGGAAAAAAATGTGAATAGATAGGTAGTTGGGAATTTTTACAAGTTGTGTCTTGTGTACTTAGAACTGAATGCTTTGGGGAAAAATCTGTGTTAGATTTCTGCTGTAACAAGTTTCACAAAATTGACTCTTGTGGTAGGCCATTTAAAAACTGAATGTGCTTAGATATTTTCAAGTTCACTTTATTTATTTATGTATTTATGTATGTATGTATTTATTTATTTATTTATTTATTGGTGTGTGTGTGTGTGTGTGTGTGTGTGTGTATGTGTGTTGTGTGTTTTTTAAAGCATGCAGGCTTAGTGGAAAATCTCCTTTTCTGACTGGATCATTTTACTGCCCCCAGGCTGGATGTGTTTAGAACTAAGTTTTACATTCCTGTCTGCCTCTAAGAGTCTTAGTCCCTGTCTCTTCTGGTTTATGCCAGGATAGAGGGAAATGACTTACAGAGATAAAGAGCTTTTTTTTCTCAAGAGCATGTGGCTTGTAGACAAGGACTGTCTACATACAGTCTGTAATCTAAAAGCAAGCAATGGGATGTCCCCTACTTAGATCCCAACTCTGCCCCTTACTGTTTGTGCTGGGGCCCATCCCTATTGTTCTGCAACACCCTTGTCACATCTGCAAGGTGACCACAATGAGACTGCCATCTTCGGTTAGTCATGAGGAATGACTAAGATGACATGGCCACAATAGTAGCTGTCAGCTTGCTGTCCTCTGGCCTCGTCCCACGAGTGGGATTTATTGAATCTGAGCACACCTGTAAGTGACTTCTGTTTGTGACCTCTAGGTTGCGTGTACACATCTAATGTATTAGTTTTTCTCTGCCTCTCTGTGGCTTACTCCTGGCTGGGTATCTCTGAGCTGCCAAGCATGGGGCTGGTGTTATGGGCACTCCTTCTTTGCTGTGGGCCAATTGATTTTATTTCCATCTCTAGCACCATAGACTTCTCTCTGTGTTTCTGTGTGCAGAGGTCCCTCTGCTTGCAATGAATGTAGTCATTGAATTGGGTCCCTTCTGTATCCTTAGCTGCATGCCTTCTACAGAGAGGACTTCCAAATAAGGCCTTGTTCATAGAGACCCCAGGGATTAGAATTCAAACATCTCTTCTTGGGGGCACAATTCAACTCCTGGCACATATATGTTTTATTGATTTGAAACCCCTCTTCCAGATGCTCCTGAATTATTCTTGTGTGCCTTTGCATCTGTAGAAGACAGACACCTTTTCATATGATGAAATGCCAGTGTATGCCTTCCCGTGTGTACACAGGCCACAGACTGTCTTGGAGGTGTGAACAGTCAGCAGGGTAATTGCCTGTGCCTGGAGACTTGTTCTTTACTTTCTTTTTCCTCCTGCTCTTAGGTCTTGTCCTCTTTCTGCTCCTTCCGATTCTTTCTGTGTCTTACTTTCAGGCAGAGCCTGTCCCTCTTTAATAGTGACCCCCACAGCAGGGGAGGGTCATAGATTGGGCCTTGTCCAGCTATAGTTCTCAGGAGCTTTTCCCAGGGGCTCCTTTCCACAGCCAGGATGACTTTAATCCTCCTCCTTGCCACGGCTAGACAGTGACATTGCTTCTCACAGGACCTATCTTTGGGCTACTTCCTGGCTTTTTGAGGCTGCCTGGTCCATTGTTGTCATCCAAGGTGATCTCTGTAATCTGCACATTGTGTTGCTTATGTATCAAGTTCCTTAAGTTAAAGATTTCGCAAGGACAGGCGTTGGCTCTGTTTCCTCATTATCTGTCCCTTGAGCTGGACACACTGAGAATCCTCAGGGGATAAACGCTGTATAAAGGCCAGACATGGGGACCAGAGATATTGCTCAATCACTAAAATGCTTGCCACACATGCATGTGGATCTGCAGTCAAGTCCTATTACCCATGAATAAGCTGGCCACTGTAGTGTGTGCCTATAAACCTGGCACTGGGGAGTCAGAGGCAGGAGGGTCCCTGGAGCTTGCTAGCCAACTGAATCAGTTATCTTCAGCATCAGAGAGATGACCTGCCTCAAAAAATAAAGTGAAGGGAGATTGAAAGAGACACCTGGTGTCAAGCTCCTTTATCTACACAAATGTGTACACATATCTATATACATATGCACACAGATATTTACATGCACATCTACAAAGGTAAAAGCAAGATGGGCGTGTATCACTGGCTGTGTTTTGGAGAAGGCAGGCAAAACTTGCTATAGTACTTTTCTTCCAGACCTATACATAATCCACCCCAGGCAAAAGCAGCCACAGGAATTACAGTCAGTCTCCCAGGCTTTGCCCTAGAAAATCCTTCCCTGCCATAGTTCAACATAGGCACTTTGTGTCCAGAGAGGGATCCCTCTTGGCAGCCGTCCCCACCATTACAAACTATAATGTGCACCCAGATTATCAGCCATCTGCCAGAAACCGCTGCTAGCCTCTGATTTCTGTTAAAGCCCAGGCTGCATCCAGTTGGTCTCTTCTTCTGCAAGATGTTTATATCTAGGGAGAACAGTATTGGTGGGTGCTCTTTTAAAATGAAATGATTCTTCTCTGTGTGAAACTTGATATGGATGCTCTGAATAACTCGCAGTTTTGATACCTACTTCCTAGAGGGGAAACCATAAGCCGTGGTTAAGGACACAGAGCTGTGGGAGTTGGTGAGAGGGGTGGCTTTTATCTAGAGGGAGTGCACACCACACTCATAGCCACTTGGATGGGGCTAGCCCTCACAGCTGCCAGGGTACATCTAGGGCTGGCCTGGCTTCCACCCATTCCCTTGGGGACAGTAGCACCAACCAAGAGCTGCAGCCACTACAGTCACTGAGTCCCAGGAGGCTTCTGTTCTAATTGCTCTTTTCAAGTGGTGTGCTTGTACTTCCCTGGGGGGGGGGGGGAAACATAGTGTTTGTAGCAACTGCTAATGACAGGGCTACTGAAAAAAGACTATCTATTTTTGGAGTGAGGCTTCAGCCTAAAAGAAATAAAAATAAACACATGGAAGATTTATTTCATTTTATTTATTTATTTATTTTAGAAAAAGTATGTTGAAATAAATCAATTCTACCTCAAAATATTCTCCCTCCTGGTGATGATGGAGTGGGGATTTATCTGGGATTGAAGGTCACAATATTTGGGGTTAAGTCCTGGATATTTCCATGAAATGGAACTTCTCCTGATCTTGAGGGCAGCTTGGATGGGACCCAGCAGGGCCTAAGCCCTTTTCTTCCTATAATCTAATTGGCTCCATGGGCTCTAGAGTCAGCTTTGTCCGGGCACCTGTGTTTTCCTGGGGACTGTTCTCAAGATTGTCCCTGAAGATTGTGCCTCAGGGCTCAGCTCTTTCTGAGTCACAGTAAATCCTTAGCAAATACCGTTACAATGATGACAATCATGGTAATGTCTGTGGCTAAGACCCAACAGTTGGTGAGATATTATTATCCGCCCAGTCTTTGCTGGGTACTTGGGGAACATTCATGTTTTGATTCTGCAAGAGTTTTCTCCTTTGATCCCATCCCAGAGGCAGAGACCATATCTTATTTGATTTTGACAAAGTCTGGTTGGTTTGGAGCTTGGTCTCATGACTTCTCTGTGGCAGAATGTTCCCAGAAACACTTTTAGCTGCTTATATGTTTCTGCTTCCTGCCTTACCTACTGTGCATCCTTAGAAGAAACAAGTGTCCATTGATCCTTCAGCTCAGTTCCTGGAAGGGGCAGATGGAAAAGCTTTTAAACAAATCTGGACCCAACCTTGGCCATGACTAGTAAAGCCATAACTGATCCATCGACCTGAAATCAAGAACTTAGGGCCCAGGTCCATCATTAAGATTTGTGATCTCTTCTGTAGCAAAAGCTGACTAATAGAGTACTTTAAAAGAAATGGATTGGACATGGGGAGATGAGTCAGTGGATAAAGGACTTGTAAGCGTGAGGACCTGAGTTCAGATTCCCAGAACCTACATAAAGCTGTACGCAATATGCCAGGACAGTCAGTTCCTTAATCCCAGGACTCCTGTGAAGAGACAGGGAGTGGCAACTGGAGAACCTCTGAAGTATCCAGGGCCAGGTAGATACAGCAGTAAACAAAGACCCTATTTCAAAACAAGGTGGAAGGTAAGAACCGATACTCAAGGTTGTCTTCTGACTTACATACCATAGCACATACATACCTGTGTGTGAGTGTACACACACGTGCATGCACATACACAAATGCGTGCACACACATATTTTAGATTAAATGAATTAGATAACTTTCATAATAAATATTATTATCAGCTCATTATGCTCATGAGGTTGTGTTAAATCTCCTTGTAGACCTTGCCAAGTTCTGACCTTCTGACCTTCTTGGCCTGGGGAACCTTCAGCCTTAGTGTTCTGTGAGGTTGTGGTCTATAGACTTTTCGAGTACCATCTCTTTACTGGGCTGTGATATTACAAGTGATGCTGTTGGAGATGCCTGGAGTCATGAAGAGGCTCCATTTCCTATATTTCTACTGATGCATGGAAGGGCTAAATTCAGTTTTACAGTCCTGCACTTTACAGAGAAGACCTGGCTTTTAGAAGGCCCATCTGCAGAATTGCTGATGATAGCCTTCTACACAATTTACTGCCTCAGAGGTCCATGAGGATCACAGTCCTAGAGTCTTGTAGCTCAACTGTTGTGATGGATTCTCAGGACCTTGGGACCTGCTGGGAGTGTGTCTGAAGTAAGAATTCTCCTGGGCCCTATTGGCTGCATTCATAGTAACTAAAAGGCAGTTTGACACCAAAGGGCTCATTTAAGTAATCTCATCCCAGACTTAACATTCTTTTTCTATTGATTAAATATATTCTATGACAACAACATTTAGTGTGTGTGTGTGTGTGTGTGTGTGTGTGTGTGTGTGTGTGTGTGTGTGTGTATATATATATATATATATATATACTGTCTGCTCCTTCCTCTCTCCCTTTTTTATCTCCCCACCCTTCTGTAATCCCTCCCTGCCTCCCACAGGTCCACTTCCTATAGTCATGCAATTTTTCTGTTGGTGTTGTTTTGTTCTGTGACCCATTAGTTATAACCAGGTCTATATTTGTGGCCATGGGTTTAAAATTATCCTTTGGATCCTGATGGGTGTATCATTTGGTACCCAACTGAAGGCAATAGCTATCCATTTCCCAGAACCCAGAGGTCGCCAGTAGTTCAGCAAGGAAAGTTAGGGCCCCATGAACCCCTCCTCAGTTCGTGATTGGATGTTGCTTGGTCCAGTCTTCTGCAGGTCCAGTGCAGGCAACTGGGGCAGCTGTGAGATCATTTGCAAAGGCTAGACCATGCCATGAAGAGTGTTTTTCAGTCCCCCCAGCTCTGCATTCTTTCCACTCCCTCATCTGCTCTGTTTTTTGCCTTAGGAAAGGTGATACAATTGTCCTGCTTGGGGCGGGGGATTCAGTTATCATTTGTTCTAACTATTCATGTTTTGGCCCATAGATAAACCCTGCTCTTATCCTTAATCAGAGCAGCTCCTTTCAGTGAACACAAACCTAGCATTCTTATGGTCCCATGACCTGATCATGTGCAGATTTGGGGTCTGGTTGCCACCCAGGACTCTTGATGTCTTCTCTGGACCCAGGAGAAGAATCAATTCACTGCTTCCTCAGAGACCATGTCCTGCCCTTGTCACCTCAGCATCCGGCTGTGGCCTGGATTCCTATTCCACCTTCACCTCGTGCAGCCTTGTTTCTCCCCAGATCTAGGTTCTGCTGTGCTAACTGCTCAGAGGGCCTGGCTTGGAAGATAGCTCAGTTAGTAAACTGCTTGCATTACAAGTATAGAGACCTAAACTCAATGCCTAGTATCCCTGTAAAAAGATCTGGGTGGAGACATTTGGATCCCTGGGGCTTGCTGGCTAGACAGTCTAGCCTAATTAAGCAGCCTCTAGTCAATCAGAAATCTCTGTTTCTAAGTAAATAACCAAACAACAAAACCCCACAAAAGAACAAAGGTGGATAGTACTTTCTGAGAAATGACACCCAAGGTTGTACTCTGGCCTCTGTGTGTGCATGTACACACACACACACACACACACACACACACACACACACACACACACACACACACACAGGCACACATACACACACACACATACAGAGAGAGAGAGAGAGAGAGAGAGAGAGAGAGAGAGAGAGCAGACAGAAAGAACAGAGAGTGAGAGAGAGAATAGAGGACCATGTGGAAGAATATAATCCTGTTGCTTGTGTAGTGAAGACCTCTGCATTGATAAACCCAGAAGGTTTTCCTTAGAAGTCAGCAGCCTCCGTTGGTAGCAAGGGCAGTTGATGGAGCCACAGAAAAAACATATTGTATTGATTTCAAAAAAAGCAACCAAAGTGAGAGTTCAAAATGCCTTCTGGAAAGCAGGCACCCCTTAGCTCTGGTGAGGTGCTAATGAGCTCCCCAGCCAACTCCAGCTGACCTGCATCTTCTCAGAGAAAGACCCAGGGCCTAGCATCAAGAGTGCACCAGGGAGAAGGCTATGGAGGCCATGAATGCAGAGAGGAGTCCTGGGCTCCTATCACCCCCATGCTCCAAAGTCTTTTGTTTCTTTTTCTTTTATCTTCACAAGGGGAAGCAAAGAGCCAGCATGTAGAGGGAATTCCTTCCTGTATCCTGTTCTGATCTGTTTGCTTGTATAAATGAGAGCTCATCTTTCAGAAGAGAGTGAGACTGCTCCCTTGAAGGAGCAGAAACTGGAGGATTTGCTTATTCCTCTCCTGTGGTCCTTACTCCTTCCAGCATCCTGAGGCGAGTCATCTTTTCTATGTGGATATCAAGATGCACAGGTCACATGGAAGGAAGTCAGACAATGAAACCTTGTATCTGCAGCTGGGGGTGATATGTAACTTTAAAGCAGGTACATGCCCGGGCATGCAGTGGGCATGTTCACTTCTGCCCGAGGTTGCATTTGTATTCCATGTCCTGACCTTCTCAAGAGAGATTGCCTTTCTTGGATATCCATAGTAAGATAGGTACTTGGAGCTCTGTGCAACATTCAGCAGCAGCGCAGATGCCAGAGGCTCGAGACCACTGGAGGATGTGGGCTCTGTCCCTGTTCATGGCAATGTGGTTAACTACTTTTCTTTATTCACCTTGCATGTTGAAATTGATTTATTTTTCTAAATTTTGCAAGATATATTTGGCCAGCACATGGTTAAAGTCTTACAGCCTGAGGCAGCTATTTCTGCCAAGAACCCCTAAGCACAGTACTTATAGGAACAGGAAGTATAAGTTCTACCCCCAACACTGAGGCACAAGAAACTTACCAAACCACTAAACACTAAGCAGAGTTGATTCATCTTTAGATGCTTTCCTTTTCCTCTGTGCTCTGTGTCCCTTCACCTTCCTCTCACGGTCATCCTGCAAAGCTTGGTTTAGCTGCCACCTTCCCTCTGTAGATTCCTCCAGTCTTCACAAGCAGAAGAGAACATTCCCTAGTCTGAGCTTTTCCACAATACCCTATTTAAATTATATATTAGGTCCTACTTATCTCCTTAAGTATTCACTGAGTAGCTGCTAATGAAAGACCCCCGAACTGGGGAGACCTTCGCTCAAATCTCGAGATGGCGCGACCCCCCAAGAACTCACAAAAGACCGTCCTTGCTGCAATCACACGAGGTTTAACTCGGGGGCGGCGGCAGAAGGACCTCGGAAAAGCCAGTGCACTGGGGTCGAACACGTAACCTACGCAGAGGCAGAGGGGTTCGACCCCCAGCAGCTGAAGTTGGGGGTATTTAAAAGAAGAAACATCCCCAAGGCAAGGAAGGAATTACGACTCAGGAAAAGGCTCATTCACAAAGCAAGGGGTGGGGAACAGAAAGAATTTGCATTACAGGGAAGTAAGGACTATTCACAGGTTAGTTGCATAAACATTTCTGGTTCCTGAAAGTTTTGCCTCTGGACCTGAGGCCAGGTCAAAGTCACCCGTAGGAATGTAGCTGGGTGGGATTTTTGCCCGGACATGCAGTTTCTAATCTTGGCTCTAAGTTTGCTAGGGGGTTTTGCCCGGGCATGTAACTTCCAGTCTCGGCTCCAAGCCTGCCAGGGGTCTCAACCCTCCTCCCAAGAGGGTCAGGTCTTTCACTATCTACCCAGGCATTGTTTAGGTACCCAGAGATATAGAGCTGATGTAACCATATATACCATACCCAGAACTATCAGTAGAACCTCTGCCATGATGGGAAATGTTCCAGGTCTGTGGTGTATGAGAGAGGTCATATGTGACTAATGAGTATTTGGGGTGTGGTTATGAGTAAAGGATTTTATTTTAAACTTCATATACTTTCAATTAAATTTATTTGTTTAAGCATTCATGTATGTTCTCTAGGAGTCAATAGACTTTGGAAGTGTTAACTGACTGACCAGTATAGTGTCACAAACTGTGGCGAGGGCTTTGTGGGAATCAGAATGAGCAATGGGAAGATTGACTTTGGACATGAGAGTCTTCTTAGAGGAAGTGTCAGTAGATCAAAGATGTCAGTAGCTGTGGAGGGGAAGCAGGAAGGCAACCATAGAGAATGGGATGTGTGAGTTGGAATTCCCAGGTTGGCATGGCCATGGAGAGTAAGGAATTGAAGGCATACAGCATGAATGGAGAGGGTGGGTATGTGACAGGACCATAGGCTGCTGGGAGTCATAGAATCACATGACTCTTGTCCTTAGAATAGGGACTGATAGATACGTGCTGGAAATTCTCACACCAGGCAGACAAAGAGCCAGACATTAGGCCTGTTTGTTGGGTGACAGCTCTATACTTCTACAACACATGGTGCCCAAGCTTTGTGAACTCCCTGTGTTCATAGACAATGCTGGGTCTGGTGTCAGCCTCATTTAAATTCCACACTCATCCCTGTCTCAGGCCTAACTTATTTAGGCTTCTCTAATTTACGAAGCTTCTGTACATGTAAGGCTGGGGGTCTGTCCGTGTTTGTCTCTGTGAAAAAGAAATGCTACCATCTCTACTGGGGCTATCTTTTCCGGTTGTGCCTCCTTGGTAGTTAAGATTCTGGAAGCATTTAGCACAAGAAAGAACTGCTGTAACGACAAGTGGATCCTTGTATAACCTTCACTTAATTGAGTGAAGGGACAGACACAGCAAAGACACAAATAAAATTTGGGCAATTAGAATGTGTTGAGCCACTGCTACCAGACCAGTGTAAAAACCATGCAGCTGGTCCATGGAACCTCAGAGGAGTCTGGTTGTACCCAGCAAGGCTGTGCTTGCAGGCCACGTGGAGATGTTCCTGTCATCTTTTCATCCTTCCTTTCATCCCCACAAGTGATACTTTCTCTTCAGAACATCCTCAGAAGGAAAAGGTGGGAAGTACTGAGACAGAGGTCCCCTGGGAACTAAACCTGGGATCTATGTTCTGCTGCTTTTCAGATGCAGATGCTGACTAAGTCTTTCCTTCTTTGTTACTATTAGGGAAATGGACATGGATTTGTGTGGCTTCATACTTGTCTCATTTTATGCCTCTCTTATCTGTAGGATTGGGATGAGCCTACACACATAACAGGGCCTTTGGTAAGCCTAGATATTGCGTGGCAGGCCCCTAATCTAATACTCAACAATTCTCAAGTGTTATAGTCTTTGTTGTTAGTGTTGAAGGCCATGGTCATATCAACTTGGCTAAGAGGGGTCCTGGCAAAATGTTGGGATTCAGTCCTAAGTATATAGTTCAGTTTTGTTTGTTTGTTTGTTTGTTTGTTTGTTTTGTAGATATCTATCTATGTTGTGCATTTATTATACATATTTATTTCTACATGTGCAAATGTGTGTGTGTGTGCATATGCACATGGTGGCCAGGGGTCAACACTGGGCATCTGTTTAGTTGCTATCCTTTTTTATTTTTGGAGACAGGTTTTCTTGTTGAACCTGGAACCAATGGATTTGACCAGACTAGCTAGCTAGCAAGTCCCAGGACCTGCTGACCTTTACTCCACTGGAGTTACACATGTCACTGCCCCCAGTTTCCTTCTTTACATGGGTTCTGGGGATTCAAACTCAGGTCCTCATGCTTGCATAGCAACTACTTTACCCACTGATGGGTAAAGCCCTTAGCACTGATTCTTGATCTGGGAGGAGGCAACCATACAAACATCATTGTATCAGGTACTTTTCTGACACCTTGATAAAACACCATGGTCAAAAGCAGTTTCTTTTGGCTTATGGTTCCAAATGGGTAAGAAGAATCCATCAAAGCCACATGGCAGCCTGAGAAGCTGAAAGCTCACACTTAGAACCATAAACATGAAGCAGAAAGACTGAACTGGAAGTGGAGTAAGGCCTTTAATCTCAAAGCTCACCCCAATGATGCAAGTTAAGGCAAGGTGGCACCGCCTTACCCTCCACAAACAGTGCCACTAACATTTGGGTGACAAGTGTTCAAATATCTGGAACTATATAGACACTTCTCACTCAAACCAACCCACTCATATTATTCAAAATGTCATGGGAGGATCTGCCATCTGGTCTAAGCTCAAACCCTGAGCTATGAATGAGCAAGTCCCTGAAGTAGTCTCTCACCTCTTAGCCAAGGCCCAAGCAGTGTCCGATCCACTCATGGTTCGTTCCCCATTCTCCTACCCAAATCTCTCTCCTCATCAGCCTCAAACGCAAGCTTTGCATGGGTGAGGGGGTTGCTAGAGTTTTGTCTCCACATACTCTTAGCTTTGGCTCCTGGGAGGTATCTTTCTGTCCTTGTATGCAAAGAGAGCTGACGTGGAATCCCACACATTGCAGTCTGATCTATCCCCATTGTCGGACACGCAGCAGGACTCCACAGGCACATGGAAAAGAAAAGGCTTGATCACTGTTTATTTTCCTTAATTTTCATTGTGCCTCTTTTATTTTTACCCTTGATTATAAGCAACAGAAATGTTCCTTTCCATTTGTCTTTCTCAACCTCCCTTTGCAGCTGTTGGTTTGAATAGCATCCACTAGACTGACCCCACCCCCCAGACTCAGAATGGAGAAAAATTAGCTAAGAGGGAAACCAGAAAAACATTTTTAGTTTGGGGGCAGGAGCCTCATTTTGCCAATCCTGCATCCTTCTGCACAACAACCCACCGCTTCTACGGACAAAGAGACTTTTGTCATCCTGATTGTTTTCTTTAATTCCTTTTTAAATTTGAAGACAAACTTGATTGCTCTCTGATCCAGTCTTAGCTTTTATAGAGAAGCCAAAGGACTGGTTGGCTGGTCAAGACTTTGCTTATTCTCATGTCGTTTATTTACTCCCTCTGTCCTTCATATTTATTCATTCATCAAGCAAGCTTGTATACCTGCTAATTGCCTGTATTTTTCCAGTGGCTACAGATGCAATTTGCCAGAATGAGTGATTGTCTAAGGGCACTCACTGCCTGGCTGTGGAGACTTCTTTGTGAACCAAAGATTGCAAGGAAGGATAAATAGCAAGGCAATAAGACAATAGTCACGGTCAGTGCACAGACACCCTGTCCCATCCCCATCCCTTCACTCGGCTTCTCATTGATTGCATAGCCTTTGTCAAGTGAGCCTTTCTTCCATCTGCTTCCTCCTCTTTTATAATTTAGCAGTGGTGGGCATGGCTTCAGAAGAGCCTGAGGATTATACGAGGTATGTCCAGGTGCTTGAAGGAACACCTTGTGTAGTGAGGACTATGAGTAAATTCCCAAGGCTGTCACTTTTGTTGTTTAGTAAGGCAAACAAAGATGGTGGCACTTGAAAGATACTGGTTGGGTACTAGATCTCATCACTAATCTGTAGTCATTTGCCTAACTTCTTATTATTACACAGTGCCAGTCATTGTGTCCTCTGGTGAGACAGTGCCATGTCTTACTGGTTTGAAGCCTGCACTCCAACAGGTTTGGCTACTTGTCATCAATAAGCCAATTAATACTGAATAGCAGAGAGAAGAGAAAAGGAGAGAGATGGGGAGGGGAGGGAGGAGGAAGGGATGAAGGGAGAGAAAGAGGGAGGGAGGGAAGAAGGGAGGAAGGGAGGGAGGGAGAGAGGGAAGGAGAGAGATTTTCGATGTGGTTACGTCAGAAAGAAGGCTGTTGAGAGCCACTGACTCCCCCTTCTGGATCCTGACGTGAGGGTTTAGTTTAAATAGACAATAATAGACACATATAACTAAGCAGCCCACAAAGTCATGGCCATTCAGTTTATGATCTTACCTCCAAGACCAATTGACAAGTTGTAAGTCTCTATCCAGGAGACAAGTTCCTCTTCTGGCCACCCCCATGGCTTCAGACTTTTTTTCCTCCAGCAAAGTATTCCTGGGGAAATTCTAACTTCTGCCAGTGGTCATCTGATCTGGTCACTCATCTGAGGAATGGGTGTCTCTTTGGAATGTATTCACTCCTGCCAGGCAGGCTGTTCATAATACTCAAGGATTAGCAGCATTGGCAATGCCTGACACTTGTTAGAAATAGAAATTCTCTGGCGCACATACTCTTCTTGATTCAGAATCTGAGATAGGGTCCTGGAATTTGCTGTAAAAACTGTACAGATTATTTGGGTACACACTACAATTTGAGATGCACACATGGTAAGAGGTAAATGATGACAGGAGTCCAGCATGGAATCTGCCCAAATATCGATGCTTGATAAAGGTACTTATAGTTATTAGCCCTGCGAGAACAAAACTAACCAGCAGCGAATAACTCTGCCAGGATGCAGCAGCTTCTTGGAAGGTTCAATTTGAGCCATCTCCAGGAAGATGATTATGGGTTTTGAAGAAAGAAGAGAACTGAGTGGAGACACCATATCAGTAGAGGCATAGTGACGTTTGGGGATTATAAAGTATAGTCCTTTTCAAGTTCACAATTTCAGGAAAGACACTTGGAGATATAGCTATGGACATGCAGCCTGTTGTACTGTGGTCAGGAGATCTGGGATATGTGAACCATGCACAAGATTCAACCAAAGGCTATTAAATATAAACACAAAGATCAAATTTGGAATAGGTTGAAGCATGGTAGTAAAAATATTCAGTGGGCAAGTACAAATGAGACTCTAAAGTTGCCAGACTAAAATTTTTACTGAAATTGAGCACTTACTGGTAGACCAGTTGTTCATTTTGGACACATTCTTCCATTTGCCTTTCTATAAGCATTTGCTGTTACTTTCAGTGCTCCAGACAATCAGCATTATTCACATGAGACTGGTGAAACAACACCTTTACCCTCCTGTGATCTCCAATCTCCTGGGAAATATGAGAAGTGTGACCTCTAGATGATATGTTAAGGAAAGGGTGTAACCCATGGTAAGCACCTGACATGCTTTAAATTCTATCTCTAATGTAATCACTGCCATTTAAAAAACAAAAAACAAAACTGCTAACAAGGTGCTTAGAGTGTCCGAAGCATCATCTTAGCTGTCAGGAAGATTCAGAGATGGTCTGTAATATTAGGAATATATCAAAGAAGATATGATGTTGAGTTTAGAGATTTTTCCCTGACATGACTGGAGCATGCAGGTTATAGGAAAAATCTGGAAGAGCACATTGAAGAGTGAAGAGACAGGCCCAAAGCCGCCCCAAATTCAAGACAAAAACAGCCTCCCATTGTGCTGTCAACAGTAGGACAGTCTTCAAAGGACATTAAAAAGGTGGATGCCATAGAAAGTAGATGCTGTTATCTCATGGTATTTTCAGCAAAATGTGAGGCTTCTAGGGGAGAGGTAGTTATCACCCTGAGAAAGGAATTCACAAATTTCTCCTTTGCCCAACTTTCTTGGGATCTGTGTTGGTCATGGTCTCAGTGGATGAGTGTGGATTTTCTTTACTTCTGTGTCTCTTTATCCTCCAAACCCCATAAGTAACAGCTCATCAGTCCACAGTGGAGCCATAACAGCCACCACATGTGTGTCCTGAAGATGGAAGGCAGAAAGGGCTGAAGGAGATGTGGATGAAAAGGAGACCTACTAGGTAGTAAGATTTCCACATTCCTCTTCATATAGTCCCATCAGCGTGAGAATAGCAGTTGTTCCCATTTTACAACAGGCTACATGAAATTTATAAAGGTTCTTAACCAGGAAAAATAGCATATTCCTATAAGGTAGATGCAGGAAGATCAGGGTTAAAGGCCAACTTTAGCTATATGGTGAGTTTAGGGCCAGCCTAGTCTACATGAGATACCGTCTCCCAAAAATTTTAAGAAAATGAAAGTAAATAAAATTTTCATGTTAAGTGTTATGCTGTTAGATGGCTGGTCCATCCCCTTTCTGCCAAAGGCATTTGTCCTCAAAATCCTCTCCTCTTGTTGCAGTGAGACTCAGTATTTTTGATGGGCAATGTTCTAGCCACTCCTGAGCTTGAGGCCCCTATGATTGGAAGTAAAGCGGCTCCCAGAGGGTATCAGGCCTACATCCTAATCTCCAGAAATTGTAAATACATTTTCTTAGATGATAAAGGGGACTTGGAAGATGTGACTAAGTATTGGAGTTGTGAGGATTATATTGAGTTGTTTGGATTCAGTGCAATCACAGGGAGAAAAGGGCTCAGAGTACAAGGGGGAGTGTGGTAAGACAGAGATATTGGAAAGGCAATTTTGACATCTTAAAGATGGAGAAAGGGTCTACCAGCAAAGGGAACCAGACGGTTTCTCAAATTTGAAAATGAAATACTCAAGGACCAGACTACCATCTAGAGGTTCCAATGGGAACACAGCCTGGCCAATACCTTGAATATAGGATATTTTTCCCTTGTTAGGAATGGCAAGATGATGGGTTTAGTTTTTGCTAAGCCCCTAAATGTTCAGTAATTTGTTACAACCCAAGAGGTCACAATAAAGAGTCTACAATGTGGATTCATAATGACCTACTTTACATACACAAACAAGGTCAGACTTTGCTGGACATTGCCCAGTCTGGCTTCTCTGAGACTCTCTTTTCTTATCTGGAAAATGGAAGAGCTTGATTCCCATTAGCCCTGTTTTGGCTACTATGTCTCTAATTTTCAGCTCCCTCACAGATGTATTTGCCCTGGAGAACCTACCCTTGCCCTAGATGCTGCTGTCACTCTACATATTTATGAGGCCACTGCCTATTCGCTTAACCCATGTTTGCTTCTGTCAAAAGCTCAATGGAAAGGCTATGTTGACAAATGAGAGGGAAGACCCTGGCATGGAGGATACAGCCTGGAGGAGCAGAAGAGAAAGCTGCCGCTCTCCAGAGATAGAGAAATAGGTGAGCAAGGTAGGGCTCCAAGACCAGCAAGAGCTTGATGATCCAGTGGGGACGGTATACAAAAATATACCCTGGATCCTCCCCAACAAGTTTTCTGCTGTAGCCTCTCCTAGGCTCACCCCTACCAGGAGACACAAGCCAAGGGAACTCAGAGATATAAGCAAAGGCTTAGACCATCAGGTGCCTGTAGCAAAACAACCCAGATGAGGGGCCAAAGAGATAAGAGCAGAAAGGTATAGCTGATGTTAATGCATTTTCATTGCTATTTAATATTCCCTTCCAAGATTAATCTCAGTGGTGATATACTTAGATTGCATGTGACTTTCTGAATAGAGTAACATTCTTGCTTTGCCTGTTTTTGTCTCCTCAGTGGCTGAGCACACAGTAGGTGGCTCAGAAATGTTTAGTTTAATGAATCAGTGAATGCCTTGAAAGTCACAGAGTACTTACATAATTTCATTTCCCCTTCCTAGGACCTGCCTCAGAAATATCACATAACCTTCCTAAGACAAAACAGGATTATCAGAACCAGAACTAAAATTCCAGTTCCCTGGGTCTAAGCTAAGTGGTATTTTCATGGAGGCTCCTTGGGTGGCCTCTTGCTGTGATGAGTTCTGCCTCTAAGATCTAGATGCCTAAGCTAGGCACCTTCTGTAGGAAGACACAACCAATGTATCTAAACAGAGGCAAGAGGAATCTTACTGGGGACCACACTGTACTTAGATGCATGTAGGTTGGCTTCAGTTAGGAGAAAGGGAGGGAAGAATTCCCCTAACTACAGAGCTAATGAGGGATATCACTATAGTTCTTGAGCATCTATTGAGAGAGAAAGAACACTTATTTGTCAGTTACCCCAAAAAGAACACAGACAAAAATCTCAGGAGTATGGTGGCCTTCACTGCTGCATCCTGTCCATTGAACAGGGTGTCATAGGGTGGGGTGTAGTCAACTGTTCCAAGCTCAGGAGATTTCTGTGCTCTACAGTGGCCATCGCCCCCAGGGAAGGTTGCCTTAGTGGTGGCACTGTAGCCTCTGGGGTACAACAGTTCTTGGCTGACTTTCTAGTCACTTCAGAGCTGGCAGGATCAAGTCCAAGCCCAGTTTTCTGTGTTACTTTTACTTTCATGTTAGTAAAATGAAGACATTTACAAGAAAACATGAAGATTAAAAGATCAACATAGTAATCAGAAGGCAGCATCAGGGCTGTCTCAAACAAGGTAGGTGATGATAACCAACACCCAAATTGCCCTCTGACCTCCACACATGCTGTGCGTGCACACATATGAAATGTGTATGTGCATGCACATATACATAATAGAAAGCAAGATAGCATTGACATGTACTTATTACATATTA
Source organism: Uromys caudimaculatus (assembly GCA_028551405.1). Lineage (NCBI taxonomy): Eukaryota > Metazoa > Chordata > Mammalia > Rodentia > Muridae > Uromys > Uromys caudimaculatus. Next base: position 16,250,015 of record CM052701.1, read on the forward strand.
AACATTGATTTTCCCACTCTGTATGTGATCACTTAATTAGGGCTCACAGCAATTCTGTAATGTAAGTATTGTTATGACCATGTGTCAGATGGGAAGATAGCTAAGCTTTCAGCCAAGTTTGAGATTTTCATTTGCTAAAGTCACTCATTTAGCAAGTGTCAGAGGTGGTACTTGAACTCAGATCATCTGAGTCTAATTAGCATTATTTGCCTCAACTAATTCTTATTCCTTGACAAGCAGTTAAAATTTACCATAGTTCAGTGGAACATCTGGTATGTGATGACTCATCTCTGAGATATTTGTCCTATTGGTTTTTACTGTGCAACATGGCAGCCATTAGCCACATGCTACTCTTTAAACTCAACTTTAAGTAGATTAAATGTCATTAAAAATAAAATAAAGCAGCATTTGTGTAAGGACACATAACTGCATAGCAGTTTCTGGCTTCACAACATTCTGTTGGGTGGTACTATTTGACCAGTGTTTGGTCAGGTAGTAGATAGGCTGAACTTGGATCCCCAGGACTTACAGAGGGCATTGGAAGATGATTCTAATCTCAGCCAGGTTAGGGGAAAACAGAATGGAGAAACATTCTCGTTGTGGACAAAGTTCCTAGAAAGAACATAGACTAGAAACCAGAGGCTCTTGGAATCCAGATACAGCATCAGATGGCAGGGAAAGGGCCTGTTTCCATGAATCAAAGGGATAGTGTAAACACACAAGAGATTTATCTGTGAACTCAGCAAGAGCTGTTCTGGCAGTATGCTGCATGGGTGAAGGTGCCTCAAAGTGGGGATAAGGCAGTAGAGACAAAGGGTACCCACATACTTGTTTGAGGCCAGCAGTATTTGTCTCACCTTAGAGTTAGTTTGAGATGTTGAATTCTTTTTCCCTCTGTCTACTGAAGCAGCACTGGAATTTTATCAAATTCATCAAGAGATTTACAGACCCTGCAGCATCTGCAATATTGCCTCATTGAGTGCTTGGACTTTTCCTAGCAGATGAGGAAACTCAAGGGAATTACAGGTCTAGAGTGTAGGTCACTGCAAAGAAGGTAAAAAAAAAGGGCCTTTTGATATCACAGGGGTATTCGTGTCCTCCAAAGGCTTCCCCAGAAGGACATGAGGACAGATGCAAGTTTGTGAACCTTGTGGGGATTTAGAAGTAATCTCTGAATGGTTAGGTATTGGGACAGGTGCATTAGGCAAGGGTTCATCAAATGGAGTTTAATGACTGTGTGAAATGGATCTATCTGACAGATAGATGGACAGAAGTGTCTGTAAAACCAGGAGATAGAGGTAAAGAGTATGTCTGAATGTGTATTTGTATGAGAGAGGGAGAGGAGGAGAGAGGAGAGGAGGAGGAGGAGAGAGGGGGAAGAGAGGGAAAAGAAACAGGAGAGAGGGGGAGGGAAGACAGAAGGGAGAGAGAGGGGGAAGAGAGGAGAGAAAAGAAGAGAAGGGAAGAGAGAGAAGGGGGTAGAAAGGGAGGAGAGGGGAAAGAGAGGAAGAAGAGGGACAAGAAGGATGGATAGAGGGAAGAGAGAGAGAGAGAGAGACAGACAGACAGACAGACAGAGACAGAGACAGGGGAGGGAGAACATCATAGTTGATGGGGAAAGGGGGTAAGGGGGAAGAACATTCATGGGTACACAGAACTCAAGTGTCTTTTTCCATGTAAGTAGTCATGATAGGAATGACATAGGAACATCGTTGCTCTGATGACAGCTCTAAGATCTTACGGAGCCTGCAGATTACACAGACCAATCACCTTTATACTCCAAATTGTTCCAACTGACCCTTTTTTCCCAAGCTACTTTCATGGTCATGTCCCTCTTGAATTGCTGTGTACCTGTCTGTTCAGATAGAATCTTACAGGAAAGCATGGATGCTCCTCCCAGTCCTCCACCCTTGCCAGTCACTGATCTGGAAATTTCCCAAGTGCTTCCTGCCTGCCTCTCAGAGCTTGCATTGACCTGCACCACCGAGGCCTGTCACGACATCTACATCCTTCCTACTCAAGTAGGAAGTACTTGATTTTGTCCTATGCAGCCTCCATCCTAGCTTCTAAGCACACTGTTTCTGAGAACCCCCTGTTCTCCACATTACCAGGGCTCCCTGCTTTCTTTAAGATCAATTTACCACTCTGGATTCTAGCTCCAACTTTCATTATGTCATTTCTAAGAACCTCATTGCTATTTGTCTCTCTGTCCAGGTCAGAGCAATGTTTGTTCCCGACATCATTTTTTTTTTTTAATTTTATTTTCGATACTTTATTTACATTTTCAATGTTTCCCCTTTTCTGGGTCTCCTCTTTGGAAACCCCCTATCCTCTCCTCATCCCTACCTCTATGAGGGAATTCTACCTCCCACCCACCCACCCACCCATGCCCCTATTCCCACCATGACATTCCCCTTTACTGGGGCCTCTAACACCCTCAGGCCCAAGGGCCTCTCCTCTCTCCCTGATGGCCATCGAGGTCGTCCTCTGCCTCATATGTGGTCCGAACCATGGGTGCATAGATGTGTATTCTTTGGTTGGTGGTCCAAACTTCAGGATGACCGAGGGAAGGGGGGATCAGGCCCATTGGCGCTGTTGCTCCCTCCATGGGGCTGCGAACTCCCTCAACTCCTTCAGTCCTTTCTCCAACTCCTCCATCTGGGATCTCACTCTCAGTCCAGCGGTTACTGTTAAGTGAAACTTGGGCATTCTGAACTTTTGGGCTAATATCCACTTATCAGTGAGTACATACCATGTTCCTTCTTTTGTGACTGAGTTACCTCGCTCAGGATGATATCCCGACATCATTTTACACTTGCAGATGCTGCATCTGTCTGTTGCTCGACACGAACACTGCTCTCCCTCCTTGGCGAAGTGCCACTTGCTTAGAAGCAATAAGTAGTTCAGTCCCACATTCCTCTCATATGACACTTGTCACCATTTGTCAGTTTTGTATTTTATTAGGTATCTCCTCATATAGACAAGCTGTGAGCTCAGAGCATCAAGGATAGCATGGTGGGTGAACAGTATAGGTATGAGGACTCTACCTACCTAAGTTCATCAGTTCCCCACGCTCAGCTACAGTAAGTGGTGATCCTAAACCTCTTAGGCAAAGTCAGCCATGATC
>CM052701.1:16253241-16303622 GCA_028551405.1 Uromys caudimaculatus
AATTTAAAAAAAAAAAAAAAAAAAAAAAAAAAAAAAAACAACAACAAATATCTAGTGGTTCAAATGGAGGAATGGAACCTCTCCTCTATATGGTGACTCGGGGGTCCAGGTTCTTCTTATCTTTTGTCTAGCACCTTCTCTGCTGCATCAAATATCTAATGAGTAGTTTATTTATGATGTTTGTTTTGATAGACAAAGCCTGAAAGATAGTGTGCGTGCACTTACTTTTCAGTGGCTGGAACTCAACTGCAATGGCCACACCCATTCAAATGGGAACCTGGGAATGTTGGCAACCAAAGAAGTCATGGGTTTATGAGCAGTGTGACAGTTCCTACTCAGAAAGATGATATTTATCACCCATCAAATGTTGACTGAGCTCTCTTAACAGCAGAGCCAGGCCTCCTCTGTGCTATGGTGCCAGGGGAGGGTCTTAGTCACCAAATCAAAGTAGATAGGGTAGTTGGAGATACCAGCACAATGTACAAGAGGGATCCAGAGAGGTGATTAGAGGCTTCTCCCTCAGTGATGTATTTGTGAGGTACTGGAGGATGAGTAGAGACAGTCTGTTCTTTGTGGTTGGCACTTCTGTGCCAAACATGAACTTATGGTAATTGTGAACAATATATAAGAGAGAATAAAGAATGAAGAAAGCAAAGCTTGTCCTGACCATACCCCTAGTTAGGTGTGTGTGTGTGTGTGTGTGTGTGTGTGTGTGTGTGAATGCATGTGTGTGAATGTATGTGTGTGTGAATGCATGCGTGTATGAGTGTATGTGTGAATGTGTGTGAAAGAGTGTGTGTGTGTGTGTATGTGTGTGTGTGTGTGTCTGTGTGTCTGTGTGCTGTATCTAGAGCTTAGGACCCCAAGCATCTGTATATTTAATCAACAACCTCGTATGCTATTAGTGTAAATTCTAGCCGCTTCCCTTCTGATCAGCATGAGGGATGTGGAGCTCAGAACTGTAAGGAAGTCTTGAAGTAACTTTATCCATGTTTCCATCAGCTTGGGCATTCTGCCTCTGAATTTGAGTTCTTTCTCCTTTTAGACGGAATCCTAGGTGGGCATGATGGCCTCTGCAGCATCCATATGTCAGCCTCCCACCAGGTCCTTCCTTTTCCTGAATCTGTTTTCAGTTGCTCTAACAAATACCTGAGGCTGAGGGTTTGAATGAAAAAGGATCATTTACTTCACAATTCTAAACATCTGGGACTTGGTCACATGCTTCTGAACAGCTCTCATGGTGGCTGTCAGTGTGGCCTGGAACATAAGCAAAGAGAGATAACACACTGAGTCAGGAGGTCAAAGACCACAGAGGGGATAGTCTTGCTCTTTATATAACAATTCATTCTTAAAGGAACCAACTCATTCACTGAGACCAGCATTATCCCAGTCATTGGGAAATATCCTTAATGATATGAGAAAGCCTTTTCCTATCAGAGGTAGTTAGCCTGACAAGACTTGATATATCTGGAGCCTCCTGTGCTGATTAGTCAATTGTGCCCCACTGTGAAGTCCAGTTCCCACTAAAGGAATGAAACATATCCACTACTTAAAGCAGGGATAAAAGATAGAGGTCATTTGGGCCAAATGTGCTTGCTAGCATGGCTTTGGTTTGGGGACTCCTCTTTTTTTTTTTTTTTTTTAATATAAAAACAAATCACCTATTGAATTATTTTTTCCATGTGTCCCTTTGTGCAACACCAAGAGTATTCTTTTCCAACAATTATCTAGTCATCTCCTTATAACTCTTAATGCCCCTCCATCTGTCTAGGCCTATGCTTCTGGCATATGAACTTTTTTGAGGAACACAAACAAACTGAATATAAACACCTAGGGACACATTTTCAGGTCTCTTTAGAAGCTGAATATTTTGTGTGCATCAGATCCACAACAGGGACTCCTTATCATATTTGAAGTTGCACAGCCTGAGAATGAGCTCAAGTCTACACAAACACTTATCCAACTCTAGCTGTGCCCGGTCCCTTCCTTAAGATGGATGCATGGAGAACCCTTAAACACAGACTTTAACAACTCGAAGCTGCACTATTAACAGGCTTGTCTGAGTTCCCTCTGAGTGCCAGGTAGTCCCAATCACCATTGAGTTAAGAGAAATCCTTTGTTTTAGTAAAAAAATAGGTTAAATGTTGTTTTTCAAGTGAATTTAGATATTGCAGAGATGTCCTTTTCTTGTAAAGCAGTCACTTCTAAGTTGAAAAAAAATAAATGAAGTATTTTCTTGGCTGTTTTTGTTTTTTAAAATATCAGAGTCTTAAATATTTCAGCCATCTGTTCTCTATTATTTCTGCAACTCTGTGTTGAATATGTAGGGGGTGTGGTGGGGGAGATTTAAATGGCCATTGAAATTGTTTTAAGTAATTAAAACTGATAAAAACTGTAAGTTTTTACCTAATCCCTGGATGGTTTGATTGGAGTCAGCCAGATGTAGAAATGCCTGCGACAAATTATTCTGTGCCTATATGACATGCAATTTTGACAAAATATCTTTAAAACAGCTGCTAAGTATGCAATCTGGGGATTTGATGGTGCAGAAGGACAATTCCATGGACTCAGGAAAGCTTGGCAAAAATCCAGTCTAACTTTGGTCATTTGAATGAATTGTGTTCTTTGAAGATGAAACCATGTGTGGATAATGGGAAGGCAAATAAGACTCCCGACTTTTCTCTGTGCAGCCAGTATGTTGCTGGTGCATATGGCTGGGTAATACCGGAGTTCTGGTCAACCTCTTCTTTTCTAATCCATATGGCATTTTCCTCACTGAGTTCTCCATAACTCTAACCACAGCCGGTGCATCTGTGACACCCATCTTACCTTTTGCAATGTCTTGCTTAAACGTGGCTCTATTTTCCAATTATTGGCTCTGACACTTACTGTCATATGACCTTGAGTTTGTCACTTAGCTCTTAAAGGATGAACACACACACGCGCACACACACACACACACATACACATACACACACAGTCTTTTATGCTCATAAACTCACTGTTTGACAGAGAGAAAATGATTGATGTATATTAGCCTCTTCTTTTGTTCTCTGTCAACATTCTAGAGGAATGTTTTCTTTCAAGGATAAGTACTTACTTCTTTAAGTTCCCTAGTAGAAATCTGATGTCTTTCTCAAATATGAGGGAGTAGATGATTGGCAGGTGAAGAAATGAAACTTGTTATTTCCTCAGTATCTCTCCTAACAGCACTTAGTGTCCCAAACTTAAGGATTCTGTCCTAGTGCTTGTCAGTACGTGGCAAATGTCTGTGGTAGGGTTGCACCTGTCCTATGCACCATTCATCACTTTTTAAAGTGCCTATGACCACCTCTGTTTTTACTTGTGTCAGTGTATCATGTGACTTCATCCTCTTGTGGTCCTGAGGCCTTCCCTTTCTGCTTTCTCCTGGCAGGGGCAATAAGTGATTTTATAACTGTTCCTAGCCTGTAACTCATCCTTGTATCCCTCATCCTGAGAAAGAACACTTTGCTTGATTTATCAATGTGAGGATTGTGGCAGCTGTAGCTCATAGCTACTTGTTATTTGCTAAGCACTTTAAATGTACTATTTGGTTTAGTTCTCCTGGTAGCCTTTAACATAGATGCTAAATATTTTCCACTATAGCACTGAAGAAACTGAGGCTAACTTGCCTAAGGACTACAGATTAGATCTAATTCTATGCCTTCCAGGCAGGCTTTGTAAGGAAATGGAGTTCACAAACCACTCTTTGCATCCTTTCGGAACCGGGACCCCATGACTGATGTCTTTTGGTCTTGTCCCTGTTTCTCCAGTTAAAACTTATCTGCCCTACACATGGCTTCTTCTCTCAAATGTCAGATCCCCAGAGTACTGGCTACATACCAGCAGTTGATGATGCTTTTTGCTCCATGTCTTTCTATGACAGATCCCATCCAGTCTCATTATTTTAATTATGATCAGAGTTGCTGATGACTCTCATAGCCATCTTTCTTGCTTGGACAATTCCTCCAAACTTCCAGTTAATTACCTGCCCAGAGACATTCCTGCAGATGACCACAGGCACCTCCAGCTGAAACTGCTCTTCCTATAGTTTTGATTTCCATTAATGACCTCCCTACTTATTTTGCCTCTAATATCAGAAAGAAATCTGAGATTCATTTGAAGTTCCTACCTTACCCCATCTTCACATCTAATCAATGAATGTGGTCCTGACATTTTTATCTCCTATCTCTAGGCAGAATCCTATACTATCATTACCCAATCCCTATATTGACTCTAGTCAGCCCTCAACTTGATTCTTGCAATGGCATTGTAGGGCAGTGTATGTCTGAGGGTAAATGATGATTTTGAAGCAGTATGTAAGTATATAAAAGAACATAAATCATAACTGAATACACAGACATAAAGAACACTCGACCAAAATATGATACATAACTGGCACCCCAGCAACCTTTTTTGTGAACTTTCTGTATTAATAATTCTCATTCTTAATAGTATTGGGATTTTTAGAGTCCCCTTTCATCTGTTTTTGAATCTTATACAAGTAGAATGAGAGAGAGAGAGATTCTTCCAGCTCATTGTGTGTGGTATTATGAGCATTCATTATTTTATTCTTACATAAAGTGGCATTGTGTGTATATACAAAACATGTGCACTCTCTTCTTAAGACTTGTCTTGCTACCTCTTAGTTTTACTGAACACCGCTGTTATGATCATTCTTTATGTGTTTGTCTGTATAGTACTTGGGATCTATTTCTTTAGATATATAACCAAGAGTGGAGCTATTCTTTGAATTAAACAGGTACCAACAGATAGACTGGGTTATTGTTGACAATCTTGCAATGTTAGGCTTTCTAATGGTAGGCATATGAGGAGAGTTCATTGTGGTTTTAACTTGCATTATACTGAAGGGTGCTTGATTGAACACCTTAACACACACACACACACACACACACACACACACACACACACACACACACACAGAGATTATCTATAGAGTATCTATTTTATATCTATCAATCAATCAATCAATCAATCTATCTATCTAATATATGAGAAGCCATGTCTTTAAAATATTCATTTTAATATCTCCTAGCTATATTTCTGCTTTTATTGTTTTTGGTCACATTTAAAAAAGAATTTTATCCCTTGAGATAAAAATATTCTTATTTTATTTTAGAAGATATATTATTCTACATTCCACACATAAGCCTATGTAATCTGTCTAAGGTGATTTTTTAAAGTGAGATGTTATGGAGCTGATGGCCCATTTTATCCATATGGATATCAATTGATAGTGTATGATCGCAAAAGTATTATTGCCTCAGTTCATTGTAGTTAGACCTTTGCAGCATGTTAGGAGACTGTAAATGTGTGCGCTCATATTTAGCTAGATCTGTCATTCTTTTCTGTTGATAGCTTTATTAATGTTTTGATAACTCATTGTCTTGACTATGATAAATGTATATTAAATTTTGGAATCCATGTGAATCCTAAGACTCCTTAAGCATAAAACCAAATAGCAGCTAATTATTATCTCATGTATCTGTGAGTTTGCTAGATGTCGGCAGATAGTTGCTGAGTTTGGCAACTGTCTCTATTTAAGCTGTGAATCAGGCCATCTCAGATCTCTGTTCTGGAAAGAGCATCTTCCAGACTTAAGGATTCTTATAGGAAGGACAGAAGTATAATAAGGCACAGCTTGCTGCATATGGACTTAACAAGTTTAATGTTGAGAGTAGTGTTAGAGTCACAGTAAACATGAGCAAAAGGTGCTGTGCCCTGTGCTGACCCACACACTCTGTTTATAAGTTTTGTCTTAACTGTTTAGGGTCCTGCATACTTCTCTATGCATGTTGACAAGCTTGTCAATTCCTTAAAAAGAAGAAAAAAAAAACCTTTGGGATTTTGCCCCAGAATTTTCATTTTCTATATAAGAATCTTGGGAAAACTTGTCATTTACTAAAATAAAATTTCCAGTCCATGAGCCTTAATAAAGCCTTATCCATTAAGGCTTTATTTTAATTAATTAATTAATTAATATAGAGATAGAATCTTAATATAATGCCAAGGCTGTTTTTTAAAAACATTACTGTATTTTTATTTGCATATACATAAATGTGTGTGCACACATGCTAGTGTGTACATATGGAAGCTGGAGGACAAGGAGTCGATTTTCTCTTTCTACCATGTGGGTTCTAGGCATTGACCTCAGGTTTCACCTTCGGCGGCAAGGCCCGTTACCCACTGATCCATCTTGTTGGCCCATCTGGACTATACTCAAATTGTAGGACTCAGATGATACCTCCTGACTCAGTTTCAACACATCTGAAACAGTAGACAAATGTTGCTATATCAAGCTTTCTGGTAGTGCTGTAAAGGTTCATTTACTGCAGTTTTGCTTCCTTTGATTTTCATCTTTGGTGACAATTTTTTGTTTTCCTGAGAGCCTGGTGCATACTAGGCAAGTAATCTACTAATGTGCTGTATCTGTACCCTATTATTTCTTGAAGTACTTTTTCTACCTGTGTTTTTAGTTTGTCTTTACGACATAAAAATTCTAGACAACTGTACACATTAGATCACATGATACTGCCTGGCACATTGGGTCTCATTGTCTTTTTATTTTTCAGTCTTTTTTTTTTTCACTCCATGGTGGTCAGATTAAGTAACTTCTACTGATATTTAAATGTTTTTTTTTATTTTCTTTTTCTGTTGTGCAGAAAAAGTGCTATGAACACCAGAACAAAGTTTTTGTTTTGGGTTTGGCACATTTTAGTGATGGAATTGTGTCAGCCATCCATCCACCCATCCACCCATTCATTCACCCACTCACCTACCCATCCAGCATCCATTGCTCAGTCCATCCATCAGTCTATCCATCCATTTAGCTTTCTGTTCCTCTCCTATGGCTCCCTTTTGTTCTTTCACTAGTTTTGAATTTCTTCTCACTCCCTCATTACATATGTAATTGTTATTTTAATGCTTTCATCTGCAGATTCTAACTTCTCAGTCATCTTGGGGGACTGTTTATTCCCCAGTATTTTTGTTTATTATTATTTTACTTCCTATTTCTTCACAAGGAGCCCAGACAATATGCTCTAGGCAGTCTGATTTATGTCAATTTTCTTTAAAGGGTATTGAATTGTATCCTGGCAGGCAGTTAAATGGCTTGGCATGTCCTCCTGAACCTGTCAAGGTTGTTTTCTTCCTTGTTAAGATGTATCTATTTTGGTTTTTGTCAGTCATCTTCACATGTGGTCCTTACTTTCAGATGTGGTACCCGTGACTGTGGCTTGTTCTTTTTGGAGCCTCAACTGGAGTCTCTCCCAAAGGGATGGACATGCTTGCCATGCTCCGAAGCACCATATAACTACTGATCTTTCTGTTCAGTTCTTGAGTCTCCATTACCTACTCTTTGTTAGAACTGATAGAATATGTCCTTGCATATGTAAAGGCTAGCCATTGGCAAAGGAAACTGTTTCTGATGCTTGGGCTTATAAATTACACACACACACACACACACACACACACACACACACACACACACACACACACACACACCACATCATCATCATCATCATCATCATCATCATCATCATCACCACCATCACCATCATCATCATCATCATCTCTCAGATTCCCGTCTGTCTCCTCAATGTAGTAAGAACTGCCATGCTGTCCTCGGACACCACCTTCCTGTGTTGGATCTGCAGAATTCTCCCAGGCAGGAAGTTACCCAAACACATCTGTATCTTTCTTCTGTTAGTGACCAAAATCCCATACTGAAAAAATTAAAACTCAGATTGTTTTGTAGCTTATTAATTGTTTTGTCAGGAGATCAAGCCTAGTGCCTGTCAGCTCGTCATAGCCAGATGCAGAAATCCTGTCACAGCACAGAGAAGATCGAAGTCATCATTTTTGCCATCTGCCATGGTACAGTGTGAACTACATGAAGATGGGATTTGTCCTGTTTATGGTTGTACCCTCGTTTTCTAGTACAACATCTGCCACAGAATTGATACATAGACAATATGTATTGCTTTGACCTGTAACTCTGCCCCATCTGAGCATTCACCAATCCACTGAGGATAGATATCATGTTTGATAGGTTGAGCAACTATGTGTCTGGTTCAGGGTGAATCTTGCTGTTTTCCTATTCCATGAGCTTCTCAGAATCCTAAAAAAGAAAGTACCAGGAGAGACGGAGCTTGAGATATCAGCCGTCCCACAGCTGCCTCTGATCTAATGGAGACACTGAGGCCTTAAGATGCCAACGGTGCATTCAGCAGCTACATGCCAACGTGAGCTCTGCTTAGATCGCATTCCTGATTCCATCTTTACAGTGATCATTTTTCTTATTTTTACATCTGTCAAAATACTTTAAAATAAAACAGTCTAAGAGTAGATGGTAAGGCATAGTAATACCAAAGAGCAGAGGATGATGGGAAGCCAAGTTACACAGCGGGAGTATGCATTGAGAGGGAGAAGAAAGAGCAGCCAACCCCGAGACACCTCTGCTAGGCACTAGAAGATGATGTTATAGTCTTCAGAATCCTTGGAACACACTTTGGATTCTTACTCCAATTCTGGCTGTCAGGAGCTTAAAAATAAATGCTATTCTCTCTTGTTTGGTTTCTTGGGTGGTATGTTTTACTAATACATTATTAATAATACTATGTGGTTCAAAATCAAAGGCCACACCAAAAAGTTATGTACTAGAGATCCCTCTGTCCATGCTTTACCCAAGCCACATTTGTCTTTCCTGGAGATTCCTAGTGCTATCATTTTCTCTTATCTTTCCAGAGGCATTTCATGTGTACATTAATCAAATTCTCATTCTTGAGCTCAGAGGATAAAACTGCTGGCTACTCAAACGTGATGACCTGAGTTCTAGCCTCAGAGCCCCTCATTAGAAAGAGAGAACTGAATCCTGGAAGGTTTTTTTGCCTTCTAGATGGTGCACACATCTCTCTCTCTCTCTCTCTCTCTCTCTCTCTCTCTCTCTCTCTCTCTCACACACACACACACACACACACACACAGTGCAATTAAAAATCATTCCATTATCTTGTTTGCTTATGCAAATTAAGCATTATTCCATAACTCGTTGGTCCTTCCATTTTCTCATTTAATGTGTCAGGCAATCTTTCTGACACACAGATTCCTGTTTTCTAAAACTTGTAAAAAATCCACTGTACAGATGCATCTTCATTTGTTTAGTGGGGTTCTGTGGGTAGCCATTGGGTTGCTTGTAAATAAATAATATTTCTATGAATAACCTTGTCCAAACCTCATTTCACTATGCAAGCATATCTTTAGCGTAATTCCCTAGGTTTAGGTTTGCTGAACACTTTATCATTGATAAATGATATTGTCAAATTATTTTCCATGGGGCTTGTTCCAATGAATATACCTATGGACATATGTGTGCAAGTTTATATAAAGGTTGATTATTGCATCTTCAAGTTGGAATTTACCTTAGATAATGTGTTCGTGTTACCATATGCAAAGAACAAGGAGTGGATGGCCCAGAAGTTCATTCTTATCATAGCCTATTGCTGATGTAGGTTTGAATCCAGACTTCCTAATTGAGTGGTGCAGATCCCAGGGTGTCCTGAATATGAAGAGAGCTGGCTCAGTCTGCCATCTTACCCCACATCCTTAACTCATTATGGCAATGTACTGAGCCTGACTCTGGGTACACAGTGTTCTTAAATGGGGCCTCTCATAGGCAGCTGCACCATGTTTTCCTTTCTTTAAATAACAGAGAACCTGCAGCTGGCAAGTCAGAGGGAGTAGTAAGACATCAAACCTATGTTAAGCTTGGGCAGAATCTGTAGCCTGAACCCGTGGAACTCTGGGAAGGAGACCACAACCCATTGTGCACTGGAAACCTCTTCAGAGGACAGAGATATTATTTGCACTCTTTTCCTAATGATACATCTATCCAGGTGTCCTCGTGTCTCCCATGTCTCCTCTGACTCATTAGTGCAGGTGACAAGAGGCATATTGTGCACTTTGTTGTGAAGTGGGATTCTTGTCACATCCCTGCTTCTACCACTGCTAACACCACATTATCTAGACATCAAGAAGTGGAGTTGGGAAGGGATGCACAAAAGAAAATAATCACCAGGGATTTTAGGCTAACTGAACTGCATGCTTGGCCCTATCCATACCAGCTTTGTAGATTTCAGCTAAAGAGTCTATTTCAGACTCATCCCCCTCCTTAGGAAGCAGAAGTGTCACATTAACAGTAGAGTAGCAGGATACTGTAGGTGACATAATAGTAACCAAGACTCCAAGGTCAGAGATGGGGAAGGCTTGATTACCGTTCACATCCCTTGGTCATTGGTCTACACAGGTCCTTCTATCAGAGCCCAAGACGTCACTATCTGGAACCCAATGATGACCATGACAAAGAATCAAGAGAGTTTCAGTATTTTAACTTGAAAACTGCTACCTTTTCTTATCTCTTTGGGGGTGCCACAATCAGCATTGATAAGTAGGTCAAGATGGTCAAAGGACAGAGTCAACAGCAACCACCTGGCAGATGGAGGCTGCCAGGTGGAGCCATGGAGGAGAGAGCTGCCATAGGTCAGGTCACTAAGAGCCTGAATAATGCATTGTCCAAGTAGACTTCTGACTTGCTTTGGTTATTAAAGTTATTAAAATATAAGGATGATGAGCTTTTGCCTTGTTGAATGGAAACTTGGACTGCCACTGGGAGTATAAGCAGCCCTTATCTTTAAGATATTACAATGATATTAGAAGACAGGTCTGTGTGCACACACATGCATGTGTGTGTGTGTGTTGGATGTGTGTGTTCATGTAAGTGTATCAAAGTGTGAGGAAGGTTCAGAGGTCAATACCAGGTATCTTCTATTATTTTTTTGCCCCTTTTTTTTTTTTTTTTTTTTTGAGAAAAGTCTCTCACTGAACCTGGAGCTCACTAACTGTGCCAGGTTGGCTATCCAATGAGCTCCCAGCATCCTCTTATGTCTGCTTCTTCTGAGCTGGGATTACCTATGTTCACTGCTGTGCCAGACTTATATGGGTGCTGGGGATCGAAACTCAGCTCTTATACTCCTGTGATCACCACTTCCCCAACTGTAGCCTCAAAGACAGCTTTAAGCTGAAAATCCTGTCATACAGCTACATTTGAAATTCTGTCATTTGTTTGTATAGGAATTTGGTGGATTCTCCATGAGAAGAGAGTTTCCTTCTATTTTACATGTTTTAAGGTAATGTTACACCCACAATCATTTTGTGTATTCCTTTATGGTCTTGGGTATATTTATAATTTAACAGTCTCATAACAATTTTGGCAGTGGATGTGCACTCCTGTGTTGGTTTTCTCATGCTGTGTAAGAAATGACTTCAAACTTGGCAGCTGAAAACCAAACATCCATTATCTCAGAGTCCTGTGGTCCAGAGGCTGGGGCACAGTGTGGCTCTGGGCGGAGTCCCAAGCATCATCAGGGCAAAATTGCAGTGCTCACCAGGCTGAATTCCCATCTTGAAACTTCAGAGAGCAATCTGCACCCACGTGCATCCCTGTTTTTGGCTAAATTCTGTTCCTGGTTTCTGTGAGACAGAAGAACCCATTCCTTGGCTGGTGTCAGCAAGGTGTCACCCTTGGCTGACATGCCACCTTGTTCTTTGTCATTTGTCGCCTCTCATCCTTGGGGTCAGCTTTAGAGCCTCTAATTTGACTAAAACCCTCCTGACTTCAAATTATCCTCAGCAGGAAGAGCCCAGGCTCTTTGAAGGGCTCAGCTGATGGTCGGTTCAGCTTAGCACAATCTGTTTCTTAGAGCTAAGTGTGCCCAGAGAGAGCCAGTGCAGAGGAGTACTGCCCAGCATGCGTTACCTGGGACTTGTATACCAGCTCACTGTCCTTCACTGCAACTGTGTTCGTTTCCTAGAATGGCCACAACACACTTTCACAAAAGCCAGTGTCCTATCACACAACAGACAGTCACTCTTACACAGTTTTGGAAATAAGAAATGTGTCTCTAGTCAAGTTATTGAGGACCACATTTCCTCTAAAATCTGGGTATGAGAGGAAACCTTCCCTTTCCTTTTTCTGGTTTCTGGTGGTTTGGAGGCCATAGTTCAAAAGTATATGTGGAAGAGTCTGCTCATTCACCTACACATGCTGCTGTGTCTCTGCCTTTCCTTCCTTTAGGACACCAGCCATGTTAGATAAGATCCATCCTGCTCCAATATGACTCCTTACCTTATTGTATTATAGGCAATCTTATTTCTTGCAAGGTGACCTGAGGTACTGGGTGTTAGAGCATCAAAGCATTCTGAGGAGTAAGCATAATTCACCCTGTAATAGCAGTGGTTTTTAACTATGTTCTTAGGTTGTTTCACAATTCTGTGTGATAGATGATTTTTTTTTCCAGACAGGGTTTCTCTGTGTAGCCCTGGCTGTCCTGGAACTCACTTCATAGACCAGGCTGGCCTCGAACTCAGAAATCCGCCTGTCTCTGCCTCCCAAGTGCTGGGATTAAAGGCGTGCGCCACCACTGCCCGGCTGTGATAGATGATTTTTAATCATCACATTAGCCAATAGTTTTATTCATTGTTTTCTAATAATGGGGTCCTTGAACTGAGACCTCTGAGTGGAAAGATTCTTTCCATCCAAAGAAGAAACTCAAAAACTTGAAATGACTGTGCTGAGGTGGCTGTATGTTCATGTTCTTCTTTTTTTTAAAAAAATGTATTAATTCTTTGAGAAGTTCATACAATATAATTTGACCATATTCCCGCCGTCCTTCACCTCATCCCAGATTTACCCATCCTCCTCCTTCCCCACCCACACTCCTGCTCTCTTGCTCTCTCCCTCTCTTCCTCCCTACTAAGTTCAATTTGTGCTGTCCAAATACTCTTTGGTGTGCTGGATGCCCTGGAGCACAATTGACCTGTCAGAGGACATACCCCTAAGGAAAACTGGCTCTCTCCTAGCAGCTGCCAATTGTCAATAGCTCCCCAGCCAGGAAGTAGCTTCACACCCACCTCCCTTGACCTCCATGTTGGGATTTTGTCCATCTTTAGCCACTGCAGGTCTTATGCATGCACTCTGTCCCATCCATTGGACTTATATGTACAACTCTCCTCTTGTGTGCAGACTCTTCTCTGTTTCCTCATGTCACCCACAGCCTCTGGCTCATATTACCCTGCTCTTTCAAGAGAAGCCCTGATCCTTGTGAGGGCTTGTGGAATAGATGTCCCAGTTAGGGCTGACCATACTATAAACTCTGAATCTCTGCCTCAGGACCATTTATGGATCTTTTGCTATCTTCTGTGATGATGAGAGATGCGCTAATCTGCAGGTATAGTGGTGTCATCAGGGTCATTTTAATACTGCACCCTTCTAGCAGATTAGTAGTATTAATTCTCCCCCAGAGCCAATGACCTTTCTAACCACACAGACTTTGGCCTTATAACAGTGCCCAAGTATGGGGTCTATCCCACAGAGCAGGCCTGAAACATCTTATGAATCTTCCATATAAGTATGAGTCTGATGATTCCATGTAGTTCTGTGGTTCAAGTATGTGGTGTCTTAAACAATAGAATCTTAAGATCAAGTTCTTAAGGATAACAGAGAGCAATGGCAGTAATCTGTAGTGTTTGGTGCTCTTTTAGACCTCAGTAGCCAACAACTCAAAAGAGGTAACCTAGTTAGGGCTTTACTGCTGTGAACAGACACCATGACCAAGGCAAGTCTTATAAAGGACAACATTTAACTGGGGCTGGCTTACAGGTTCAGAGGTTCAGTCCAGTATCATCAAGGCGACACAGCAGCAATACAGGCGGGCATGGTGCAGGCAGAGCTGAGAGTTCTACATCTTCATCTGAAGGCTGCTAGCCGAATACTCACTCCCAGGCAGCTAGGGCTAGGGTATTAAAGCTCACACCCACAGTGACACACCTACTCCAATGAGGCCACACGTCCTGACAGTGCCACTTCCTTTTCCAAGCATATACAAACCATCACATTGATACTGGAGTTTTTCTACCATGTGGTTTTCAATGGGGGTATTTATGTATGTATATGTCTCTGTGTGTGTTCAGGGGGAGGGGCACATCTGTCTCTCTCTCTCTCTCTCTCTCTCTCTCTCTTTCTCTCTCTCTCTCTCTCTCTGTGTGTGTGTGTGTGTGTATGTGTGTGTGTGTATATGTGTGTAATATTTTAGGCTTCTACAGTAGTAGGTTTCCATATGACTTTTAAAAGGCATTTAGTACTAGCTATTCCTCCCCACATTCCCTCCTCTGAAGAGAAAGAATAGTAGCACCAGAAGAAGAAATTCCATTACTTAAAATCCCAGTGCTGAGGTGGCTAATTGTTCATGGTTTTTTTTTTTTTTTTTTTTTTCCCCTTTACTTTTTAAGTTTTATGTTGTACCTTCGGTAAACATTTTTGAGACATTAGCAACATTTCATAGATAAAGCAACTTCAGTACAGAAAGAAACTCATCTAGTGTATTTGTTAATAAAGACCCAGCAGGAAAGACAGTCTCCAGATATTTCAAATGGAAACCGTTTCATATAGGAAACTATTTGTTTATAGGGATGCGCCAGCTCAAAAGTGAAGAACTCCTAGTAGCTGCCCGGGTCCTTGGGCTGGGTAATTGAAGATGGCGACTGTGTTACTGGGTCAGGGCATTGGGCAACTTTGAGTTACACTTTTTAATCAAACCTACTGAGTTGCATGATACTTCTAGGGTGAGTCTCCCCAGTCATCACTACAGGATGAGGATGAGAGCCTTCCTCTTCTGAGTTCAACTTTCTCCCCAACACGTGGAAGGAGTGGGGAGATATGGTTTCTGAGCTTCTTCCTCAAAGAGCAGAGGTTGAATGATTCACTGCGTGGGAAAATAATGGAGCCTTGGTTATGGTGTGAGGAACAGAAACAGTATAGACTGTCATTAAAGCCATCTGTTTCCTCATGGTTTTCCACGCATCCATTTTGTTCTCAGAAATAACAACTCTAAGACTTATTATCTCGTGAGTAAATGTCTAGGTCAAAAGTCAAAAGCTTTGCTTGTTCCCCGGTTAGCTCATAATTTAATTACTACTTTATTCTATTCTAAGTTATGCCACATGGCTGGTTACCTGGTCCTCAGTTTAAATGTGACCATCTTCTTGTATGTCTAGAGTAAATCTCCAAGCTTGACTATCTCAGAAATCCTCTCTGTGTACCGGAACTTCCTCCTCCCTGTTGTGTGCCTAAACTAATAGGCCGATAGCATTTGATTGACAGGTGATGCTTCCATAAAGTACACAAGATTCTCTCTACAATTATCAACTGGTCCGTGAGAATCATTTGCTTTGGGGCCCATTGCACATTGCTCTGTCAACTACAGCAAGCCCACTTGCAGGTTGAGAGTGGATGTTTTATCTCTTAGATTCCATTCGTCTCACTCCTGGCAGTGATTTCTCTTCATACCCCTTTTTTCCTCTCTTACTCTTATTTTATCGGGGTGCTCTATTTCTTCTGGGTTCATTCCATGGACCTACAGAAGGGGCTGTAGCCGTACGAAACTCAATGGCATTCCTTAACCTTTTTGAGTATAGAATCTGTCTGTTTGCACATGAAAATGCATGCCACAGCAAGCATTTAGAGGTCAGAGAGCAACCCTTAGAAGTTGGCCCTTCTCCCCACCCTGTGGGTCCCAGGGATTTAATATAGGTTGTCAGACTTGATGGCAGGTTCTCTTACCTACTAAGCTATCTCACTGATCTGCTGACCTTCTTCCTCAGTGGATGAACAGAATACTTTTTACAGCCACTGGGCAGCACTGCCTTTCTCTGTTGGTCTTTAAAATGATGGGAGTGGAAGAGTGGACTTGCTGCAGGATTTAGTTCATCAGAGCTCTGTTTGGTGTTAAAGGTAAGCCAGTCCCTATACCTGTGGACTGACTATGGGGCAGGGCTTCCCAGTGTGACTTTGTGAAGAAACGTCACCAGAAGAATTGTGAACTGAAGTTGAGAGTGGTATCTTCCTTCCTCAGAGTGTTCATGAGAAGTGTTAGCTGTAGTGGGCAGAGCCTTAGAATCCAGAATTGGTGATCAGCCACACCTCTTCCACCATCTTTCTAAAGAGCCTTAGACCTGGCCTTTGTTGTCCATGTTTCTTTATAGAGAGGATGGTGCTTTGTAGAGTTGGAGGGGGAGGGTCCTTTATTCTACCAATTATAAGATACAAGGCAGCCATTCTGGGGCAAATGGAAGCCTTATATTCATAGTCTCCCCAACCTGGGGAATTCAGGATCCTATGCTGTCTGTTAACCAAGAAGGGATCCAGATCCGTAGAGTTCAGTGTGTCAGGAGAGTACTCATGAGGTAGAGAAGAGAGACCACATTCGACACTCTGCCAACAAATGAGCCTTCACACCAGCCTCTTACAGTTTCTTCAGCAGGTATGGCTGCTTTCCTCCAATCCTTGGACTCTCTACTTGTGCTGCAGTGTTTTTGCTGACTTCCAGGGATGCTATTGAAAATTCCATGCTGAGAAGATGAGGCACATGCTGTCTTGGTCCAGTGGCTTGAAGAGTCTCAAAGTGATTTCAAAGAGTAGCTGTCAGAGGGGGCACATAGTGAGAGCGTGTATAGTAGAGAGCAAAAATCACCTTATTCAGAGTTTAGGAGATGCTCATGGGGGTGGGAAAATCTTTAGCAAGGCGGGTGGGTGTGACTGTTGAATGGACATGTGATTGGCAGGTATACCTAGGTGAATTGGCATGTGGGAGAAAAAGGTTGGGGTACTAAATAGATTAGGATGATGGTCAACCTCAGTGTTCCAGACTGGCCCACATTTGCATCCTTCTTTGCCATGCAATGGCTATGTGGCTTTGGGCATATGCCTCTGACTTTCACTGTCCATATCTGTAAAGTGAAGAGAAAACGAGTGGCAGTTCTAATGCCCTGGAGATTTATAAACTTGTAAGTGTGGCAAGGTCTTGAGCCCCATCACATGCTACTGTGGATAAGGACTATGAAAACAGGGACAAGAAAGAAAATGATCCTGTGTCTTCAGTCTGAGTCCCTCCAGCTCTCCCTGGGTCATGACCATTGATGGTTTCAGGGCATCCTGTCTTTGCAGGAACTCCCAAATCTCACTGAGCCATGCTTATTTCTTTTTCTTTTTTGAAGCAAGGTCTGATGTATCCCAGGCTTGCCTTGAACTTGCGATGTGGCTGAGAATGACTTTTAACTTTTTATTCTCCTGCCTGTATCTCCAGAGGCTGGAATCACAGGTGCTTGCCACCACTGCACCCAGTTTTTATGCTATGCTGACAATTAAAACTCAAGAGCATTCAGGACGAACAGTCTCTGTCATATTCTTTGTTGTACAACTTCAAGTCCCAAATTCACCAGTGCCAACTCTCGGAGAAGCTGCAACTGTCAATCTAAAGCCCAGGGCTACTTGTTCCTTCTGCAAAACTCCTCCCATTAGCTTTGTGTATTCTGGGCTCTGGAAGGTGTGTAGAGTCTAAGGATTCAACAGAGGAATAAAACCTCTGAAGCCAAGCTCTGGACCGGAAAGGGTCCTCCAATTCTATGGCACCATAATTTGTTCTGAGTAATGCCACTTAGCGTCCCACGGCAACGCCCATTGATACTGACTAATTCCATATTGTGTGGGTCACCAACACCTGCTGTTCCATCATGAACCTCATCTGCCTTCCTCCTATTCTGGTTTGGATAACGTACCTTGCAGCTACAGGACTTTCTCTAGAAAGAGCAGAAATGACTCCCGTTATTGCCCTAAAATCCCATGGAAATGTATTACCGCTCGCTTCCTCCCTAGCGTGATAAATCTGATTATAACTTGCAGACGGCCACTCGTGGCTGTGCAGCGGTTTAAAATGTACAAAAAGATTCATTCGGCTAAACTGAACTTGTCAGGTGGAGAGCCCGAGGGAATTCTTGCTGCAGACACAAGTTGTGGCAGCTTTCAAATTGCTGTTAGGAAATAAATCCATTCATCAGTATGGACCGCCCCCCGGCTCTGCCAGACTACGGGTTCCTTGGAGGCTAAATGTTCCTCCTAATGTCTCACCTGTCTTACAACGTCTGTTATAAGATGCCCTTGATAATGGATTTCTTTTTTTTCCATTTAACATTCCAGTCTTATAAAACAAACCAAAGCCAATATGATAGATAGAAATGGCTCCCAATACTACCTTGTCTGGTCCCCAGATATGGGTTCTGATAGTCAGATGGGAACAGTGACATCTTCTGGGTCATACAGGTAGATCAGCAAGAAACATGCAGGGGCTGGACCTAGGCCCTTACACATATGTAGCAGATGTGCAGCTTGGTCTTCATGTAGGTCCCCTAACAATTGCAGCAGGGGCTGTCTTTGACTCGGTTGCCTGCCTTTGTATCCCTTTCCCCTAGCTGGGCTCCCTTGTCTGGCCTCAGTGGGAGAAGATGCACTTAGTCTTACTGGGACTTGACATGCCAGGGTGAGTTGAAATTCATGGTGGGGGGGGGGGCTACCTCCTTTCTGAGGAGAAGGGAAGAGAGGAGGGAAGGGAAGAGAAAATTGGGTATGAGGGTGGGACTGGGAGGAGAGGAGGGAATGAGCTGTGATCAGGATGTAAAATAAATAAATAAATGAGGAAGTAAGTAAATAAATAAATAATAAATGAAAGGAACCTGGCTTAAGGGCGGGGAGGTGGATCAGTTGGTCAGGTGACTGCTGCTCAAGCATGTGGGTCTAAGTTCATCTTATCTCCAGCTCCCACATGAAAAATCCTAGTGGATAGGTGTGTGCCATCCCTGGGGTGGAGAGGTGGAGACAGAAAGGCTTGCTAGTCATCCAGCTAGCTAAATCAGAGAGCTCCATGTCCAGCGAGAGACCCTGTTTCAAAATGTAAGGTGGTGGGCAACACTGGAAGAACAGCATGTCTGTTTCCATACAGCACTAGCTGCCAACATTTCTCTGAGCTTTTCTTGGCTGCTCCTGTTGAAGAAAGATGGGAGGGGCTCCATTTAGGTCTTGTTCTCCTGTTTTACAGTCTCTTTTGAATAATAAGGTCGGCTTGTTTAATAAGTTCAATTTCAAAGTAGGTCAGAGACTTTATTTCTGTGCATGGTCCATTAGCATTCTTAAGTGAGAACTTTTTTTTTTTTTAACTGAGAAAACATCTTCTGCATAGTTGAGATAGCCCACGCCTCCTATCTCCCCAGCTGCTTTGTCAGATTCTTGTACTCACTGTATGCCCTGGGTGAGGAGGGAAGGCTCTCTCAGCCCCAGAGCTTCTCAGCAGTGGCAGGACTAGGTTGGAGGGACCTGAGGAGACCCTAGGAGCTGCAGCACATGAAGCTGAGGTCACAATAAATGAAGTGTATGTTTTGTTTTCGTCAAAGAGAATGCTGCAAAACCCACAAATGCTAATGTAGAGAGGGTCAATCTCTATGTCAAGAAAATTCTCAAATCGTTTGTGACTAACTTGATTTCCAGGATCTGTCACCCATTAGCCCTACAGGTGGAAAACAAACCAGGGGCTTGGGCTTATAGCTGCTGATGCCACAGAAGAAGGAGAGAAAGATGACACCTTTATATAGGTCTGTTACTGAGGATATCAATTTTGTATTTTTAGCATGGCCTGAATTGTTGTGTGGGCTCATTCCTTTATCAATTGTCTTTATTTTTTAACCCTAAAAGGATATTAGAAACACCATTTTTAAAAAAAATGGTTCCTATTCAGAATCCCTGTATGAGACACTGTGCTTGGCTCTGTGAGGGGCACAGGCATGACTGGCCATTGTCCCCATACTATGGTGACTATTGTCAGAAAGACACAGACAAGAATGATGGCACCCACAGAATGGAACAGGGCTGGAGTGGGCTACAAAAGCCTCCAAAATGATCCGCACCTCATTTGTTCTGTGTCCCCTAATTCAAGTTTTTCCCCTTTCTATTCTCTCATGTAAACCTTTTGCTTGTAAGAAAATAAAATATAGAACCACCCCCTGATATTTTAGATGGGACTATGTCATGTGCTCATACTGTGGTGGGGGAGGGGAATCTGTTAGTTTTCCTTTACAAGTTCTAGTTTATCTTTAACTGTTAAAATAGTGGATGGATAAATGGGTCATCGGTGTGTACCCAGTTGATCATCCCATGCTGCTTTAGAACTTGTCAGACAGGCTGGTGGGCTTCAAGATTTTAGTGGAGACATGAAGGGTGGACTGTTTGAGCTGGGTACCAGGACCTTGCATATTTCAGAGATGATCTGATGTGTGTGAACATCTGCATTTCCAGTCTGACTCGGTGCGAATGTGGGAAGCATCTCAGTCTGCTGGGATTACATTGGGTGAGAATAGAGGAAAGAGTGATATCCTGGCCTCTAAACTGCGCCGATTTCTGCTTTGTTTGCAAAGAAAACAGTGAGCTTGGATTTCTTCTCCGCTCTTACTCTCCTTCCTGGGCACTACATCATGGTGACTGTTTAATCCCTGCAGGCCTATCTGAAAGCCTTGGGAAGCTTCCTTTCACCCTGTGGTGATTTGAATGACAACCATCCCCTATAGGCTCAGGCATTTGAACACTTGGTCTCCAGAAGGTGGTGGCTATGGGCCAGGTTTAGCAGGCATGGTCCTGGGGGAGGAAGTATGATTCTGGGGCAGCCTTTAGGAGTATGTAGCCTAGGGTCAAAGGGATGGCTTAGTTGTTAAAGCATTTGCTGCACTGGCAGAAGATCTGGGTTCTGGTCCCAGTACCTACCTGGCAACCCTCAAACGCCTCTAGTTCCAGTTCTAGAGCTTCTGATCCTCTCTTCTGGCTTCCTTGGGCATAGCACATACATGCTCCATTTATATACATGTGACAAACACTCATGAACATAAAATAAAAATAAACACAATCTTTTTAAAAGGAAAGTATGTAGGCTCACCATACTTGCAGTCACTCCCTGCTTCCTGATTGCTGTTCAGGATGTGAGCCCTCACCTTCGCGCTCCAGCTGCCATGGTTGCCTGCTGCCACGCCTCCTTAGCCCTCTGGCCCCACAAATCCAAATGAACACTTCCTTCTGAGAGTTGCATAGTCATGTTATTTTACTGCAATGACCCTTCCACAGGGGTTGCCTAAGACCTTCGGAAAACACAGATACTTATATCATAATTCATAACAGTGGCAAAATTACAGTTGCCAAAAGGAGCAAGGAAAATAATTCCAAGGTTGGGGACCACCATAACATGAGGAACTGTACTAAAGGGTGACAGCATTAGGAAGGTAGGGAACCACTATTCTAGAGTTAGTGATGTTAAATTTACCTCTGTGTGTCTAATCCCAGTATCGGAACCAGAGTAGGGGCACATGTGAGCGAACATGTAATAGAACGGTCTCCTGTCTCACTCTGACTTCGTATTTATAGTACTTCTTTTCTGTTTTAGGTCAAAAACCACTGCTCTAGCACAAGGTAGCTGGGGACCCATGGAATCAGGGTTCAGGAAGGATTTGGATGAAGACAGGAATATTGAAGCCCGGTGATAGTCGTCACTTTTTTCTGTATATTGGAAACATCTGGGAAAGTTGAAACCATTGTTAGTACCTGGGTCTCATTTCAGAGATTCTGAGAGATTTGGTAAAGGTTAAGACCTAAGCCCCAGGAGCTTAAACCTCTGCAATGTGATCCTAAATACAGCCAAGTTTGGGAGTTACTGATGTGGCCACAAAAGCTATTTTGTAAGTATGATGTTTCACTACAAGAACCTTTAATAAAAGCAGTCTTTATTCTTAGGTAGGAGATTTTCTTGAAGGGACCCGGGTGTTGGCTGTGTAGACATGAGTGTAATTGAGTGGTCTCCACAGGCTCTTGGCAGGACTAAGCCGTGTGGTTTCAGTGATGACTCTCCCATTGCTTAGATAAACCCCGTGTGTGCTTCTCATGTGTTATGAAGATGGTTGCTTAACTTTTGAGTCAACCTTGAGGCCAAAATATTTCCATGGCACCTTTCTGAGCAGAAAGGGTCACTGTTGAGTATAGGCTAGCTTTCCTCAAATCTTACTGGATTTCCAGCTAGCAGCATGGAATCTAAGTCACATTTCCTTCCTTTAGGAGAGTAAAAGGTAGGTGGGGAAATTCACGCGGCAATTTGCAGAGGCCATAAAGTCCTCCAGGCCGGTAGAAATGATGTCATTAGAGACTGAATCTATAAAAACTGTTAATGCTTTGGGAAAGTCACTACCATGAACCAGTGTCTCTTCATGTATGTGATGTAATCAGATTGTGTTATTGATTAAGATCTAGATGTGTCTTTTGGCAAGACTAAAAAAAAAAAAATTACACACCTTTGGTCTTTGTATGTGTTTTCTTCTCCATGAACAATGTTAGCAGTTTCGCTGAGCCCATCAGTGTGTAGCATTGATGAAGGAAAGGTATATTTTTGTAGCAGGGCAAACTTCCAAATTCACTTTTGATTTTATTGCATGTATGACCACAAAGGCAAATTTTGAATATTATCTTCCACTAATTAATATCCCACTTATGAAATAAAGAGGTAGGTTTTTAGACCTAACTTTTATTATCAACTGACTCTGTAGCTGCTGGAAACTTTGATAGTGAATATAAAGGCCTGCCCTGCTTCTTCTATGTATGTGTGTGTGTGTGTGTAAATATATGCACATATATTCTAATATAAGTAAATATATGTATATATTACATATATAAGTACACACACACACACACACACACACACACACACACATATATATATATATATATATATATATATATATATATATATATATGTTCCTATAGTACATTTTCTGTTACTATCCCATTTCTGTGACATACTGTCTGACCTAGACAACCTAAAACAAGGAAGATCTTTTGGCTTGTGGTTCCAGTTCATTGTGAAAGGGAGGGCATGATAGGATGTACTTCTCCAGCCCATCCAGGAAGCTCACACAGGAGAATGTCCAGTAAGCATTAGTGGCCTATCACTCTCTCCTTGTTTTTTCCATCTGTGACCTGAGACTACGGGACTTGCCACCCACATTCAGATGAGCCATCTCCCCTTGGTAAAACCTCTCTGGAATACCCTCAGGAGCCCTCCTGGAGTGTGCTTTATGAATCTCCAAGACAGCTCTCAGTCCAGTTAAGTTGACAACCGAGATCTACCATCACAAGTTCCATATATCATAAGTGTATTCCTATACCTCATTCGCAAGCTTTTCACCAGTTTTCTTCCTTTCAAGTAATTTAGAAAGCAAGTCTTTATAAGTATTATTGAATATTCAAAAATATACAAAACATCGGATGTTAATTCCCACATGTGTTTTCCTCCGTGGAACGCAAACAATGGGCTTATCAAGTGTTCAAGTACTGTTTTAAATGCATATAAAAAACAAAAAGCCACCTCTTTGGAGGGTATTCTTCAGGAACAGTAGGCTGCCTCTTTTATTTTTATCCCAAAAAGATTCAACTGTGTCTTTTCCAGTCTTTGCCTGTTTGTGAGTCTCTTCTTCAAAGGGGATTTTGAAACTAATCTTAAAAGAAGTGTCAAGTTCTGTGTGTGAGTCTCTCTGTCTCTCTCTCTGTGTCTTTGGTTGTGTGTGGTTTTTTTTCTTCATTGTATTTAAATACTTCCAGTTAAGACTTTGTTTTGTGGCTACAGATAATGTCTGGATATATACATCTAAATTATTGTAGGATATACCTATGGAATATATATGATGTATTAGTCAACTATAGCTTGAAACAGCCAAAACATTATTTCATATGATTGGGCCAGGAATGCTGGTTCAGGTTGGTTAGTGGTTCTGTCTGAGGTCTCTCAGAAGGCTAATTTCAGAAGTCTGTTAACTATCTCAGTCACAAAGAGTCATCCAGAGGTCACTCATGTTGGCAAAAGGCGTGGTTTCTGCACTGTGTGTTCATTTCCATCACACCATTTAAAAAGTGACATAGAGAGCAGAGAGGAGATGAGTAGAGACAGAAAGGATGAGAGAGAGAGAGAGTAGATGAGAGTGAACATAGAAGGAAGGGAGAAGTGAGAGAAGGAGAGAGAGGTGGGGGAAAGGGGAGAGAAAAAAGGAGAAAGGCAGATAAAAGGAGAAGAGAGAAGAAAATATAAGGATGAGAAGCAGGGGAGGAAACAACAGGGATGGAAGATGGTGACATTTTGTGACCTGACCTCAGAAGTCAATTCATGGCACTCTCACTGCCCTTATGTCCCAAGCCAGTTGTTATATTCAGCCCAGTCTCAAGGAGACAGGGTTATACAAGACTATGGATGCCAAGTACACACATCGGGACCTTTCTAGGACTGACCACAATTCAAAGGTGATGATCTTATATTTTTCAAAGATTTATTTATTTATTTATTTATTTATTTATTTATTTATTTATTTATTTATTTATTTAATGTGAGTTCACTGTTGCTCTCTTCAGACACACCAGAAGAGGGCATCTGATCCCATTAAAGATGGTTGTGAGCCACTATGTGGTTTCTGGGATTTGAACTCAGGACCTCTGGCAGAGCAGTCCAGCCCCTGATAGTCTTATGTTATGTATTGGTTAGGACTTTCTTGTACAAGAGACAAGAATTTTAGCTCTCTGCATCTCTGTCTTAATGCAAAATCGTATATTAAATAAGCCCTGAAAATGTGTCTTATACTCTTCACGGAATCACACATTAGATGTGGGGTTGAACTCTCATTTCTTCCTAGTCAGACTCAATGATGGAATGCTGAAGGACAGGATTGTATTAGACATTTGCCTTCCAGGTTGCATGTTCTTCAGAGTTTTACTGTCTAATATCTTATTTAGTAGTCTTTGAATTCCCAATTTTAAACAACTATCCATCATTCTGATTGAAGACCGATTTTAAAAAAATATTATACTTGTAAAAAATAAATGAACAGAGGCACTGGAGGTTTTCAAAGAATCCAGGCTTATTTTTTTACTATTTTGTATTATTTGCAAAATATCTAGGGTACAAAATAGAACCATGTATAGTTGTATTTGTCAACTGTATGCTTGAGCACATTTTTATTGGTCAGGGATTTGTAAGCATTACTGAATTTAGGTGGGACCAAAATGTAATGTGGACTTGACATCAAAAGCATGCCGTGTAAAAAGAGAAATTGATAAATTGAACCTTACCAAATTAAAGCTTTTTCACTCTATGAGAGCTCATTCAAGGAAGATAAAAAACAAGCTATGGAGGAAGAAAACATATTTTCCAATCCCATATATGACAGATGAGTCCTATTTAGAATATATAAAGCATCATTTAAACAACATCAAATTAAGGCAATAAGAAAATAGACAAGATATATATCAGCAGGCATTTCAGTGAAGAGCTTTTGTAGATGTAAAGTAAACTCTTAAAGTGGTCAGTCACTGGCTTTTAGGGGATTGAAATTAAAAGCGCAGTGAGCTGTTGTTATATGGTTACCAGAATCATTGGTAAAACTAAAAGTATAATCCAAACATAGGAAAGAGCTGTTGGGGGAAGGGGGTCCAACAGGAGGGCAACAGTGGAGGATAACGGGGCAAAATGATGAAAATATGTGTGTCCATATAGAAAAGGAGTTAAAGAAAGAATGGCAACACCAGCTAGCAAGAAGCTAGATCCTACATTGTCATGGGAATCTACCATGTTCCTGCCTCTCTGGAAGGCAGTTTGGCTGGCCCAAATTTCATACGAACCAGAAATTGACCTTCTACATATGTATTCCAGAAAAGTAAAAATTGAAGGTCACAGAAAACCCAAAACTTGTTGGTAATGGCTTCAGGCATCGTAGCCAAAGACTGAGAATGGTCCAGGTCACCTTTAGCAGGTAGACCATCAGAGTGTGCACACAGAGCCTGGAAATTTACTTTGCAATAAAAAGGAATGCATCACAGGTGTGATGCTATGTAGAAAAAAAATTGCAAAAAGCTATGTATTTCTTGAAGTGGCAAAGTTGCAGGAAGAAATAAGAGGTTGGTGACTCCTGTTGACTGAAGATGTGGTAAGAATCTGGAGGCACAGCAGTTGTGGTTTTAAATATCAGGGGGAGAGCCCCTGTGGTCCAAGTTCATCAGCAATTTCTTTTTTGGTTTATTTTTTAAATGCTTCTCAGTAAAAAAAAATTTCCACCTCATAGTTAGTCAGATCTTATTTTATAAAACCCTGACTATTTACTTGATACTTAGACCTATAACATACATGAATCGACTTTGTACATGCTGTGAGGTAGGGCTCAACACTCAGGGCTATTCTGTGCATCACCTGCTGTATCTGGACTGTCCAGAGCACCCCTCTTCCCCTATCACAGAGCAGTGGCAACTGTGCTGTAAATCAACTGACTATGCATGGGTGGATATATTTCTGGGTTCTACTCGCTTCCTTGATCTATTCTTATAACTGTTATTGAATTTATTTTTGACAATGTCTTACATATGTAATGTACATTCTGATTACTGTAATCCTTCCCACACTCTCTAGTCTCTCTTCCACCTACCACCTTGCTTAAGTCTCTTTCTACATTCATGCTATTTAACTAGGATTGTCTGTGTGACTGTGAGTTTGGAACTATCCATTGGAGTCTAATGGATTCTTCGATGGCACACAAGTGAAGATGATGGCTGCCTACACCCCAGAATCCATTAGTAGCCAACAGTTTATCATGAGTCCTTCTCCAATCTGTGCTTGACTGGCCCAGTCTTGCATACGCTCCCTGGAGACAGGCCCAGGTGCTGTGAGGTCGTCACTGCACTGTGTGCACCAAGTGCAGAGGACAACATTTCAGAGTCTGTCTTTTTGTCTCCCAGTTTTTGCATTTTTCCTTCCCTGTCTTCTGCAAAGACTCTTGAGCCTTGCAGGGAGAGGGTAGAACAACTGTTCTGGTCAGACATTTATTCTCAGCACCTTGACAGTCATATGTGCCTACATTCACTACTGTCATTGGAAAGTGGAACTCCTGTGATTGAAGTTGAGAGTAACATTTGGGTTTGGATAGAAACATAAATATTTTAAAGGCAGCTTAGGACAATGCCAGTTTATCTATACAACAGAAGTAATTTTGCCCTCTAGGCCTAAGGCTCTTAGCCATGGATTTTTAATGGCTGTATTTTAAAATGTGTATTTGTTTTTTAATGTTTTGTTTTATATATATGAGTATTTAAGTGTGCCATGTGCCCATAGTGCCTACAGAAGACAGGAGAGAGAAGCAGATCTGCCTGATGTGTGCTTTACAGAGGGTTATGAGCCTGCATATGGTTGGCTGTAACTAAACTCGGGTCTTCCGCAAAAGCAGAAAGTACTCTTAACCCCTGAACTGTTTATCCAGTTCCAACCATGAGTTTTTAACTGGATTTGCAGTCCCGGTTATGCATTTCTTTATGTGGAAGTGGCCTCAAATAGAGTCAGAGTGGTTGGTTACATCACTAACTGTGTCTCTACTGTACTTGCTTGGCAATTTAATATTTGTCTTAGTTAGTTCTGAAATGACTAAGTGAAGAAAGAGTTATTCGATCTTACAGATTGGAATCCATCATCAAAGTAAATCAGGGCTGGAATTCAATCAGAAACTTGGAGGCAGCAACTGAAGCAGAGGCTATGGAGCGATGTTGTTTACTGCCTTGCTTCTCCTGGCTTGCTCAAGCTGCTTTAATATGCAACTCAATCTCCTGTCCAGAGGTGGCACTCCCTCAGTGGGCTAGGCCTTCCCATATCAGTCATTAACCAATGCAATGCCCACAGACGTGCCTAAAAGCTAATCTGATGGAGGCAATTCCTTAGGTGAGGTTCTCTCTTCCCAGGTGACTTTAATTTGTGTCAAGTTGACAAATAGTCAGCCCAGGATTGGAGCTGATAGGGTCAGAACTAGGTGAGCCTGTCGATGCTTTTCATCCTAGTTCTCTGTTTATAGTCAGGACCACACTTACTTAATCACTAGATCTTGATGGTAAGTCTTGATATTGATCCTAAAATAAAAACTTTCCAGCTTTTCCTTTTCTCACTATTATTTGGAGTACTTTAAGCTTTTTCCATTTTTATATAAACGTCAGAACTCATTTGTCAAATTTTCTATGAAACTAGTATAAGCCAAAATGTCTCATGTAGTTCAACTTGAGGTGATCTACAACTTTACGATATTTACTCTTCCAGTTTACCAACATGGAATTTTATTCTTATTTAACATTTAAAACGTATTTCAGTAATGTTATATAGTTTTAAGTATAGAGAATTACATGAATATACAAACAGAAATGCATACATACATATACACATGTACATTATTAGGTATCTTTGACGAAACTTTATCTTATTGTTGAAGCATGACACAATGAAATAAGTGATACTTATACCATATGAATATCTCAATTTTCCTTCAAGTACACATTCATATCGCTGTGACAGTCTGGTGATAAACGTTTTCCGGACTCTACGCACTTCATGCTACTTCTGAGTCAGTTACCTCTACCCAAAGTGAGCATTATTACATTGCCTGTTATTCAGTAAATGATATCTTTTATGTTTCTTTTTATAATATTTTATGTTACACAGATATTTAGTATATGGAACCTTCCTCAAATAGTCTTGCTAATCATATTTTGAGGTTTCGTGGAGAGGGGTTTCTATATACAATTCTGCAGTCTATGAATAAGGAAACTATCTTATTTGCTTTCTAATCTTTATGTCTCCTTCTTGTTTCATTGCCCTGGCTAGAACACCCAGTAGAAATGGCAAAGTTAAGGGGAAACCTTCAGTAATGTACTGTCAGTGATGATCTTAGACTTCTGGTTTGTAGATCCTTTACCACAATAAGAAACTTCTCGCCTATGACTAATTGCTAAGAGCTTTATTATACATGAGTGGATGTTAACTTTCATCAAATATTTCCTTGGCCTCTTTTAGAATGATTGAATAAATCTTTAGAAAATTTCCTGTGTGTATACAAGTGTTACACCCATCCTACCCCACCCACAGCTTCTTCCACCTTGTAAAACGTAGTAGATTCAGGTTCATGTCTTTTTTTTTTTTTTTTTTTTTTTTAAACAACCTAAGTCAAATTAGTGCTTCTCATAACTCTTGGATCATCCCCTGGGACATGGAGAATCTACCAGTGGCTACCACAGCCCAAAGTATAGTGACTCTTCCTTCCACAACAGCCATCAACTGTCATGAGCTCCTCAGCTATGGGTGGGGCATCTGATACTCATCCCCCATTCTTGGTTCGCTCTTGATCACGTGAGGATCTTGTGTGGGTAACTACAGCTATGGTGAGTTCATTTATGTAATAGCCACTTCACACCCAGAGGCCTTTTCCAGCACCACCACCCCCCTTCCCTCTGTCTTTTACCTCTTTTCTCCCTACTTCTTTAGTGATTGTGTGGTTTTCCTCCGACAGATTTCCTGGTCTTAAGCCAGTCTTGTTTTCCTGGTATAAAATGAATGTGATCATGATCTGTTCTCCATTTTATAAACCAATTGCTTTGTGTGTGTGTGTGTGTGTGTGTGTGTGTGTGTGTGTGTGTGTGTGTGAGAGAGAGAGAGAGAGAGAGAGAGAGAGAGAGAGAGAGAGAGAGAGAGAGAGAGACTAGGGTATCATTTCCATGCTTATGAGAGGTGGTCCTCAGAGTTACTTTTGGTGTAATACACTTCTAAAAAGTTGATATTTATCCTGAACCTCCCAAATGGATTTGGAAGTATATTATCTCTTCATATTTCTAGAAAGTATTTGCCTAAAGATAGAATTTCATTGAAATCTCTTATATGGATAAAAATTTAAAAATAACTTCCCTGTACTATCATGTAGAATTTCTTCTATGAAATTGTTCCAGCTAAAACTTGGTTATTTTATATGACTACATGGAATCCAATGTATATCTCTTTGAGTTCATTGTGTCTATGTTCAAGAAACACTTGGAGTCTCTGTTAGGAATATCTAGAGTATTGAAGGGTCATGAACACTGGATTTGCATGGAGCTATAAATAAAGACTGTGGAAGATCTTAGCATGAAGCCATTGTTTCTGCTCTTGGAGCCCAAATCATCCACCTGTTTAGGTCAGAATGATGGGGGATGAGACTGCAATCTATAAGACTTTGCAGAATTTTGCAGAATTCTTCTGTTTTGAAACTTTCATGCTGTGAGCAGTTGCTTAGGCTCTGCTGGCTCCTCTCTACTGGCAGAATATGGCAGAGCACAGAGTCAGCCCTATGGGGATAAGAGGAGATTTGGAAGAAGCTAATTTTTCAGTTCCTTTACATAAAGGGAGCAATCATCTCTTAAACTCTCCATGCAAACTGAGCAGGCTATGTGGATAAGCTTCTTAATCCATCTGGACACCCCTTCCTGACACTTCAGAAGAATCTATACTTTTAGTCACTTCTAGCCATTTCAGCAGCTTAGAGACTAATTATGCATCTCCCCCTTGCACATAGGGATAGACCAAGGAGAGAAATTTGCAAAATAACAATATATCTAAAGCCCCAGCCCCCCACTGTGTAAGCATTTCTCTCTGTGTCTGGTAGCATAGCAACTGATGAAGCCTCCTGGTCTCTAGTTGCTCTAGACTGCATGCATCTAGACTCCTTGCTCTCTGCATCTCCTTTTCATTGGGTTTTCTTAGACTTATTCTAGTATGACAACATCAATTTTTCTCCCAGTGCTTGTTGACTGAGCTGCAGATCCTTATGAGAGAGAAGTTGTTTCTTCATTCATGGACCTGAATTTGATGTTTTCAGTTCAGTCCAAGATGCTTTGAGTATCCAGCTGCTCAGACTATAGACTGCAGGAGGCTTGAGAGCCTGAACTAGATGGCCATTGCTGAAAAGGGCTTTGGAATAGAGAGAAGAACCACTGTAGGAAACAAGGCCATCAGCTTTGTCAGGTTTCTGTCATTTCTATTTGATCTTCATGAAGACCTACCAAGAGGTAGACTCCATTGCCCCAGTTTTACATATGAGGAAACCAAGGCTCAAGGGCATGATGTAAACTTTCACAAAGTGACATAACTAAGCAATAGTGATAGCAAGCCAATATCTGTTTGATCCAATGATCGTTCATCCCTTTAATTCCCCACACTGCGCTTTGAATTGCAAAGAAATTACACACAGGACATTGGACATAGAGTGGAAGAGCTATCACAGAACATTAGAATCCTGGGATGGAAAGTGGATAAATACCAGCTAATACGAACCACACAAGCATTGTAGAAGTCAAGAAAGTCTGTGTAGAAACTCAGGACCTTTGAAACATTCTTGGATTGGTTCCATCTCCTTTGTTCCTTTTATCCAATCAGTGACCACATGTTATCTCCATTTAGTCTCCGGAACCTGCAACTTGTTGCTCTCACTCAGCCCATCTAACTATAGGACCTTCGTATTCCTCAGACCTCTTCATTTCTTCCTTCCATAACTGGTGACTAATGCTGACTTCCTTATTGATCCCCAAATCTAATTTCCTTCCCTCAGATCTTTTCTCTACCCCACATTCAAATGAGTTGTTCCAGAGGAATGGACACCTGTGTTATTACCAGTGCCTACGAAGCCTTGCTATGATGAATACGCTACTTGGTTCCCATTGACCTCCTGCTCCGGTTTGTGCTGTCTCTTCATATCTTCTGGATTTCTGCAGGAGATGCAGTTCCAGAGTAGCCTAGACTTAGCTAAGAGGAACCCACTTCATACCTGTACCTCCTAAAGTCTCTGCTTTAAAAGTTGCACTCATGGCTTGAATTCACTGAAAAGCCCTTTATGATCTCTTCCATCTGATTTTGGCATCTTTGCTTCTATTAATAGCCTGTCTATACTGTAAGAAGTGGCCATAGACTTTGTACTGTAAACCACATACGTTTCTTATCTATAGTACCAGAGGTTAGATGTCTACAACTCTATTGGACTATGTTCATTTGACTCCCAGGAATATTTATTCTCTGACTTTTAATAGTTTCTAGAGGTCACTAGAGGTCAGATCCTTGTGAAAGAAAAATTTTTCATTTTGGATCTGAATTTGATGCCGTCACTTCAGTCCACAATGCTTTTGAGTATCCAGATGCTCAGACTATAGACCTCAGGAGGCTTGAGACCCTGAGCTAGATGGCCATTGCTGGAAAGGACTTTGGCCTTCCTGTCTGTCTGTCTATCTATCATCTCTATCTATCTATCTATCTATCTATCTATCTATCTATCTATCTATCTATCTATCTATCTATCTATCTATCTATCTATCTATCATCTCTCTATCTGTCCTATCTAATCTATCTATCTATCTATCTATCTATCTATCTATCTATCTATCTATCTATCTATCTTATAAGGTTGCTGCTGTTCCTATTTTTTAAGTCATAGAGAAGCATCTTTCAGTCTCTCTCCAATTCTTTTTTCTTCCTTCTTCACTTAAAGTAACTGTAGGGGATTATGCTGAGCCCACCTGCATAACCCAGGGTACTAGAGTCAATATCTGTGTATCCATCATTTGATGGAGTTCCTTTTGTCCTATAAGTTTGGGAATAAGACTTGGACATTGTTTAAGGGCTATTTTTCTGTATATCGTATTCTGTAAGCCAGTACAGCCCTGGTCCTACGAACCACCATCCACTGTATAATTTTATTTTCATTCTGCCAGGTTTAAATTTGTTATACTCACTACTCTCAGGTTCCTCCCAAGAGTAGATAGTGATTTGCTTTGATCTATTTTCCTGAGAATAGGTAGACTTGGATTTCAGTAACTGTTTGTTGAACAAGAAAGTTTATCTGCTCAGCTCTTATCTGTCTTGTTCTGTGACTGGTCAGAGGGTTAGAACAATGGGGCAATTTGGTGTA
Organism: Uromys caudimaculatus; assembly: GCA_028551405.1. Lineage (NCBI taxonomy): Eukaryota > Metazoa > Chordata > Mammalia > Rodentia > Muridae > Uromys > Uromys caudimaculatus. The sequence continues at coordinate 16,286,016 of CM052701.1, forward strand.
TCAGTTAAAACCATAAATCCTAAGACAGTGAGATGGCTCAGCAGGAAAATGCACTTGCCACCAAGACTGTCCACTGCGTCAATCCCTGGGACCAGTTTGGTCAAGTTTTAGAAAAGTTCGGTTCCTGCAATCTACATGGTAGAAAAAGAGAATCAACTCCTGTAAGCTGCCCATTAACTTGCACATGTGGTATGTATGTATGTATGTATGTATGTATATATATATATATATATATATAGTAATTTTATAAAACAATAAAATCTAGAGCAAGGCAATCATGGTATCTTGGCTTTACCATGCAGTAACTGCATGGGCTTGGACAAATTACTTATCTTCTGTGCCTTGGCTTCTTGATGTGGAAAATGAAGATGATTATAAAATCTAGCTTTGTTATATAGGGGGTAGAAAACTGCAGGACACACAAGGTATTTTAGAGAAGTTTTATTGATGTAGGACTTTTACACAAATGGTAGAAGGCTTACAGAGCAAAAGTTAAAAGCTATAGTAACCCAAAATGACAGGAAGCACTTGCTACATCTAGGTATTGGCCATACAAAGGGAACAAATGTTATTATGGGGACTAGAAGTTTGAAAAAGGAGCCCTGGAGGGATAATTGCTGGGACCTCTGAAGGAAGAGTGCCTTTCAATAGTTCATCAGCAGTAAGGGCATGACCTGGATTCTGCTGATACTTCCAGCAAGATGCTATGCTATGGTTGCAATAAAGACGGGAAGAAACGAAAGCTCAGAAAGCTGCTGCCTCTTGCTGTACCATCAATGAGACGATAAGGGAACATCTTCATCCTTTGTCTTCCTCCTTCTAGAACAGTGGTGCTCAGCCTGTGGGTCGCAATCCCTCTGGAGGTTGCATATCAGCTCTCCTGAACACCAGATATTTACATTATGATTCATAACAGTAGCAAAATTACAGTTATAAAGTAGTAACAATATAATTTTATGTTTCAGGGTTGCCACAACATGAGGACCTATGTTAAAGAGTCATAGCATTAGGAAGTTTGAGAACCACTGTTCAAGAATATTCTATTAATAGACAACTGGATGTATGATTTGCAAGGTTCTATTCCAGAGTCAGAGAGATGATCATTACGAGAGAGCCAAAAGACCAGAGATGAATGGCAGGAACATTCCTTTAGTTTTCTCATCTTTAAAATGCACCTATGATAGTATTTATCTTATGGTATGGTACAAGGAATGAGTGGGTTCATATACGTAAACCCTGGACTAGAATCTGATACATAACACCAGAAGATTATTAGTTGTTCTTGCCTGTAGTATGTCTTGAAGTGTCATATGGGTGTATAGTCGAGTATATCTGGAACTCAGAGATCCAAACTCACTAAGATCTGAGTTCCACTTACTCATCTCTCTACAACAAAGCTGCTGGGCAAAAGTGTGGCAGAAGAACAAAAGGATGCCTGTCACATGACCCCTGCTGCTCTGAGACAAGACGCCTCTGCGAGTGGCCCTTGATTGCAAAGCTTGACAATCCTAGGTCTCCTAGGTCCTCCTCTGAGGGAGAGAGCCTCTTGATTCATGCGTTCTGTAGACTTGTGATTAGCAAGTAAGTTTTAAAAAGGCTCTTCTAGCATAATTATTCTGCTCTTAATTTTGGGAAATGGCTCAGCAAAGAGTAATCTTGAAAATTATGAGGCACTGAGGGACAAAGAGGAGCCAGGGGCAGACAAGAGAGTTGCAGATCATAAAATCTCATCTGGTGCTAAGTTGTTACTGAATTATGCATTTGTAAATGACTTCATAGGTTTCACTGTGACTCTGTTAAGTAGACTGAGGCTGGGCTCCTGAATATATTCATGTGTGAAAATTTATTTAAAACATACACACATTGCTATTGATTTCTATCGAGACATAGGAAGGAGGATGTGTTGTGATCCTTCTGTTCTACAGGGCTAGAAAGCTTGGAGCACTGAATTGACCATCTTACTGGTAGATAGGCAAATGTACTAATAACAGATATCATAGCATCCACTTTATGTGCTAGGAGTGATCTGTTTGTTTAAAATATATTGGTTTATTTAATCCTCATGGCATTTCCTGTAAGAAAAGTGAAATTATTAATCTATTTTATAAATGAAGAATTTGAATATATATATTTTTGTGGTTTTATTGTCGTTCTTTAGAGGTTTTGTTTATTTTTGACAAGATTTCACATTTCCCAGGCTGGCCTCAAAGTTGCTAAATAGTCAAGGAAGACCTTGAACTTCTGATCCTTCTGTTTCTACCTTCTAAGTTCTGGGATATAGGCAAGAATCACCACCCTTAGTCTCTGTGATGCTTGGATTGGACCCCAGTATTTGTGTATGCTAGACAAATGTTCTACCAACTGAGCTACATCTTTAGCTCAAATGGGGAATTTAATATAGAGATATTAAATAATAGGTCATGGCTTTCATAATCATTTAAATTAGATTTCTCCCAAACAGACTGTGAGAGATATTTACAAGTAGTTGGTATAAAAAAATCTAAAAAATTCTAGTGGGGATAGGGAGGTGAGGCAGAGAACAGAGTACTCTGAAGGGTAGATTCAGGATTTTGCGATCTTGTTATATCCCTGATGATTAGTGGTTTCAATGTGCCTGGCACAGGGAATGGCACTATTGGGAGGTATGGCCTTATTGGAGGAAGTGCATCATTGTAGAAGTGGGCTTTGAGATCCTGCTAGTCATTTGTGGGACAGTCTGCTCTTGGCTTCCTTTGGATAAAGATAAAGAACTCTCAACTCTTCCAGCACCATGCCTACCCGGATGCTGCTGTGCTTCCTGCCATGGTGATAATGGAATGAACCTCTGAACCTGTGAGCCAGCCCCTGTAGGACTGTGAAAGGCAGTCTGGTTTCTGATTGAGCTAAGGTTTAAAACCCTGGAGACCCAGTACGTGGTTCCCAGCAGGGGATAACTGTACAAGGGACAGTAGGTGTTTTGTCATGCTCCTGGGCCCTAGGCTTCTGACATGAGGCCACAGTTCTCCATAGGTCTGTGATCATCAGTCATGTAAGAACAATGTCCCAAGCCCCTCTACAAGTAGAGGTGTGGTCACGTAGCCTCAAGACATTCCCATTTTAATAAGGTACCTAGAGGCTTAGCCAATAAACTCCCCGTTCGACACTCCTCCCTGCAAAAGGTATTTTAACCTTAGGTCCGCCTAGAGAAAGTGGGCACAGTTTCACTCATTGTCACTCTCCACCATGACAATAAATGCCCTAAAACCATGGACCATCTCTCTTCATCGGGATCCACCATGGGGGACAATGGAACAGGCCTTCATCTAAAGAGCCGTGTCTAGTCTCCCACAGAAGGCCTCTCAGGATCTCTAGCCCTGAGTAAGATGGGTGTATAGTCCAGTCTGTAGGACAGTTTTTGATTGATGTTTGAGGACCCATAGTTCTGGAAGGTATAAGAAATCAGATTGAGAAAATCAACAGACCAGTGCATAGCATTCCTTCATGGACTCCACACTTGTTCCTGTCTCTAGGTTCCTGCCTTGAGTTCCTTCCCTGACTTCCCTTTTCAGTGGACTGTAAGCAAAATAGACTCTTTCTTCTCCAAGATGCTTTTGGTCATTGTTTTTTATTACAGCAATAGAAACCCTAACTATGACAGACATTGATATAATATGAACTAAGTTTTCATATGAAGAGGGAAATTTGGGTAAAAATTCCAGCCACATGAGAACAACATATAAAGACAGGGCAGAGGGAGGTGAGATGCATACACAAAGCACAGAATCTCAAGGACTGTTGACATGGCATGAGAGGCTTGGAGAGGTGAGCAAGGAGTCTTCTCTAGAGTCTCTTAAGGGAAAATGGTTCTGTTGACAACTTGATGACACATGTCTAACTTTGGGAACTGCAGGCTGATAAATGACAGTTGTTTTCAGCTGCCTACTTTGTGTTCTATTGTTTCAGAAGGTGCCAGCAGATTATTATTCCCTGTCTCAGGATAAGTACCTTTAGCTACATGGGATTGGCATTGCTGGAGAATCGAGGGAGATAGTGATACCTATGCATATAGGGAGACTGACTAATTAATACTATGTAATTTGGGTGCCTTTGCCTAAAACTGGTACAGTTCATGGTCAGAGATCCTGAAAGATTACGCTGAAGCTAGCCTGCAATCAAAATCGCATCCTTATTTAGCACCATTGCTTCCTGTATCCCGAATCATGAGAATTCATCTCTAATCTTTCCTTCTTCAGAAACATTGTCTCAGGCTCTGCCTCTCACATCCTGGGCTAAGATAGCAGAAAGCACAGAGAACAAAGTATATAAGGATGAGAGCATCCAGGAGGGCACTCCACAGGAGAGCTAAATTTTCAAAGGCAGGAAAAAGTGAGTTAGCTAGAGATGGGGAAGAGGGCTGTAGCAGAGAGAAGAGTACACACAAAAAGATGTCTTCTGCCATTTCTGTATCAACAGTGTGTAAAGTTATGGCAAGGGTAGCTTAATGAACCTCAAGATCTAGAGAGAATTGTCCTCTTACAGTCCAGGTGTATGCTTTCTCAGTATAAAGACTCTAGCGGCTGGCTCAGAAGTTAAGAACACATAATACTCTTGCAAAGAATTCAAGTTAGGTTCTCAGCACCCACATCAGGTAGTTTAGAACTACATGCTCCAGGGAAATAAACATTTCTGAACCCCATAGGCACCTACACTCACATACACACAGGCACACACACACACAGACCCACAAACACACACACACACATAGAGGCACATGCATATGCATGCACTCACATAGTTAATGAAAATAAATCTTTTAAAAACTTTACTACTTGTATGGTCCCTAGAGTGTGTACTTCTTATTCCTAGACATCTTCAAGCTGAGTTATGGGCACATATTGGGGTCCTCTGTTTCGGGCAAGTGAAACAATAAGTTCCAATGTACCATCTGTATCTACAACTCCATAACTATTGACTCCTGTTCATCTGGTGAGGGGGTAGTTATGAATCTGACTTCTCTTCTTTACCATTTTCTCTAACGTGGGCAGGATCATTTAATCCTTCTCAACAGTGATGTAATTCCTTCTTGTAATTGTGATCAACTGATCATCTTAAACCTTAGATTTGCTGGTGGAGTTATTTTACTTACAAAGTGGAAATTTCACCATCCGGCTGAAAGATTTTAATGCCCAGAGTCTGGTACTAGATGCATAGAAAATCATCCATAAACACACTCATCCTATATTCTTCACAATATATGAAGCTGAAACAGAAGTACATTTGCATAGTACACAGAAGGAGATGGTTCAGTACTAGGGAAAGAGAAGAAGCAGAACACTATTCAGGTTACTACTACCTGTGTGGAATGGGCAGGTTACATTTCATGAAAACTGGAGCCTTAGTATCTATATAATAAGAGAATTTTTGTCTCATTGCATGGACCAGTGTAGGGAAGAAAATTACTTTTTAGTTGTTTTATTATTATTATTATTATTATTATTATTATTATTATTATTATTATATGTATGTGAAAGCATGAGACATAGAAAACTATGCTTATTTAAACTTGCATCTCTACAGTACCCAGCCTGTGCAGGTTTATTAGAAAACATCTGCCCAAGAGAAGGGATGTGGGGGATGGGGAAAATACCTACTTCCTTACAGATATAAAAAGAGAACATTGAGCACCGACATTTTGGTGTTAATAGTTTTGTTTGTTTTTGTGTTTTCTCGAGACAGTCTTACTTCTATTGACAAGTATGTATTAGAAGTCACCTTGTCTAGCCCCAAACTTGTAGCAATTTTCCTGTCAATGCCTCCCCAGTACTGCACATGAAAGCATGTGCTTTCATGTCTAGCTCTCTGGTGTATTAATAGGCTTAAGTAGTTGGGACTTGGTTTTCTTGTCTGAATTAGTAAAACATATACCTATAGATGTCTGTCTGAGTGAGACTTTTTCCAAAGCATTTGTGGTATCTAATGAAAGGGCTAACGTTTTATCACAAAATGGCTTATTGGAAGCACCAGCTAAACATGCCAGAAAAGAAGGCCTCTCCTGGAACTGTGGGCTCTGTTCAGTCTAGTCTACCTTAGGGTAGTTTTCTTTCCTTTTAAAACTAATTTTTCGAGAATTTCATACAGTGTATTTTGGTTATATTCACCCCTAACTGCTCCCCTAATGCCTCCCAGACCCATCCCTGCCTCCCTACCCCACATTTTAATTTTCTCTTCCCCTCTCTCTTTTAAAGATGTCCCATCAATTCTAACAGGTGCTGCCCATATAGTCTTGAGTATGGAGCCATCCACTGGAGTGCGGTTGACCCACCAGGAACCTTATCCATAGAGAGACTTGCCTCCAGAAACTAGCAGCTGTTCGTAGCTTCTCAGTCAGGGTGGCAGAATGACGAACCCTTTCCCACTCTGCACTAGGATGCTGACTTAGCTTGATCTTGTGCTGGCAGCCATTGCTGCTGTGGGTTCATGAATGCTGAGGTCCTGTCTGGTCCAGAACACGGTATTTGACTCTGGTCCTCTTTTACCCTTGCTTCCCTTCTGTGATGGTTCCTGAGCATTATGGAGGGAATGTGGGGTTTAGTATTCTATTCTAGGCTCTTAGAAAGATCTTGTCGTAGCTAGTCCTCTCGTGGGGACTGGATGTTCAAATGCTACATTCCTAGAAACTATGATACTGGTCATCTGAAGGCAACACTGATCATTCCAAGATGCACTGGTGTAAACTGTCGAGTCTTTTTCTTTAAGGAACACAGTGGGTGGTGCTTTTCCTACACATGAGAGTGTTCTTCTGTTGGATATGCAAAAAGAACCTCTTTTCTGGCTGAAGTTCTGGGCACATTTCTGAGAAGTGCTCTTCTCTGCTCTGTGTTGGTAATGCTATCCTTGTATTAAAGCTTGGGAGTGAAACCACTTAGGCAGGTGCCTTGGTCCCAATTTCAATTCTTTGAATGACTAATTACTTGACATTCATCACGATATCTCTTCTTTTCAGAAAAAGGAAAAAAAAAGTGGATCTTCCCAGTTGTTACTCGTAGAGTCGCTATGATAATAAAACCAAATAGCATTTCAATGTCCTAAGTACACTGGCAGGTGTCTACGACTGTCCAGTCTCTTACTGCTATCACGAGTTATTTTTATCATTTCCAACTGCTATCACAAGTTATTTTTTATCATTTCCATCTTCCCTGAATCCTTGGGTTTCAAATTGAGCGGGCACAGTGTGGTGATTGACATTTTAAAAAAGCCATTTCTGTTTTGTTTTTGGTGAATAGTTGTGTCTTTTCCCCTAGATATTTGGGATTTTTCTTTAGTCAGACATTTCCAAGACATTCCTCTGTGAACCGAAGCTCAAGCCTTATGGTTAGCTCTGTCTGGATCCCTCTGTGTTCTTCACAGTCTGAAATCTGGAGACTTGGTTTAAAGTTTTCTTCATCTGTGTTTGTGAATACTGTTTCATTCCAGCTTTTAATTTATTCTTCTCTCATGTATTACATCTGGACCACACTTTCCCCTCCCTCCACTCTTTCCAGTACCCTCCAGCCTGACCTCCTCTCTCCTCCAGATCCACTCCTCCTGTTTCCCTTCAGAAAAGCAAGACCTCCCAGTGATATCAACAGAACATGGCATAGCAAGTTACCAAAAGACTAGGCACAAAACCATGATATCAATTTTGTTTGTTTGTTCCTTTGTTCCTCTCCAAATTCTTCTATGCCTGAGACGGATACCCACACATGGTTCTCTGCAACATCCTTCCTGATGTCTGTGTCTCCATGTTACTAGGCCGACCTTTTCTTTAAACAGAATTTAACTTCTTTCTTACCCACTTCAATAAGATCTTGAATATTTAAGTCTTCACTTTTAAACTTGTGGTAGACAGGTTTTCAAAAGGTAATTCACACCAGCCTGGAACCCACTATTCTCCTGCCTCAGCCTTCCAAGTACTGATATAAGTGTGTTTTATCACAGCCAGCTAAGACATCAAGTACTTATTCAACTGTGACCCTGTGCTGATTTGACTGGATCAAGAGATGCTCACAATATTAGTAAAGAACACCTCTGTATGCATTTGTGTGGGCATTCCCACATTTCCAGGGGGTTTAACTACAGAGGGAGCCCTACACTGAAAGTGAGTGACATCATCTGTATTGGGTAGGGACCCATATGGGAAAACAAGAAAAAGAAAGGCAGTAATATTCCCTCTCTCTGTCTCTCTGTCTCTGTCTCTCCTCTGTCTCTGTCTCTGTCTCTCTCTGTCTCTGTCTCTCTCTGTCTGTGTCTCTGTCTCTCTGTCTCTGTATCTGTTTCTGTCTCTCCTCTCTCTCTGTCTCTGTCTCTATCTCTCCATCTCTCCATCTCTCTGTCTCTGTCTCTGTCTCTCTCTCTTTCTCCCCCCTCTTCCCTGCCTGCCCCAATATTGCCTTCTGGTTGTTAATATGATAGGAGCACCTCTGCTCCCCCATGGCCTCCCTGCCATAATGGAACATCCAGAATCCTGATCTAAAATAAATCTCTTCCCCTTGAGTTCTTTTGCTTGGTGTTTTATCTTCATGTCAAAAGTTCAACATGAGGGACAAAGATTAATTCCAGTGTCACCTGTTGATAGGTTGTGAGTCATCTGACTGTCTTCAGAGACTGCATGGACCCCAGTCAGGGTGAGCATGAGAAATCAGGCCACTGCTGCCTCTGAAAGGCAGGGAAGATTAGTGAATGTACGGGGAATCCCTTTGGTCTTACCTGGAAAATTTAAATATTTCTCAATTTATGTCATAAAGCAGTTTTCCATTCTAGAGGTGAGAAAAGCAACCCCACAAAGATCAGGCGAACTGGTTAGAGTCATGCATATGGCTTGTGAATGCAGGGCAAAAAAGACTTGGACTCTTGCTGCAGGCTAGCTCCCATTGAACTCTGGCTACAGGTTAGCTCCCCTTGGACTCTGGCTGTAGGCTAGCTCTCCTTGGACTCTGGCTGCAGGCTAGCTCCCCTTCATCCTTTGGTCCTTAATGCATTATTGCATGCAGCAGATTTTCCTAAGCATCAGTCCAATTACTGCAGTGACTTTGAGCATGTTTGCAGCTAGGTCAGTGGTCCATGCAACAAAAGTGATTTTATAACAGATTTGAAAAACAGAGAGGGTACATGGCTCAGTTAGAGTCAGAGGAAAGACACCTTAGCTGACTTCAATAGCATATATAAAGGGATGATAGCACAGCAACTTGTCTCTCTGGGTACATATGTGTACACGCTGTTAGACCTGTGAAGTGATACTCCCAAGACCATATGAACAGTACATTGAAGTTAACCGAGAGCTCGGGTAGAGTAAAGACGGCAATGACATGTGCTGGAGGCCATGTTACCCCTACCTCCACCATATCAAGGTCCCCTGCACTTCTTAGTGACATCCAGTTTTCTTCAGAATATTTGATTTTTGTCTGAAGCAGACAATGCATATACACACCGATCCATCTTCAGCTATTTGAAGCGCTTTTGCTCTCTGTAGGAATTTCTGGGAGTCAAACTGTTACAAGTGCTCACAGCAGGGAAAAGAAAGACAGAATTGGTCTGAACATTGCAGCCTGAGGATGAGGCTGAATTACATTAAGGGGTCACAACACCACCTACACATTGAAGGAGAGCTTCAGCATCTCGAAGGCAGCTATAGCCCAGGGTTTGAGCGTGGCTCACAACATCTTTTTCCTCAGTAGGCTTTGATGTCTAACCAGAGGGGACCAATGCCATTTTCCAAGTCAGGCTATAGCTCCCTTACAGCAGGTTTTTCTCCCCCTTGATCTGATTTCAAACACTGTGGGCAGAGATGCCACCATGTGTCAATCACTTGTCTTTGCATAGAGGATGCTGGGGATCAGAGAGGGCTTGATTGTGTTACATTCAGGAAAGCCACTGGATGGGAGCTCCTCAAGTCTGAGCAGCTGAGCACTAGGATTAGAGAGTCAAGATCTGACAGTAAGGATAGATGTGCTTAGAGATAAATGGCACAAGGCTGGAAGCTCACCTCTTTTTAATAGTAATTTCTTATTTTTAATTATGTATATGTGTATGCCTATGTGTGTTTATGTGCACATGAGTTCAGATGCCTTTAGAACCCAGAGTTGCCAGATCCCTGGAGCTGAAGTTATAAGTGATTGTAAGCTCCCCAACGTGAGTGCTGGGCAGTGAATTCAGGATCTCTGAAAGAGCATTATGTGTTCTTAAGGGCTTTGTCTTATCGCCTATAAACCTCTTGGGATTCATTCCAAATAAATGTAGCAACGTGTCTCCTTACGAACATTCCTTCTCCTTTATTGACCAGAATAATAATATTTTTGTTTGTTTGTGTGATTTATAAATATATTCATCTCTGTGCGTGTTTATATATGTGGAATTCAGAAGACAATTTGAGGTACCTGTTTCTCCCTCCACCTTGGTTAGACAGGCTCTCTTTTGCTGCTGCATGGCTGAGCTATATCCCCCAGGCTGGCCCAAGAGCATCCAAGTGATTCTCCTGTGTCTGTCTCTCATCTTGCTACAGGAGTTCAGGGATTACAGAACTGAGACGTGGTGTTTGGGGTTTTAACATGAATTCTGTAGATTGAACTCAAGTCATCCGGCTTGTGCTTCAAGAGCCTTGACTTGACTTGTCAGCCAGTTTTTTGTAATGCCTAAAGAGACCATTTCCATACACAAAGATGGCTGTATTTTAAAGTCTGGTTTTATGAGTGTTGCTGTCTGGGTCATCTGGGAAGAGGAACCTCAACTGAGAACATGCCTCCATTAGATCGGCCTGTGGGCGTGTCTCTGGGGCATATTCTGGCTAATGATTGGTGTGGGAGGGTCCAGCCCACTGTGGGTGGTACCATTTCTATGCAGGTGGTCCTGGGTTCTATAAAAAGAACAGACTGAGTGAACCACTGGGAGCAAGCCAGGAAGCAGCTTCCCTTCATGGTTCCTTCCTTGCACTTTTGTTTTGATGCCCTCAGTGATGGTCTGCAACTTTCAAGGTGAAATTATTTTTTTTTTCCCCATGTTTTTTTCAGTCGTGGTCTTTATCACAGCAATAGAAAGCAAACTAGGACAGTTACATAACCCTATTCAAGGCATAGAAAATTTCCAAACTCCAGAAGTTTTCCTTGTGACCCCTTCCAGACAGCCCACTAGAGGGAATAATGTTCTCATTTCCATTATTTAATTGTCTGAATCAACACATAGAACACTCCAGCATCTCAGGAATATTTGTAGAATGAGGGCTTGAAATGCAGAGCTTTAGTCATTGACTGAACTAGCCTTGGGTGACTTGTGCCTAAGCAATACAGATTTAGGAGACCCCCCAGGAATGTGTGACCCTAACAGTCCCCTCCCTTAAACTCCCCCTGGAAGACCTTACCTGATCAATAGGCTGTCCTTCACAGGCTGTCCCCTGCAGTGTGACCTGCACCTCAATTTGTCATTGCTGCTTTTCCCAGCTATGATACTCTCTGATTGCGGCACAGTGTCTATGTTTACCTTCCCCATTGGATTCCATGTACAGGCTGTTTCAGCTGGCAGTAAGATGCATATATAGGTCTATGGAAGTTAAGCTTTCCTTCACAGGGAACTTCTACCTGACAAGGTGTTCATCTCAAGACCTTAGTGGAGTCCTTGGTGTGAAGAAAGGTGGATATGAAAACCTTTTTTGGTTTTTAGTGATGGGGTCTCATGTATCTCAAATTGGTCTTGAACTCATTATGTATATAAAGATGACCTTAAACTTCTGACCCTTCTGTCTCATGGGCCATTGCATCCAGTATAGAGAGCATTGGAGCATGAAGTCTGGGCTCTGTTAGATAGACATGTAACAACTATACATCTCTAGCCCTGGAAGCATGTGTTTGTAGAAGTCTACAAGCTATGTCATGGATCAACCTCATGTTTTTGTGCTTTAGATGAGAGTGTGTTGGCTGCATCATTTTCATGGGACCTAGATATTTACTCATCCTTGTTCTGTGGAAAACTTGACTGGCTTGTTTTCCCTAAAAGGTTGGGAACCTGGGAAACTGGAAATGTTAAAATGTAATAATCCTGCTTTTGGTTATGTTCCCAGCCCCCGTCCCTGAAACAATGGGTAGTCTGGAGTGTCATCAAAGCGTAAGATAGGCACGTGGTTGGCCAGTAGATTCTCTGATATTTCCTCTATTTTCTTTTCTTTTTGTTTTTTCTTCTTTTGATACTTTATTTACATTTCAAATGTTTTCCTCTTTCCACGTCTCCCCTTTGGAAACTCTCTATCCCATCCCCCCTCCCCCTGCCTCTATAAGGGTGCTCCCCCACCCACCCACCCACACACCCATCCACTCCTGTCTTCTCTCCTTGGCATTCCCCTATACTGGGGCATCTAACGCCCTCAGGCCCAAGGGCCTCTCCTCCCAATGATGGCCAACAAGCCCACCTCTGCCACATATGTGGCCAGCACAATGGGTCCCTTCATATGTATTCTTTGGTTGGTGGTCCAGTCTCCAGGAGCACCAGGGGGTCAGGCCAGTTGACACTGTTGCTCCCTCCATGGGGCTGCAAACTCCCTCAGCTCCTTCAGACCTTTCTCCCACTCCTCCATCTGGGACCTCACTCTCAGTCCAGTGGTTACTGTAAAGTGAAACTTGGGCATTCTGAACTTTTGGGCTAATATCCACTTATTAGTGAGTACATACCATGTTCATTCTTTTGTGACTGAGTTACCTCACTCAGGATGATATTTTCAAGTTCCATCCATTTGCCTGTGAATTTCATGAAGTCATTGTTTCATGAAGTCATGAAGCTGAGTGGCATTCCATTGTGTAAATGTACCACATTTTCTGTATCCATTCCTCTGTTGAGAGACATCTGGGTTGTTTCCAGCTTCTGGCTATTATAAATATGGCTGCTATGAACATAGTGGAGCATGTGTTGTGTCCTTATTACATGTTGGAGCATCTTCTGGGTATATGCCCAGGAGTGGAATAGCTGGGTCCTCAGATAGTATTATGTCCATTTTTCTGAGGGTCCGCCAAACTGATTTCCAGAGTGGTTGTACCAGCTTGCAATCCCACCAACAATGGAGGAGTGTTCCTCTTTCTCCACATCTTTGCCAGCATCTGCTGTCACCTGAGTTTTTGATCTTAGCCATTCTGACTGGTGTGAGGTGGACTCTCAGGGTTGTTTTAATTTGCATTTCCCTGATGACTAAGGATGTTGAGCATTTCTTTAGATGCTTCTCAGCCCTTCAAGTTTTCTTAGTTGAGAATTCTCTGTGTAGCTCTGTTTCCCATTTTTTTGGATAGGGTTATTTCCTCTATTTTCAACGCATAGACTCATACATGGGCTTTAAAAGGTTTTTCTTTTTTATTTATTTTTGTTGGGGTGGCAAAATACTTGACAAAACAACTGATGGGTGGGAAGGTTTATTTTGCCTTTTGTTTAGGGGTGTGCTGTTAATCAGAACAGGAAAGACATGGTAGTCTGAGCAGCTGATCACTTTGCATCTGTCCTCAGGGAATAGAGGCATATGAATTCTGCTACTGCTTAACCCCTACCCTTCTTAATAAGACCCAGGACTCCAATCCATGGCACAATGTCACTCACATTCAGGGTAGGTCTTCCCTCAGTCAAACCTTTCTGGAAACCTCCAGATAGAAATGTCCAAAAGTATGTCTCATGTCCTGTGTAATTCTAAATCCAGTTTAGTTGCTGAGGAAGATTAACTATAACAGAAGGATTCACAAATTTCTGAAATAATGCATAGAACTCTGGGCAATGCACTTATCCCCATTTCTCTGAAGAACACCTAGTTTCTTATTGGAGTTTTAGGGTCTCTGTATTACTCAAAATTAAATACCTCTGGTATACCCATTTTTAATGACACTTCCTCTAAATTCCATAAATGTCTTAAATATAAAATGAGAAAAGGAGGGGTAAGAATCTGGACCTGAGTTCTAATACTCCACCTGCTCCATTTCTTTTAAATAGATCTGTAGTGCCCTCTGAGACTCACTATTCCTCTGGATGTCTCTGAGATCTTAGGCTGGCGACGTCTAAGCTGGACTAGATGTTCATGTGCGTCTCTTGCACAGTCTTAGGAGAGTTCATCTTAGGTAGAGAAGAGACTCATGATAAGAATCAGTGCAAATGTTTCTCTTCATTTAATATTGTTTGTTACCCAGAAAGCCCTGTCCCTCACCCCTGCCTTTTTCTCCCTTGACCACTTGTATACATGCCTTCTGAGTCATACCAGTTTTAAACCAGCAAATTATAACAATGAGGAAAATCGAAATATAAAAACTAAATGTAGTTATATACTCTTTCAAGATACTTAAACACCAGGAAACACTATGCTGAGTTTACCTGATCTACTTTTGAGGAGACAGAGAGACTTGGGCATGCCACAATGTCTACGTTCACAAGTCACGTGAACTTGTGAATCTGCCATTTGAGATGGGGACATTTATACACTCAAGAAGGTGTTTGTTATTTTACTTCCACCTACCATTAGAAATACATGAAAAGAGAGTAAATGTTTGGAAAGATTAATACTGTATTTTCTTTCTGGTGGTCAGGAATTGAAAACTGCTAATGCCTGAAATAGGAGAGCAGTAAACTATGGGAGAAAGTCAATGGAAGAGCTTAATGCAGCCACTGCTCAGCCCCCACAGCATCGGAGTGGGTTTCTCTTCATCCTGTCCAGAGCCAGTCTGTGAATAATTATATTAAGGAATTAGGCAAAGTCATCACGGAGCTACAGAATATCACCCTTGAGGCCTCATTGGAGACTGATGGGAGCTCCTGGGGGTTGATAACGGCAGTCAGAGGCTCTATATATTTAAAATGCACAAAGGATGAGCCTAGAAATTATCTGCCTGCCAACTTAACTTCTCTACCTGGAACAAATTATCCCAAAATCAATTTGCAAACACCTTTGAGATAACAAGGTCTTGAGTAATAACCTCCATGGCTTTGTGAAGAAAAGCACCTAGCTTGACTAATCTGCTTAATTCCTTTCTCTGACCAAACGACAAGCAATAATGGAGGCAATCTGAAGTTGTTCCTCAAGATGAGCTTCGAGTCACACTGAGACTGTATTGTCCACCCCTGGTTCATGGTAGATTATTCTGCTTCTGGAGAACCTTCCAATGCTAGGTAATTAATTAAAAGAAAAAAACCACAGAATGACCCCTCTATCCCAAAGTCTCTGCCTGAGTCCCCAACTAAACTCAGGCCTTCATTTGTTCATCTGTGTACCCAGAGACTCTCCATGATAACGAGTGCTTAAATCTGCATCTGACTTCTCAACCTATCACCTCAACCCTCTGCTGTAGGATTCAAGGACTTGTTCATTCCTCTTGGCAGACAACCCTATTCTTGGCCTTTGGTCATGAAACAATACCAGACTCAGACAGGAAGGCCTGAAATAATTTGCATAGAGATGTCTGTGCCAGAATTATTTACCATAGAGGAACTTAGAATAGCCCAAGTGTACAACGATGAGAGAGTAGTTAGGATGGTAACTTGGTAATTACTCAGTACTTAGAAAAGGTAGAAAACTCCCTGTATCCCATAACTGAAACCATGAGGATGCTCAACGTGAGGGAAGCAAAACCCATCTTCATCTGGCCTGTGTGTCACTGAAACTAGAGGAAACGACCTAAGTATATGAGTAAGGACTGGATTAGAATCTGCAGAATGTCCAAGGCTGTTATGTTGGCTGCTAAGAGAGGACAGGCTTTCTCTTTCTTTCCTTCTGTGATTGCTGTGTTTGTCACAATTAAATGTAATGAACAGACCAAGTTTGTTTAAGAAAACGAAGACAAACACCAAAGATGAACAAACAAAATGGGGGTGTAAGTACTGGAGAGATTTCAGTGGTTAAGAGTACTACTGCCTGTTCTTGTGGAAAGCTGATGTTTGGTGATCAGTGCCCACCTCTGCTAGCTCACTGCTACCTGTAACTCCAAGCCTAGGAGATCTGATATTCTCTTCCAAACTTCACGAGCATCCTCACACACATGTGAATACTTACACAGTTATGTACAACCAGAAATAAAATAAATTCTTTGGATCATGGGGTGCATCTCAGAGTCCACATCCCTGAAAAAAAGTGAGTCCCACTCTCCCAGTAGAAATCATATTCCTCAGATAGGGGTGGGACTTCATAAGCTATCCATGATGGGGTTTTGGTTGATCTTATGGAAGTTCTGTACAAATACTATGCCTGTGTGAATATTAAATAAAATATTTAAATTTTAAAAGATTTGTTCATTTTATTTTGTGTGTATGAATGTTTAACATGAGTGTGTGTTTGTATATCACTTGTGTACCTGATGTCCATGGATGTTAGAAAAAGGTGTCAGAGCCCTGGAACTGGAGTTATAGATGGTTATGAGCCACCATGTGGGTGCTGGGACTGGATCTCAGGTCCTCTTCAAGAACAAACAAATGCTGCTATCCACTGAGCTATCTCTCCAGCTCCAAATAAAATATTTTTTTTTCAGAAAATAAAATATTTTCAGAGACAAGTGGCCACTTGGTAAAGTATGTGAGGCATACCAATAATCCCTAAATCTGGACAGACAAGGCAAGAGAATCTGGCATTTGAGGCCAGCTTGGGATACACAGTGAGTCTGAGGCCAGCCTGGCCTTCATATGGAGACCCTGCGTGGAGGTTGTGGATTTCATTCTCCTTCACTACTCTGTGAGTTTGGTTAGGTCTATTTGGTTAAGAATATATTCCCTAAGAAAGGTACCAAGCATATCAGTTAGCAGGTAACTTGGTATGACCTTTCTTTCCTTTGGCTCTTGATTCTTGCTGGCTCCTGCTGGCCAAGGACACTCTCTGCTGGCAGGAACCTGTCAGGGTAAGGGAGAAGCTGAATTTTTGTTGCACCATCTTTTTTTTTTTTTTTTCCTTCCCATCTTCTGTGGCTTTGACTTTATTTCTTCCAGACAGATTAAGTTGTATACTATCCAAGCCCATTGACTCTCAGAAGTGGAATCACCACTTTCTGATATACAATGCTGTGCACAGACAAATTCCACTCATACCTTAAGACTGTAAACTGAGGCACAGCTCTGGAGGAGAAATCTGAACCATATTAATAGAGTCATGCTTTAAAATCGTTGCGCCATCTTTTTCCTATCTGTGTTTATATCATCACCCGCAGAGGATTTCTGCTAATAGTGTATGGGATCTGCAGGGGAACCAACCGGAAGTCTCCTCCCTGAGAATGAGTTCTTGGAGCATCCAGAGGTTCTGTGCAAGGTGCACTAGTAGAAAAGCAATTGGTTGTTTCACCCAGCTACCTATCACGAAAATTACCAGCATGGTAAGATGTGGTGCAATAGTGTCAATGAAATCTTGGGATTAACCATCAGCTGTCTGATTGGACTTAAGGCTCCTTAATGGGAGGGAATTTATGACTGGTATTGTAAACTTATCCAGCTACCCAAGGCTGGTGAGATTCTGGACTCCAGCTGCATTTCTAGACCAGTATAGTGCTTAACTATATTCCACCTACTTAGCTTTATGCCCACGGATACATGTTCCATGTTGCTCTCACACCATATCAAAAGAGAATTCTTTTTTATTTTATTTTATTTTATTTTATTTTATTTTATTTT
>CM052701.1:16304122-16316519 GCA_028551405.1 Uromys caudimaculatus
GCTTGCTGCAAATTTCTTAGTGGTTCAGATACTTCCTTGTCAGGGGATAGGGTAGAGGACTAAGTCCTGGTTAGGGACACCTGGGTCTTGGTTTTGCTATTTTCTTGAGGAAGTTTAATAACTCTTCTGTACTTTTTTTGTCCCAATTTTTAAACTTTTTTATTGTTTGAGATTTGCATACATGCCTACAATGTAATATGGTCATAGACACTCTCCATTTGCCCCTTCCAACTTCTCCCTTAGTCCCCAACACCTCTCTTTCCTAAATTCAAACCTTTTGATGACCCCTTAAGTCCAGTTCGTGCTACCCATATATCCTGAGTGTGGGGCTGTCTGTGGGGCCGTGGGAAACCTGCCAGTAGCCACACTTTCAAAGAAGAGTGATCCCCCCCCCCCCAAGAGCCATCAATTGTCAATAGAGTCTCAGTAAGGAATGCAGTCTAGAGATCGTCTGCCCCATCTATGAGAGGATTTTGGCTACCTTGATCTTGGTGTGGATCGTGTTCAAGTAGTCAAAGGCTCTGAGAGGTCATGAATGTGATACCTCTTGTCATAGCTGGAAGACAGCATTTCACAACACACCCCCTCCCTCCAACTCTTATATTTTTTTGCTTCCTCTTTTGAGAGGTTCTCTGAGCCTTGGCAGTAGATAGCATGCTGATAAACATGTCCAATTTAAGACCAAGCTTCTTTTTCATAAAACAAAACAAAACAAAAATTTCATTAAAGAACCATCTAATTATCTAATTAACTAATATTTTCCCTCACCTTTTGTTTCTTTTCCTCTCTTTCTTTCTTTTTCTTAATTGAAAAGGGGTCTCATATATTCCAGGATGACCTTGAACTTCTGCTCCTCTTGTTACCAACTACAGGGGGCTAGGATGACCGGTTACTGCCATAGGCTATTTGCCTGGCACTACCATGAGCTACTGTGCACATTTTCATGTGGTGCTGAGGATCAAATCCAGGGCCACGTGCATAGTAGACAAGAACTCCACCAAGTTAGCAACATCCCGAGCTTCTCATTCTTCCTGTCTTATTAAGGTTGGATTTTTATCTGGCAATGGTGTTCACAGTTAAAAGACTACATTTCCCAGGACCCCATGAAGTTGAGTATGGCCATATGACTGAGTTTTTAACAATGAGACATAAGCAAATGGGAACATTCTTTGTAAGGGGCCAACAGTTACTTATGGCCACTTACTGCTTTCATTCTCATCCTTCTACATGACATATTTAGACCTAAGATAAGGAATTCTTGTGTACACCCAGGAGCAGAAGTAAGGCACTCGTTGTTCTGGGCTTTGAACCCTTGAGTGTTAAGTGGATGCAAAGAGATTCTCATACTAACTCAGCTGGATTGTCTCTAACTTCAGAGGACAGTAAGGGAGGGCTATGTCTCCTTTCACTCAACAAACATTTTTTTCAGTACATAAAGCCCTCGGTTCTTTAAGAGTCTTCAGATAATTACAAGGGGCAGGGGCACTATTAGTTTGCCCAGTGATTGTATCCTTTTGATTCCGAGAATTCTAGTGATCTTTGATAAAAATGGACTTTGATCAGGTTAAGCATGTGTGTCAATGAATTCAGTTTGGAGGACATGGCAAGAACACAGCACAAGCAATTCTGTTTAGATCATTCCAGTGATGGGTGATTAAATAGGGGGCAGAGTGTTCCATATGACTGGTGTGGCAAAAGCTCAACTGCAAGGTTGTGACAGTGCCCCATTCCAGAGCACACTGTTTATATAGACTTCCATGGACTTCTGTGTAGTCTGGGACTTGTAAGGAATTTCAACATAGGCTTGAGATTATGTGTTCTAGGTTCTCTCAGACCCATGACAGTTCTTCATGTGGGTAGGCACTCACTAAACCACAAAGCAGGCTCTCTTTAAAGCTGTGGTTCTCAACCTGTGGGTAGCAACCCCTTTGGGAGTCCAGTGATCCTTCCACAGGGGTCAGCTAAGACCATCTGCATATCAGATGTTTCCATTAGAACATATAACAGTAGCAAATTACAGTTATGACATAGCAATGAAATAATTTTATGGCTGGGGGTCACCACAACATGAGGTACAGTATTAAAAGGTAGCAGCATTAGGAAGATTGAGGGCCACTGATTTAGAGGTTGTGGAAGAGACAGCTGAGGAGGCATAAGTCTTCAGAGACTGACTGTGACGGCTTCTCTGTCTTACACGTTTTTCTCTGGGGACAAAGGGTGTCCTGGAAATCCAGACAAGTGATACAGGATAAAGATAAATGACTGCAGCAGCCCACATTCTCTACTAGTGAAATAGAGTCACAGAGGACCCCAAGACTGAAATGACGATGGAAGTGAACCATTGTGTTCTCATGAGCATCAGACTTCAATATGGTTGTTGGCAATGCAGCAAATTAAACAAGATGCCCCAGGCCCAGGGGCTACTGAGGAGTAGTATAAAACTCAGATCAACTCAGGGTGAGCCATTTCCTCTGAGCATCAGACAGAGCAAGACATGGATGGGCCACACCCAAGCCTCTTTCCTCTAAGTGTTCTGGGCTACAGTGCTACCCTTGGACCAACAGTCATTTCTTCTGTGGCTTATGCCCTACCTTTGTTATTACTTAATGATCTCTTTTCATCCAAACCATTTAGATGCAATTTTCAGCATCCATGGGATGAAAACAGAACTAAATTGACAAGCTTTACTCCCAATTTTGAAATTTGGGAGTAACTGGTCACTAGAGCCTCAATTTAATGAGTATCAGCATAGACAGTCTTTGTTAGCAGATTTAGGAAGATGCAGCCACATCCCCATCGCCCTGTCTCCAGTTTCTGCCTTTCAGAGGCACAGAGGGTGGCATGTTAAAGGACAGTGTTGACAGAAGCAAGGTCACGGGGCTGAGTGCTAAGTCCTAGGTATAGAGCACCCTGGAGATCTGTCTTATTTTATGGCCGAGACTCTGGGGAACTCGAAAATGGAAGGGATTCATCTATTAACTGTCACAGCTGGGCTTCTGGGCAAGGCTGAATGACTGAGAAATGGAGCCTGAAGTCTGCCGGAGGGATAGGTCAAGGGGAGCTTCTGGCTGTTGGCTGGACCAGAGTGTAGAGTGGGAAGGGCCATTTGTTCATTTTGTCCATTCATTCACTGAGCGTCTTTTCTGCGATACACACTGAGGTGGGGACTGGAGATTGAAGGGTGAGGGCTATTCTCTTCTGTTTCAAATGGCTCACCATTTCATCCAAAGTGGGACATCTATGAGCTAGATAGGATGTGCAGGCATATAAGCAACCATCCTGGGTGGGAAGCCATTGAGGCAGAGACTGAGGTAGAGAGATAAGTAAGTGTGGTTTCTTAGAAGACCTTCTAAAGGAGGGAAAGAAGCAGGAAGGACCGAGTCAGGGGAGGGTTACCTCCCTCTCACCTGCTCTCTGAGCTACTTTCTAGACCTGAGTTGCACATGTAACTCTGTGACTCTGAAAGTGCTGTGTGTCTGTGTTGTCTACCAGGAGAACTACCAGCCAAGAGTATCTACCAGGCACTCAAAATATGGTCAGTATGTCCAAGTTATTAAGCTATTTGATGTAGTCAGTTTTGATGTATTGAAGTTTATATATGTACCTATGGCATATGGCTGCCATGGTTCACAATACACCTGTGAAGCTTAGAGTTGGAAAGCAGTGTCCCTAAAGATACCTTAGGCCTCTGAGGCAATCCTTAGCTGCTCTTCCCGTGGGAAGATAACCATAGACAGGAAGGAAAAAAATGTGACTGTATTCCAGAAGCTGTTCCAAAAACAAATGTGAGATCTTAGCTTAGCCCATGGATCATAAAATCAAAAGGTGAAGCTTTGTCCTCTGCCTCCCTTCAGTAAGGGGCTAGCCTTGTATAACCCATGTCAGTCTGCCACTGGTATGAGCTACTAGGGAAGGGTGATACTTTATGGGCAAAGTGAATTCTGCTAATTGAAAGGGATTTCCTGGAGGAAACAGAGGGTCCTAGTAGGTTGCTTTGATTTCTTAGTCAACTGCCATCAAGGGATAAGAGGAACCTAGTAGTGTCTCCCAGAGTCGTTAACAGTTCCTACTGTGTGCTTATCACGGGCCAGGCTAGTATTGGATGGGCTTCTCCTGATTTATTTCCAACCAGTTATTTAATCTATAGAATAGCTCTAACACCAGCTGATTTGTGTCAAATTCACTGGTTTTCAACATTTCAATTCAGTTGGCTTTGTATTAATTAGCAAGACAGGCATTCAGTCATCTTCTCCTCTCTGTTAGATGTGTCCTACCTGAAACACATGCATGATGCCTGGTCATATGGCCTTTTTCTTCTGGATAACCTTTATTTGTTTTTAAAGACCACAATGACCTTATCTTTCTTCATTCTAGCTGCTTCTGTTAACTCTCTCCCCCTGTGGAGTTTTCCACTCCATGTTTTTCCTTCTTGTTGGCAAATCTATGTCTCAATGACTTGTTTCAACTTTGCACAAAGCAAAGGTGCAGCTTGTTTTGGCTGTAGGTGGTTTCTCTGGAAGATGACCCTATGAAAGACAAAGAAAAACATGGAAGAGACAGGAAAGGATGGAGCATGGTGTTGACAGGCAGCCTGCCTCTTTTTGTTTCTAAAGACAGCCTTCTAGATACAAATCTCGGAAAGTAGATACATGTCCCTCTTCTCCCAGACTCTAATAGGATGAAGGTTGTTGCTCTAAGACAACTCCTTTGCACTCCATTAAGACACAAGGTCAAGCATATTTTATTCCTTCAGTGAGTGTTTCTTCCCCAAAGTTGAGACCAGTATAGCAGGCTGCCTATGATCCCCAGGCTCTGAGCTGATGCTGACAGCTGTTATCAACCTTCAGAATATTCTACTAGTCATTTAAATCCAGGGGATTTGTTTTCCTTCCTTCCTTCCTTCCCTCCTTCCTTCTTTCTTCCCTCCCTCCCTCCTTTCTATTTTCCTTCCTTCCTTCTTTCCTTTCTGTCTTTATTTTTTTCTTTGCTTCATGGGATTTGTTGCCAATGAGGGAAGTCATGGCTCCCACCCAATCACTTCCCAGAGAGATTTCCTGGCTGCTCTTGAAGACAGGCCCTTTGGGGTACACTAAAGACTGCTTTGCTGAGTCTCTCTATTCAAGGGATCAATTCTATAGGGGAGGCAGGTTGGGAACTTGACTCTTCCAGGAAGATAGCTTTATTTCTAGTCCATCCCCTGGCTGCTGTACTAGACTCAATTGTAATAGATTCAGCTTGACAAACAGCATGATCAAGAAGTTACAGTAAGGTCCTAGGATCATCCCTGCGTGATCCTCAGCTACGACTCTGGGAGGACTTAGTGAGGTTCTGCCCTTCTGGTCAGTTTCTTCCTCTATGTAATGGAGGTGGTGGCACGCTTTCAGCTGGACTGCAAAGGAGGAAGTGGAGATATGCATGTTTAGGACTCTGTGAAGCACAGGTGGATGTTAGTTATCGATTACACACTAAGTGCTGGGATTAAGGCAGTGTAAATGGATTGATGATAATTATCCCAGAGCTTTACTCTAATATGTAGGAAGCCATGGCTCCCACCCATCACTGGCTAAAGAGGTTTCCTGGCTGCTCTTGGAGACAGATGTACTAAAGGATTGCTTTTCTGAGTGTCTCTGTTCAAGCGATCATTTCTATAGGGGAGACAGATTGGGAACTTAGCTCTCCCAGAAGGTGGCTTTATTTCCAGCCCATCCTCTGGCTACTTTACTGTACTAGAACCTAAGGCCAATACATTTGTATAAGTGAGAGCCTGACCTGCTTATGTTGAATCTTTGAGACAAGAACGGGAACTTGTGTGAACTTGGAGGCACAGGGCACAAGTACATTAATGTCCTGTTTTGGAGCCTGCACTGGTAAATCAGGCAAGTACTTGAGTAAGCATTTCATCTCAAGCACCCATTGCAGATGCCTGTACAGAGACTGGCATATTATGGTGTGTATATTGGGAATATGCTCTGGTTTGAGGTGGGTATATATTCTGATTCTAGAATCTGCAGAGCCCAAGAAGAAATTGTCTCAAAGCCCAAATGACATAGACCACCAGGTCTAGGAGAAATAGGGTTCTTAAACCCTTCGGCCACTTGAAACCTCAGTCAGTAGTGGGATTTTGGAGACGTGGTGAGGAACAGAGACAGGGCTTGAGCAGATTTCCAGTAGGACTATTGGGTAACTGATTTAGCTGGCACTTCCAGAACACTGTATCAAGAGGAGCACTTGGCATCACAAGCCTTTCCGTCCATATCTACATAAGGCTTCCTGTTCTGAGGACGCACCCAAAGCTGAGAATGCCTTGCTAATGAATGAGAAAGCACTATGAGCTCAGAGTGTAAGGTTCAGAACAGCTTGGTTTGAGGAGTAGCTTCTTGGGACAGACCAAGGAGTACATAATGGAGACTCTGAGGCCAACTCTCCAAGCTTCAAGTCTCGACTTCCTTATTTAATGACCATGTGAATTTGGGGGAAGTATTTAAGTTATTTGTGTCTGAGTTTTCCATCTCTAAAATGAAGGTAGTGTCAGATTATCTCCTGGGGTTTGGGATAACAAATAAATGATACAATCTATGTGAAATTTTGTCACCTTGGTGGCATATAATAGATAGCTTACTTTGTATGAGTCTATGTTTTATCAAGACAGTTCTGTTGGACTGAACCAGGCCTGGCCGATGTGCATCTTGGATCATCGGGAGCTAGATGGCCCGGGTAGCTTCAACTGTGATAATGATACTTTGCTCCATGTGGTCTGACATTCTCCAGCAAGCTACTCTGGGCTTGTTCTCACAGTCAGAGCAAGAATCCAAGACAGGAAGGAAAAACGCACAGTTCTCTTCCTAGCTTTCACGTGTCTGAAGTTTTCCATGTTTACATTGGCCAAAACAAGTCATGTGATCATGCCCCGTGTCAAAGTGGGAGGATGTCACATGGTTATAGAACAGAACAGCAGAGATACAGACAAGCAACTAAACATGGCTATAAATGCAGTCAGCAGCACTCTGGTCTTTCTAATAAACTTCCCAAGGGAGGGCTAGTCTTGGCAATACTCATTTCAATAATTGATCTCTCTCACTAGCTAATTGGGCTTTTTCTCATTGGGAGCTACTGATATTAAAGGACATAACACTATTACCATCCACTAGGCTCTTTGTTGATGCCAATTATTTAATATTTCTAGCTTGGGAGGCTGTGGAGAGTATCAGTAAGATAATTTGCATAAATCCTTTTGTTTAACTCAGAGCAGATGAGTTATATTAACTCTATAAATGTGACTTGTTATTTTTTGTGGATGTTCTACTGACTTCTTTATTTGTTTGTTTTATTGGTACTGTGTATTAAACCCAGAACCTTCTCTGTGCAAGACCAGTGATCTATCAGCAGACTATGCCCTCAGCCCTTAATTTTTATTTTGAGACAGTGTCTTGCTAAAAGCCAGATTAGAACTCATTCTGTGATCCAACCAAGCTGGGACTTATGATTTTCCTGTCTCAGCCCCCCAGGTAGCTGCAATGACATGCCCATGTCACCACGCCCAGCTTGAATTGTGGTTTATTTCCTTTGTTTTCATCATCCTGGGATTGCTGTATGTTATCTTACTCTCAATGTTGGCATTTCTATCTCATCTTGCCAGATGAATCTGACTCAGGATGTTAACAGCTCTCCCAATGTCACACAGCTAGTGAGGGGGAGACCTCATTTTAATTAAAAATTGGAATAGTCTTTTTATGGAGTGTGATATGAAAGAGAGAACACAGACAAGGGTAGAAGGTTTGAGCCAAACCCAAGGACATCTCACTTTGGGTCCTAGGATTTTAATTCCACTAGGCAGGACCTTACAGAGTATGCAGATGCTCTTCGGAGAGGCAGGTTTGCAGACATGTTGGCCACTAAGCACTCTCTTGTCTCCCAGACTGATCCTCCAGGCTTCCTGGGTAGGAGTGCTACTAGTACAGAAAGTTAGCTCACAGATCAGGGTTTATTTACTTTGTGTATTCTTAAGTCTTCTGGGGTAAGCTCAGCTACTCAGCTCTCTCAGCCCCATACTAGCATTAAAAGCAGTTGCTGGTTCCATTAGAAACTAGTAGGCAGTTAAAGACCCCAAATTTCACACAGGCGGATCTACTGTGGAGCTCATGGTCAACGATACCAGAGAAGACCATAAGTCCTAAATGTCTAGTTGGAAGCAGTTTTCTAGTTCTCAGTATCCAGGAGGAATACTGCCTTTAGCTCTCCCTGGATCTTGCTGACAGAGAAGCATGCTTATTGCTGGACATAGATGGGAAGGTCTTTACCCCATGTCCAGGAACATTTAACTTTAGGAAGTCTTCCGCCATCCTTGCAGCAAAGACTCTCAGTGATGACCACTAATGTGAATTCTTCCTTGCAAGACTTACTTTAAAAAATCAACAACAACAACAAACTTGTACTTACATGTATGTGCATGTATCTTTATGCATGTATGTACACATGCATGTGAGTAGCCCCTGAGGCCAGATTCCATCAGATATCCTGGAGTTGGAGTTGCAGGTGTTTGTGAGGCCCCTGATGTGGGTGCTCAGAACTTAACTCTGGTCCTCTGGAAGAACTGTAAGCATTCTTAATCACCAAACTATCTCTCTAGCCCTTAAATGATTTCTTGACAAGGGTTAGGTGGGAAGAGAGGGACAAGAGGGAAGAAGAAAGGCTCTAACAGAATAGATTTATAATCCATCAAAATATCACACACTCTTGCTTATCCCGGAGTCATCTGTGGCTCCACTGTGTTTGGAGGGTAGAGTTCTCAGTTCACGTCAGGATGCTAAAACAGACACTGCTGGCAGTAGATTGGCAGAGTCATTTCAGAAGGGACTGTAAATGTGTACCAAAGGCTTTAAAATGGTTCATAGTAATCTAATATAGGAGAAAATTACCATAAAGAATCAATCTAAGCCATGGATGGAACTACATGCAGGGAAAGGTATGGGAGCAAAAATTGGAAACAGACCTAAGTGCCCGAGAATAAGATAATGGTACAGTAAATCATGGCTAGTCCACTTAGTGGAATATTATGTGGCTATTAAAATGGTAATTATAGATGCTATTGAGCAACATGGGAAATGCTTATGATAGAATGGCAAATAAACCAACCCAGAGACACCACTGAGCATACACAATGATTTAAACTATGCAAAATTGGGTTTGTGTTGTCACAAATGGTGTAGCTCCAGCAGCAATCCGTATTCTAAATTTCCAGCCAGAGAGAGGTAGGGTACGGCTTCCAACTAGGAAGCAAAACAGGATTGACAGACAGGGCTGCCCAGAGAAAACTGATGGTAATCTCCATCCGCAATGGAAGTCTCCTATGAGTTTCAAATTTCTTTAGCAAGTTTTATTTTGCAATGAAGGCTGCAGAAGTTGTATTGCATAAATCTAAGTATTTTTATAGTCTAGAGTTTCTTCAAAGCTATATATTTTAATGTATATCAGGATTCAAGCAACACATGGTCTAGCAAGCCCGTTTGATGAACTCTCTGTATCTGGTAAGAGTGGGTGTGCTAGAGGGCTGTGGACCGAAACTAGACTACAACAGGTGGAGGCAGGGATGCCATGGTATGTTTAGACAACTATTTCATGAGGGTCAACTGTAAAGAGGAGGTGTCGTACAGGTTCATGGTTACTAAGGGATATCTGGTTAAATTCCCAACTTTACTGTATTGTTTGAAATGTCATGATTGCTATATAAAACCCAGACTAAAGAGGGAGACCAAATTCCCAGAGTGAGGTGTAAAGCACTTAATGTCTGAATAATTCTATAGTTTTCCTTTACATGACCTAAAAATGAAATCTTTTGATTAGTTTTTTTCATGTTCATGTTTACCAGAGTGGGAATGTAGATGTTGAGAATCAAGAAAACCAAGAGGCTGAGATAAAACAAAACAAGATAAAATCTTGTTCTTTGGGTAAGGGCAAGATATTGGGGGAAGTCCTCTGGTAAAGGTTTGCTTGTTTGTTTGTTTGTTTGTGTTGTTTCACTTTGTTTTAGCAGAATGTCATCCTTTGTGCTAAGTGACCATTCCTCCTTTTTGTCCTCTGCCAAAGGCTGAAGAAAATGGAGAGAGTGGATTGGGGCCAAGATCTGGGGAATGCTATGGGAGTATAGAGAGGTAATTAGGAGCTAGAACAGAAGCAACTGCAAAGGCAGCTAGCAGCCAAGACACCGGAAGTCCAGGGCTCTGAGGAAATCAGCAAGTCCTGTGGTCCTCCATGCAGGAAGTCTAGTGTCCAAAACTTATAATAAAGATGAGCACCACTGTTCTCTCTCCTATTATTTCTTGGCTTGTTTTTTAAAAGTGCACATGCCAGCCTCAGGTGGCTACAGAGCAACTCTAAAAGGATAAAATTATATTGTGACAAAGAAGGCTTCCTTGTAGGAGAGGTCAAGTGTGAATTTGGGCATTTTTTTCTGAACTGGCTCAAATTTAAAGGTTAACTTGTCCTCCTACTGGGGACATTAATAACTAAAAGCAGAAAATGGGAAGATAATTTAAATTTTTTATATTTGAGTTCTAAAATCTACCTCAAGCCTTATAATTAAGATGCAATGACAATCTTTGTAACAAATTTTTCCCCTGGCTTTTCTTTTGATATGAAGTACTTAAATGGGCTCTACTGTTATAGTTCTCCATTAATTTATGGGTTTATTTTATTCAGCATCATAGTATCTAGAAAATTCTTTATAATCAAAATGTAAAACTCAGATCCAACATACTTACTATGACTATTTTAAATTAAAATGATAATGTATCTAAGCATCTAAGTAAAGATACTTGGACAAAGAATGTGGACACTAACAGTGAGATGCTCTCTCCTGGTGCTTATTTAGTTCTGTCACTTGGCCTTCAATATGTATCTTATTTTCTTATACCTGAGCATGCACTTCCGGACATTCAGTCTCTTGAAAATACATTCTATATAGTCTAGATATGTTCAGTTGGAAATGAGACGGACGTGCATTCATTCAATTTTGTGTGGTGGCTCATCTTCATTCTCAACATAACTTTGAGCCAGCTTGTGATAGTGTTTCCACAGCAATTTAACAGAAGATGGAAGACCCATCCTATATATATGGCCTGCACCCTCCCTTAGACTGGGGTTCAAGAGAGAACTGCATCAAAAAGAAAAAGAAAGAAAGCTGAGTACCCGTATTTTATCTCTTCTGCTTCCTAGATGCTGTGTGACCAGCTACCTCACATTTCCTCTGCCCTGCCTTCCCTGCCTTCCCTGCCTTCCCTGCCTTCCCTGCCTTCCCTGCCTTCCTTGCCATGACTTGATGGTCCTTAAAACCTTGAGCCAGTGCCAAACATTCCTTCCTTACGTGGCTGTTCCTGGGTATTTGGTGACAGCAATAAGGAAAGTAACAAATAAGACTTACATAGATTAAGATCCACTGGATATTAAAGTAATAAAACATAAGCTGGACTTCGTATTTCATCCATAGACTTGGGAAAGAGACAAGTTGGCTCATATGGGAGAGGGAAGCAAGTGGAGATAGACACAAAAAGACATGAGTTGTATTTGTACATGGTTAGGACTAATCCTATAGGAAAGTGTGAATATTCCACCCTGCTGGACTGATATCCCAGAGCAGAGATTCTGACTTGTTTTACCAATGTTATCAACTCTCATTTCATTTGAGACATGGTCTCAACTCTGGTCTTGGAGACATGGGCTTAGGCTGTTAAACTGAATGACGGAGTGCATTTTCTACTGTTAGAATCAGTGCAACACTGATATTTGACTCTCTAACACAAAAGCCCTGAGCATCAGTGTGGGCCAACTAGTGTAACTATCCCCAAGGTGACGGATTCCAAGGAACCAGTGTAGAATAGCAGGATAGAAGACTGGAAAGAGATATGCGGAGTCAGTGCTTGTGAACAGTTAAATCTCACAATTCTTTATACCTATTAGGTCTTCTTATGCAGCATATGCCCTTATTTATAGATTGTTTATGTGGACCCAGGATTGGGTTTAATACTTTAAACGCTGTCTCACTGCTTTGCCAGCCTGGAGGTTGGTTTATTTAGGTTAGAGTTCCTTTATCCCAACTGCTCTGTTTATTTAACAAATATGCAATGAATGCCTATCCTATGTCCTCTACTTTCTTGAGCATTGAATACAACAGTGAAGGAATAGAGTACTAGCAAATGAATATCACTAGGTAATTTGAAAACTCAAGGTGGAAGATATAAAATGAACAAAGGCAGTAATCTGTCCCTGATGCAAGAGTGATAGAAGGCACACTGATCACAAGTCCTACCATCAATGTCCACCTTAAAACCCTATAGTGCATATGTCCACCTTAAAACCCTTAAAACCCTATACTGCATATGTCCACCTTAAAACCCTACGGTGC
>CM052701.1:16316619-16349201 GCA_028551405.1 Uromys caudimaculatus
TCAAGCTCATTCTTTCCACCAGCTAGAAGGTAGTAAAAAGAAGAGTCTACACCACAGCATAAAGCTTTTATAACCTGCATGTGACTGATATGAATTGTTCATTGGTACTTAATTTTAACTATTAAATATTCTTGCTTCTCCACCCATATGAGACTTTTGATTGCCCTTGGAATTATAAAGGAATACGAGGACTTGGTTACCCTCTATATGATCACAATATGCAGTCATTCTTTGGGTGTCTGAATGGCCTAAGAATATGTAAAATTAGCCAAGCACAGGGTCAATGTAGCCTCATATTACTGAAATCATCAGTCAGCTTTACTAATTTCATAAGTACCAATTTTAAGGGACATATTCAGCATTAAGTCAAGGACATTTCTTAAAAGTCCATGGCAGAGACCTCACTGGTAGCTAATAGTTTCTTCTTGTGAGTTATGTGTAAAACTACATTGTATGCAAATGCTTAAGCTGGCATAGACATTGGGCTTGCAGAAAACGGGGTGATGAGGGTTAACTAACAACAGACAAAGCATCCAGTGGGTATTTGCAGCTCCATGTGGCTCTCATTCTGGGAGGAGGTCTTGAGTTCACCACTCTCATTGTCTATGCATGGGAACCTCACCTAGTTTTATACAAAACCAAAAAACAAAATAAAAACCTAAGGCTTCCAGGAAGAGATGTTATGAACTCTATATGTACTTCTGGAATCTTAGCACATCCAAAACTAAGAATTATGACTGTGTTTGTTCAACAATAGTCATCTACACACATTTCTAAGCGTATCTGTTATTCTCATTACAAGCAATTCCAGCAACAAAAGAAATAACAATTTTTCAGGGATTATAAGTTCATATAATTGCACATCAGAGGAAAATATGGATATTAAAGTCTCGTAAATGTTGAAATGCAGCACATTGCTGCCTATTATTTTTTCAATTTCTTGCTCATGAATTTCAGTTTGAAGTACATCTATCCCCCACCACCACCACCATTTTGCCCTCTTGTTTATAGATTTCAGGAATAAAATTTACCATGACATGGAACTTAAGTATTTCTTGCTATTGAAATTCTCTACACTATAAACCATTTATTTCAAAATTTGCTTACATAGCTGTCATGACTCTTCTAGAGGCATATGTACCTGTTTGATTTTAGTTCAGGCTTCTAAGCGCATCTTTCTACAATTTGTCATCCTAGGCCCAGGGCTTTTAGTGACTTTTGTCTTATAGCTCTGTCATCTTGGTGCTTCCAAGGTCTTTGAGATAAAGGAAGAGAGAAATAGGTAGGACACACTGACTCTTCATAAGAAGTCTGTTTGTGCTTACAACTCACTGGCCTCAGCTCTCCAACAAGTTGGGGTTCTTGCTTCAGTTTTGTTTGCATCTCATATCAACACTGAATTGGGAATCGTCAGGTAACTCACCAAACTATGCTCATTCTCCCTACCCTCAATTATAACAAAATGTCATCCTGGAGAACAAGCAGGACCTGCCATTTCCTATCTGTGTGATACAGAGTTTTCAAATTATGTGGCTACTCTCCAAGTGAAGTTGTGTGTCCTCCCAAAGATTGATTGCTATTTTAAGTCTGGAAGATGCCTTGCAGTGTTTGATCTAACTGTGGAACATAAAATACATTCAGAGTTTCAATATTTGGGTTTATCTATTTCTCCTCACTAGTGTCAATCTAAGAGAGCAAGTGCATAGAGTTCTCTAGTGACTTGATTTCAGATGGCTTCTGTAGCCATCAAGATGGGAGACTTTTCAAAGACTTAGAATGCTCAAGGTCTAGTTTCTAGCCCGAGTTGTGACAGGCTGGATTTTGTTCTTCATATAAATTGCAAATGGAGATATAGACTGCAGTCATTCTCAGAATACATTCTTCCACTTGGCAGTTTGGCTGAGTATTTTCTGAGTTGTACTTTCTAAATAGATTGCCTATTACTAGACTTGATAGATACTATCATGTGAAACTAAATCTACTTTCAAGACAAATCTGTGACTCCCACTGTTAGGACACCTATAAGCAAGTGACTTTCAGCACATAGTCCTGTATGTGGGTCTCATCAAGCTATCCTTGCTTTGATGATTGGCAAAAAGGACTGTCGGAACTCAGGAAAGCATTTATACCAATGGTCACAGCTTAAAACAGTAAAAGAACACAGGTTGAGATCAGCACGGGGCTGATTTGAATGAGTGTACATGGTAGAACACAGGAAGAACCAAACATGAGGTTTCAGCGTTTCCCTCAGTGGACTTATACCAGCAGTGTGTGCTCTCAGCTATAACATGTGACAACACATGGGAAGTGGCCAAAGTGGCCATCTCCTGAGCCTTGGGTTCATGGTTTTTAATTGGAGGTGAGTACTACAGGCTTAACATGATCATTTGACTAACCCCACTCCTTGGTTGAGCCCTCCCCAGAGACCAAAATGGTAGAGCATAGCCCAGGGGTGCAGATGGACAAAAACAGGCATCACATTTGTTCAGCATCAATTTTTGAACATGTCCCAAGGCCTCAGGTATCCCAAGGGTCAGACTTGAGACTTCAAGGGCTTCTTGAAGATCTCATCCCCCAAGTAGGTCAGTGTCTCCTTTGTCAGACAACATTTTGCCCCTTAAACTTAACCGAGTTGAGCCTCTTATGCAAGGATCCTCTGCAAGAAGCATGTCAGTCTCTGAGAGCTACCTCAACCAAAGTCATATTGCTTCTTAGGGCAGCCAGGGTCACGATCCACTGAAGCACAAGGTATGATGCCTGACATCTTGGCCTTACCACAGGACGTTTAGCTGGACCATTCTAGCTCCAGGAGGCTGACTGAAGCTATTCTTGAGTCTCCACCACAACCATATTCTGCCTCACTGCTGCTAACCCCTCTTCATTTCCATAGCTGTTAACATCAAGGCAGCCATGTGATGAATGCCCTCCCTGCTGAGTTCCGAGTCTGCTTCTCAGGGGAGCTGTCAGGTGACAATATGTGAAGCAGTATTTTCACTTGTTGCTCATTTTATTTTTTCTGAATGATTTTATTTTGGTTTGTTTGCCAGGATCATTATTGAATTATGGGCTGTTGAAAGTTAAGTTGGGAGGAAAAGTGCTTTTCCTTAAATAAATAGTCTCTATGTATTCACCACCGGGTGGTAGAAAACTTCCATTTTTTCTTTTTAAAATCTATTTCCCCAACATTAGGCTTCATCTTCTTGGATTTAGACTTTCTGTACAGGAAGGATACAATTTTCTTTGTTACCTCAGTTTACAAATATTAATTCCTCATGACACCATCAGCGATCTTGTAAAAAACGGGCATCTGGCTGATGGACTGGTTACTGGCACAATTGTTTTAGTTGCGGATTCTTCTCTCTGGACTTGCTTCTTACGTGAGCTTCATCTCTCTCCCATGACTAAGATAAGAAGACCCTAGGAATGAAGTCCTGTCAGTAGTCCAAGGGGACAGAAACATCAGGCACGTAGAGAGTACCTGTGACATCAAACTCTGTGCATGGTGGTTCCCATATTTCCAAAGATACTGATCCTAATTCATACCCAACATTCTTAGTAGTAGCTACATATATCCTGCTGTCAAGGCCATTGTGAATTATATTAGACTAATGCTTCCAGTCTCTAATAGTTCTTGTTTCTGGATACCTGCCCAGCAGATACTTTAACACCTTATTGTGTGTCCACACATTTATATAGAAATTTGTGGATACATAGCGTGGGGTTTTAAGTTAAAGTTTATTAAATAAATAAAGTGTTGAAAACAAGGAGATTTTAATATTCTGTTTACACTATGAATCAAGTCACACCAGATTTGAAAAGTAGCGATGAATTATTGCCATCTATGTACCTGGGTGGGATGTGATGCCATGCCTAATTTTGTCTGTCCTCCTTACATGATGGTGAGGAAGTACGGGGCTCTTTTCCCTCTCTCACCCTTAAACATAATTTTTATAGTAGTCTATTAAAACTTCTGTAACAAATTAGCACAACTATTGTACTTTAAAAAAATAAATATATGATAGTTATACATTATCTTCTAACTTTCTAGAGATCAAAGGTCAAAAATAGGTCTCATCGTATTGACGTCCAGAAGCTCTTGGGATAAATCCATCTTCTTTCCTATCCTAGCTGCTAGAGCTTACCTGAACTTCTGGAGGAGAACCTTCAAATCTTTCTCTGACTCTCACCTCTTTCAGTTATAAAGACCTTTGTGATTATTTGGACTACCAGGTAATCATAGGTAAGGACCCATTTTCAAAATCTTTAATCATATCAGTAGAGTACCTCTTATAAAGTACAGTGATACTGCCGCATGCTCTGGTGGTTAGGGTGTAGATATCGTTGGAAGCTGGCGATGTGGGATACAGAGCATCTTCTGGTTGCCTGTCATAGTGGGACTATCTATGTACTGTGGGACCTATTGCCAAGATCATCTGGTTTTGGTTTTTGTTTCTTCAATTGTATAAATGCTTCTCAGGGCTGTTTTGAGTCATACCTGGTTCCTCTGTTCTTTGATCCTTGGCCTGTGATTGGACCTGTTCACTACAGGCAGCCAGGGTCATGATCCACTGAAGCATAAGGTATGAATACCTGATATTTGGTCTTAATATAGGGCATTTAGCTGGGCCACTGGTTTCTTCCTGTTCTTTAGTCAACTTTAAGTCACTGCTGGTTTCATAAGCTACTCTCTTTGTTCAGGGTCTTCACTCAGAATACCAAGGGACACTTGGGTTCTGCAAAGTGCTAGAGGACCACTGAGAAGAGCTCTCTCACACCAGGTACCCATAGAAGTACTTTACAATAAGCAATGGTGTAATGTACCCTGATGATGGAAGGGTTGGAAGATATATCCAATGGTGTGGAAATTCTCATTCCCATTCGGTCACGTTCCCCTCGTGCTGAGATGTACACCAGCTCATTTGTGGCATCTGTCATGACACAGTTTCTTTAACTTGTCCTCTTCTTAGCACACCATCAGCATAGTCGACTGATATGTGCATTCTTTGACAACTATAGTTCCATTTTCTCTATTTAGAAACAAATGTAATTACTTAAACTAAAGAAGACAGATCTACTTTTGCAACAAAGTCAAAACATATATCAATACTCATCTCTATAATTATCTCTCAAGAAAAAATATCCTCACTGGCTTTTCCTAGTAATGAGGAAGAGTCTTGATAGTAGATGGTACTTATGAAGTTATATGGGTCAGTTCTTTATCTCACACATGAGCCAATCTTAGCCAACTTGCCCCAGGAGTCAATGGCTCATGAAGACCAAACTTAAATACTTTTTATAGCATAGGAAAACACTAAAGAATACATTTTTGTGAGGCAAATGTATCTAGATTTGAATTATTACTGGATATATCACATGCCAAGTTGAGTATATAAAGTTCTATCAAGTACATATTTTGTGTGTGTATGTTTGGGGAGTCACATGTGTCTATCATAATGACTGTTGAAATTATAGGAGTAAACAAATAACCATAGTTAGGTCCTAGCAAAACGTTATGCCCTAGTACATGCTATCTTTGGACCCTGGGTCCTAATCTGCTGTCTAATATCTTGAAAATTTTCATGATTCTAATAATGAATACTAAAAGCTTACTTTCAAGATATTATTGGAATTTAATTGAGATAGTGTGTGTAAGTGTGTGTGTGTGTGTGTGTGTGTGTGTGTGTGTGTGTGTGTGTGTGTGATACTTAGTACAATACCTGGCCCAAATAGATGCTCTATATGTCATTTGATAGATGGATGTGTAGATGTGTGAATGAGATAATAGAGCTAGGCGGGGAGAAAGAAAGAAAAGAAGATAGGAATAATCATCTCAAAAACGTATTGGATAACATATTTCTAATTTCTAGAACAGAGATCTCCCTAATTAGAGGGATAAGGGAATAAACAGTGAGCTAGTCAAATGACTTAAGATTTGTCACATGGACAGAGCAATGATGCTGCGATTTCTCCTTTGTTCCTCATAACTGGTCTCCAGGAATTGATGAAGATCATTTACATCCCAGCGTAGCCTCCACATTTCCAGTGTCTTGACCCTACTGCACCAATCCCTGATGATTAGAGGGCTGTGGTAATTCTCAGGTCCTTTGGTTCTTTCTGTCTGTTTCTACAAATGGTTGACCTGGCTTCTGCATGAAGGAACCTCATCTGGGACAGTGCCCTCATACCCAAGCAAAGATAGACTTCACAATCTTTGAACAACTTATGAAAGTATCCTCACTGCTTATTAAGTGTTCTTGGGAAAGAAAAACAAAGAGGTTCACAGTGGTGTTTCTACCTTTATTTTTCATATCTAAAACAGACTATGGAAGCACATTAGTGAAATCAATTAACTGAATTTTTGAAAAGACAAAACAGAATATATGCAAATAAAGTTTTCCTAAAACATTGAAAAGTAGACTTATAGAATTAATTAGTTGAACCATGTGTGTGTGTGTGTGTGTGTGTGTGTGTGTGTGTGTGTGTGTGTGTGTGTATCCAAATATGGGTATAAAAATCTTTTGCCTACCCTACTGCCTAATTATTGGCTCAGATATATGTGGCTTGTTCAAACTACCACACAAATGCTACTTTTCATGATAAACATATGATTAAACAGTATGATAAAATATATCCAAAGCTTTTTAAGAATTTGAACAAGAAGAAAAGTGAAATTGTATGGAAAATTGAAGCTTACTCTTCCAGAATCTCATTGGTGCGCTTGGTCACCCAGGGTCTGGCTTGAATAGTGTGTTCATCATTTAGGATGAATTAGATGAAAATATGCAGAGGTTTTGATTATTTCCTGTAAGAAACGAGATTGGATCTGTGTGGGGATGCTTCACAATCACATGTAAGTGTTATTTAAGTGAATATGTACGTGTGGTACCAGCCGATGCATCCTCATTACAGCTTATTTTCTGTAGGCAGAGAGGTGAGATCCTAGTCAAGATTTCTTTTCACCTTTGTTGCTAGACTGAGGATTGAGGAGGTGACAGACACCTCCTAGTCAAGCCAGAACCATCATGTTGGATATGTATCTAATGTCCTGGACTATGCCAGGAAAGAAAGTCTTTGCCCTGATGCACACAAATAGAAAATTCTACAAATTTTAATTAGTTTTCTCATCCTCATGACAATGTACCTAATACCTCTTGAAGGAAAAATATTTATTTTAACTAATGGTTTCAGAGGGTTTAAACCGATTTACTTTGCCCCATGTGATTAGACAGAACGTTCTAGGGGTGGGAATGTGAGGGAGATGAGGATGCCCACCTCCTGGCATACAGGAAGTAGAGCAAGGGAAGGGCTAGAGACCAGGCAGAACCTTCAAGGTCATGTCCTTGGTACCTGCTTCCTCCAGCGAAGGTGCATCTTCCAACATTCCCATAATCTCTCAAAAATAGTGCCAGTACCGAACATTTGACTATAAGCCTGCAGAGGGACATTTCCTACTCAAACCATAGCCCCACTTAACGCTCTGACTACTCCCACAAGTCTCATTCTCTCCATATTAAAGAGAATCCTGCATAGAGGCTCCTCAGTGAGTCTGTGGGAAACCCTCTGGTTTCTCACTTTAATCTCACAGGATCTTGGGAATGAAAGGTCCAGGCTATGGCTAGGAAATTCAGAATGATCATCCTCAGAGCTGGAGAGTGACAAGGACAATGGGGACAGAATATCTTTAATGTACTCAGTTAAGAGTCTTTTCTCGGGTTCTGGAGCAGTAAAGTAAGCCGGGCTTCAGCTGTAAGTTAGGACTTTCAGCTGCTCAACCCAAGTATGCTAGCATAATCCCTGAGCTCTTTCATCTTGATACACTTTAGTGGACCTTCAAATTTGACATTATCTATGGGGTTATTATGTCAGCATTCAGTGTGTGTGTGTGTGTGTGTGTGTGTGTGTGTGTGTGTGTGTGTGTGTGTGTGTATGTTATAGGTGTGTGAGTCTGTGTGTATGTGTGCTGGCAAGTTTTATATCAACTTGACAGAAGCTTGAGTCATCTGAGACAAGGGACTGCCAATTGAGAAAATGTCTCCAGAAGCTGCCAGGAAGGTCCCAGTTGAGTCATAGCCTTTACTATGTCTCCCCTAGGGAGGCAGTGGCCAGCAGATATGTATTTTTATAAGCCATTCTAGGCTAGTCCTGATTCTTCACTCTTCATTACATTTGTCTTGTTTCTCTCATGTTCTCTCTGTAGACTGCCTCCAACACTTTGCAGGATGAGGTGGGTCACTGAATACCAAATGGGTGATATTCTCTCACTAATGATTCTTAATCAAGTCTGACTTGAAGCTGTCGTATTTCATAGCATCCCAGCCCTCAATCTCAGATTCTTAACATGCTCTGCGTTTCTCCTTTGCCTGCTGTTTTTCATAACACTCAGAGCTAAGTTGGACCAAGGAAATTAATACTCCAAACACCAGTCTCATGTCAACTTAGGGCATCCTGCAACCTTGTGTGTGTTGGCTTAATTCTCCCAACATGCTGCTTGGACCCGTCTTTTACCTGATATGTCTTTCTTTTTTTTTTTAAAAAAAAAAAAAAAAAAAAAAAAGCTTTCTTTTTCAGCTGTTTGAGCAACACAGTAAATGCAATGGGCTACTTGCAATATTAATAACCAATGTGGTTTTAACCTTATGTTCCTGATAAAGGAGTTCTCTGCCGTTTAAGGCTCTGGGATGAATAATAGCTGAGTGTTTCTATTGTCCTCTTAAAATGGAGCTCACTATATGTTGAATCTCAACAGCACGACTTTTTATAGGTTGTGAATAGCATAAAGGCCCATCATCTCGTTGCAGGCTGTGCCAAGTGAATGGATAATGGCGAACCAATTATTATAAATAATGCCTTGTTTCCTTCTGGCCCCTGTGCAGATTTCAAAGAATGGAATTCTATTAAAGGCTTGGAGATTAAATTAAGTGAGACACTATTAGAACCAGCACCTAGCACAGTGCCTGGCACATGTCCTAACTTCACGCTGGCTGAACTGTGTGATCTCAGTTCAGCAGTGCCTCTGTTGTTCTGCGTAGGTGATTTTGTTTTGTGGTTGTTCACTCTGCCATGAGTCTAGTCCTGGGTCAAGCCTGCCAGGGCATGATCCCAGGATGCTTTGCAGTACTCCCAGAATGCTGCTGGATGGGGCTGGTTGCAGTAGAACTAGAGGAGGCAAGCAGACTAAAACATTCTAGCCTTAGGGCTAAGCTTAGTGAGTACAAAGGTAAGGTTGTCTCTAGAATCTGGGAAGATCAGGAGATCTTGCTGAAATGTTGGTGGGGAGCATTCCAGAAACGCACCTATGAATTAAACATGCTGGAGGTCCTGCTGGGTGGTGAACTAAGGTATTCTTTAAGCTCTGATGGTTCTAGGACCCTTGGAAAATAAGGCCATATCTCCTAAGCCTCACATTGTGATGGAACAGCACTGAGTCCTATCACTGCTGCCTTGCATCCTGTTCCAGAGTTTAACTCCTTCTTGTGAGCATTATTGAGGTAAGGGTGGTGGGTTAAGTATGCTTTAATTTCTAAGCTTTTGATTGGTTTAACTAATAACTAGGTGAGGTATTTTCCTGTATATAAAATTGTTCTCTTCCCATGATAACCTGTATTTTAAAGCCATTAACTTTTGTTTCTAATCTTGGCCTCAATTGTTCTATGTGGCTTGCTATTTAACATCCTGCTAGTCACAACTGTAATTCCATCCAATGACAGGCCAAAGACCAAGGTGAGTGGACAGCAGGAAGCACAATCCAATAAAGATACATCTCTAATAGTTGCAAGTTGAGATGGTAATTTTAAAGCCAGCATCACACAACTCAATGGCATGCCCATGAGAGTCCTTGACATGAATTAAATTTGAATAATCTCCTATCTCAGAAAAGATATTCTTCCTTTACCAAAACCCTGCACATGGAGGGTAACTATTGAAAATTGCGGTTATCAAAGACTTGAGGAAAATTTTATTTGTGAACATTTATACAAGAAATATCAAGTCCTTCAGCTCATAGCCTCCTTGCCCTCCTGCTTTTCTTTGTGCCTTCAAATGGATCTTTGGTTCTTCTAAATCTCTGTCAACCATCCACTCAGTCACTTGTCTTTGTATGCATGCGTGTCATTAGAAAGGAATGTGATAGTTGGGTGAAGTCACCATGCAAGAGAAAGAAAGGTAGGTAGAGACTTGTGACTCACCAGAACCTAGGTAGTGCTCTAACTCATGGGGGAGATGATATTAGGGAAGGAGAGGGAAAGAAGTAGCCATAACTAGGGATGCAAGCTTAAACATATGCTCATTTTGGGGCCGGGAGAAGGTGTGCAAGCAATCCAAAGCAAAACTGTAGAATTGTATTTAAGGATGCAGTCATCAGAATTTCATGTTTGCTGGTAATCCCTTAAAGAGAAGGAGTAAAAGAAATGACCAGTACAGCAGCAACAGTGTTCATGGCCACCATTTTGCAAAATATAGGGAAGAGGAGAGCTCATATGGAATGGGTAAGGACAAGAAAGTGGGGATATCTTCCTTTTACTCTCCAGCTTAAATTGGCTATGAAGTAGAGTGGAGGGTTTGGAGAGATACAGAGATACAAGGTCTGGTTCTCCAGGGCAGGAAAGAGACAGAGTTGTGTAAATCCCTGTAGGAAAAGCCTATACAGAGCAAGTGCTGGAAGACAGGAGTAGAAGGAGTAATGGATGTGGGTGAGGATCTCGATGAGGCTGGAGGGTAAGGGTCCAGAACCCAGGGAACTAACAGCCCTCTGTTTAACGGTAGCACAGAAGGAAATGGGTGTGAATGGAGGTTCAGACTCTCCAGGGAGGGGCAGTCATAACATTCCTCTGGGGTCTATGAAAAGGGATGTAGGATCATCTCTTATGCAGGGGGAAGAGAAAAATTCAGGAAAATGACAAAGGTCTGAAAAGGCAGGCCTGGAGATCAGGAGAGAGGATGCACGGAGAGGATGGGGAAGGACTAACTCTTTTGACCTTGGTGCCCTTTGCTGTCACTGAGCTGTCTTTTCTAGCAGGACTCAATGGCCTACTTGGCATAGATTCAAAGGGAGTGGCTGCCTGGGTTCGGGTAAGATATTACAAATTGAATTGGTCCCTTTATCTGTAGAGTCCTAATTCTTGGATGACAGAAGAGACCTTATTTGTAAATAGGGTCAAGTGGAAATAATTAAGTTAAGATGAACATACCAGGTTGAACTGTAATCCAGTGCTACCTGTGTCTTTATGAACAAAAGCAATTTAGACTTACAGACAGACACACTGGGAAATACCAGGGGAAGATACACATGGGCATTGGGGTGATGCTGCCTTAAGCCAAGAGATGATGAAGGAAGGTGGTTTTCAAGTCATTAGAGGAGGCAAAGAAAGAGAGAAGGGGAATCAAACCTGTTGACACTTTGACATCAGACCTCTGGCCTCACAAACTGTGAGCCTATTACAATTTCGGGGTTTAAGCCCCTCAGTTTGTGGTACTTTATTAAGGAAGCTCTGGGGTCCTGATAGAGATTGGGACATTTGATTTGGTTTTTTTGAGGATGCAGTATTCTTAAGGAGATAGCCCCAGGAATACAAGGCAGGTAAAGAGAGACAAAAGGCTACAGGGGGAAGGGAAAGGAGGCGCTGTAGTATGGAAATGTTCTTCAGCCCCCACAGTGCTAATTGTAATTAGACCATAGGATCACAGCTTCTTGGGGAAAGTCTCTACCCTACCCGCCCATGAGTTCCTCAGCAAAGGTTAATCCTAGCCTCTGGGTCCTTGCTACTATGATCAGGATGTTACACACCAGATTAGAACTGCAGCTTAGATCAGAGCCAAGGTATTTGCAAATCTTTGGTTCATTGTAGGCCCTGGCTTTCATTTACATATGATAACCACGGACCTTAGATATCCTCAGAGGGACTTTCAAATGATCTGAGCCCTGCGCCTCATCAAAGGCCTGTATAACTAGGATGGATTTAATGGGCTATTCACCCCCATGATTCAGCATTTCCTAAGTTCCAGCACTTGGAGAATTTGCTCATTAGCTGCAAGAGGCAGCTTTTTAATGGAATAAAATAAGAGGAAAAGCGGGTTGTGGTTTCAAAAGTTACTGTGATTAAAATCATATGGACAGCTGCTGTTCAGTGTAGTGTTGCCCAGTGTGAATGAAAAAGTACTCTGTCTGACAGCCACTGGGCTGTAAATTCTGTTTACTGTATAGATCTTTCTGTGCCTCTGAAGTTTCCAAAGCAGTGTGAGTAGATATCATTGGTAGACCATCCATTTCTTTAAAATAATCCTAATATAAAGAATAACTGTCTTCATTGAAGAAAATTTGTAACATACATTTAAGCAAATATCTTTTAAAAAGCAGATAATCTCTTGAGTTTTAACATTTAGGGTGTGTATCCATCTGGTGCCTTCGTCTCTGCTCATACATATATATGCATACATTTACTAATTTGGAATCATACGGTAAATACAGTTTTCAAACTTGCTTTAGTTAACACATCCTGACCACAATCCTATGCTTGGATATACGCTCTCAGTGGTCTGCCATGAGGTTATTACGATTTATTTAATTGATCTCCTTTCTTTGGAAATTTAGATTGATTTTCAGGCTTTTGCTATTTAAAATGATTCAATGTACATTTTTCAATATGTAATTAAAAAAAAAAAGAAAAGAGAAAAGCCCGAGGCTTCTGGGTTTCCATTCTGATCTAAGGAAGGCAGCCAGGTAACGGCATTAACATCTAGGTGTAGAGGGATGTTGGTTGCTCCAGTCTCTCTGCCTCCTTTGTGCACTAGATGCAAGGTCCTTGGAGGAGGTCATTGCCTGATCTTTAGTTGAGCCACCTTAGCGGGGAGTTCATACAAGCAGAATAGCCATTGGAAATGTCGGCATGGAAAATGGACCTAAGTGCTCAGTGCAATTAGAAGGGGGTGCAATCTGAGGAGGTGGTTCCTCCCTGACGAGCTGGGGCTGTGTGACTCACAGCAGAAGGGGGTGCACTCGGGTGCTTCTGCCCCCACACTTTCTCCATCCTCTCAAGACAGAAAATTCATAAGCTGTTCTCAGTGACAGTTGTGCAAAATGAAAGGCTCTGTGAATGTGTGGAGAATAGATTATCCTGACTGCTGTTAAGCGTTTGACAAATTGGGAGTTTTGTCATACATCAAAGAACAATAGAGGGAGAATAAGGAACGATGTGCATCACATAACTACAACATACCTGATGGCTCCTGGTGTCATTTATCCTCCTGGGTGATGGGGATGAGGGGGACAGGAAGACACGTGGGAAGAGGGAGGTCACTGACCCCAGCAGGCTTTAAAAACCAACCCATGATCAAGATCAAGGGCTATGTGTCTGGATATACCAGGCCATTTAGGGTTTTTCTCATTGTGTTTTCTTAAACTATGAACTACCAGGAGAAATGTCCTGAATCTGATAGGGAAGGAGTCTGTGAAGCTACTGGTGGGCCAAGCAAGAGTCTTGTGTCCTCCAGAATGTAGAGAATTAGAGAACGAGCTGCCTGTAGTCAGGTAGAGCTACATCTAGAATAAAGACAATGGGAAGGTAGGTGGCTGAGAGGCCGCTCTGTTTTTGTTTTTTCCCCCAGCCACAGCCTCTACCACCCTTAGCAGCTCTGTTTTTGTTTTTTCCCCCAGCCACAGCCTCTACCACCCTTAGCAGAAGGATACAAAGCTCCAGGAGGGAGCAGTTTGGTTCAGTCTTGGGGCACAGAAGAAGAACTTGCATAGCATAGACAGTGGATTCCATTATAGATGGCAGCCTTGGCCCTTATGTACAACATAAGGTAGAGAAGGCTAGAGGTAGCAAACTGGCCTGAAGGTTGGGCTGTTTGTAGAAGGGGAGAAGGACTTGACAGGGGATCTTCGTATTCCTTTAGCAATGGGGTGTTGATGGTGTGGGCAGCCTTTGACAGCCATGCGAGGCTATCTCTTCAAGCCTGTGATGTTGGTGTGTGTTTATAGCAAGAACCAATAGAGGGTGACTTATGGGAATGGCGGAAAGGCTATAAATCTCATTGCAGTGATGACCCCACAACTCTATGAATGTACTAAAATGCATTTATATAATTCCAAAGGTTGAGCTATATGACATGTGTATTATGTCTGAGTTAAGACACTATTCCTCCCAATCCAAGGAAAGGAGACAGAATGTCTGGCACACAGTGGGGAACACATTTATATAGACTTGAGTTTCTTCCCATCTCACAGATGCCTATGGAAAAGGTTGACAAGCCCTCAGCTTCCAGCTTTCCAAGTTCAAGTCTTTATATTCTGCTCCTTAAAATGTTGTCTGCTTTCCAAAAGCAGATATCCAGCCTTGATTTAAACCCAAAGTGCTTACCATGATGACATTCTTAGTCGGATAGTTGTGCTCCAAAAACTCCGGGGTGTGAGCTAACAACCCAGTTTCCATCAATTCAACCTCTCCCGCATGCCTTCAGAGATCATTCTTATATATCTGAGTGTCTATGTTGAGTCTGGATACCATATTGCAAAGGGATTTGCTGGGGAAAAAAAGTGGTAGAAAAGAAGTCCTTTGTGCTGTCTAACGCAGATTTTCTTGTAGTAATTGAAGCCTGCTTCCCACTGCCTGTCTGAATTCTGGCATCTGTTGAGGCTTGGATGCCTGGAGTCAAATGGAATAAGTGCCTCTTTGGAGAACAGCTTCTGGAGGCCACTGAGTTTTTGTCACATGTCAGTGGCATCTGCATATGGATGAGAAATGTATATTTAAAAATGTGCACAC
This sequence comes from Uromys caudimaculatus, assembly GCA_028551405.1. Taxonomy (NCBI): domain Eukaryota; kingdom Metazoa; phylum Chordata; class Mammalia; order Rodentia; family Muridae; genus Uromys; species Uromys caudimaculatus. The sequence goes on from CM052701.1 coordinate 16,331,379, forward strand.
ACTTGACTGCACCCATGTCCTGTTCCAAATGTGTTTATCCAATTGTCCATCACAGACCCATCCTGAAGGTTTGGGGGATTAGGGGCTGGTTGACCCATTCACCTTTGTCTGCCAGCCCATAGCCTTCCAGAGCATTGAATGTCCCCCAGTCACTCTTGTGACTTCCTCCTCCTCTCTAAAATAACAAAGCTGAAGGATTGAGCTGATTACAGGGGAGACAGATTTGTTACCTTGGTAGAAGGAAACTGGAAGCCACAGTTCCTACAGCAGCCAGCAAGGAGATAGCAAGGGGAAAGCATAGAGTTTGGAGTCAGCAGACTTTTTTTGAGTAGTGGTTGAGGCATTTAGAATCCATGTGAAATTGGGTATATCAGGAAGCTTCTTTAGGTCTCACACATAAAGACAAGGCCTTAGGTTACCCATGGATGCCAGATCTATGTTTTAAAAATATTGAAAGTGATGGGTTCCACAGTCCCCTGAATGAGCATGTCTTAGTGATTTAAAGACTTCCCCTGACTCCACCTTTTAAGTATCTCCAAAACTTCCAGAAGTCCCAGCCTGAAGATTAGGCCTGTAACACATGTTCATTTGAAGAACACTCAAGACCCAAACTGTAGCCCCAGTCCTATAGGAAACCCTGAACTCTCTCCCAGTAGCCAGCTGGAAACATTGACTGCCTCCCAACTTATCCCACTGTGAAAGAATCTTTGCCCCATTCCATTGAGTTGAGGAGGTTATGACTGTTCCTCCCCATGGAGAAAAATCAGAATGATGTTTTCACAAGGTTCTCTCCTAAGACTCTTTGTTTCTTCCCATGGTGCTCTTTTTCAGAATTACCCTCTAGGCAGAGAAAAGTTCACATCACATGACAAGCACATGTCTATGCTCTAAGTGACAGCCCCAGCCCAGCTGACCTTTAGCCGTGCTAACCCAAGTACAAGACACATGAGGGAAAACGACTTATTAGAAATGTATTCCTCTAGTCCCAGCTTCCCCAACCTTGATTAGAAATCGAAGTCACCCTGGCCAACCCAGTCTTCCCAGTTGAAATCCCAGACACCATAGACCAGAAAAAAAAACCATCCATGCCAGACCTTCCTGGTACCCTGAACTAGTAATCTCTTATCTGTTGCTTTTAGAATTGTTATGCATTAAATGTTTGTTTAATTAATTTTCATGGGGTTGGACCTTTAAGGAGAAATAAAATGAAAAGAGATCATGTGGGATGGGATTAGCATCTTTCTAAACATGAAAAGATGTCAGAGCCAAATGCCCCACCCGTCCTTCTCCCCCTGCATACACCAAGGACATGCCATGAGAGCGCATAGCAAGAAAGCAGTTGCCTACAAGCCAGGAAGATCAATCAGCCTTACCCTGCTGATACCTTGCTCTTAAACTTCCAGCCCCTAAAATGATTAGAAAATAAATGTGTACTATTTAAAGCACCTGGGGTATGGTATTTCATTGTAATAGTCAAACGTATACCTCTATAGCACTAGAGATGTAGAATTACCTAGATTGACCCCTGCTGTTTGCTATTTGGGTCCTTGGTCATCATAGAGGTAGTCTGCAGGGTGTGAATTTGTCATAGCAAATTCTCTCAAGGAGGGAAATGTGTTTCAAACTGGCATTTCCTGGTAGAGTGGGCTTGGCTTCTCTCTCTTCCCAGTGGCCACTGTGATGGGATAAAGATTGGGCTGAGGTAACGGACAGCTGGTGTGTGGGGGATGGGGAGATGGCGTGGATATACACCTGCACATATATGGGTGTGAGTGGTAGGTGTGCCATAGAAAGTTCAGGAATAATGGTACACAGCTCCTCTGGAAAGACTCACCCAGTGTTCTTCTGCCTTGCTCATCCTGAGCTATATGAACAGTTCAGACTTGTTTATCCTCAGCCAGTCTCCTTCCTCCCACCCTGCACCACACCAGAGCTATTATCCAAGGCCAATGGGGTTCTATGGTCCTTCTCATTCTGCAGCAGAGAGGCAAAGCTGACAACATGGGATTTATACCACACTCTGGCTTTCCAGAGACCTCGCATCCACTAATGAATTAATCCTTCCTAACAACAGTGCCTCTATTAGGGTGGTATCGCACTGTGTTCATCAGACAAGGGCACTGACGCAGTGGCCGAGGCTGCTCCTGATGCGGAAGATGCCCAGCTGTGGCCACTGTGGGGTCATATGAGGAGTGTTGTGCCAGATACAGAGAATGGAACAAGGAACGTGGGTCTGGATGGGAGCGAAGCCTGCGGTTACTCCTTGGGAAGATGACTTTGTGTTTGGCATCTCCATTTTCCTCATCTGTAAAATTAGGAGAGCAAGGAAACTGACCAACATGTGGATTCTTTGTGAAAATTTGGAGACACATGGGGGTATTTTGTGAGCTGTGACACATGCACAGGCATACTGTGGCTGTGGGTGCAGGAGGCTGCTGCATTGTATTGAGGCAAAGGTCAGAGGACAGAGTAAGAACCCTCAAAATTTCCTGGACGATAAATACCTATAAACCTCTCTGACTCTTGACCATTTAGGTTCTCTTTCCGTGCTGTCTAAGCTCTATGGAATCTGTCTGTTCCCCAGCACAAGTTAACTTCTGATGTTCTTTACTCTCACATGCTAGCTTTCATGGTCCATCCATCCATCCATCCATCCATCCATCCATCCATCCATCCATTTAACTTTATTTTTGTGTATGTGAAAAATATTTTATTCTACTAAGAATAAGAATTATCATTGATGGGTGTACTGGCTGGTTTGTGTCAACTTGACACAAGCTGGAGTTATCACAGAGAAAGGAGTTTCAGTTGAGAAAATGCCTCCATGAGATCCAGCAGTAAGGCATTTTCTCAATTAGTGATCAAGGGGGGAGGGCCCCTTGTGGGTGGTACCATCTGTGGGCTGGTAGTCTTGGGCTCTGTAAGAAAGCAGGCTGAGCAAGCCAGGAGAAGAAGCAAGCCAGTAAGCAGTATTCCTCCATGGCCTCTGCATCAGCTCCTGCTCCTTGACCTGCTTGAGTTCCAGTCCTGACTTCCTTTTGTGATGAACAGCAGCATGGAAGTGTAAGCCGAATAAACCCTTTCCTCCCCAACTTGCTTCTTGGTCATAATGTTTGTGCAAGAATAGAAACCCTGACTAAGATAATGAGTGATAAAAAAAATTCAAGATTTCAAGGTATTGATCTGCAGAGCTCTGCCCATAGCTTCTGAATCTTGGATTCCCCATCCCCCACCCCAATATATGAAATGCAGTTGTGTCAACCTGTGTTTATTGTTAACTTGACTGGAGACCCACCTCTGGATGTTTCTGTGAGTGTGTTGCTAGAGATATTTACCAGAGGCAGGAAGACCCACTGTCAGTGCAGTTGCCATGGTCACATGGGTGGGTGGGGCTCTCAAGTGAATAGAAAGGGGAAAAGAAAGCCAATTGAACTCCACCACTCATCCTGTTCTACTTCCTGACTGTAGATATAATGTGACCAGTGGCCTCATGCTTCTCCTGCCACAACTAGTGCCCCCAGGACCATCATGGCTTCCCTACCATGATGGGCTGCATTCTCAATCCAAGACTCAAAGTCATGCCTTGAAGTAGCTTTTGTTAGGTGTTTTGTCAAGGCAAGAGAGAAGTACCTAAGCTTTTTCTCACGATTGGTGGCTCAGCCATAGCTCCTCTTCTGACATCAAATCTTTTCATAAGAAGTTCCTTATATCCCCTTTGTCCCTACCACCCACCGTTATTTTCATCGTAATAAAATATGCAAACACAACAAATGCCGTCTTCGCTATTACTCTATGTTCAGCTTAGTGGTATAGAGCGCATTCATAACAAGGTCCAGTCACTGGCAACAACCATCTCCACAACTCTCTTCATCTTGCAAGACCAAGACTGTACACACTTAACAACAGTTCTCTAACCACACTTCCTCCAAGTCTCTGCCAATGAGTTTCTCCTGATTATGGTTTTTTTCACTATTTTGGGTGCCTCCTGTCAGTGGAACTGTGGAGTCCTTTCTTTCTGAAACTAGCTTGTTTCACTTAGCATAATGCCTTCGTGGTTAACCTGTGCTACCAGGTATTTCAGAATCCCTGTCCCTTTTAAGCTCAGCGAGTATGTAGCTCACATCTTGCTTTCCATTCAACTCTCTGATGACACCTGGGATGGCTTCCAGTTTAGTTACTGTGGAGGATCCTTTTGTGAATGTAGATATGTTGAGGAATTACCTTTTACTCCAAATGGATGGCTTTATCTGATGGATATCTGTGGCAGCTGATCACAGTGCTTCACTGTTATGTCAGAGAAGGTAGAAATGACCACAGGTACAATTGCTAAGGAATCATGTATGTCTGATAGACACTTCTATCATGCTTGGAGAGGAAGGAGAAAGCCAAGGGAGCAGGATACCAGCTCAGATTTCTCAGTCCCAAGCTACTTGCTTACCTGTTTTGAGTCTTATTTTTGTTACTTACAAAAGAAGTAGGATTGTGTTTTCAATTTCATGGGCTCATTGTCTATCTGTTGCATGTGCAGTTCAATGAGAGAAGAGAGGGAATATATTTTATCAAACAAAAGGCATTAAACGACTGACAGTTGTCATTCCCCCAAGGGCCTGACACATAACACATGCCAACAAATGCTGTTTGAATTCATGATTGTTTGCTTAAATCTGCAAGTAGCAGACTTTGTTTTTAGCTCTGATTCTCTTGGCCTCAGACTGGCTTTGTTGTGCATCCTGCTTTGTAGGGGTGGGCCTATCATGCCAGCCCTGTTAAGAACAAATAGGTATACCCATCTCCCTGTGAGACTGCATGACCCAAGAGAACAGAGGCATTCATGTTCAGATGAAATAGGCCTCTCAGGAAAGTAAAGGCAAAATAGTGGTAGTCACAAAGAGTTAGGGAAAATTGGAATCCAAAGATGGCTCCAAGGGACATAGATATGTTATATAACCCAGAGATCTCCCTGGTTCAAGTACAAGCAGTACTTAGTACAACAGTGTGTACTAAGCAGTCACTTGTAAATTTTCAATGAGCGTAAGAATGACTGGAGTTCTGTAGAAATGGGGGCAGGGACCCTGACATATTAATTTCTATTCACCTCTTTTGGTGATATGATTGCATGCAATCCACCAACCACATAATGAACATCAAGAGCCTATCTTCTCCGCAAGGCTGATTAGAGAGCTTGAACCAGGGAGATCCCTGGGTTATATAACATAGCTATGATGTTCTGAGCTTCTGTGTAAGGAAGAATAGGCTTCCTTTTCTTGTATTCATGTAATTCTCCATAATGGCACCCTAGCAACTGTGTCCCAGGCAACAAGACCAGTTTTAATGTTTGTCTTCATGTTGGTCTCTGAAAGGCTTGGCCATTTAAGTCAATTGTTTACGCACTTTCCCAGAAGCATCCTTTGCTCCTAGGTGTGAAGCATACTTGGATAAGACAGTGATAAATTTGTGAAAATTGAGGCTGAGAATCAATGGCTGGAGATGAGGTGTTAGCTTAGCTATGAGGACTACTCATCCAGCCCTTTACCTTCCTATAGAGACTGAGAAGTGAGTAAATTAACACCCACAGGGACTGGTGGGCTCTGAAGACCCACACCTTCTCTCATTCAGGAGTTGATGAGAAGAAGATGGCCTAGCAAGTCAATTTCATAAGGTCTTGTCCTGCTTCAACGCATGGACAAAGAGCTTTCCACTCCAGGCTGTGTTCTGGGGTCCGTAGTCCTGGTTTGAGGTACAAAGTGACCATGGAGATGCTGATCAGGTTTAGTTTGGACCAATTGGCCCAACCTTACTGACTACAAGGCAGCTATGATAGGATTCTTTTTAATTTTTGTTTTTTATTCCTTTTAATTTTATTGCCTACTATATTTATAATTAGATTCTTAAGGGATTCCTTGAGAATATTTATATATTTGTAATATGTAAATATATTTATTTATATAATTATATTTAAATATATTTATTTATATAATTATATTTAAATATATATTTCTAAATATATATTTATAATTTATAATTAAAAATAGAAATATAGAAATATATCTATAATTAGATTCTTAAAGGACTCTATCCAGATTTTTACCCAGTACATTTCCATTTTCATAGCATTTGGTTCCCACCTTGAAGTTCCATTAGCATGTCTATATTTCTGTGATGCAGAGAGATAGAGATGGAGAGATAGAGAGATAGAGAGATGGAGAGAGAGAGAGAGAGAAAGATGGAGGGAGAGAGAGAGAGAGAGAGAGAGAGAGAGAGAACCCCTCTCTGGTAGATAGATAACCCCTCTCTGGTTTCCTCTCTTTACCTTGGCTGCCTTTTAGCTGGCTAGAAGTCCTAAGGCCTACAACCCACTGTTGCCAGTTTGTACTCCCTCATGGCAACCCTCTCAACTAGGTTTCATCCCAGAACCTGAATGAGTCACCTTCTCGGCACCCAGCAAACTTCAGGATGGATGAGAACTTCCTGTCATGTTCCATCAGCCATGCCAATGCAGCCATGGCAGTTAGGGGAACTATGCAACTCAATATTTTCTGGATAGAGAGGGAAGACTTGGTTGAAGAGGGTCCACATGGTAAGTAGTAGAGTATCCTAGGAGAGAAGGGAGGGTGGAGCATTCACTCCAGTCCCTTCTTTCCGTCTTGTCACCTCCTTTCCTTCTAACAGGCTCATTTTGAGCAGCTGCTGAACCTTGAAGGGGTCACCAGGGACAATGGACTTGGTGGCTTTAAGAAAGTGACAATATCCTTTACCCGGGACTTTTCTCCAACTGAGACAGGAGGGTCATGAGAAGAGCAGATTCTATAGATAGGAGAGAGTGCAGGGAAGGATGGTCTTGGTGCGTGATACAGGCAGCACAGAAGAGGCACAGGCAGAAAGGAAGCTGGGTTTCGTTTTCTTACTTAGCGTATCTTAATTTGAATTTTTCTCTAGTGACCTTGGTATTTAAATACTTTCATTTCTCTGGGGCATCTGTAAAGCTTCAGTGTTTACAATAATGGAGGAACAGAGACTTGGCTGGCTATTAGAAACATGGATGTATTTATTAATCCGGATGGATTGGATTACTTGGGGTTCAAGCACCCCCACTTAGAAGGAGAGGACCTCTTTCAATGGACTCTATTGTTTTACATTCTCCTCCCCCATTGGCATAGCCACTCACATTGGTGCAGGGCAGCAGAGCACATATCAACAGGAACACTCAATTAGATTCTAAAGAGAAAGAAAGTGACGGTGGATCTCTCCTGCCTTCTTCCTCTCCCAGGAATGCCCATGTGAGTTGACCCTATATGATCAGGAGAAATAACATAGACGTATGCACTGTTTCTGGGATAATACTATATCTATTTTAAGAAGTAAAAGTTGGAATCAGCCATTATTTAGGAGCTTTAAAGGATTCAAATAAACCAAATTTCTCCTCTCAAGAATAACCATATGGCTCTTCCAACCCGCGCCCAACATCAGTAAGCCAGATGAGTATCAGAATTAAACAAGCCCCATGTATTAACAGGGTGAAAGAAAAAGCAAAATATTTTAAATGTGTGGGCTCTTAACAGATGATTTTGTTTAAAAGACCAGGAAGCGCAGAGGCGGAAGAAGAATGGGAGAGGGATATTAACCGGAACACATTGACTCTTGGCCATCAGCTCCTCCTGCAGGAAGTCCCAATTAGGCCCACGTCTGCCTGATGCCATCTTCGACATGAGCATCAGATCTGCTTACACACACTTGGGTGTTCGTCTCAGTTTCCTTATGTCTCAGTATATTTGAATGCCCATCCCTTAGGGTCTGATTTGTTCCTATAAATATGTTCTTACTCTAAGATAAGGGGGGACGGGAGGAGACACTGATTGTGTGGTATTTGTTATATCTGAAGTTCTTACAGCCTTAGTAGCTGAGTATTCTGGATGGAGAGTCTAGAAGGTGGGTGGAGAATGATCACGTGTTATTTGCTCTAATGCCCTATGCCTTAGTGTCTTGGCCAACATGTATAGGGAGATAAGCGAGAAATGTCATCCTTGTGTATCTACTAAGAGAAGTTTTGAGGTTTAACATTTATCATAATCTCCAGGTTCCCTATACACATTCTACACATCTTCCCTCTAACCTACCCTCCACTTTGTACTCAGAATGAGTTTCTGAGAACATAAATCAGATCATGTCACTCCCCTGCTTGCATGCACCTCCAAGCTTCCTATCGTATTTTGCATAAAATGCAAACTCCCTTCAGTGGGCTTCTGGGCTTAGCATGACCATGCATACCCCCGTGTCTTAGCATCTACGCGCTCCCTAGCTCCTACCTCCACCCCTGCTATGGGCTGTGCTCTAGCTGCATTGGCTGTTTCTGTTATCAGGGCTCCCCAAGATAGCTCTTCTGTTTGTTTTGCATGATGCTTTCTTTGCTTGGAAGCTACCCACCACCAATGATGCTTTAACTACTTGGAATGCTCACATGCGCGCACACACACACCACCACCACCACCCTCTACTTTGGACAGTCACGTGGCTAATGAAACTCCCAAGTTGCTTCTTCCCCTCCCCTCCCCCACATCCATTATACTACCTGTTGGCATCAGGACCGCCAAACCGATGATGTTACACCCAGGTGATGTCACACAGGCGACAGCACAATCTGCCCACCTGTTGCTAAGGCAACAGCCACCATATTCCCAGAATTCACCTTGGCTCACTACCCACTTTTACCTGTGGCTACATCATGCCGAGTCACTTTCTTTATATATACCCTTATATATACGGAGGACCCCCATCTCTCTTTCTCTTTTTTCCCCCCTTCTTCCCTTCTCTCTCCTCGCCGCTACCTTGTCCCCCCCCCCCAATAAACCCCTCACGTGGAACTGTTTGACTTGTTGTGGTTTTAGAACGTGCGACCATCCCCACCGCAGCACATACTGGACCTGTACCAGCATTTTTTTTACAACACTACCTTGCTGATGTATCTTGTTAGTTTTCTCTGTCCTACTGATCTCTTCCTGGATTTTTGATCATTTGTTTATTTACTTTTTTTTTTTTAATTAATGTTTCTGCTTGTTTGTTGAGGCAGGGTTTGATTCTGTAGCCCAAGCTGGCATTAGACTCTTTTTTATAAAAATCATACTATGATTCATTTTTATTTGAGATTAAAAAGACAGATAAGCAATTTATGTATTGGTGGACTATCTTATCTTAGATTCATTGCACAGAGTGGGCTGTACCTATTTTTTAATGTCACTTGCCATATTTTTTCATTTCTCCATACCTTGGTCACTCCATATGTATATGGAGGTATTTTATTAGCTAGCATCCACATTTTGTTATTAGCATTGAGTACAGGAATATATATATATATACCTTTGACCAGTGTCTCACCCCTGATAAAGCCCTGAATAGTGCTGACTGCCAATATTATTATTATTATTTTGGTAATTCTTACAAACAGATGAATCTTCTAAGAGACATTTAGACATTGATAATATACAATGAGTGGACTCTAGCCAGCCTAGGCCTGGAAAATATGGCAGACTTTTCTCCTTCATTCTCTCTACCTTGCTAAAAACCATTAAATTATATTCCTAATAGCCCCCAAGGTCCATTCCCTTATTTGGCTAATATGTCCTCCTGAGGATGACTGCCAAGGTCTAGCTATCAAAATACTGAAGTCCAGCAATCAAAAATCTCCTTTGGCTCACCCGATTAACATGCCATATTAAAATTAAACACCTCATCTTACCATGGAATTTCTATTTTTACCTTTATAAACTGCCATTTGCCTAGGGGCCACATCTATCTCCTCTCTATTTCCCAGGCAGTCCTTTGTCTCCTACTCTGGGACAAATACCCCTGCCCCCTCTCCCTTGCCCATTTCCCCCCTTTCTTTTGTTCCCTTCCCCTTCCCTCTTCCTCTATCTCCTGTCTTTGTCTCCTATCCCTGTCCTCTGTCCCTCCTGGACAAATAAACCTTTTGCTGAGAACTGGTCTTAGGGTATCTTGAGCCAGACTGCAAGGTTTCTACACACAGGTGTTATCTGATACTCTCTCTCTCTCTCTTCCCTTTTCAAATCATCGGGAATTTGAGGGAGAATTTCTCTGTTACATTTGACTTTGAAAGAAAGTAGAATATGCAGCCAATGTGTATAAAGGGTCATGAACTTTAAAGGCAGAGAAGGAAATGGGATAAGTCACCCACTAGAGTATGGTTCATACACACGCAGACACACACACAAACACACAGACACACAGACACAGTTACACACACAGACACACACACATAGACACACAGACACACATAGACACACACACACAGACACACACACAGACACAGAGACACAAACACACAGATACACACACACACACACAGATACACACACACACACACAGACACACATAGACATACACACAGACACACATAGACACACACACACAGACAGACAGACACATAGACACACACACATAAATACAAACACAGACACACACAGATACACACACACACAGACACACACACACAGACACAGATACACAGACACAGATACACACACAGACACACACACACAGACACACACACACAGATACACACACAGACACACACAGATACACACACACACAGACACACAGACACACACACACACACTATGGGATAATTGGCTAAATGAGAATGGATGACTATGGAAGGCAAATGACATTACAGCAGAGCCTGATATGAGATATAGGCCCTCCGCTACTGTAGCATTAAAGAACGTGTGGGTTTACTATTAAAATTTTTCTCATAGATGTCCTCAATTTGTTTTCTGGTCATTGTTACTTCGTTCCCAGCCAGTGTGTCTGATATTCTTCACACCAGCATCCTGCTGGGCACAGATCCTAGCCCAATGCAGAACAGTGGCTGGCTATTTGTAGCTAGAGAAAGAGAATTCCAGAAAGTGTCTTGGAAACCACATCACCTAAAAATGCTCGTTTACCGATGAGAAAACTACAACCAAGGAAGGAACCTTTATTTATTCAGTAATTCAGTAATGATTTATTGAGCCAGTTTGCTGTGCAAGGCCCTAAGCTAGGGAAGAAAATCAAAAGGAGCCATCTACTCTTTCAGAGTGAAGCATCCACAATTAACTCTTATAAAAGGGTACTTAACAGATGCAATATGCGGAGAAGAGCTGGGGCCTGAGAATTATAAGCTTTGGGTTCCATCTAAATTCCATCACCCTTAAAAAAAAAATCTAACCCAGAGGAATTGACTAAGCCTTGGCTCTTTCACGTGTAAAATGTGGAAGACGGTGTGTGGACTGTGAATCTCTCACAAGGAATTTACGAGCACACAGATAATCCTGACACATGCTGATGCTTGGTGGCCTATAAAACAATTTGTAGACGATGCTTTTGTCACTGGGAGGATGATAATTTGCAAACAGGGAATTGCGGCTGCAGGAGTAATATAATGTGAAAACGAAAGGGTTGGCTGTGGAGGCGGAAGGAGGGCCGTGTGTCGGACACCAGGTAGAGCAGAACCAAGGCTGGGCCCCAGACCGCCATTCCCAGGGATGCTTTTTACTGTTCAGAATAAATGCGAAGGGGCTTTTCTCTGTGAGGAGTGATTCAGTCAGGTGGCAACTACCACACAATGGTTTCTGAGCAAGTCTTGTGAGAAAGGAGAGGAAGGAAGATGGTGAGACTCAGGCAGAGCTGGGATGTGAAGGCCACTGAGGGTGCTACTACTCCCTCAGCTGATGACAGAAAGGTCACTTAAGGTTGAGTAGACAACATGAAAATGGTATCTTTGGTTTTTACTACTAAAACAAGATAGTTGAGGCTGGGTAAACTTATAAAGAGAACCATGTTTATTTAGACCATATTTCTGGTGTTTCAAGGGCGTGGTGCTTGCCTCAGTTCAGCTCTGCTGCAGGTCTCTGGTTGTTGATGTTAGAAAATGGAGCATAATCAGAGAGAACGTCACAAGGCAAGAAGCTAAAGAAGCAGAAAAGGGGTCAGATGTGTGCTTCCGAAGCAGTCTTCTTAGGAGAAGCCTCCTGAAAACATGCCCCTGTGACCTCAGGATTTCCCTGCCTCTTTCCAAAATCCTTTCCCTGATGACTAAGGTTCCAAACCATGAACCCTTGAGGAACAGACAACTTCAGACTCCAGAAGATGTGAGTGTGCAAACTTGAGGAACAAAATATGGCTTAAAGTGAGGCCTGAATTCTATGGGGCCATGGTTTAGATGGGCCACTTTTCCAGAAAGACATGAACTCAGCCTGGGAATATGTGTGTGTGTGTGTGTGTGTGTGTGTGTGTGTGTGTGTGTGTGTGTGTGTGTGTGTGTCTGTCTGTCTGTCTGTCTCTGTGTGTGTCTGTCTGTCTGTCTCTCTGTGTGTGTGTGTGTGAGTGTGTGTATGAGTGTGTGTGTGTCTCTATGTGTCTGCCCTCCCCCCGTGTGTGTGTCTGTCTGTCTGTCTCTCTGTGTGTGTGTGTGTCTGTTTGTCTGTCTGTCTGTGTGTGTGTGTGAGTATGTGTCTCTGTGTGTATCTGCCCTTCTCTCTCTCTCTCTCTCTCTCTCTCTCTCTCTCTCTCTCTCTCTCTCTCTCTCTCTCTCTCTCTGTGTGTTTCTATTCTGAGAGGATATCTTGGTGACACAAGATTAAAATTATTTGATTACAAATGTAATTTAGACTCAGGGACATCTTCTTCCCCTTGTAGCTGCCCCTATAACCATGCAAGGCCTTGTGAAATATGTGGCCAATTCTGCAAGGGACATCATTAGGGTGGGAATGCTGAGAGCAGCCACCATCCAGGGTGGCATGTGAAGAATGGGTACACCGCAGATGGGACTATTCAAATAAGCATCTTCCCAGGAAGCAGAGCAGATGCATCCCAGGGCGCCTTGGCTTGTTGGTACCCTGCCCTGTGGTCCAATTCTCCATCACAGGATCTCTCTTCCCACTTCAGAGACTTAATGGCATCTTAAGGTGGGGGGCATCTCTTCCCTGAGGAGGGATAGATGGAATTTTCTCAGAAGACATGCATCTATTAAGCTCCTGTGGTTTATAGAATCAGCCCTGTGGATGGTGGCAGCTGGGAGGGTGACATAAGCAACCCTTGGTGGCAGTTCTCAGAAGTTGCTATTCATGAACCTGAGTTTCAGCATGCCCAAACCTGAAATGTTAATTTCTTCCTCAAGAATATCTTCTTCAGGCCTTCCTCAGTGCCTTCTTCAGGCAAAAGCCACCACGTGGTTGTCCCAGTCATTGCCTGTCATGTCCTCAGTGCTTTCCTACCCTAACCCCCACCTGCCCACGTTGCTTCCCCTGAAGCTACATTGCTGCTGCCTTAGCTCCAGGCCCTCCATGCCTAACACCCAATCAACAGGAGGAGCTGGTCTCACACCACCTTGCTTGTTCCCTCACACCCCTGACACTAGTCTGCTAGGTGGGCTCTCTTACATTGCTTTGCAAGATTCTAAGCTGCCAGCATTTTCTTTGTCCATGTACTGGGCCACCATGAAATCCTCTCTAAATGGCCCCTCTGTGGTAGACACTGAAGGTTGTGGCTGGAGCAGGGCCATTCTGATCAAGGCGCTCACAGCCTAGTCGGGAGGCAGCCACAGGGAAGAGTCTATGTTCACTGGGACATAGATGATGAAAGGCAGCCTTGGCTGGGGATAAGACTGTAGGCTTATTGTGTTTCCTTGGATCTCTTCCTCCAGCTAGCCAAAATACCAGGGATTGGCTGAAAAGCTAAGAAAAGAATGTTCACATCAAATTGCGAAGAGCTAAATAGTTCTTCACTATTTACCCACTAATGGCATTTTACTTCAATACTTACACTTTTTAAAAAAGTATAATACTTGACTGTGTCATTTTTGAAGACTATCTTTTTTTTTTAATATAATGAGGCTCTAACACTTAAACTTAAAAAGTATCTTGTTATAGAGGGAATGCATAGCTATTTCTAAAAGTTTCATACAATAGGGACTACATGCAAATAGATCTTCTGTGTTGCCTGAGGATCGCCTCTGGTAGTACTTAGATGTATGTCCTTTTAGAGTTTCATGTGTCCACACACATGTGAATGGAAATGAAGGTGATGACATCCATCTTTCTGTATGATACCACATATGGAATATTGTAAATCATTTAAACTCATTTTATATATAATTTTTGTGTGATGAGGATCTTTCTCTCTCTCTCTCTCTCTCTCTCTCTCTCTCTCTCTCTCTCTCTCTCTTTCTCTCTCTGTGTGTGTATGTGTCTGTGTCTGTGTCTCTGTCTGTGCATTCTGGTTCTTTGATTTCCTTACTGTTAAGTCCCAGATTTTCTCTGACAAAGGTTGTAGACAGTTACAGTTATGGTCCATATGTGTCATCAGCAGAATTATAAGATGATTTCCACTGACATCACCTCCCCCATTAATCTTTACCCCCCAAACACACATTTTGTGACAGGTACTTGGCCTGCCATGATCATTCTTTAATATGTGGCAAAAATGGGACTTTGCAGATGTAACTAAGAGCCTAACACTTGGCTTTAAGTTAGTCAAAGAGGAAATTGGTTTCAATAAGTCTTAGTGATCAATCAGGCAAGCCCTTTAAGAGAGAGTATGGAAGCCTAAGTCCTTATTTTCCACTAGCTTGAAGAAGGTGTCTACCAAAAGTCTGCAGTTACAAGCAAATGAAGCCTGCTAATGGCACATGAGCTTGGAAGAAGACTGAACTCCAGATGAGGTCCAAGCCCTGGCTGGCCTTTCTGTATAGCATGTAAAGTACTAAGTATAGAACCCGCCTAAGTGCCCCCTGGGTTCCCAGCCCACTGAAGCTTTGAGACGGTGTGTGTTGTCTTAATCTGTGGAAGCTATGATGACTTACTATGAAGCAATAGAATAGTAATACAATATATGAAACCTGCCTTTAATAAACCATGCATGATTTACACTTCCAACTTCTAAGCCAGCCCAAGGTCTGCATAATTTCTTTGCCAATACTAGATGTTGCTAAGATTTACATGCTTGAGAATCTAAGAACACAAAATAATACTTTTAAGCCTATAATTAAGTCATAGCTAGGATTGTGTGCTTTCTGTATTTTAATTTAAAACAAATTACTGTATGTGCTTGGCTATTTGTCTCCATGTATGTTTCTGTACCACATGCATGCCCATGTCTAAAGAGCCAGAAAAAGATGCTGTAACCTCTGGGATTGGCGTTACAGACAGCTGCAAGGCACCATGTGGGTGTTAGAAGCCAAATGTGGGTCCTCTGGAAGAGCAACCAGCCTCTAATTACTGAACCATCTCCCTAGCTCCACATTGTATTGTCATTGAAAACTTTTTTGACTCATTAGCACATCATGCTCTTCTGCTCATCTGGTCTTTCTCATACTGATTTGTTTCAAGCATCCATTTCCTCTGCAGGCCATGCTGGTTGTTGTTGTTTGTTTCTTTTCCCTAATGCCATTTATAGTATTTAGTGATCAGAGATGTAGATGCTCTTATTCTGTGAACTTTCAAAGTGCCATTCTGGCAGTCTGTATGGGCATGTGGTTGACGGACATTAAGGAGAGCCAGGCTAATATCACATTTGCGCAGATAAGCTAATGATAATAGGAACCGAAGTATATCAAGGATGGTGGAGCTGGTAAGATGGGGACTTCAGAAATGTCACTGGCAGGCTTTGGAATGCTTCAGACAAGGTTCTTTATCAAATGTAGCATGGTGGTGAAGAAATAGAATAATGAAGTATTTTCTGGCTTAGGCTGGTAAGTAGCAAGTTCGCTGAGAACCCTCTCTCATAGATGTGGGTCACCAGAGACTGAGGGCTTTTCAAGTCCTACAGAGACCAGAAAGCACATATCTGTTACCCTCACAGCCCTTCCTTTATTTCCAGTGGGTAGATGAATTAACTCTTCCCAGAGATGCCTTTCCTCCCTTCTAATAGACAAAACCTTTGCTTATATTATAGTGTCTCAGTAGACAAAGCTGTGGCTTTGAAACTGAGCAGATTTGGAGGGGGTGTTTGTTAAACAAGCATCTACTTAGACATGCCTGGCACAAATCATCCTTCAAGCAGCCCGAGGAGCCTTGTCTGTGGACAAGGGCAGGCGTGGGTTGGATGAGGAAGCATTTTTCCTTGAAATGAACAAATCTTAGTGAGATGTTAAACATCACATTAAACTATCTGGCAAGAGGAAAGAAGGCAACTTGTTCTGTTCCTGGATGATGGACAGGTCCTCAGACCATCTAAAAGGAAGCTGCACTGCCCACTGTGTACAATTGCATAAGTGAAGACTATCTGTTGGGCAAGAGCCATTTTGATGTCTTCTCGTGGGACATTTAAACATATTTGGATACTTGTTTGATTGTTTAGCATCTGGTGTGGGTAGAGGCTATGGATGCTCCTAAGCGTGCTAAAAGGCACAAGGCAGGCCCCAGTTGCAGAACTATGTGCCATCAAATGTTAACCCTGACGAGACTGAGAACCCCTGGTCTGGTGGGAGCAAGAGTACTGTGGAGGCTGGAGAGATGGCTCAGAGGTTAAGAGCATTTGCTGCTCTTCTGGAAGACCCAAGTTTGGTCTCAGCATTCACATCAGGCAGCTCGCAACTACCTGCAGCTCCAGGGAATCTGATGGCCTCTGTGTCCACTGCACTCTTGTACACATGTACACACAGAGATACATGTTCATTTAAACAATGATAAAAAATCTTTTAAAAGAGTGCTTCGAATCGATGATATGGCCCGGTTGGAGTTAAACAGAATTATCTCTAATCACTGCACCATGTCCTCTGAATCTGGCTTCTCGGAATCTCTTCGTTCCCTGCTGTCTCTGCTGAGTACCATTTTGAGTCCTTAACGCAGGGAACCTGGGAGGGTTCAGCACGATAGGCTATGAACCTCTCAGTTCGTCTGCAGAGTTCTGGCCACAAACAACCCTGAATGTCTTGTATCTGAAAGGACATTTCAAAACACACATCTATCTCTGAACTAGGAGGCTATCTCCTCAGACACCAAATCAAACATCTCTGAACAGGCACTGCCATTTGGCAAGGTTTCAATAGCATATCCAACACACCAAACACTGACTTCATCTTTGATTCTGATCATGTATTTGCCCAGTCCAGATAGAAACTCTGTGTCTGGCAAGAGAGGTTCAGCTGTGGAAATAGACAAATTGTATATTTGCAATTATGAGAGTTGATAAATATTTGATGTGTAGTAACTAAAGCTGGACATTGTATATGTGGGAGTCAGAACAGACTAAGTGGATTTTTGATACCAGAAATGGGAGAAGGTAAATCTAGAATAAATTAACATTAAATGCCGTCCATATATGTCCAGCATAATGTTATTTTTACAGATAATGGAGATATATGTGTACTATATAAACATGTTCAGATGTTTTTCTTTGATGGTTTGTGTCCAGATTGACTCCAAACAGCAAGGTTTTCTTTTCTTCTCTTTTTAATGTTTGTTGATGGTAGCAGTATTCTCTTTGGTCCCAGGAGAGATACAGAAAAACAAACATTACAGAAAATAAGTATTGGCCTTAAATTGTCACTCATAAAGAATCCTGATGCCTATGTTCTGTTTCCATGAACTACTTTTACAGAAAGGGATGTTTTTTTGTGTCTTGAGTCTGTTTCTCAGAAATAGTCTCCCTGGGACAGGGTCTGGATTGACAGCAGCAAATGGGATTTGCATGGAGGCAGCGTCTCCCACCAACAATTCCACAGAGGGTTCGCAGCCCTCATCATTCTTTTTTTTTTTTTTTTTCTTATTTATTTTTTGATATTTTATTTACATTTCCGATGATTCCCCTTTTCTTTAGAAACCCCGTGTCCCC
>CM052701.1:16349701-16365528 GCA_028551405.1 Uromys caudimaculatus
ACCATTTAATATCCTTTGTAGGGCAGGATTTATGGAAACATATTGTGTAAATTTGGTTTTGTCATGGAATATTTTGGTTTCACCATCTATATTAATTGAGAGTTTTGCTGGGTATAGCAGCCTGGGTTGGCAGTTGTGTTCCCTCATCATTCTTAATCCCCCTTGGCAGGAGCCCCCACCCCCTCTTCCTGTCTTTTGCTTCCCTCCCTCAGTGTCTGTCTCCTGCCTTGGCTATTTTGACTGTTGCTGTAGTATTTGCAGGTTTCCATCCCTACATTTTGGTTCTTCCCCTGTGCTCTCTCTCACAGAAATTTCATTGACTCCCGAGGTCTTAAGCACAGACTCTACAGACAATTCCGAAATTCGATTCTCAAGCTTCAGTCAGCCATAGATTCAGTGGTTGCTGAGATGAAAATCCAGGAAATTATCTCTTCCCAGTAGTGTCTACTTCTAACACGGGAGCATCTCTGAATACGCAGGGTAAAACTCTCAAAGTGCTATTTTGATGTGCCTTTCCCCTTTAGATTAAGGATCAATCTCAGGGTCTCTTAAAATGAATCTATTCCTTGTATTAGGACCCTTCCTATAAACTATCGTTGACATCTCTGTGGCCCTGCTTATGTGTGTTATCGCTATTATCCCACTACATTAAGTGCTTCTGCTTTCTATGGACCGCTAAGGTTGTCTGCATATGTGGAATCGTGAAATCCTCACCTTCCACTAAACCTAGCTTTAATGGATAGATTACTAATGTTGCCATTTCTGTCAGATGCCACCCACCAATTTCCAGGACAGTGCCCACTAGTCTCCACGATGACACAGTTGTAATCTCACTGCTTGGTTCTACCCCTGGTCCAGCTATGAAGAAGATAAAGCAGGATGCGGTGCTAAAAAGAGACATGGAAAATTGATCGGGAGGACCACTCTGGGGAGGAAGTGGATCCTCCTCCCTAGACTTTGAGAGTGTGAAGCCTGGAGGCTGTTAGAGGTCACCTGATCACCAGAAGACAGAGTTCTGGCCATTGTAGCATCTACTGGTGAGTGAGTGAGGAACTGTGGGGTACCCTGCTCTTTGGAGGATTTTGATATTCTGTGATCCTTTGTATACCTGTGCAGATCACTGAGTTGTAAAAGTTCATCCTGAACATCAGTTTGGACCTCTCCTTCTGGCTGCATGCATCCACTGCCAGACAGAACTAGCCTGATCAATCAGTGGCTGCTTCTTACACATAGGAGATTTGCCAGCTGGTTTTGTAACTATGGGAAATAGTAAACAAAGTTGGAGATAGTCTTTGTGGTCATTTTCATTCACAAAGATAATGTAATTTACTAAAAGTTATCCTACTGTGAACTGAGAGGAGAGACTGTCCTTAGCATGGCAGGAGCTAATGGCATAGACAGGGGGAAGTCTGACAAAGATCAAGCCGACTGATGGGAGTCTTAAACTGGAACTTTGTGTGGACCATACCAATAGCAAATGAATTTCACAGTATGGGGGACAGCACTCTCAGGGTGAGTTGCCCTGTGTAGTCAAAGCATGACATGTTAATGACCCCTCTATCTCCCTTGTTCTAAAAGTCTTGATCCTGTGAGTGTCTACCTCTTCTACTGATTACGGGAAGGTTGAGGAAGCAAAGCTTAATGGTGAAACTCCTGTCTCTCAGCCTGGAATGCTGGGTGCAGAGCTCTTGAGCCAACATCCTAAACAACAGCTCAGTGTTCCTCAATAGGCCCTAGTGGACCCCAGGGTTCCTTAGTGTACCCCAGTGCTTGCTAGTGCACACTAGTGTGCCCTAGTGTACTCCAGTATGCTCTTGGTGCTCTCTCTCTCTCTCTCTCTCTCTCTCTCTCTCTCTCTCTCTCTCTCTCTCTCACACACACACACACACACACACACACACACACACACACACACACCATGTGATACTGGTTCCACTCTTTGTTCATTTCTGCAGTATTCTTTAAAAGTAGGAAACAAAGAATGGTGGAAGACACCTTCTTTTCTGGGAAGGGAGGACAAGTAGCCTAGGTGTCTGTCAGGATGGAATCACTAGTGAAGTGACCATCTAGGTTATTACTGTGAAGGCTGCAGAGCCTGCATACAAGGCTTGTGTTTGTCCTGTGCCTGCGCTCACCTTACAACATACATTGCATGCTTCTCTCATTTCATCTAAAACTTTCCTTGCCATTTTCTCTGTCACCAGAGAGAAAAACTTAGACTTATGAACATGTTGGTCCTAACTTCGAGAGACCTGAGTCTAGGGTAGTGAGTGAATCAAGAAAGAACTCTTCCGAACCTTGCCACACTCTCCCTGTCTTCTGACTACCTGGATGTTGTAATCCTGCTTCAGTAGCTTTGTGTGCATCCTTAGTAACTCACAATAACAAATGATCCTGAACGTGGTGATTTGATTTTATTTTTTTAAGGGAAAGAATAAGAAGATGCCGACAAAGCAGCTGACATGTGTGAGCACTCAGACTCTGTCAAACTCTCAGCTCATTTAACCAGCTATTTGCCCAGTAATGGTTTACTCTATAAACTCCAACTGTCTTCTGTAATCTGCTGCAGCCAATATACCTTTGTGAACACCAGTTGGGCATGATCGTATACACCTGTTATCTCTGAACTCAGGAGGGGGGTTTCAAGGCAGGAGGATGACAACTCCAAGACCAGCCCGAGTTATATGTGGGATCCTACTTCAAAATAAATCTCTGTGTGTGCAGCTTTGTGATTATTGCGGGGATTGGGGAAGAGAAGCCATTGTTTCCCAGACTGCCATTTTATGTACCTGTCTCCATGACACAGGTCTTTACTTATAGCTAAATGAACATGCTTCCTTTATCTCCATGTCTCCTTTTGGTTTTGACATGGCATTTTTAGGCAGTCATATTTATCGAACCTTTTCTTAGAGTTCCCGGATTTTGAAAAAAACCCCATAAAGCCTGTAGACAATCCATGGCTATGAAGAAATTTATTTTCTGTCTGCTTTTCTTGTTCCTTAGGATTTTAATGAATTTTTTTTTTGCATTTGCATTTTGGTCTGTTTGTGGTTTGTCTTGGTATGCAGTATGAAAATGAAGCAACTCTAAAAAGTTCCTCTTTGGGGTGTCCCTGTAAGAACTGTGATAAACCCTATGGATACTCGGTTTGTATTCTGAACTTTCAGATGTTTTAATGGCCAGTTCTAAGGTTGATATATTAGTTCATTGTTAAGACTTCAAGGGCTAAGACAGTAATAGGATGAGCTTTATAGTGTATTTTAAAAGCAAGACAGGATTTCTAATAGTTTTTCCCCCCATCTTTATCATTGCTGTTTCCCCCAAGCCTTATGGTGAGATATAAGCCATGTCTCCTCCATCTTCTGGATACACACCTCTTTTCAAGACCACATTACAAAATCTTCTCCCTTGGGGAGGCTTCCTTGATGATGTCATGTTTTTGTATGGTCTCCCCCAGCCCCGATCCATTTTCAGAGAATCGCCCATACCCACCTTGGCGTTTGTGCAAATGGAGCAGGCCTATGATTGCCTACCTATCTATGTCCCAGTGATCTGTGACCTCTTCGAGGGTAGGGATGAGGCCTCCTCCGCTCTTCTTTCTTTCCAGAGTTAACTCATGCCTGGCAGATAGCAGGTGCTTTCTCCAATTTCAGTTACATCACAAACCACCTGAAACCTAATGGCCACAGTGTTTCATTTGAACTGTCACTATTTCCGTGAGGTGTGACTGAGTCCAGTTAAATGGCCTCATTGTTGGATCCCTCCACCCCCACCCCAGCTGTATGTTTGCATTAGATAGTAGCTGATGCTGTAATCATGCATGAGTTCCCCACACTCACAAGTCAGGTGATGATGCTGGCTGTCACTGGGACCTCAGCTGGGCCTGTTGGCTGAGGCCCCTGCCATGTGGCCTGCATTTCTATAACATGGTGGCTGCCTCCAAAAGCTGGAGAATCTGGTAGAAGCTATGTCATCCTTTGTGTCTAAGCCTCAGAACTGTCACATAAAGGGACAGCTACCATGTTCTGTGGGCTGAGAAAGTCACAGAGGCCTAAGTTCAAGAGGGGGGGCATAAACTCAGTCTCTTAATGGACAGTGACAAAGTCATGGTGGAATAAGTGGTATACACTTGTCCATTATCAGAAAGTATAATCCCATAATCTATATGAGAGCTTGTGAGTTCGTTCAGTCTTCTTATCCCATCCCATGATAAGTCATATCAGATCATATCATATCACATATCATTTGTCATATCATGTCTGCCCATCCTGCTGTTACACCAGTGCACTGTAGCCAACTGTCAGATGGGTCAAATATACAGTTTAAATCACCAGGATAGTTACACTGTGGGCCTCAACTTGCCCTCGGACCTCTGACTGAGGAGATCAAGTGTTGTCAGGAAGTTTCCCCCCCCCCCCCCATCTCCTCAGGCTGGAAATGAAGCCAAGTTGCTGCTTTCCTGGGGAGAGTTTTCTGACTGCATCCCACGTAGCTCCAGGAGTCACAGGGCATGCGTGCAGCATTGCAGCACTGCTCTTTGCTGGTTGATCATAAAGTTTTCCTCTTCCGTTCAAGGTGCCAGGTTATTGGAGTTTGTTTTTTTCCTCCTCTACTTTCTGAAGTAAGTGCTTTGGAGAAGATGGATGCACGGGAAGTGACATATTAAATATTTCTGCTGAAATGTGGGGTTTCTGCTCAAATGGAAGGTGCCGTGTTTACGACTGGCACACAAATTGAAGAATGGAACTAGCTTTTTGCACAATCAAGTTTATCGCTTTTGCTCTCAGAGGTGGTTCTCACTCGTGGAGAGAGCTGAAGGGGCTTGGGGAGGCTACCTGCTTTGATTCTGCCAGATAAAGTAAGCAGGGCAGTGTATGGGAACCACAGAAGAGCACATGAGAGAGTGCTTCTATGGCCAGGAGGACCTCCCTCATTGTTGACCAGTCTCATGGATAGCAAGGTGCCAGATGGTAAGGATGGTGGGGGCTTGCTACTGCTTGGGTCTTGGGGTCAAAATTTATCTCACTGCAACAACTTGGGTCTCAGTGTCAGAATTTAACTGTCTAGTAGGTTTATGTCCTGTGAGACGACCTATCTTTATAAAGGTTTTTGTTAAGATAGCCTTTAGTAAATAGGAAGTATACAGACCCTAAATCCAGATGTTGGAGACCCAAACCCTACTTTTCTTTCATACCAACATATTACCTCACTTCTTTGTGACGCATTGGATCCATTTCAATCCTGGGTCACATTTTGGAAGTTGCAGAACATTTAAAGACAGTTAAAACAGGGAACTCTCAATCCACGTTAGCTACTATATTCACTGTTTCTGATATTGCTGTTTGAGTGTCACCATTAATCACGAGCTGTCCAATGCTCTCCCCAGACCTTACCTGTACAGGTTCACATGAATCATATAATTTAAATTTTTTTTCAGTAGCAATATTCTTTAAAAAAGGAAAAACCTTAGCAATGTGTTTTATTTAACTAATATATACAAATACTTTTATTTAGTCAGCATAAAAATATTACTGGTAAGCTGGGTCAGGTGGAACAAAGCCTGTAATCCCAGCTACTTGGGAGGCTAGAGAAGGGGGACCACAGGCTTAAGGATGACCTGGGCTATGTTAAGGCCACGTCTCAAATTTTCAAATCAGTAAAGAAACAATGGAGCTAATAGCTTCCTGGTTAAATATGTGCCTGGCCTGCATGAGGCCGTAAATGCAGTTCATAATTCTCCCCCATTATCATCAAGGATATACTTTGCATTCTACTTCATACTAAGCTTTTGTTCTATGAAACCTGTGACTGCTTCCAGCATCTCTCAGACACATTAGCCACACTTCAGCTGCTCAATGGTGTCCTATGTTTGGCCACTGTCATACTGGGGAGCACAGTTCTGGTGGCTTGTTGTTATTCTATGAATTTAGGTAAGGCAGACAAGGTACCTACCTGGGGTGTGGGGGCGGGGTAGTGCTTCTTACTGAGCTCTGTGAGCTGGCTACTTTATATTGCTTTATAATTTAATTCTTTTTTTATGAAGCAAAGTTGAATTTTATTAAGAGGAGGATTTAACACAGATTTAAGCACAAATATTAAGGGCAAGATCGCTGCTTAGGAAGAGGACAGTGTACATTCAAGACAAGGGGATGGGTTCTTAAGAGAGCCATATTTGAGTATATTAACAATAGCCATATATATGGTAATTCTTATGGCTATTTTACCAGCAAGTATTTTATGCCAACTTTATAGCTTCACTATTAAAAGTTGAAGAACTAATTTTTCCACAGTTGCCCAGGTTTAATGGGCAGAATTTGAACTCAGATCTCTGAGAACAAGACTTCCTTATGGTAACTGGATGATCAGTATTACTGGCACAGCAATACAAATCTGTCTAGTGCTAATTCAGGGCTCATATAAAGCATGTGCCCTATGTGTCAAGCTTTGTTTGAAGACCATGGAGGACCAGGAGAAAGACTGGTCCTCTGTCCAGGGTGAGGATACAGGATAAATCTGTCTGTGACCTAGTGAGAAGTTGGGATCTGGCTTTATTCATTGGCTCAGTCTTTCCAAGGGTCAGAGTTCATCCTGGGTCTAGGCTGTGGCCCAGTCAAACTTTAGTCTGAGACTGAGGTAAGGGTTCTGCTTCAAGTTGAACTCAGAACTTATTTTAAGCCCCAAAGCCAGAGCAGTAGGCACAGCTAGTTCACAGAGGGCTCATTGTTTTATGTCCATCCTCACAGTCCTGAGCCCGTACCAGGCAGTGCCGCTATAAAGCCAGGACATTGTCTTTCCCCTGTCTTGGTTCTGCTACAGTGCCACATACAGATGGGCATTTGTGAACTCGGTTGTAGTGAAGCCTAGAGTCTCACAGAAGTAGCAGCTTCTCTGGAGAATGTTAAAGAGATGCAATGGTCAGACCCTCTGCTACATTTCACCCTGGATGGGACCAGGCTTTCTGAAACTAGTTTCAACAGTCATGCTGCATTTACCGTGGAAAGGGGTGCAGAGCTCAAGGAGCATATTGTCCACAGAGCCAAGTTGGGGCACTCAGAGCCCCAAGATCACATGCCTCTCTCCCTGAGTCTTGACTTGAGCCTCCTGGAGTTGCCAGATCAGGCTGAGAAGGTTGTGTTTGTGAGACTTAGCTCTATACCAGACAGTGAATCTCAGAGACCACTTCTGTCAGAGGGAAGGGAAACAGTAACCCTCGTCATCCAGACCGCTAGTGTTCTGCAGTGGAAATGAATGAGGAACCATTTTTAAATAAATCATTCATAGAAAAAAAGCAAGGTAGAAATGGTGCAGGCAGCATTTTCTTCTAAGTACAAGAAAGAAGGGAAATAAAAACACAAGGAGAATGTTTAGTGATATAGGGAGATGTTCACAGAGGTTTTAGGCAGGCAGAGTGCTCTCAATAGTAAGCACAGCTTTCAAAGGGGGGCCAAGGAGGATGCACAGCATCAGGTCTTCTATAACTTCAGTCATTCCTAGGATTTGCGGTCCTGCGACTCCCCTTCCTGTGTCCTGCTATGTGAACAGGGATCTGGTTCTCCTTTAAGCATAAGTAGGAGTGTAAAAAAGGCTTACACATGGGGGCTGCTTGACAGGGTCATAACCTCCTAAGTGTGATTGTCTCGTCTTCTCATCGCTGCAGCGGAGGTAGAAAGAAGCCTTATGCACCCGTTCCTTATTAGTTTCAGGCAATAAAAAACAGGTGATAAGAATCCAAAGTGATGAGGCTGAGCAACCCCATGTTATAGAAAAGATCATGTCATGCACTGACAGATAGGCTGTCCTGATTCTAATGTGCCGTGTCCAGGCTCATGCATGTGACCACTTGGTCCCCACTGTTGGCCCCTCTTAGGAGTTTTCTCATCCTGTGGAAATTTGGACCTGGCTGGCAGATGTAGGACACATAAAACAAAGAAGCACCTGTTCCTAGTCACAGCCCATCCCTGTATCCGGTCACATCTCTGCTTCCTGCCAGCTTCATGCTTTTGCTGCCATGCCTCCCCTGCCATGACAGACTGTATCTCTTTAAACCACGAGCCAAAACAATCCTCCTTTTCTTTAATTTGCAATGCACAGTATTTTGTCATTACAAGAAGAGTAATGAATGGTGATAGGTTTGAGGAATGTGACATTAGGCAATGTTGTCGTTGTGTAAACATCAGCTTGAGCTTCTGTACTTCTGGATATGTAGCCGACTGCAGGTTTAGGCAACATGGCATATATTGTACCATCTATTAATAATTGAATTATAATTATGCAGCATACAACCATATTTCCTTTGGGGTAAAAGAGCTTTGTGTGTTTTGTTGTGACTGCCAGAATTTTGTAGCAAATTCCAAAAAGTGTTTATGCATTTGCAATGCAATTTTGGAGCATCGATGTGTGTACTTGACAGCAATGTTGAATGCATATTTAATTTGGACTTGTAAGCAATCACTGGTAATCCTTTTATGTTTCATCTTTATAGTTCTATGTATAATTGTTTTTCTGTGCATGCACCACGAAAAGTATTAAACAATTTAACAGTAATGGCAGTGGGATTGAACTGAATATTGATGCCAGTGAACACTGCATATGTATGTGTTTTGTGTGCATGGATACAATGTCATGTGTGTATGTATATATAAATATGTTTATACATATGCACAACAGTATCTTGCCATGTTGAAAGTATAATTTGAATTTGCTATGAAAAGGATAAATTATTGAATAGTCTGTGTTGGAACTTTTGGTAACTATTGGTGAAAAATAATTATATTCTCGCCTCCCTCTCAACTCTAAAGTATGCCCCCATTATTACTGTTATTAAATAACCAAAACTAAACCTAAATTAGTGACATATTCCTGTGATCCAAGAACTCAGGCGGCTGAGGCAGGATAATTAGTGGAGGCCACCTAGGACTATGCAACAAGACCTTGTCTAAGACTTTAAAAAGTGATAGTAGTGCTAAGATAAAATATATTAAAACTGAAAACACAAAGCAAACTGAATGATCTATAGGCATATATAGATGAGATCTTGTATAGGAAATAAATTATTTCCTAGATCTGTTTCTTAGTTTCTTCCCTCATATTACAAGAGTTTCTACCTTATAGGGCAATGATGTAGATTAAGTAATGTATATGAATTCTTCAGAAAAGTACATTTGCCTGAAGAAATTATGTATGAGTATTAACTGTTTAAAACATGTGTTAAGTAGAGAAGGTAAAATGATACATTGGACCATATAAAATGTTAGAGTTTCTGCATATCAAGACATAAAATACAAGAAATAGAGTGCAAATTGCACACTCAAAATTTATCCTGGGTGACAAAAAATGGGAGTCACTTCAAGTCAGCCAGGAAAAAGAGACTCATGCACAGTAGCTTTCTCAGGATAGGAGAAAAACCAAACCTACTCATCTACCCTGCTTACAGATAGCCAGCTCACACCTGCCATGCATTGGACTCTCTGTGGGACGATGAGTCCAGCAATGAGCAGTTATACCCCTGTGTACAAGGAACCTAAATCTTATTGGACAATACATATAAAAGCAAGAAACTTAGTGTGTGAAGAACCACAGAAATTTCAGCTCTGACAATGAGTAACCATGTTTATCAATGTTCCCACATAGCAAATATTTTTGAGTGAATCTTATCATATATTCTGGATGATGCAGGGAAATTAACACGCTCACACATTTGTAATGGGAGCAAGAACCTCTGAAACCTGACTGTGGGGAATTTTGTGAAGATGTGCTAACAGATCTTACGACGTGTGATTCCTACATTGTGACAATTTGACATGTAGGAAGATACCTATAGGGTTGGTCAAAACGCACAGAAAGATTCCAGGTAAGAGACAAAAACAGAAACAATTTTTGCTTTGAAAAGTGCCATAATGAAATCTACCTCTTCATATGCTAACATATGTGTAAACATAAACATATAATATGAATGGATAGATTCATTTAATTCTCAATATTTTTTGTTTATTTTTACCCCCACAGCACTGCTGTCAGTCCATGGGATATAGCTGTGATAAATGAAAGCAGTGTTTCCATTCTTGGGATATCCTTTTATTCTAGGAAGAAGACACAGTCTTAATTGACAGAAAACACACAAACAAGTGTGCACATGCACACATATATATTTATATGCTGTTTGTAAACACTCAGAAAAATTATGAAAAATTTATGAGGAAAACCAAGCCTTATCTTCCCTTTCACAAGAGGTCAGGGTGGAGACAAAGAACCTATGTATTAGTTAAGGGGTCAGAAGGTAATACCTCTGATTGGGCTTGTGCATAGGCCCATGTGAAGCCAGGCCCATGCCATGCTGACCTTTAGTGGAGGCATCCTCAAGAGAGCATGAGAGGGCTAATCACATAGGTTATAGAGAATCATGGGCCATTTGAAAGATTGTGAGGGTATTGGGAAATTCTGGTCAATGCTGAATAATAGCCATTAAAAATGATTTGTGGGTCAGGAATGTAGCTAGAGCTCTGCTGAGTGACTCTTCATTGTTGACTGTGGTGGTTTGAATGAAAATGGCCCCCCACTGGCTCACAGGAAGTAACAATATTGGGAGGTGTGGCCTTGTTGGAGTAGGTGTGGTCTTGTTGGAAGACATGTGGCACTGGGGGGATGGGCTTTGGAGTTTCAGAAGCTCAAGCCAGGCCCAGTGTCACTCTCTCTTCCTCTTGCCTGCCAATGTGAATGTAGACCTCTCAGCTATCTTTCCAACATCTTATCTATCTGCCTGTGTGCCACCATGCTTCCAACCATAAAAATTATCAGCAAAACATGAACTGTAAGCCAGCCCCAGTTAAATCTTTTCTTTTATATGAGTTGCTGTGGTCATAAAGTCTCTTTACAGCAATAAAAACCTAACTATGACATTAATCAGCTGGTCATTTGTGGAAGATCGAACTGAATTTTCAAGTCTAAGGTGAATCCTGGGTTGAGCTGGCAGGAGGGCTGAGCTCTCGTGGCTAGTCGGCTGGATGACTCCCATGACCAAGTGTAGAATGAACTTGGAAGCTCGGTTGGAAGCCTTATTCAATCTACCATAGTAAAGAAGAGGGGAAAGAAGCTAAGGGGCTAATATGATTTTGGTAATTTAAGATTATGGCTTCAGAGATAAAATAAAAATCAGCAGAGGAAATGACTATGCTGTACAAATTTATATAACACTTGTTAACCAATAACTTTTTTTTTTTTATTAGAGAATGGTAGTTAGATGAGCGGAGATAATACAGTGTGTGTGTATAATACTTTTGAAAGCTTATGACAGTGAAAGTCAGTGTTCATACATTACTTGAGTACTGTGTGTCAACAGCTGCAGTAATGAACAGGGAGCTTCCTGTTTTTCTTCATGGCCATTGGGCAGAAATATCCTAAACAATGTGTCTTGCAAGTGACCCTTTACATTCTCTGACACATCCAGGGTTGAAGTGGGAAGCAGACATTTGGATTGTGAACAGGCTCATTGCTGCAATAAGTTTCCCAGTTAAGTCTTTTGATCTTACTAAACACTCTCAGCAAGGCTCTGTTTAGAGACTTTCAGCCTCTATGGATAGGTTTCCATTGTCAGGGTGGTCTGGTTCAAGGCCATCTCTACTGATCCATTGACCAAGGGAATTGCAACATTCTATGTCATTCATTCATTCCTACTCTCAGCAAACAGCTTTGTACATGCCAGGGCAGAGGATCCTGAAGTGTCAGCCGTGCCCTACACCCTGGGGCTGTAAAGATAAGCATGGAAGCCTATTCTTTACCAATAAAGGGCTTGCTAAAGGAATGGAATCAGCCTTTTCTGTATTCTGGTGTGATCTGAACCAGGCTCTGTGTAATAACTCTGTACATTATTTTTGAATGGATGAAATGGACACAGTTGGGGGCCAAGTGTGTAACCTGAATCTGTATTCTGACAAAGGAGTTAAGAATGAATGTTCTGAATGTTCCATAGACTTCTCTGTAGTGCCCAGATCTTTGAGCAAGCCTGGAGAAGGAGCGAATTTCCCCCATGTCATCTGCTGGAGTGTTTCTAGCCATACAAAACAAACTATTATAGGGCAGCCACAGCCAACAAGTCACCAGTATCTTGAGGTCTGGGCAAATTTTTAAAAGGCGACTTTTCTGCTCATTCAGGGAAGAACAGCTCCGGGATATCTTACTGCTAGCCCCTCCTGGTCTTCTTGACCTGTGATTTTGCACATCCTACAACCAGCGGTGGCATCCAGGTGCTGTGGCTCCCTCTAGGTCATATGTGACTACTAGGATCCTGTGTCTGCCCATCAATGGACAAGGAGATTTAGCCTGTCATTTCACACTGGCTTAAGATATCTAAGTATCTCAACCCTGGGTTTAAAGCACACTTCATCTTTCCAGGGAGACCCCACCCCAGATCCCACCTCCAGGATCAGTCACCAGCAAAATAGGACTATAGACTGCACCAAGTCAGGTGCTTCCCTTCTTTCTTCTATGCACAAAGCGGTCCAGATTCAGATCCACTTCTGGGGATCTGGGAAGCAGGATTGGACTGATACTTCACATTCTTAAGATTATCACAGTGCTCATCGAGAAACTTAGAGCACTGGGCTCACTGCGGTGCCCCAAAGCCAGGATCCCAGCCCCTTTGTTGTTCTCAGCACTGATTTGTTTCCTTGTACTATTGTGTATTCGTTTCAGTTCTTCCTTTAGAGAAGAATTTAAGTTGTTTATTGATTCGAGCTGTAAATTGCTCCACAATGCTCCAGGCGGGCAGGAGAGCAGACAACTGTACAAATTCCAGCACACCTAGAGCCTTTGCCTCCACCCTCAACTGCTGAGATCTTTCTACCTGCAGTGGCATCTTTTAAGCACTCTTGCTTTTAGATGGCATTCCTCCCTCCTCCACTTAAAGGCAATAGCGTTGTCACTTTGCCAGAGTCCCTTCTGAAGCCATTATCGGGTTTTTTTTTTTTTTTTCTCTATGCAGACCCATTCATTTGTTAAGGTTGTATCTTCAGTCCCTTCTGTTGAACCAGGGAAAGGGTAGTGTACTTTTCTTGTTGATGTGACAACATCAACAGAATGAGCCTGAATAGAGCTCCCTAAGGAGGAAAGGGTTCATTCTGGCTCATGGTTTGAGGGTGTGCCCCATCATGGCAGGGAAGGCATGGTGACCGGAGTGTGAGGCAGAAAGATGAATTTTGATGCTCAACTTGTCTTCTCTTCATTTAGTTCTGGATCCCAACCCTTGGAATATGACTGTTACTGTCTAGGGATCTGGATTGGGTTTGATGTCACCGCCAATTAAAGAAGTAAAGGGCAGGAAAAATCTCGGCTATAACAGGAAGCAGCGGGGAATACCTTTACCAGGTGAAGTCCTGAATAATTTTGAATAGAGTGGCTACAGTAGTCTCATTGAGGAGGTGACTTATTAACAAAGACTTGAAGGAGGTAAGAGATTTTAAGCCAAATAGATCTCTAAGTATCGGGGAGGAGAGAAATTTTTCCATCAGAGGGACAGCCCATGAAAAGGCCCTGAAGCTGGTGTGTGCCTACTTTGTTCAAGGAACAGCAAGGCCCCTGGCTGGGACATAGAAGACAAGAGAGAAAAGTGGGATGCAGTGAGGTTGGGGCACAGGGTAATGGCGGACCAGAGCTTGCAGAGCTGCTCAAAGAACTAAGACTTAGGCATGCATATATCGGGAAGTGGTTATAGGCTTTTCAAACATGCAAGATGATTTGCTTGCATGTAAAAAAAGAACAGTTCGGCTCTGAACTTGGGAAAAGTCTTTTAAAAAAAGATACTGCACACCCAGGATGGACTCTATGGTGCCACTTGAGAGAGGGCTGGTGGTAGAAATAGTTGGACTGTGGACATTTTAAAGGTCCAGTCAGCTGCTTTGCAGGTGGATTTGTAGAGGAGGCAAGAGAAAGAAAGCTCTGTTTAGTTGCAGGCTACTAGATGGATGGGTTCCCTGCCACCTGAGATGGGGAAGAAGGTGAACAGAGAAGGAGCAGGAAGAGACTCAGAAGTGTAGTGTTATGTGTTTTCAGATATGGTAAGTTTCAAATATACACTAGACAGCTGTTAGATGGCACGAGACAGCTGTTAGACTTGCATTCACATTGAGTAGTACTGACTTATCCTCTCAGAGCTCTGTGTGTGTGTGTGTGTGTGTGTGTGTGTGTGTGAGTGATATTTATTCCTGTGTTTTTATACATGCATGTAGAATCCAGAGATTGATATCAAGTGTCTCCCTTTGCTGCTTTTTACTTAGTTTTCTGAGGCAGGATATTCCATCTCAACCTGGTTCTCATTGATTTGCTTAGCTGTTTCTACCCATCCCCCCCCCACACACACATACACACTGGGTCTACAGACAGTTCTACACTACTCTATCTATCTGGCTTCTATGTGGGTGCAGGGGATCTAAACTCACAGGTCTTTATGCTTGCACAGCAGGTAGCTTATTGACTGAACCATCTCTCTAGCCCTGATTCGGCACTTCTCGTGTGTATATGAGTTTCAGTTCCGGACTGGAGAGTTGAATATCAGTGCGTCCTGGAAGCACAATGAGCCTTACAGTTGAGACCCTGCCTTGAACCAAGAGAGTCAAACAGACTCTCCTGGTTGACATGAAGTTACTCTTCCCACTCTGAGCCTCAGCTTCCTCACCTCTAAATTCGAGACCTGACATAAGTAGCCTCATGAATAACCTCTTGAGTATGTTTTGGTGTTCAAGCTTCCTCCTGAGAATTTGCATATGTGTGTGCATATTTGTCTATACACACATGTATAGACAGTATATCCTAGCTCTGAAAGTATTGCTTTTTCAGATGAATTTCCCACTTCCTGGCCACACGAGAGACTTCTTCTGGCCAGCACCTTTTGAACTTGATTCATTCATGTCTAGTTTCAGGCTCTTGCACTTCCTCGTTGGCCAATCATCTGGACTCCCCTCACCCTTCCTAGTGGCCACAGCATCCAGAGAGAGCAATCTAGGAAACTGCTGTTAACCCAGTGAAGCCACACTCATGTCTGTGTTGTAATGAGCCACGTTCTGCTCTCTGTTCTGTTATTATACTCCTTGGTGTATTATACTCCTTGGTGTTATCTTGACCCATCCAGCTTTGTTTATTAACTGCTTTCTTGGTGCTGACCTCCCCCCCGCACCCTCAGACTGTTAAGTCTACTCATTTCTAAAATGCTGCTTGACCTGAACATTATAGTGGAGTTTATTGCCAGTTTTATTCCTTCCCATTTTACTCTGCCACATCATTCTTGGTCATGCATTTATCATAGAATTTACCACACTATATCCTAATGGCCTGTCTTTCTCATCTAATACTAGGGCAGGAATTGAACATCAGCTGTCTCAGTGGATAGAGCAGCCACTTCAGTATCAGAAATCCTTGGGAACTTGGTGACTATTTGTAGGATGAATTAATCAATTAAGGATTTAGTGATTATACTGAGGGCAAAAACAGTTGTGAATTCACGTGCTCAGAAAGATATGTAAAAGTGTCAATTCCTTTGTGCTCCTACATTAAGAAAACACAGAGAGTTCTAGAAGACAGGTTGTTTTCTCAAACCACATGGCTCCTGGCCTTAGGAAAACTCCAGAGCACTTAAAAGTCTGACACCACCCAAGTCAGGGCATACCATGCCACACAGAACTCAAGCCACAGCATCATCCAGACCAGAAAAGAGAAGCCAAATGCATGTTTTTGAAATCATTGTTGTCTGCCTGGGACACTAGGATTCCATAGACAGGCAGCTCCGGGAGACAATCCTCTCTCTCCCAGGAACGCAGAAAAGCTCATAGCAGGGGCAACGC